>CM031941.1:35662288-36324788 GCA_018703725.1 Brassica juncea
AATCATGCATCTTTTAGGTCCATATTGCATTCATTGTCCTTATCAGTGCTGGAGTGTACCAAGGAGTGATTAGAGGGTTTGGGAGCATTGTGATCCAAAAAGAATTGAAGATTGGAGTTTGGCCAAGCTTGGACAAGCGGACCATGGACCAGGACGTCCTTAGCTTGATGGCCTCCGGATCACCTTCCCACCCACAAGAATGAAGACCTTACCTTTGGACGAATCATGATCTGGACGAGAGACTTGGACGAGACGGCCGCGGGTCAGGACGTCGGGACGGAGAACCCGCGCGGCCTGGACTGCTTGGAGAAGGAACCACACGGGTCAAGGGCTGCGGGTCAGCCTACCCGCACGGCTGGAGGAGAGCTCGGACATGAACCGATGCGCGACCGGACATGCGCGAGACACCATACCCGCGCGGGGCGAGGCCGGTACGAGGACAGGACGTGCACGGCCGGACATGCGCGGGTCGCGTTACCCGCGCGGGGACGAGAACGGACCAAGACTGGACGTGCGGGCTGGACGGACTGGAAGCAAGGAACACGTGGGTCAGTATGCGCGGGTCAGCTACCCGCGTGGCCGCCGAATGGATGGATGGATTTGCGCGTCAGGATGCTCGGGTTGGAGCTGGCCATCTACCCTGAGCGTTTTGTGAGGTCTGGTCGAAGTAAATGATTCCAGGGCCATTTTGGTCAATTTTCTTTATGTTTTTAAGGGCTTTCAAGCCTCCTAAAATATTTGTTAATCTCCTTTGTGAAACCAACTTCTTTTCTTAAGAACACATTTGATCTTGAAGAAAGTTGGATCTTAGATTCTTTTATCTTATTCTCTTTGTTTTTATTGGATTATCATCATCTCTAATAATGTTTTAGCCTTGAATCATCCATGGTAATAAGGTTATCCATGTCTATTAGTGAGTAGATCTATCTAGGATTCATGGGCTTGGGAGACTAAGGGTGATTAGGTGTAGATCTAAGATGGTTCTAGTGTAGACCTTCTTGATCCTTGCTTGTAGAGTGTTCTTATTGCTATTTTGGAGTGGCCTCTTCGAAATAGAGCTATAGGCATTTCATGCCCGGAAGGTGTTTGATGAAATGCCTGACCAGTTCTCCAATTGCTTTAACATCCTTTACCTAAGGGATTAGTTGTTAAGGTGTTAAGATAGCTAATAGACTTGTTCTTTTGATTGCTTTCATATTGTTCAACCTAAGGGATTAGATGCTTGAGATATGTTAGTGAATGAGCATTCATCAGGGATAGAGCTGCTTAGACGTGTCTGCTAGGCTTAGGTGTTAGATTAATTGAAAGTTGCCATCTTAGATTGAAACTTGATCACCCAAGGTCAAGTCCCTTGTCCCAAGATTCCCCTTGCCTCATATTGAAAAGAAAGTTCATCTTTTATTGCATTTCTAGTATTGCCTTAGTTTATAATCATCTCATCTTCACTCAATGGTTGCACTTAGATTAAACATAGACTTGCATTCACTTTGCATTAGAATCACTTAGGATTGGTTTGAAAATCTTTTATACTACAATATTTGATTAGGAGCCTTGAAAACTCTTACCATAAATTGGCGCCGTTGCCAAGTTCTAAGTGGATTTTTTGACATTGGGATTTAGTCATTTTCTTGAGACTAAGTCACTTTTCTTTTATTTTGTATTGCTTCTTCTTATTTTCCTCCCTTTGCATTTCTGGTGTATGATAACAAGAAGCAGAGGTGCATCAAACTTGATTCCCATTGTTGAAAAATGGCTGCACTTGAGAGGGCGATTGCAAGAAAGAGAAGAGAAGAAGAGCAACAGGCTCACTTGCAGAGATTGGGGTTTGATATGGAGAATCAGCCTCAAGATGGTGATGCCCTAGGGGGCAATGGTCCAAGAGCTGACAACATAAGACCACAGCCCAACCACAACATCCACAGTGCCAAGCTAGAGCCATTGGAGCCTATGATCAACCTTACATTATGGTCATAGGTTGGGGATCAGAGCCCAGCTGTGGAGAACAACAATTTTGAGATCAAATCAGGGCTGTTGCATTTGATTGAGAATAACAAGTTTCATTGCCTTTCTGTGGAGGATCCACTTGATCACTTGGACACATTTGATAGATATTGTAGCTTGTCAAGACTAATGGAGTCTCTGAAGATGCTTTCAAGCTGAGGCTGTTTCCTTCTCTTTGGGAGACAAAGCCTATCAATGGGAAAAGGCTCTTCCAAGTGACTCTATCACAACTTGGAATGAGTGCAAGAGGGCATTCCTAGAGAAGTTCTTCTCCACCTCAAGGACAGCCAAGATAGAAATGAGATCTCTAGCTTTCAGCAGAAGAACTGATATCTTGCATATTTGCATGTTTCTAGCATCCATATCTATGCATTTTGATCATATAAGTTAGGCATTAGGCATCTTTAGGTCCATTTTGCATTCATTTGTCCTTATCAGGTGTTTGGAGTTAGCTTTCGTGTGATTTGAGGTGTTTGGAAGCCTTATGGCCAAAAAGAGGTGAAGAATCAAGTTTGGCCATGAAAAGAGAAGCCAATCATGATTGGTCAAGACAAAGATGAGCATGGACAGAGGCCTTAGAGATGTCTTCTGTTGCTAAGATTTTGTGTAGACACACAGCAAATTGAGTTAGCTTTCCAATGGAAGTGGTTTCAAGTCAGTTGGAGCTATATTGGAGAGATGTCTCCGTTGCTAAGATTCTCTCAAAACAAAAAGTTTTAGAGCTTAGAAAAGTGAATAGAGGTCCTTAGTGGTTGAATCATGAGAAGAAATGTTCATTGGGTGAGTGATGTGACTATGTTTTTCATATGAGTTGTGGGTTGAATAAAAAAGGGGTTGTAGATCTTGTAATCACGTAGGAATTGGGTAGAATGATGAGGATGGATCCATGTATCCATGAATTTCTCCTATCTTAGATAAATTGCATAAGATCAAGCTCTTGAATTTTGAGCGATTGCCACCTTGAAATGATGTATTGAACCCTCCATTTTCATCCATATTAGACCATTTGATCACCTAGCCAAATGATTGAGATCATGTGCCCATTTGTGAGAACTCACCTTGAGTGTGGTGTGTGTGAATCAATGTGAGGTCTGGTTAAGAGAACTGTTGGTTGATAAGCATTGCATCTTGTAGAGGCACAAGAGTAATTGATAGGCCTTGTGAAGCTAGAGCATAATAAGAAGTTTTGCTCATGCTATTTGCTATGTTCTTAGGATGTCAAGTGAGTGCTATGAGTGTTTCTTTGGCTTTGCTTCCCTCTCTAGTCTCTCCTCCTATGTTTGGAAAAGATTACTTGAGGACAAGTAAAGGTCTAGTGTGGGGGAGTTGATATCTTGCATATTTGCATGTTTCTAGCATCCATATCTCATGCATTGATCATATAAGTTAGGAATTAGGCATCTTTAGGTCCATTTTGCATTCATTTGTCCCTTATCAGGTGTGTGGAGTATGCTTGGTGTGATTTTGAGGTGTTTGGAAGCCTTATATGGCCCAAAAAGAGGTGAAGAATCAAGTTTGGCCATGAAAAGAGAAGTCAATCCATGATCTGGTCAAGACAAAGATGAGCAGGACAGAGGCTTAGAGATGTCTTCGGTTGCTTAGATTTTGTGGAGACACAGAAAATTGAGTAAGCTTTCCAGGGAAGTGGTTTCAAGTCATTTGGAGCTATATTGGAGGAGTTATGATCAGTTTACTAGAAGACACATCAAGCTGACCGGGGAGAGTGGTCCGGGATGAGCACACCCGGTCGGGAAAAGAGCAGCTGGATGAGAGTGGTCCGGGTGACTAGGCCTGGGAGAGGTACCCGGTCGGAAGAGGGTACCAGGCTGGGGAGAGCAGGCCGGGAAGGGACACCCGGTCGGGAAGTGAAGACGCTTCCAAGGCATGGGACGACCGGGTAGGACAAGCCGGAATGCTGAACCCGGTCGGGATGAGGGGCATGACCGGGACGAACGGACGCGTTTCATGCACCCGGTCGGGAAGGATGATCAAGACATGGATGAGGCCAGGACCAGGATGGGCCGTCCGGGATGCCGAACCCGGTCGGGACGAGAGACGACAAGGACGATGGCTGGACCGGGGTGAGCAGAACCGGCTTGGACAACTTGGTCGACCCCAGACCAAAATTTAGCTTCTCTCCTATTGGTTGAAGCCTAATTGACTCCAAAGGCTTTTTAGTAATTTTTAATGATGTTCCTAGGTTTTCTAAACCTTGTATAAAGACTCTTGTATCCCAAAGATTTGGGACATAACTTCTTTTCTCTCAAAACACATTTAGATCTTGAAGGAAAGCTGGATCTTTGATCCTTCTAACCTTATTTCTTTTGTGTTTATTAGATTATCTTCTTCTCTAATCATGTTTAGCCTTGAATCATCATTGATTTTGAGGTTTTCCATGGCTATAGTGAGTAGATCTATCTAGGGTTCATGGACTTGGAGAGACTAAGGGTGATTAGGTGTAGATCTAAGATGTTTTTAGTGTAGATATATCTTTTCCTTGCTTGATTGAGTGTTCTTCTTGCTATTTTGAGTTGGCCTCTTCAAAATAGAGCTATAGGCATTTCCTGCCTGGAAGGTGTTCTATGAAATGCCTGAACCAACTCATCAATGCTTTTAACATCCTTTACCTAAGGGAATTAGTGTTAAAGGTGTTAAGATAGCTAGTAGACTTGTTCTTAATGATTGCTTTCATATATTCAACCTAAGGGATTAGATGCTTGAGATATGTTAGTGAATGAGCATTCATCTAGGGATAGATCTTGCTTAGGATTGTGTCTAGGCTTAAGTTTTTAGATGATTGAAAGTTTGCCATCTTAGATTGAAGCTTGATCATCCAAAGTCAATTCCCTTGTCCCAAGAACCCCCTTGCCTCATTGAGAAAGAAAGTTCACTCTTTTATTGCATTTTTAATATTGTCTTAGTTCATAATCATCATCTTATCATGACTGTACTTAGATTAAGCATAGGCTTGCATTCCCTTTGCACTAGAATCACTTAGAATTGGATTGACATCTTGTATACTACAACATTGATTGGACCCTTGAAAAGTTCTATCATCAAGAACCTAGAGGGCTTTTGTAAAGCATGGAAGAGGTTCAAGGGCTATTGGTCTCAATTCCCACATCATGGCTTCACCAAGGAGAGTTTTTCTTAGTACCTTCTATAGAGGTGCTCTTCCAGAGTTTAGGAGCAGATTAGACACAGCCAGCAATGGTTTCTTCTTTGGTAGAACTGAGCAGGATGCAGAGAAGAGCTGGTGGAGAACATGGCCAAGAGTGATTCAGTATACAGTGAGGAGCATGATAGAAGGAATAGAGGCACTGATGAAGATGATCATCACACAAGGAAGGAGCTGGAAATCTCTCCAAGAGAAGTCGGACATGATTCTTGTAGGAAGGCTAAGCAAGAGCAGATTAACTCTGTTGGGAACCAGAAACGAGAGAAGCCTGCTGGGATTAATCAGGTTGATGGTTTAGAAAGTCAAGAGGAGCTGTGCTTCATCAATGCTAATGGCAAATGTTATAGGAAAGAGCCCAATTTTCAGTACCAAAACAACTATCAGCAAAGGCCTTACTACAACAATCAGCAAGGAGGTTACCAAGCCAAGCAGAAACTATCCTCAAGCCAATCAGTATCCTCAGCCTCAAGGAAGATCTTCTCAAGCTTAAGCTCCAAGTCAAATATGGAGTCCATGTTCAAGAAAATCTTAGAAGCTCAAGAGAGAAACGCTAAGAACATTGGAGATGACTTCAAGAACATCCATGCAAAGATTGATGGGACATATTCTGACCTCAACAACAAGTACATGCAACTTGCCTCTCATCTCAAAGCTTTGGAGAGCCAGGTTGCCTTTATGTCTTCATCTTCAAGAGCCCAATGGATCTCTACCAGGAAAACCAGAGAAGAATCCCAAGGAGTTCTTGCAATGTTGTTCTCTCTACTACTTCTTCAGATATTGAGCTGAGTCATCTTGAGAAAGAGGTGGATGAGATTGAAAGGCTAGTGCTTGGGACTCAGATTGAGCATGTTCAGAGATTGGTTGTAGCCACAGCTGAGGCTACGGTCGCTGAAGGAAGCTACCAAGAAGGTTGCAGTAAGAATTCTGAAAACCAGTTGAGAAGAAAGCTGACCACAAGCGGAAAGAGGTGAAACAGGAGGACACTGAGGTTGAGCTATCGCCCTATGATAAGCTCCCTTTTCCCAAAAGAGTTCTCACCAAAGCTCAAAAGAAGGTGATCATAAAGTTCAGGAAAGATCTTAGTGATGTTGGAGTCAAGCTTCCAGAGATCTCAGGTATGCGTGAAGCTCATGTCCAGATGATGCTCACCAAGCTGAAGTGGCCTGAGCTTTTGGACATTTTCCATTCTGAAGATTGATCCACCAATCCCTCCAAAGTCCCTCCCTAAGATTGAGTCTCAAGGGAAGTTCACCTTGTCTGCTCTCTTGGTAAGATAACTATGGATGAGGCTCTTGTTGATAGTGGTGCAAGTGTCAATGTCATTTCCATGGATATGGTGAAGAGTCTTGGGATTGAAAGTATGGAACCAGATACTTCTTCTCTCACCTTTGGGGGACTCTTCTTCTACAACCCCAATTGGTATCATCAAGGATTTCCCTTTGAAGATTGTATCCTGCACCATACCTATCGACCTCACTGTTTTGAAGATGGCAACTGAAAAGAGAGTCCCTTTGATCCTTGGCACTCCTTTCCTCACTACAGTTGGAGCTTGCATTGACTTTCCCAACAAGAAGGTCACCCTCATGCATGTGAACAAAGCTGTTTCCTATCCCCTCCAATCTCCATTGGATGCTGGCTATTGTGGACAATCAATTTGGAGAACAAGCTATTGAGAAGCCCCAAGATGAAGTGATTGCTTGTGAGAAAGAAGGCCTTGCTGGAGAGTCTTCTAAGGAGTTGTGTGTTGCGCACTTGGAAAGTGCTAAAAGAGAGGGGATGAGTGGAGCCTTAAAGGCCACTCATGGCAAGAAGAAGATGGTGAAAGAACCTCATCCTCCACCTCTTGATCTGATCCCACACACTCTCACTCTCCATCCAAAGAAGCTCAAGGATGGTGTCATTGAGTACAAGATCAAGCATAAGGGCAAATCAACACCATTCTCAACTGCTAGAGCCATCATCACTCCTCAGCTCCAACATGACCGAATCAAGCTTCAAGAGCTTCTCTCTCAGGTCCTCACCATCACTCTTGAAGGTGGGAAGGATCTTCCTTCTCACTAGTCCAAGAGGAAAGGTAGTCAAGCTAGTGACTCAAAACAAGCTCACTTGGGAGAAAGTCCATGGTTATCATTGTACATAGCTTTGCAATTTCAATTTTTCTTTTAAGATTTAATAAAGAAGTTGAGGTTTTCAGGTAGAGCCTAGCACTAGAGTTGAGAAGAAAGGTGGTGAACCACCTGAGCCTTATGATTGCCATGTAGAAGCCTCCGCTAGTTGCTATGAATCGAGCCAGCTCCTAGCCCCAGACACCAAACACCACACCCAAATCTCCTTCTGAGGTATCACTCCAACTCTTCTTGTATATACATTTGCTTTTGCTTTGTTGGGGTATCTCCTTCTCTCATACTCACACATAGACTGTGTGATTTAAGTGTGGGGGAGGTACCAAGTATTTGACCATGTTTGCTTTGTGATTGCGAGTCTCATGCATTGTATTGTACATTCATATATGCATAGAAAAACCAAAAAATTTAAATTTTTGAATCATGTAGTTGCATCACTTGCATTCTTAAGATTGAGTCTAGAGCATATAGGTTGCATCACTTGCACATGGAGCATGCCTTGTAAAGAACAGTTGTTACACTGAATTTGGCACCCTAGTTAACATATCAAGTATCTTAAGCATCTTTTGAAGGGTTGCATGCTTTGAGCCTTGAAAACTTTCTAAAATTTTATTGATCGCTGAAACTACTCTTTGATGCCAAATTCAATCTTATTTAAACTGAATGAACTTAATGCTCTTGCTTATGGTCCTTTGTGTGCTGAGTCTTAGATATACACACTTGAGTTGTCTCTCCTATTTTGCCAATCTTTTTGACAAACTCAAGTGGTACTCATTCCCTTAGACCCCTTTTCCTCCTTTCAAGCCTTCATTGATGTTGAGTGAGGCCTCTTTTGGAAGCTTTACATGTGCATAATGTTGAGAGTATTGGGAACGACAATGCTTAGTCTCCATTTTTGCTAGATTAGACACTCATATTGTCTAGCTTCTAGGATGGGGGTAAGTTTTGTAAAGTTTGATCTGAGCATGGTATGCATGAGTGATCCTTTTCTTAGATATATTATGTGCAATGTCAAAGCTACTTTTTTTTAGTGTAACCCACCTTGGAATACCATCTTTAACCTCTTGATTCACTTTGCACTAAAGCCTTTTCTTACCAAACCAAATGATTTGGACCATTTGACCATCTGCAAGAATTAACCTATGATTTTCTTAATGAATGTGAGAGTTGGCTGATTTGTAGTTTGTGGATTCATGATGTTGAGTGTAGAGGCATAAGAGTATTGATAGGCCTAGAGAAGCTAGAGTATAATAAGAGAGTTTTTTCTCATGCTATTTGAAATGTTTCTTTAGGATGTCAAGTTGAGTGCTATGAGTGTTTCTTTTGGCTTTGCTCCCATCTTTATATCTCTCCTCCTTGTGTTTTGAAAAGTTTACTTGAGGACAAATAAAGGACTAGTGTGGGGGAGTTGATATCTTTCATATTTACATGTTTTTAGCCTTCATATCTTGTGCATTTTGATCATATAGATTAGGAATCATGCATCTTTTAGGTCCATATTGCATTTGTGGGAACCGAAATTCACACCGTCAATTTCCGATAAAGACTTGTGGAGGAAAACCGAGTTAACCCGATCTTCCTTGAAGGTCCCGGATATCTGCTGGGCCGCACACGAAACAATCGATAAAAATAGAAGTTGCGAAAATAGAAATCGTAAAAGATGAGCGGAAGAAAGATCTTATTTCTGAATTCGCGTTTTGAGCGTGAACAACAGGTGAGAAGTAAACTACAAGAGCTGTCGCTAGTCCGGTCGCCTAAGTCTATCCTAGTTGAGTCGCAGCTCGCTAGTGAAAACAGAAAAGAATGCTTAAATCGCTCTAAGTGCTAAGTGCTCGAAAATTTGTGAATCTGGTTTGCTTCTTGCTCAAAGCTCTCCTTATATACTCCTCCTATGACGGTCTATCTTCTCGCGGGCTGAGTTGGGCTTTTTCCATTTTCGTCCATCTTTGTGTTTATCGGGAAACTTGACATCTATCTTCGGAAATCTTGACATTTATCTTCTGGAAACTTGATATTTATCTTCTGGAAACTGACATTTATCTCTTATGTGAGGATAAGGATAAACCGTCATAGTTATCCTTCCTTTTCGGAAATCGTAGTGGGCCGTTTTGGCACGTTGGGCCGTTTAGGCGTTTTTACGGTTCTCGAAAGGACCGTCTTTGAAGGTCTCGGTGTTTCCGAAGGAACCTCAATTCCTTGTTTAGTCGAGGAAGTGGTGTTCTAGAGTAACCGTGTCATGTCAAACTTGCGTAGATTGATCGAACAAGCTAAGATAGGATCGAACGACACGATAGGAACGAGACCGGGACGAGGGCCGTGGACCGACGCCAGGCCGACCCGTGCAACGGGTGCCGCCGGCGCCAGGCCGGGTGCCGCCGGCGCCAGGCCGGCCCGCGTGACGGTGCGCCGGCGCCAGGCCGGGTGCCGCCGGCGCCAGGCCGACCCGTGCGACGGTGCCGCCGGCGCCAGGCCACCCGCAGTCCGGTGCCGCGGCGCCAGGCGGGGCCAGGCCGGGCAACGCACGTGCCGCCCGCCTCCCCGGCGGGGTGCCGGAGAAGGAACGGCCAAGCCGGCGCCAGGCCGGTGCCGACGGCGCAAGCCAGTCCGCGTGCCGCCGGCGCCAGGCCGGGTGCCGCCGGCGCCAGGCCAGCCCGTCCCGCGTGCCGCGGCGCCAGGCGGGGTGCCGCGGCCCAGGCCAGCCCGCGTCCCCGTGCCGCCGGCCGCCAGCCGGTGTGCGCGGCGCCAGGCCAGCCCGCGTCCTGCGTCCGCCGGCGCCAGCCGGGTGCCGCCGGCGCAGCCCGCGTCCCGCGTACTCTGATGCCAGGCCGTCTTTGCC
Organism: Brassica juncea; assembly: GCA_018703725.1. Classification (NCBI taxonomy): domain Eukaryota; kingdom Viridiplantae; phylum Streptophyta; class Magnoliopsida; order Brassicales; family Brassicaceae; genus Brassica; species Brassica juncea. The sequence continues at coordinate 35,672,427 of CM031941.1, forward strand.
GTCTGTTTGGTTAGTTCGATCTTTCCTCGTCAGTCGTTTGCTCGGAAATCTTTCGAGTTTTTGGGAGGGTCTCTAGTCGTAGATCTCGAGATAATTGTTCCAACGAGATTCTGCGAGTATCGGGATTTTGAGATGGACTTAGATCTTCAGACTTTCCGTCGTCGAGGATGAGAGCAATGTGGCTCCGAGTTTTAGATATGTTTAAAGATGAATCTTTAAAACAATCGGGAAGGTTTTACGGAAGACTCATTGTAGATCTCGGACAATCCAGACATGGATTTCAAGGGACCAGGATGCTGTCATTGCCCGAGATCGCGAGACGACCGCATTGATGGGCGCCAGGACCCTCGCCATTGGCGCCAGATGGGAGTGGACGAGCCTTTCGTGAGTTTTATCGAGCGACGACCCGTTTCTTGGATTTGATCGTCGCTTGGCTTTCCTTTCGAGGACTTTCGGGTGACGATTTCGTCATTGACCGATTTTGACCCCAACAGTTAGCCCCCCAGCTAGCTAGGAACCGTAGAGCCTGTCGGGTCCTAGCTTGCGGTATAGCCGTGTGGAAAAGTGTTGAGATGTAATCGTCTGCCGAAAATCGGGGTAAATAGTGATTTTACCTCCTTTATATGGAGTAAGAAATCTCTTTCTTACTTCATCACAAGGTTTTTACTCTCTCTCTCAAGAATCCTTTCTCTCTCTTTAAGAACAATGTCTTCAAGATCCTCAAAGAGAAACTCTTCTTCCCATTCATCCTCGGATGACTCTCCTGCTCATGTATCGGTAAAGCAGGAGGAGTCGGTCGAGGAGGAAAAGAGGAATGCGTATTACCGAGCCCTTGTAGGTTCGCCCCCTATACTGCCAGAGATCCCTGTTCCGAAGAGGCCTCTGAGGCAGCCTGGCGCTCCTTTTGCGCCGAGCTCGGTTTCTCGTAAATATCTCAAGGTTCTTCGAGATTTTTACCAGGTTCCTGAAGGAGTCAAATTTCGGATTCCCGTTGGTAACGAGAGTGCAAGGAATCCTCCGCAAGATTTCTTTACATGTTACGAAGCTTTCTTTACGTACTGCCGTATGTGGTTCCCAATTCCTGGTGCCATTGTTCGTGCGCTTCACCGCTTCGAACTTTCGATCAGCCAACTCAGCGTTCCTGCCTTGGAGAGTTGGCTTGGCGTACTAATTGCTAGCTACGAACTCGGGATTGATCTTGGTCCCGACGATTTCGAAGGTCTTTGGGGTACTCGGCCGACGGGGAGTGACGGTTACTATTCCATGCTGCCTAAGAAGGATATGGCCGTGATTCAGGGGACTACTTCGAATCCCAAATCGTGGCAGGAGCGTTTCTTCTTTGTTCAAATAGATGGCGAGTCTGTCGAGGAGAGCTGCCTCCATCTATTTCCGCGGGCATGGAATTTTAACCGAGGTAATATGACGAAAATTCTGTTATCTATCTCACTTTTTCGGAAGTGCGTGTTTTTGACAAAATTTTCGTTTTGTAGGGAACAACCCTACCGCGCATTTGCCTGGTAATGTTTTCGTCAAGAGAGATCTTCTTCGTCAAAGGCCGTTTTTCTGGAAATCCTTCACCCTCGAACGAATCCGAGATGCGGTTAACCTTTATCGGTCCCGGGGTTCTGTTCCGTCGTACGACGCCGAACCTGTTACCGTGGTTCCTTCTCGGAGGCGCAGACAGAGGTCTCGTAAGGGGAAGGAAATCGACGATGGGGAAGGCTCGGAAAACCCTTCACCGTTGGGAGAAAAACCTAGTTTTGTTCCAACGGAAAAAGATGGAGCCAGCGGTTTTCCACCTATCAACTTCTTTGATGGCCTTCCTCCGGAGTTTACTACTGATGAGTCGCTGGAGGATGAGGAGAAACAACGGGTTTTTGCCGAGGGCTCCCAACGTGTCAACGAGGTTTGGCCCTTCGAACTTCTTTAACCTTGCGTTTGAATCCGTATATGAGCATGCTTGCTGATCTTGAGTTTCATGCAGGGGCTAAGAGTGTTTAGCGAGGCGCTTGACTCGAGTTTCCGCAAATCCAGGATTGCTAACTTCAAGACCACAGAAGCGGAGCGAGAGCTTTTCCGGTTCCGTCAAGAGGTGAAGGCACAGAACGCGAAGCAAGCTGAGCTTCACGCTCGGGCTCTCGTACGGGCGGAAAGGAGAGGAAGAAGGATGGTCGCAGCGGAGGTGGCAAGACGGGCGGAATCGTTTGCCGCTGAGTTTCAATGCTTTAAAGAAGCTCAGGAGTTTGTTGGTGATTTCCGCGAGTGCCGAGGTTCGGTCGTAAATCTTTACAAGTCTCAGAACCCAGATTTCTCTTTTGATTCCGAGATCGCTGAAATGAAGGATTTCATGGCCGAGTGTGCTCATGCTGAGTCCTTGGTTCCTCCGGTGGAAGAAAGAGTCCGGAGACTATGGGAACCAATCGAGGTTTCCGAGGATACGGTGGAGGTCGGAGCTGATGAGAATACCGAGAATGGTGGGAATGCTCGAGGTGTGAATGAAGAAGTGGACCAGCCTGCTAGTTCATTCGGGATTTCTGCATCCGGATTTCTCAACGTTGACTTCCTTTTGTGAATTGAATTTTCTGGCCGTATGTGGCCGTTTTTAGTAATTTTATCCTGCGACCGTTGGAGGTTGCATTCTTATGTTTTCGGGACTGGCCGTTGGTGGCTTTGAATCCCGCCGTCTTTTGCGGCTTTTATGAATATGAAAATTTGCGAGATTTCGTCTTTTGTTTCGATTTATACTTTCGTCAAGTGTAGAGGGAAGGATGCGAGTAGTCACTTCGTATCCTAACTCTTTTTTTGTCGCTTGGTCCGTATGCTACTTTTTAGCGAGCGTTTTTAGGTGTAAGCGATAAGAGACATGTTTTGGGATCTCGTATACGATACTATGTCTGTGAGATGTCAAGATCCAGCAAGACTGGGTTTAGGGCAAGACCTAGGTTTACTCTCAGCTTTGAGGCTGTGCGATGACTGATCGGCTTTCGTTTTGCCTGTTAGTGATTTCTCCCTGATTCTTTTCGTTTAAAGTCCGCGACTAGTCGCCGGCTTATATGACTTGTGTTAAAAGAATCGAGCTATCTTCGGAATATATCCGAGACGCTAAACCAAAATTTTGGGTTTCTTGTATAGCGCGCTATGATATCCTTGTCGGATGTAAGAGGACCTTTGTAGGTCTGACTACGATTTTGTATTGAGTGAAACGTTTCTTATGAGCGTCCGTCGGGGCCAATCGACGGGCGTGAGTTTATTTTTAAGTCGCTGGTGGACTGTCTTTTGCGGATAATACGAGTTTAGTTATCTTTTTAAGAAGTTGCGACGTCTCGCGTTTCTTTTGAAGATATGATTTTCGTTTTTCCGAAGCGTTGATGCGTTTAAGTAAGTATAAAAGATAGAAAGAATTTTATTAAAAAATTTCGAGAAGTTTAAAGTACATATGCGGATTCTCGCGTTTTTGTGGGAGTATAGGAGTATACGCACCCAGTCCCCCCCCTTTTTGGTGAGGGGGATAGCTGAACTCGTCGGGTTTCGACGAGCTGCCTACGTACCTCTTCCGAGGATCAAGCCATCTCGTAGTTCTGATAGTTGCTGCGGACGTTTTTACTCCCCGTGCGTCGCCGTTCCGATCGTGCTGGTCAGATCAGTGGTGTGTGCGGGGGTCGAGCTGTCCGGTCCTACGGCGGTAGATTCAGAGGCTTTGCCGTCTTCTTGAATCGTTGCCTGTTCGGACGATTTTGGATCATCTTTCCTCGAGTCTTCGGGAATGTTGTGTGATTCCTTTGCTCGTTTCGGGTTGGCCGCAGGGGCGTTCCGATCTTTTCGCAGTTTAAACTCGGCTAGGTAACAGAGTCTCGACTGTTTCTGACTACCCCAGATGGCTGCGGTTCCGGTCGGAGTCGGGAACTTGATACCTAGGTGATATGTGGACGGTACTGCCTTCATGGAGTTGATCCAAGGGGTTCCCATGATGGCGTTGTAGATGGCCGGGTTGTCGACTACTGCAAACTCGACGATCTTTGTAACTTCCTTTGCCATGACTGGGAGTTTTATTTTTCCGAGGGTCATGGTAGTGACGCCCGAAAACCCCGTCAAAGGTTTTGGCTCAGGGATGACTTCCCTAAGTGGGATCTTCATCCTGTACAGGGTGTCGCGGAAGATGACGTTGACCGTGCTTCCAGTATCGACGAGAATGCGGCCGACTTCGAGATCCTGGATGACCAGGTCGATTACCAAAGAGTCGCAGTGAGGTTTGTCGATTCCGACGGTCTCGTGTTCCTCGAAAGCGATTGTGTGGTTAGGAACATCGCTGTCCGGGAACCAGTTGGAACTGGTCTCGGCTTTTCGCCCGTAGGCTTTTATCGACGAGACAGAGTCCTGGTAGAACTGTGATCCTCCGATGATCATGTTTACCCTCTGGCGACTGCTGTTGTTTCCTTGGTCGTCCTGTCTTCTTCCGCGCTTTTCCCCTGATTGGTTTTCGGTCGCGCGGTCTTCGGAGGTAGTTTTGTTAGTCTTTGGGCGGTCGGAGTCCAGGAGCAAGTCCTTTATACTCTTGACTTTTGATAGCTCGCCGGTGAGGAGTTTTGCGGCGAGCCGGGCGCCGAGAACCTTGCAGTTCGCAGTGGAGTGGCCTCTGGTCTCGTGGAACTCGCAGTAGGAGTTATCCTTGTACTGGTTCCTGGTCCAGGTGTTTCCGGAGGTTTTGCCCTGCTCCGAGTTGATGGCGTAGTTATGCTCGCCTTGGACGTCTTCCCCTTCGTGATGGACGTATTTGTCGTTACGAGAGGGTTTCTTCTTGGACGCGGTTTTCTGCGGTCCGTGCTTCTGCGATAGAAGCTTCATCTCTTCTTCCATGATGATGAAGTCTGTTGCCTTGTGGAGAGTGTCCTGGATTGTCCGCGGCTTTTCCAGTAGTATCCACTTTCGGAACTTTGACTTGTACCAGAGAGTTTTTCTCAGAGCGTCGATTGCGACATTGTCGCTGATGCCCGTTACTCTGGCCATCACCAGTTTGAACCTTCGCATGAAGTCGCGGAGTGACTCGTCTTCCTTCTGAGCTAGACTCCATAGATCCACGTCGGACGTTTCTCTATCCATGAACATGGAGTACTGTTTGAGAAACGCCGAGGCCAGTTGGCGGAAGCTTCCGATGGAGTTCCGTTTGAGCCGGGAGAACCACTCGAGTGCAGCACCTTTGAGATGCTCGACGAAGAGAAGACAATGACCTGCGTCCCGTTCGCGCTCCGGGAGTTTGCACCTACCCATTGCGATCTGGAAGGACTGCAGGTGCGACTTAGGATCCGTCGTACCGTCATAGATCGGGATTTTGATCTTCCCTGGGTCTGAGATGCGTGTTTCCGTGATCCGAGTGGTGAACGGTGTTTTCCGTGCTTCCTCGAGAAGTCTATCGATCTCGGGGGCGGAACTGGTCGCCTGATGGATCTGCGATTTTACCGCTTTCACTTCAGCCACGGTCTTTTTGAGAGATTCACGGAGATCACGGATCTCGCTACTGCCGCCGGCGTTCCTCCGAACCTGTCGACGCTGGTCGCGATAGATCCGAGTTTGATCTTCCGCGAGTTCTTCCTGCTCCATCCAGTAGAGTTCTTCTTCCTCTTCTGTCATGGGCCTATCGAAGGATACCGTCTGCCGAGCGGACTGGCTTCGGGTTCTCCTGGGGTGGATGTCAGCGTCTTCATCGGAAGGATCCGATCGATCGCTGACATCTAGATCGATGCGCTCGACGTCGCTTTCCTTGTTTCCCGCAGCCGGGAGTGGAAGGTCCTGCGAGGTCGTTTGCTGTCCTCTCGGAGCCGTTTCCTCGGGAGTGGGCTCTTTCGGGGCATCTTTCTCTCGTGCTTCGGGAGATCCGAAGTCGAGTCTCCTGCCGCGGCGTGCCTTAGTGGATCCGCGCGGCAACTTGCTCCTCGCAGTTAAGGTATCGACCTGTTTTGCGAGCGAGGTTATCAGCTTGTCCTGTTGTTCTGCCCGCGCCTGGGCGGAAGTAAACAGTTCCTTCATCTGTTTGAGCGCCTCAGTGTTTGCATCAGCAGTGACTGTGGACGCGTCTCCGGCTGGAGTCTTCTCAGCGTTGGCATCGACGGGTGTGCCGTCTAGCGCTGGCTGATCCTTGGTGGCGTCGGCTGACATGATTGAGCGTGTGCAGTTGCGAGATAGATAGATCCGTAACCCCCCCTCCTTCTAGCGCCAAACTGTGGGAACCGAAATTCACACCGTCAATTTCCGATAAAGACTTGTGGAGGAAAACCGAGTTAACCCGATCTTCCTTGAAGGTCCCGGATATCTGCTGGGCCGCACACGAAACAATCGATAAAAATAGAAGTTGCGAAAATAGAAATCGTAAAAGATGAGCGGAAGAAAGATCTTATTTCTGAATTCGCGTTTTGAGCGTGAACAACAGGTGAGAAGTAAACTACAAGAGCTGTCGCTAGTCCGGTCGCCTAAGTCTATCCTAGTTGAGTCGCAGCTCGCTAGTGAAAACAGAAAAGAATGCTTAAATCGCTCTAAGTGCTAAGTGCTCGAAAATTTGTAATCTGGTTTGCTTCTTGCTCAAAGCTCTCCTTATATACTCCTCCTATGACGGTCTATCTTCTCGCGGGCTGAGTTGGGCTTTTTCCATTTTCGTCCATCTTTGTGTTTATCGGGAAACTTGACATCTATCTTCGGAAATCTTGACATTTATCTTCTGGAAACTTGATATTTATCTTCTGGAAACTTGACATTTATCTCTTATGTGAGGATAAGGATAAACCGTCATAGTTATCCTTCCTTTTCGGAAAATCGTACGTGGGCCGTTTTGGCCACGTTGGGCCGTTTAGGCGTTTTTACGGTTTCTCGAAAGGACCGTCTTTGAAGGTCTCGGTGTTTCCGAAGGAACCTCAATTCCTTGTTTAGTCGAGGAAGTGGTGTTCTAGAGTAACCGTGATCATGCCAAACTTGCGTAGATTGATCCGAACAAGCTAAGATGGGATCGAACCGGACACGATAGGAACGAGACCGGGACGAGGGCCGTGGACCGACGCCAGGCCGACCCGTGCAACGGGTGCCGCCGGCGCCAGGCCGGGTGCCGCCGGTGCCAGGCCGGCCCGCGTGTCGGGTGCCGCCGGCGCCAGGCCGGGTGCCGCCGGCGCCAGGCCGACCCGTGCGACGGGTGCCGCCGGCGCCAGGCCAACCCGCGTCCCGCGTGCCGCCGGCGCCAGGCCGGGTGCCGCCGGCGCCAGGCCGGCCCGCGTCCCGGGTGCCGCCGGCGCCAGGCCGGCCCGCGTGGTGCCGCCGGCGCCAGGCCGGCCCGCGTGACGGGTGCCGCCGGCGCCAGGCCAACCCGCGTCCCGGGTGCCGCCGGCGCCAGGCCGACCCGCGTCCCGCGTGCCGCCGGCGCCAGGCCGGGTGCCGCCGGCGCCAGGCCAGCCCGCGTCCCGGGTGCCGCCGGCGCCAGGCCGGCCCGCGTCCCGGTGCCGCCGGCGCCAGGCCGGGTGCCGCCGGCGCCAGGCCAGCCCGCGTCCCGCGTGCCGCCGGCGCCAGGCCGGGTGCCGCCGGCGCCAGGCCAGCCCGCGTCCCGCGTGCCGCCGGCGCCAGGCCGGGTGCCGCCGGCGCCAGGCCAGCCCGCGTCCCGCGTGCCGCCGGCGCCAGGCCGGGTGCCGCCGGCGCCAGGCCAGCCCGCGTCCCGCGTGCCGCCGGCGCCAGGCCGGGGTGCCGCCGGCGCCAGGCCAGCCCGCGTCCCGCGTGCCGCCGGCGCCAGGCCGGGTGCCGCCGGCGCCAGGCCAGCCCGCGTCCTGCGTGCCGCCGGCCCAGGCCGGGGTGCCGCGGCGCCAGGCAGCCCGCGTCCGCGTGCCGCCGGCGCCAGGCCGGGGTGCCGCCGGCGCCAGGCCAGCCCGCGTCCTGCGTGCCGCCGGCGCCAGGCGGGGTGCCGGCGCAGCCCCGGTCCCGCGTACTGCTGATGCCAGGCCGTCTGCCGTGTTGGTTCGTTCGATCTTTCCTCGTCAGTCGTTGCGGGAAATCTTTCGAGTTTTGGGAGGCTCTCTAGTCGTAGATCTCGAGATAATTGTTCCAACGAGATTCTGCGAGTATCGGGATTTTGAGATGGACTTAGATCTTCAGACTTTCCGTCGTCGAGGATGAGAGCAATGTGGCTCCGAGTTTTTAGATATGTTTAAAGATGAATCTTTAAAACAATCGGGAAGGTTTTACGGAAGACTCATTGTAGATCTCGGACAATCCAGACATGGATTTCAAGGGACCAGGATGCTGTCATTGCCCGAGATCGCGAGACGACCGCATTGATGGGCGCCAGGACCCTCGCCATTGGCGCCAGATGGGAGTGGACGAGCCTTTCGTGAGTTTTATCGAGCGACGACCCGTTTCTTGGATTTGATCGTCGCTTGGCTTTCCTTTCGAGGACTTTCGGGTGACGATTTCGTCATTGACCGATTTTGACCCCAACAGCCCGCGCCTGGGCGGAGGTAAACAGTTCCTTCATCTGCCTGAGCGCCTCAGTGTTTGCATCAGCAGTGACAGCGGACGCATCTCCAGCTGGAGTCTTCTCAGCGTTGGCGTCGACAGGTGTTCCGTCTAGCGCTGGCTGATCTTTGGTGACGTCGGTAGACATGATCGAGCGTGTGCAGTTGCGAGATAGATAGATCCGTAACCCCCCCCCCCCTCCTTCTAGCGCCAAACTGTGGGAACCGAAATTCGCACCGTCAATTTCCGATAAAGATTTGTGGAGGAAAACCGAGTTAACCCGATCTTCTTTGAAGGTCCCGGATATCTGCTGGGCCGCACACGAAACAATCAATAAAGATTGAAGTTGCGAAAATAGAAATCGTAAAAGTTGAGCGGAAAAAAATCTTATTTCTGAATTCGCGTTTTGAGCGTGAACAACAGGTGAGAAGTAAGCTACAAGAGCTGTCGAAAGGTCCGCTAGTCCGGCCGCCTAGATCTAACCTAGTTGAGTCGCAGCTCGCTAACAAAAACAGAAAAAGAAAGCTAAAACGCTCTAAGTGCTAAGTGCTCTGAAAGTTTGTGATCTGGTTTGCTTCTTGCTCAAAGCTCTCCTTATATACTCCTCTTAAGACGGTCTATCTTCTCGTGGGCTGAATCGGGCTTTTTCCATTTTCGTCCATCTTCGTGTTTATCGGGAAACTTGACAATAATCTTCGGAAAACTTGACATTTATCTTCTGGAAACTTGACATTTATCTTCTGGAAACTTGACATTTATCTCTTATGTGAGGATAAAGATAAACCGTCACAGTTATCCTTCCTTTTCGGAAAATCGTACGTGGGCCGTTTTGGCCACGTTGGGCCGTTTAGGCGTTTTTACGGTTTTTCGAAAGGACGGTCTTTGAAGGTTTCGGTGTTTCCGAAGGAACCATAATTCCTCGTATAGTCGAGAAAGTGGTGTTCCAGAATAACCGTGATCGTACCAAACTTGCGTAGATTGATCCGAACAAGCTAAGATGGGATCGAATCGGGCACGATAGGACCGAGATCGGGACGAGGGCCGCGGACCGACGCCAGGCCGACCCGCGCGACAGGTGCCGCCGGCGCCAGGCCGGGGTGCCGCCGGCACCAGGCCGGCCTGCGTCCCGTGTGCCGCCGGCGCCAGGCCGGCCCGCGTCCCGTGTGCCGCCGGCGCCAGGCCAGGGTGCCACCGGCCCCAGGCCGGCCCGCGTGACGGGTGCCGCCGGCGCCAGGCCGGGGTGCCGCCAGCGCCAGGCCGGCCCGCTTGACGGGTGCCGCCGGCGCCAGGCCGGGGTGCCGCCGGCGCCAGGCCGGCTCGCGTGCCGCCGGTGCCAGGCCATCTTGCCGTCTGTGGGTTTTTCGTTGTTCGATCTTTCCCCCGTCAGTCGTTTGCGGGAGATCTTTTGAGTTTGGGAAGGTCTTTAGCCGTAGATTTCGAGATAATCGTTTCTAATCGGGATTTGAGATGGACTTGGATTTGTAGATTTTCCGTCGTCGAGGATGCGAGCAATGTGGCTTCGAGCTTTAGATGTGTTAAAAGATGAATCTTTTAAACAATCGGGAAGGCTTTGCGGAAGAACCATTGTAGATCTCGGACGATCCGGACATGGGTTTTAAGGAACCAAGATGCTGCCATTTCCTGAAATTATGAGATGATTGCACGGATGGGCGCCAGGACCCTTTCCGCTGGTGCCAGGCGGGAGCGGACGAGCCTTCCTGTGAGTTTTATCGAGCGACGACCCATTTCTTGGCTTTGATCGTCGCTTGGCTTTTCTTTCGAGGATTTTCGGGTGACGATTCCGTCATTGACCGATTTTGACCCCAAAATAGTCATTGAAGGTTTCGGTTTTTCCGAAGGAACCCCAATTCCTCGTATAGTCGAGATGTTTGGTGTTTAGAATAACCGTGATCGTACCAAACTCACGAAGATTGATCCAAACAAGCCAAGATGGGATCGGACCGAGCACGATGGGACCAAGACCAGGACGAGGGCCGTCGACCGGCGCCAGGCTGGCTTGCGGAACGCGTGCCGCCGGCGCCAGGCCGGGGTGCCGCCGGCGCCAGGCCGGCCCGCGTGATGCGTGCCGCCGGCACCAGGCCGGGGTGCCGCCGGTGCCAGGCCGGCCCGCGTGACGCGTGCCGCCGGCACCAGGCCGGGGTGCCGCCGGTGCCAGGCCGGCCCACATGACGCGTGCCGCCGGCGCCAGGCCGTCTTGCCGTCCATGGGTTTTCCGTTGTTCGATCTTTCCCGTTAGTCGTACGCGCGGGAAATCTTTGAGTTTTGGGAGGATCTTTAGACGTAGATTTCGAGATAACCGTTTTCAAAGGTTTGAGTAATGTGGCTTCGACCTTTAGACGTTTAAAATATGAACTTTTAAATAATCGAGAAGGCTTTGCGGAAGAGTAATTGTAGTTTGCGGACAATCCGGACATGGGTTTAAGGGACCAAGATGCTGCCGTTGTACGAGATCACAAGACGATTGCATAGATTAGAACCAGGACTCTTGCCGCCGGCGCCAGACGGGACAGGGCAAGCCTGCCGCCCGTGCCGTGTCCTTCGTCCGCCGGTGCCTGCTTGCCTTCGTTGATCCCCGGGGCTCACGGTCCGTTCATGCCGTCTTGTGAGTTTTATCGAGTGACGGCCCGTTTTTTGGTTTTGATCGTCACTTAGTTTTCTTTCGAGGACTTTCGGATGACGATTTCGTCGTTGACCGATTTTGACCCAACACATGTCTTGTAATGTTTGTGGACCAGTAGGACTGGGTTTAGGGCAAGACCTAGGTTTACTTTCGGTCCTAAGGCTATGCGATGACTATTCTGCTTTCGTTTTGCCTGTTGGCGATTTCTACCTGGTTCTTTCCGTTTTAAAGTCCGCGGCTTGATGCCGGCTTATACGACTTGTATGGGAAGAACTGAGCATCTTCCAGAGACCGTCTGGAGTGCTGACCAAAATTTCGGATTTTTTGTATAGCGCACTATGATATCCTTGTCGGATGTAAGAGAACCTTTACTTTTATTGAAAGGTTTGACTACGAGTTCTCTTTGGAGTACGTTTTTCAGGTATGTTCGTCGGGGCCAATCGACGATCATCATTTTTTTTAAAGTCGCGGATGGACTGTGTGCTTAGATAAGATATTTCGAGGATTGTTCGCGACGTCTCGCTTTTCCCGAAAGATATATCTTTTATAAGGTGGTTTAGATCTTCTCTCTTTTTGGAGAAGACGTGTACATTTTAGGTCTTACTTGACCGTAAATGTTTTTAAAACAGGAACTGGTTTCCGTCCAAGGATTGCTTGGACGGTGTAGAGTCTTATTGCGAGTGATTTGTGAGATCGGAAAAAGAAATTTTAATTAAAAAGTTTCGAAAATTTCGAGTACAAGCACGGATATTTCAAACTTTATGGGAGTATATGAGTATACGTACCCACTCCCCCCCTTTTTGGAGAGGGGGATAGCTGAACTTGTCAATAGGACAAGTTGCCTACGTACCTCTTTCGAGGATCAAGCCATCTCGTAGTTCTGCTGGTTTCCGCGGGTGTTCCTACTTGCTGGAGGGGGTCGCCTCAGTTACTTCGGCTACTGGGGCAAAAGCTGTGTCTATGATCGTTTCTGGAGTAGGGTTGTCCGCCGGTGAGGGGATGGATTCGGGAACGATGCTATCGTCCCGAGTCGTTGCCTGATCTGATGGTTCCGAATCGCTTTTTGCGGAGCTCTGGTAGGAGTCCTGAGTTTTCTTCAATTTCTTCGGGTTGACCGATGGGGTGTTCCGAGTTTGTCGAAGTTTATGTTCGGCCAACTAGCAGAGCCTTGACTGTTTTTGGTATTCCCAGATTACTGATGTGCCATTCGGGGTTGGGAATTTGATGCCGAGATGGTAAGTCGATGGTACTGCTTTCATGGCATTGTTCCAGGGGGTTCCCATGATGACGTTATAGATGGAAGGAGTGTCGACTACCATGAAGTCGACGATTTTTGTCACATACTTAGCCATTACGGGAAGTTTGATGGATCCGAGGGTCATTGACATCGTGCCTGAAAAACCTGTGAGAGGTTTTTGTTCGGGGACGACTTCTCCGAGTTCGATACTTATTCTTCGAAGCGTGTCGCGGTAGATGACGTTGACCGTGCTTCCTGTGTCGACAAGAATCCTGGCGACTTCGAGGTCTCGGATTACCAAATCGAAGACTAGCGGATCACAGTGCGGTTTGTCGATACCGATGGTTTCGCTTTGTTCGAAAGTGATTGCATCATTATGCATGTCATCGGTCGGGGACCGGGTTTGCCAGTTAGAACTTGTTTCCGCCTTCCGACAGTAAGCTTTGATCGACTAGACCGAATCTTGATAGAATTGTGATCCTCCGATGATCATATTCACCCTTCGACGGTTGTTATCGTTTCCGCGGTCGTCTTGTCTTCTTCCGCGTTTCTCCCCCGACTGTTTCTCGCGTGTATCTCTCTTGGGAGATTCTTTATCAGTTTTGGGAGGTTGGTCGGAATCCAAGACCAGGTCTTTTACGCTCGTAACCTTCGACAGTTCGCCGGCGAGGAGCTTTGCAGCGAGTCTAGCGCCGAGGACCTTGCAGTTTGTGGTGGAGTGACCTCTGGTCTGGTGGAACTCGCAGTAGGAATTATCCTTGTACTAGTTCCTAGTCCAGGTGTTTCCAGAAGTTTTCCCTTGTTCAGAATTGATGGCGTAGTTGTGCTCGCCCTGGAGATCTTCCCCTTCGTGGTGGATATACTTATCGTTACGAGAGCTCCTCCTTTTTGCGGACGTTTTGTGCGGGTTGTGTTTCTGGGAGAGGATCTTCATCTCTTCATCCATTATGATGAAGTCTGTTGCCTTGTGCAGAGCGCCCTGGATTGTCTCGGTTTCTCGAGAGATATCTACTACCGTAGTTTAGATCGGTACCAGAGAGTTTTCCGCAGGGCATCGACTGCTACTTTGTCGCTGATTCCAGTGACTCTTGCCATTACTAGCTTGAATCTGTTCATGAAATCGCGGAGTGGCTCGTCCTTCCTTTGAGATAGACTCCAGAGATCGACGTCCGAGGTTTCCCTGTCCATGAACATGGAATACTGTTTGAGGAACTCTGAAGCGAGTTGACGAAAACTTCCGATTGAGTTACGCTTCAGACGAGAGAACCATTCGAGCGCGGCTCCTTTGAGGTTTTCGACAAAGAGGAGGCCGTTGCTGGCGTCTTTTTCGCGCTCCTTGAGTTTGCATCTACCCATCGCGATCTGGAATGACTGTAGATGTGCCTTCAGGTCGGAGGTGCCATCGTAGACGGGAAATTTTATCTTCCGTGGATCTGAGATGTGGGTTTCCGTGATCCGGGCGGTGAAAGGGGTCTTGTGTGCTTCCTCGAGTAGCCTGTCGATTTCGGGTGCAGCGCTTGTCGCATGGTGAATCTGCGATTTTACCGCTTTGACTTCTGTCGCGGTTTTTGCGATGTACTCGCGGAGGTCGTGGATCTCATCGGGGCTTCCAGATGCCCTTCGAGTCTGCCAGCTCCTCCTGCTCCACCCAATAGAGGTTTTCTTCTTCCTCCGTCATGGGTTTTTCGAGTGACGCGTTCTGCCGAGCAGACTGGCTTCGCGTTCTTCTCGGATGGATATCAGTGTCCTGGTCCGAGCCATCGGACTGGTCACTTATGTTCAGATCGATACGTTCGACGTCATCTCCTTCGTCGCTCCCGGGAGGAGGTGGAAGTTTCTCCATGACCGGCTGCGCATCGGACGGGGCTGTTTCGCTAGGGTTTTTTCCCGAGGAAGCTCAGTCCGTCCGTGCGGCCTGGTCGTTTGGAGTCTCGAAATCGAGTCTTCTGCCGCCGCGGGACCTGGTGGTGCCGCGCGGGATTTACTCCTCGCCTTCGCAGTTAAAGTCTCCACCTGTTTTGCGAGAGAGGCAACGAGTTTATCCTGTTCGTCCGACTTTTTCTGAGCAGAAGCGAACAGTTCTTTCATCTGGGCTACTGCCGCGGCGTCAGTGGTTACAGTTGACATGTTTCCAGTTGGGGTTAGATTAACACTGGGATCGATGGGAGGCCCGTCAGGCACCTGTTTTTCTTTGTCAATGTCGATCGTCATACCTGACTGAGCGTGTGTGGTTGCGTGAGAGATAGATCCGTACCCTCCCTCCTTCTAGCGCCAAACTGTGGGAACCAAGATTCACACCGTCGAATTTTGTTAATCGGAGAAAAGCCAAGTTAACCTAGCTTTCCCTGAAGGTCCCGGTTATCTGCTGGGCCACGCACAACACAATCAATACGACGAAAAGTATGTGATAATAAATCGTAAGAACAAAAAGAGAGAGCAAAAAGATCTTATTTCCGAATCCGCGTTTGAGCGTGAACAACATGTGAGAGTCTCGGCTACGAGAGCTGTCGGTAAGTTCGCTAGTCTAGCAACCTAAGTTCTAACCTAGTTGAGTCGCAGCTCGATAGTAAAAACGAAAAATTGCCTAAATTGCTCTAAGTGCTAAGTTTGCTCTGATATGCTCTGATTTCTCCCCTTTCGCTCTTCGTCCTAAGTCCTCCTTATATACTCCTCCTTTAGGTCGGTTTACCTCTTCTCGGGCCGGACTTGTCGCGAAGCGGTCTTTTCCATATCTCGTTTTTCTTCGTGATTATCTTCGGAAACTTGACATTTATCTTCCCGGAAATTTGACATTTATCTCTTCCCACGGATGAGATAAACCGTCATACTAGTCTTTGGGCTCAAGTCTTTTTGGATCATAGATGGGCCATTGTCCGCAATTCGGACCCTCTTTGGGCCATATCGAGACTTAAGCGTTTTTACGATTTTACTCTTGAAGTAGCCGTTGGTATAGGCATGATTTTCCCAACAGAACCTCGTCTCTTCGCATAGCCGAGGCAGTTGATGTTAAGTTAACTGTGACCTGTTCTATTACGAAGAGTGGGAAACCGTTAGAGAGACATAACCTTCCCAATTTCCCGAAGACTTTCGACGATGTTTTTAGATGGAACATTGGTATCGTATCCATGGACCCGAGGACTGAGTTACGGAAACTTTGGACGAAGATGCATGGTTATGGGATAGGACCGAGTTCGGAATGGTCCACGAAGGGTTGGCCGCGCTCGCCGGGCGAGCTGACCCACGCCACGGTCGAGCTCGCCGGCGAGCTGAACCACAACGCGGTCGTACTCGCCGGGCGAGCTGACCCGTGCCACGGTCGAGCTCGACGGCGAGTTGACCCGCAACGCGGTCGTACTCGCCGGGCGAGCTGACCCGTGCCTCGGTCGAGCTCGCTGGCGAGTTGACCCGTGCCTCGGTTGAGCTCGCCGGCGAGTTGACCCGTGCCTCAGTCGAGCTCGCCGGCGAGTTGACCCGTAACGTGGTCGTACTCGTCGGGCAAGCTGACCCGTGCTCGTCGGGTGATCCGTTTCGGTTATTCCTTTTCTCAGCTTTTGAAGTTTTGACCGAGATTTGGTTTTTCCCGAGGACTTTCGGGCATCGATTCCGTCATGACCGATTTTGACCCCAACATACCTGAGATCGGATAATGGCACATAGTATACTGTTGGGACGTATCAGAAGTTCTGTGAGGAGCATGGTATTCAGAGGCACTTTACAGTGCGTAAAACACCTCAGCAAAACGGTGTCAGTGAAAGGATGAACCGTTAGATTGTAGAGAAAGTAAGGTGTTTGAGATTGAATGCAGGGTTGTCTTAGCAGTTTTGGGCGGAAGCAGTAAACATGGCAGTCTATCTCATCAATAGATCGCCAAGGAGTTCCTTAGGAGGGAAAGTCGCAGAAGAGGTATGGACTGGGATGGATATTGATCTATCAAACTTGAAGGGTATTTTTGGTCTTCTTGCAAATGTTCGTCAACCAGGCTCTGATACCACTTGTTGGGCTTTTTTAAGTCCATGTCCAACTCTTCATTGTCCGATTAGTACGATATTGTCCACTTTGGGCCCGAAGGCAAAGCCCGCATGGATTTGGTTTTGGGCTCCTTCCCAAAAGGCTTCGTACTAATCAGAGTTTGACATCCTTTATATATATATATATATATATATATATATATATAAGACATTATTTGTCTAAACTTCCAATGTGGAACTTTGTTTGCATTCACAACAAACCTCCTCTCAAACCAAGTACCACATGAACTCTTGGTTCCCGATCTCTAGCGAAACCTGGCATCGTAGGCGCTAGGAAGGTACGGTACACCTTTTCGGTTTAAGAAAATTTTCCTTTTCTAGATAAGTATGTATTCCTATAGGGAAAAGGAAATCGGGTTTTGAGGCTGCTATAAATACGGGTCTAAGGGTTTGTAAGATTATTCATTCACATAATAATAAGAAACCCTAAACGGATATTTGCCTCAATACGTTTTGCTCTCTTTTTTGCTTTCTTCAAAGTTAATTGAGGACATGGACTTGAAAAGGCCCGAAGGCAAAGCCCGTATGGATTTAGTTTTGGGCTCCTTCCCAAAAGGCCTCGTACTAATCAGAGTTGCACATCTCCTTATATACTATACATTATTTATCTAAACTTCCAATGTGGGACTTTGTTTGCATTCACAACAGGATGGTTGTGGGAACCAAAATTCGCACTGTCAATATTCGTATAAATAAGGAAAGTAGGAAAACCCTAATTTCCCTGAGGTCCCGGATCTCTGCGGAGCCAACGACAATAGACCAAATAGATGCGGAAAATATGAAAAGATAACAAAACAAATTTAGAGAAAACAATAGATCTTATTCGCGTAAGAGCGTTGCGATCATTACAAGAGATTATAAAAGTTTTGGCCGCAAAGGCTGTCAGCGAGTTACCTAGTTCTAGCGACCCAAAACCTTAAACCTAGTTGAGTCGCAGCTCGATAACAAAAGACGAAAAAGATACAAAAAAGGTTTTTGATTGATTTCGGACTGAACCTTATTAAAGGCTGCCTACGTACCCCTTTCGAGGATCAAGTCGAACATAGTTCAATTGATAGAGTTGGACAAGAGATCGAACTGCCTAGGCGAGTTCGTCTAGTAATCGTGTGCCAGTCATAAAAACCTAACTTGTCGAGAATAAAGCCTAAAGTTTCTAAGTGCAGAGAATTCTGAGTCTAGAAGAGTCTCCTTGTGCCTCTCGTCTTGAAATCCTTATATACTCTCCTCTAGGTCGGTTTACGCTTTCCCTTACTGCCCTTAAGACGTCATAGCCAAAAATGGATATATTCCAATTTCACGATCTTAGTGATTATCTGCGGAAACTTTCCATTTATCCGCGGAATTTGATGTTTATCTCACCAAACATAACCGTCATAGCGTTTATGGGTTTTAAGAAATCGTAAGTGGGCCTCGAATCAAGTTTTAGGACTCTTTGGACCGTCTTTTGATTCGGGACGTTTATTACGGTTTCTTTGATATAGATAATTTCCGCGGTTTTTCTCGTAAAACCAGACCAAGGATTCCATTTGATTGGAAATCAAGAAATGGTTAAGCCGTGGTTTGCGGAAGGTTGTAATGAGGACAGTCGAGAGTTCATAGTTTTACATCGTATTATCATTTCGGAAGATGTCGGATGCTACGGAAGGACCGTGATGCATGCATGTTTGGTCGCTATAGCGACCGAGCTCTGTCCGGAGCTCGGTCGCTATAGCGACCGAGCTTGTATTGCGGCTCGGTCGCTATAGCAACCGAGCCCAAACACAGGCTCGGTCGCTATAGCGACCAAGCTCCATACGAAGTATAGCGACCGAGCCTGTGCTCGAGCTCGGTCACTATAGCGACCGAGCCGAGCGTGCCGTTGGCTGCTTTGCGATGATCGAGCCGAGCCTTCGCCGTTGTTGATCTTTCGTTGTTTCGAGTGATCGAGTTTTTAACGAAGACACGATTGAGTCGTAGAGTTCCTCGCAAGGATTCGATTTTTACGATTTCTTTCGTAAAGAAATCAAAGATATATATATTTATTGAATGTTTCGATACTAACTTTGTCGTGACAGTTTTCGACCCCAACAACGATCGTCGAGTAGACAAGTTACGATGTCCACTCGACCATCGTCGAGTGGATTGATGCTCGAACCATTGGAGTTTGTTTTGACGCTGCGGACAAATATTTTCAATAATTTTATCGTAAAAATTAGTTAAGTAATTTTTACGAGAATTATCTTTTTCGAGAAATATTTTCGAACGTTAATTTCGTCGTGACCGTTTTTGACCCCAACAATGGTTGCTGGGTTTGTAAGCCTTATTTTGATCTTGGGATTGGGATGTGTGAGATAAGTGAAGGGAATGAACCAAAAAGAGTGAGAAAAAGAAAGAAAACCACTAGGGAGTTTTTTAAAAAAGCTCTAGAGTTTATAAGTAGAATTAGGCCTGAGCATTTTTACTTCAACCCGAAGTACCTACCTAAACCGAAAAACCGAAACCGAATTGTTATACAAAAATATCCAAACGTAACTTATGAGCTTAGTACTTTGGAGTTTGGTTATAATCCGAAGTGAACCGAAATCCGAACAAGGATCCGAAAATATCCAAAATTAGTTAAATATGTTAATATTTTTATATATTTTAAGGTGATTTAGATATTTTAGAGTATTCAAAATATTTTTGTATTTTATTTTATTTGTTATTTTGAATACTTTGTAGCTAATTTAGATAGTTTAACTAATATTTAACTAGATTTGTAAATAATTTATATATTTTGAAAAAAAGATTGTCAATTTTTGAGGTTTAATAAATATTTTTTTGGACGATTTAAACATTGGTTACATCCAATCCGAACTGAACCCGGAATGAACCGAATCGAACCCGATCCGATAATTAGTAAAACTCGAATGGTATTTCTGAGCATAACACCAAAAATCCGAATCACCCGGACCGATACCGAATGGATCACCGAACGCCCAGGCCTAAGTAGAATCCCCTTAAGAATCAAAAGAAAAGAAACATGAAAAGAGTGGGGAAAAGAAAAGAAAGATAAGAGCTTAGTGAATAAGAAAAGAAAAAAAAATCCCTATTTGGTTAAGATAAGAGAAAGAAAAATATTCATTTGGTGAGAGATGAGAGTGTGATCTTTAGGGTCTTTGGGATGAAAAGGGGATGAGATTATCACTATGAAGAAGGGTAGAGCTTGAAATCATTTAGGAAAAGGGTAGAATGATGAGAGCAAGTCATTGTATGCATGAATTGCTCTTTTTCTTAGATAAAATTTGCATAATGATCGTGCTCCTATTTTTGAGTGTAAGTCACCGTGAAAGATGCATTTGAAACCCCTTCTTGATTCATATTAAACCATTTTCACTCACCAAGCCAAATGATTGAGATCAAATCCCCATTTGCAAGTATTTACCTTATATGTTTGTATAAATGAATGTGAGAGTTGGCCTAAGGAACTTATTGATTGAAGAGCATTACAACTTGTGTAAAGGCATAAGAGTTTGGATAGGCCTTGAGAAGCTAGAGTTGTAATAAGATAGTTGCTCATGCTATTTGCTATTTTTTCTTAGAATGTCAAGTTGAAGGCAAGAAAGTGTCTGTTTTGGTTATGAACTAACATTTTAAACTTCTCAATTTTGAGTTTTTGAAAGTTTACTTGTGGACAAGGAAATGACTAGTGTAGGGGAGTTGATATCTCATGATTTTCGTAGTTTTTAGCATCCATTTCTTATTCATATTAGTGTTTTGAAATGCATTTAGATGTCTACATTGCATATATTTGTTCATTTGTATGCATTAGGTGTTGGAGTGCACCTTTGGGAGTTTCAGGTCAAATTCGAGAGGTTATCTATGCAAATTACAGAGCTTGTGGTCGAATTGAGAACTATCAAGAGGTGAGGGACCAAGGCTGCAAATTAGGTATATTCGCCTGGGTTAAATTGGACAGTCGAAAGTCCAGGGGTTAATTCAAGAGGACTTGTCTGATAATTCCAAAGTATGGGTCCAAATTGGAAGTAATCAAAAGGTCAGGGACCAGCTGTGCAAATAAATGGAAAACCACCATTGGAGTGGTCGACTTTCTCTTCGCAAAGCTCAGCCACGACAGAGATGATGACGGGGTTGCAGAGGATGATTACGGTGCTTCTGGCTGGAACACGAACTCAATCACCACCACGAGCCAAGCCTGAGACGAGCCTATTGCGGTGAGGAGCTTTGATTCCGGTGGGTTGCATGGAGGAGATGCTCAAGGAGGAGAGGATCTTGGACGGCTATCTGAGATTCCACGACAATTGACAAGACGCCGAGGAGCTGAGCACTGGTGCTTCTGGCCGGAGCACGAGCTCAGCCATGACAACGACTGAAGCTTTAGACAAAGAAGACAAAAGTGACGGTGGCGAGATTGTAAAAGCCGTGGAGCAAGGGATTTTGTGGTGAAGCTTCGCGGCGGTGATGAGCTAAAAACAAAGATTAGAGGTCGGGATGAGCCGCAAGACGGAGGACCTTGGCCACGAAGAACCTTGGTTGCGATGTGGAGAGGTCAAGCTCGTTCAGAGCGGTTTGATTTTGGTGCCGTTGCCGGTTCTAAATTGATTTTGACAGTGGGATTTAGTCATTGCTTGAGACTAAGTTTTATTTTCTTTTATTTGGTTACTAATATTACTTCTTCCTTTATTTGTGAATATCAGGTGTATGAACTTGCGAAGTAGAGGGCCGACAAACCTTACTCCACTAGTTGAAGACATCAGGGCATAAGAAAGGGAGAACACACGAAAGAGAAGGGAAGAAGAGGGACAGGCTCATCTAGACAGATTGGGGTTTGATATGGAGCAAAATCAGAATCAACCTCAAGATGGCGTTGCCCAAGAGGGCAATGGTCAAGGAGCTGACAACCTTAGACCAAGACATCCACAACGCCAAGCTAGAGCTATTTTCACCTATGATCAGCCTCATATCCATGGGAATAGGCTAGGTATCAGGGCACCAGCTGTGGAGAACAACAACTTTGAGATCAAATCCAGCTTGATCAACATGATAGAGAACAACAAGTACCATGGTCTTTCTGTAGAAGATCCACTTGATCACCTGGATCAGTTTGACAAGTATTGTGGCTTGTCAAAGACAATGGTGTCTTTGAAGATGCCTTCAAGCTGAGATTGTTTCCATTCTCTTTGGGAGACAAAGCTCACACATGGGATAAGAACATTCTAAGTGACTCTATCACCACAAGGAATGAATGCAAGAAAGCCTTCCTTAACAAGTTCTTCTCTACTTCAAGGACTGCCAAGCTTAAGAGTGAGATCTCTGGGTTTCAACAGAAAAATCTTGAAGGCTTTGGAGAGGTTTATGAGAGGTTCAGAGGCTACTGTTCTCAGTGTTCACATCATGGTTTCACTTAGGAGAGCTTGCTGAGTACTTTCTACAGAGGTACTTTCCTAAGTATAGAAGCCAGTTTGACACTGCTAGCAATGGTTTCTTCTTGGGGAGAACATAAGAAGATGCAGAGGAGCTGGTGGAGAACATGGCTCAAAGTTACTCAGTCTACAGTGAGGAGCATGATAGGAACACCACGGGAACTGGAGGAGATGATCAGCACACAAAGAATGAGTTGAAGTCTCTACAGGAGAAGATGGATATGCTTCTTTCAGGTAAGGCTAAGCGGGAGAAGGTGAACTTTGTTGGTGAACAAGATCAAGAAGCACCTGTTGTGGTAAATGAAGTTGAAGGTCTAGAAGGTCAAGAAGAGTTGTGCTTTGTGAATGCTAATGGGACATGGTACAAGAAGGAGCTTAACTTTCAGTACAACAACTACCAGCAAAAGCCCTTCTAAAACAACCAACAAGGTACATGGTTACCAAGCCAAGCAGAGCTACCCTCCAGGTTTCTCCAACCAAGGGAACCAATCTACACAAGGTCAAGCCGGGTCTTCCACTTCTGCTCCTCAAGAGAGTAGCACTGATGATATGTTCAAACAGATCTTGGAGTCTCAAACTAGAAGTGCGAAGAACATTGGAGATGAGTTGAAGAACCTCCACACAAAGATTGATGGGAACTATAATGACCTCAACAACAAGTTCTTACACCTTGCCTCTAACTTCAAGGCTTTGGAGAATCAGTTTGCCTCTATGACTTCAACCTCCAAGCGCCCCAATGGGATCTCTACCAGGGAAGTCATAGCAGAATTCCAAAGAGTATTGCAATGTTATCCTCTCTACTACTTCATCTGAGATTGAGTTGAGTGATCATGAGAAAGAGGTGGATGAGATTGAAAGACTCTTGTCTGGAACAGAAATTGTTGCCAAGGCTGAAGCACATATTGTGGAGAAGGCTGAACACAAAGTTATGGAGAGGGTTGAGGTACAAGCTGAACAGAAGGTTGAAGCAAAGATTTTGAAGAGAGCTGAGCACAAAGCTGAGAAACGGGTTTTCAGACAAGCAGTCCAGAGACTGAAGGAGATTAATCTTGAAAAAACCCCTGAGGTTGAGCAATCACCATATGATAAGCTACCATTTCCACAAAGGTTTCCCACTAAAGCTCAAAAGAAAGTGATCTCCAAGTTCAGAAAATACCTGAGTAATGTAGGAGTCAAGCTTCCAGAGATATCGAATATGCGTGATGCCCATGTCCAAATGATGTTCATCAAGGACATTCTAGCTCACAAAGAAGAACTAGCAGAGCTTTTAGTCATCTCTACTTTGCAGCTTGATCCACCAGTCACACCAAGGTCCTTTCCCAAACTAGAAACCCAAGGGAAGTTCTCTTTGTCTTGCTCCCTTGGTAAGTTCACACTTGATGATGCTCTTGTTGATTCTGGGCAAGTGTGAATGTGATCTCAATGGAGATGGTGAAGAGTCTTGGGATTGAGAACATGGAACCAAACTCCTCTTCTCTAATGTTTTGGGATTCTTCTTCTATAACCCCTATTGGTCTCATCAAGGATTTGAATATTGGATCATGCACCATTCCTATTTACCTCACTGTTCTGAAGATGGCAACTAGAAAGAGAGTTTCATTGATCCCTGGTACACCGTTTCTCACAACAGTAGAGCTTGCATTGATTTTGCCAACAAGAAGGTCACACTCCTAAATGTGAACAAAGTTGTCTCTTACCCAATCCAGTCTCCAATGATGGATGTTGAGTACTATGGGACCATTATTTGTGGAGAACCTTCCATTGAGAAGATCAAGGATGAAGTGGTTGTTAGTAGGAAAGAAGGTCTTGATGGAGAGTCCTCTAAAGAGATGTGTGATGAGCACTTGGAAAGTGCTAACAAGGAGGAGGTGAGTAGAGCCACAATGGCTGTTCATGACAAGAAGAAGATGATGAAAGAACCTCACCCTCCAGCTCTCGATGAAATGCCACACACCTTACTCACCCAATGAAGTTCAAAGATGGAGTGATTGAGTACAAGATCAAGTGCAAGGGAAGGTCTAAGTCATTCTCAAGTGCAAAGGCCATCATAAATCCTCAGTTCCAAGATGATCCAATCAAGCTTCAAGAGCTCCTCTCTCAAGTCCTCACCATCACTCTTGAAGGTGGGAATGATCCTCCTTCTCACTAGCCAAGTGAAAAGGTAGTCAAGCTAGTGACTTAAAACAAGCTCACTTGGGAGGAAGTCCCATGTTATCTTTGTATATACTCTTGCTCTTTCTTTTCTTTTAGGTTGTTTAATAAGTGTGGTTGAGGTTTTCAGGTTGAGTCTAGCACTAGGGGAGAGAATAAAGGCGGTGAAGAACCTGAACCTTATATTAGACATCCCGTAGCAGCCTCCTCTAGCCGCTATGAATCATGCCAGCTCCTTGCACTGGCTCTAGACACCCAATACCATACCCCAGACTCCACTTGAGGTACCACTCCAAACTTGCATTGTATATACAATCTTTGATTTGATTTTGTCATCTTTTCGGTATCTCCTTCTCTCTAGATCACACAAAGACTATGTGATTTAAGTTTGGGGAAGGTACCAAGTATCTAATCATGTTTATTTTGATTAAATCATTGATTCTTGCATTGTAGATACATATTTTCATAGAAAAATCTAAAAAAATTAAAAATTTCGAAAATCACAAAAGAAGCATTTAGTTGCATCATTTGCAACTTTAGGATTGAGTCTAAGAGCATGTAGGTTGCATTCATGCATTGGGAGAAAGCCTTGTAAAGAAATCATGCAAAGAACTTAATGGGATACCCTTCTCAATCATAATAAGTAGCTTGAGCATCTTCTTGATAACTTGTAGACTTCGAGCCTTGAAAACTCCTCTTGAAACTTGTTTCATTGATGAAGCTTGCCTGTCATTGAAGCTAACTCCAATCTTACTTGAGTTAATGAACCTAATCTATCTTGCTTATGGGCTCTTGTTGTGCTTGTTCATGGTTAGCTCATACACACTTGAGTTAGTCTTATTCCTTTCTACCAATCTTTGGTAACTCAAGTGGTCATCTCTCCTTTAGATGGTTCTCCAAACCCTTAACCCTAACTTCCTTTCAAGCCATTATTAATTTGATGAGTGAGGTCTTTTCTGAATGCTTGATATGTGCATAATGTTGGGAGTATTGAGAACGACAATGGTTGATCCTCATTTCTTGCTAGCCTTGAGATCTCATGATTGGCTAGCTCATAGGATGGGAAGGGGAATATTGAGTGTTTGATCTTGTAGGGTTGAGAGAAAGAGTGAGTGAAAAGAATGAACTCAAAAGTCTAAGAAGAGATAGATATTAGGGATTAAAAAAAGGTGCAAAAGAGAAAATTTAGCTTTAAGAGTGTCAAAAAAGAAAGAAAACCCCCTTAAGAAAAAAAACTATTCATAATAGTGGGGAAATAAAAGAAAAGAGCTAAGGCTAAGAAAAAAGTAAAAGAATCCCTAGTAGACAAAAAGAAATACAGAGTTCTAAAGTGAGAATGTTCTTGAGTGATCTTTAGAGTTTTTGGGTGTGCGAAAGTGAGTTTGACATTGAAAAACAAGGGTATCAACTGTTTGTGTTTAGGAAATGGGTAGAACAATGAGGATTGAGCATTGTATGCATGAATTGTTCTCTTTCTTAGATATATTATGCATAATGTCAAGCTACTTGTTCTTGAGAGTAAACCACCATAAAATGCACTTGATAACCCTCTTACTTCACTATAACTTCAAGTCTTTTTCTCATCGGCGCCAAATTGATTTGCTGCTTTTAAGCACACACCAATTAACCTAATGTGCCAACAATACTACAACCGAATGGTATATCACTGTAGCATTTTAGGATTGAATCCACATAGAACTAGTGATCTATAACACCAAAAATGCACAAACTTTCCTAATCTAAGCAAACAAGAAAGATGATTGATTTGTGACAAACTAAGATCCTAGAAATATAAATAAGGGCGATCTCAAATCCAGTCAAGAAACAAGTGCAAGAACTCAATCAAATGCTAAGGATGGATCCATGGGCAAGTATAATTGATAGAAGGTGATCAAGTTTCAATCTTGGATGTTCAAACAAGCAATCAACAAGTCTATAGGTCTAGATCTCATTCAAATAGATTAATCCACTGTAGTGGCGGAAACCCCTATGCTAATCATGAATTAAACATCAATTGTCGTTGGCCTAACGCAATCTAGCATGCATGAATCACAAGTCTACTAACCACTAAACATCTTGGGCATCAACTATCGTTGGCCAAATATGTAAATGACAATATTAGGTTGGTCAATCATTTCATCGAACTTCTTCCGGGCATGAAATAACTTAAGCTCTAAATCAATTTGATCAAGGCTAATCTAGAATTAAGAACACCTAACAAGTCATAGAACAATGCTAATCAAGCAAGAAACATCTTAAATATCCACCTAATCACCCTAATCTACTTAGCTCATGAATCTCAAAGTCACTACTCAATAATATCCATGAGAAACCTTTAACCCATATGAGATTCAAGGCTAATCATGTTTATGAGTAAGATAAACACAAATTTATTATGAAATACTTCCTTAAATAATCAAAAAGTTCAAGTTTTTGCAAAAAGATGCAGAGTCTTGAGAGAAAATGAGATAAAACTAAAGATTTTAGTTCTAAATCTATTTATGGAAGTGTAAAACTAGAGCTCGCTTAGCCCCACAAACCAGAATTAAACCGGATTAAACCGAAATTAAATTAAAATTTTGTCTTTGTTTCTCTGCAGCGGTCTGCTCCTGCCGCTCCGTCAAACCGCTGGCGAGCTCGCGTCTTTCCGAGCGACGTCTCGTCCCAGCTACCGGTGGTTGCTGTGAACCATGCTCACTTCCCAGCGGTCTCCTTCCCTCGTTACATCAAACTGCTCTAAACGAGCTTGACCTCTCCACATCGCGACCAAGCTTCTTCGTGGCCAAGGTCCTCCGTCTTGCGGCTCATCCCGACCTCCAATCTTTGTTTTTAGCTCATCACCGCCGCAAAGCTTCACCACATAATCCCTTGCTCCATGGCTTTTGCAAATTCGCCGCCGTCGCTTTCATCTTCTTCGTCTCAAGCTTCAGCCGTCGCCGTGGCTGAGCTCGTGCTCCGGCCAAAAGCACCGGTGCTTAGCTCCTCCGCATCTCGTCAATTGTCGTGGGATCTCAGTTAGCTGTCGAAGATCCTCTCCTCCTTGAGAATCTCCTCCACGAAACCCACCGGAATCAAAGCTCCTCACTGCAACAGGCTCGTCTCAGGCTTAGCTCGTGGTGGTGATTGAGTTCGTGTTCCAGACAGCAGCACCGAACTCATCCTCTGCAACTCCGGTTGTCATC
The DNA here is from genome assembly GCA_018703725.1 of Brassica juncea. NCBI lineage: Eukaryota > Viridiplantae > Streptophyta > Magnoliopsida > Brassicales > Brassicaceae > Brassica > Brassica juncea. The sequence goes on from CM031941.1 coordinate 35,699,546, forward strand.
TCCGCCGTGGCTGAGCTTTGCGAAGAGAAAGCCGATCTCTATGGTGGTTTTCCATTTATTTGAACAGCTGGTCCCTGACCTTTTGATTACTTCCAATTTGGACCCAGACTTTGGAATTATCAGACAAGTCCTCTTGAATTAACCCCTGGACTTTCGACTGAGCAATTTAATCCAGGCGAATATACCGAATTTGCAGCCTTGGTCCCTCACCTCTTGATAGTTCTCAATTCGTCCACAAGCTCTATAATTTGCATAAATAACCTCTCGAATTTGACCTGAAACTCCCAAATGTGCACTTCAACCCCTAATGCATACAAATGAACAAATATATGAAATGTAGACACCTAAATACATTTCAAAACACTAATATGAATAAGAAATGGATGCTAAAAACTATGAAAATCATGAGATATCATTTATATCAATTTTTTTGCAAACTCTGGTTTCAATCATCTTCTCTTAAATCATTTCTCTCTTCAAAATTAACATATCATTTAAATCTTATAAAAAAATTACTTGAAACATTAAATTTGAGAAATATTAATCATGAAAGATTGTAAATAAAAGACTGATCAAATTTTTTTAAAGAAATAAAGAAGAAAGATATATAATGTGGTTAAGATTTTTTTTGTGAACAAAATAAAATTTAAAAGATTGAAATTGTTTATAAAAGTTTATGTAAGATTACTTATAACTTCTTCATAAATAAACATTATTGGTTTTGACGTCAATAAACTTTTAATCAAATAAAATATATAATTCCAGTGTTATCTCAGTTACAAAAGTTGAAAGTTCAGAGACAACTACGTAAAGGAACACTAGAGAGATCCAAGAACACTTTTCTTGTATATTAGAAACCTTTTGAACAATCTTCCTAGATCTGCTTAATCCAATTTGCACTAAGTCACACATGACTAGAGACGGACCAGTTTCTAATCTATCACACACGAGAAAGGCCGAGATCAACACTCAAGTTACTCGCCTACAATGGCTTACAAGAACACACCTCTTGCTTAGCCTTTTTATCGAAAAACGTCTAACTGAAAATACCCACTGTAATCTAGTTAAATATCCCCCAACGCAATCTTCAGTTTGTTGATATTATGATAGACCCAAATCTTGTTTGTTCCACACCAATATTCCGGACCAATGACCGTCAGACACGTCATCGTTCCTCAACCAACTTTGCACCAACAGCATGTTACACACCGTCTCACGTGTGTAATCTCTCCATCTATCCAACAGACATCCAAGCTCCAAATCTTGAGCTTACATTCTCTTCCTTTTTATCTGAATGTGATAACCCAAGCAACATGCACAGAAACTCACAGACCAGAGCATACGCATCCATAGCATACAGTATATCCATTATCTCAGTTAGTCAAACCTTAGCAAGCATTGAAAAACGATCAACTTAATTCAACCAAATGCCAACTGAGTTTTTCATGACACATAGATATGGTGACACAAACTGACTTACGATATGATGACACAAACTGACTTACGATGAAACAAACTGACTTAAACGACTTAAGGTACTGAGACACACAAACATAGAGAGTAATTGAGACTACTAGAAACATGAGACAAGTACGATCTTTATCATCACCCGCTTTCATTTTCACTTTCCTCATCGTCTTCATCATTCACCTGTGATGCTGTGTAATCTCCCCCTGCTTGGTTGCACATTTAGATAAAAACACAAGTTAGAAAGATCAAACAACCATCAATAACCACAAAGACACGCATACTCTTCAGACGAACTTGAATGGCCTTAAGGCCGGCAATAGCACGATCAATGTCTTCTGCAAGAGTAGGAAGACTGAAGTCAGCTCCCGAGCCTCTGCCAGCTTTTGTGTCCTTCCCAACATCCTTGGGAAACCCTGTCTCATCCTCATCACCCGAGTCTGGAGGAACAATTTTCTGAGAGAGTAGAACCTGATGAATCAGTGTTGGAAAGATGACCCTGCGAGTCTTTTCAGTTTTGGTGTTTTCAGCCATCGACAGAATTTGATTGTAAGCTATCTTCCCAAAGTCAAACCCTCTATGATGATAAATCATATAGATGAACCTGAGACGTGATTCATCGTTGTGTAGTTCATGGTTGGAAGCCAGTTTGAGCACACAAACTTGTACAGCACCTGATTCGTCTTGGTGAGAAACTTGGAGCTCATGCTCTCCCAGCAGTTTACGCGATTACCAGTAAGAAAGCCACACACTTTATCAATGTTCTCATCAAGCTAGTTTGGATCCTCCTCAAAGCCAGGGATGCAATACATAGAGTTAATCAGACTTGGAGAGAAATTGACTAAAGATCCTCTGACACAGACAGCAACTCCATCATCGCGTGCTTCCGCATCGAGCAGATTCGCAATGAACTCACGAATAACAATCAGATTGAAAGCGTCAGAGTCAGTCACCCTATAGATTAGTCCAGAATCAACAACTACTTTCTTGACATCAAACAGGTTTTCATCAGTGAGAGAGAGACGGTGATGAGTGATGAACTTACGTTTCTTCAGATTTCCATATCTCTCCGTTGCTGCGACAGATGCGAACCGAGCAGACAGTGGTCTCTTAGTTGGACGTAACAGACCGGGATTCTCGAGACACATGGCTTGGAATGATGCTCGACTATCCCCGTACCTTGTCACTTTTGGGAGAAAGTTTTCTTCCATTGTTGTGTCGGGGGGTGCGTCGGAATCCTCATCAGGGGAGTTTGCTTCAGACAGTGACTCAACCTATGCTTCAGTTGGTTCCGGTGGAGGAGTAACCCTTGTATGGCGACGGAATCGTTTACGCGTGTATTTTCGCGAGCCGACTGAGCAGTAGGAGGAGCTGACAGAGCAGGAATAGGCGATGGCGGAACATCTGTTGAGGTTTCCATACGACGATTCAGCCTCGCACTTCTTCGAGACGGTTGCATGTTACGATTGAGAGAGAGATAGCTGTGTCGGCCAAGGGAAATTGGATGTAGAACCCTTAATGGAACCCTTGAGCTTAAAACCAAAACCTAGCACACCTCAAATGGACCATTAATAACATAGGACATATGGCCCAAAAGAAATGTTAAATCAGATGTTAATGAAGCCCAAAACGACAGCAACAAAAAAAATCCAAGATATACCCAAATATGTAGACAGCACTTATGAAAGCAAGAGAATTTGGGAGAGTGAAAGTGACCATTATGAGCAAAGACACTGAAATACTGTACAACCTGGTAACGCACATCTTGATGCCTATGGTTCAAGAGGAAAGTCACAGAGGTCGCTTCTCACACATAGTTAGTCACCAAAAGTTTTAGGAGAAATCAATGAACACAATCCAAGTGTGTAGCTATTTCTCAGCCGAGTAGCTGTCACAGACGAGATCTTTCTAAGTTTGTTACTCGAACTCAACTCCATTATAACACTCATATGTATGGTCAGGAAACATAAAATAGGTATCTTGTGTGTTTGTCTCTTCAACACAACAACTCAGACTTTTTGTTCACCAAGAGAGTATCAATCAATGTGGTAAGATAATGATCAAAATCAGAGACAAAGTGGGGAAACACCCTGCTCCGAAATGAGTTATCCCTAGAGAAGGATATCATCTCTGCCAAGTCAGGACAATGATCGAACTCAGAGTCAAAGTGTGGTAACACCCAGCTCCAACACGAGTATCAATCATACCAGGCCTTTTATTAAGATAAACGTTCTTGTGTTACACCTTATTTCAACTGTTCAGCACACTTATTCTACCACTTCAATACACTCACCCTCCATTATGTTTCCTCATTCTATCCAGACAATGATCAATGCTCAAACCAAAAATATTGCAGCATCCTGGTCCGAGATGAGTGTCTTTCATCAGTGAATCAGATGAGTGTGATATCAGAAGACTGAGAAAAGAACTTTCCGAGAAGAACTTGTTGGTTCAAGGTGTTAGAGTTGCGATGACATCCCCACATGTAGTACACGACTATACAGTGTCTCTCCTCTCTTGACAGGACTTACTCATAAATTGACAATACCCAACGCCTTTCTAAGACCTAGAAAGCTGTTGTAATCTAGAGGTTTCGTAAACATATCAGCCAGCTGCTTTTTTGTTGATACATGCTCAAGGATCACAATTTTCATCTCAACCAACTCTCTGACATAGTGATGTCGTATATCCACATGTTTGGTGCGTAAGTGTTGAACTGGATTCTTAGACAGATTTATGGCACTCATATTATCACAGTGAACTAGCATAGTTTCAGAAATAATACCATAGTCCACGAGCATCTGACACATCCAGAGTAATTGTGTACAACAACTACCCAGAGCTATGTACTCCGCCTCAGCTGTTGAGAATGACACACAGTTTTGCTTCTTGTTTTGCCATGAGACCATGTTGTTGCCTAAGAAGAAGCACCCACCAGATGTGTTGTGTCTATCATCTAAGCACGCTGTCCAATCATCACTGAAACCTGCCAGATTGACATTAGTCTCAAAAGTATAGTGAAGACCAATATCCAATGTACCTTTCACATATTTGATTATGCCTTTAACAGAATTCATATGTGTCTCCTTTGGACGGGCTTGGTATCGTGTGCAAATACCCACACTTAAGCAGAGATCAGGTCGACTCTCAGTGAGATACAAGAGACTCCCAATCATGGCTCTGTAAAGCTTCTCATCAACTGGTTTCCCATCATCATCTCTTGATAGTTTTGTTGTAGTGCTCATTGGAGTCTTGGCTGTCTTACTGGTTTGCATTCCAAACCGCTTGGTGAGATTCTTAGCATAGGTACTTTGAGACACTGTGATTCCATCAGCCAGTTGCTTGATTTGAAGACCAAGAAAGTATCTCAGCTCACCAACCATACTCATCTCAAACTCCTTTGTCATGGTTTTCACAAACTCATCAACCATAGACTGAGAAGTGCTACCAAATATGATGTCATCGACATACACTTGGATGATCAGAATGTCTTTCCCCGTTTCTCTTATGATCAGAGTTTTGTCAACCCCTCCTCGATGGAATCCGGCTTTAATGAGAAACTCAGTCACTCTCTCATACCAAGCTCGTGGAGCTTGTTTCAGTCCGTAGAGGACTTTCTTCAGTTTGTACACATGATCAGGAAAGTGAGGATCTTCAAATCCCTTAGTCTGTGCGACATAAACTTCTTCTTGCAACTGTCTAATCGACTCAAGTCTAGCAACCGGGGTAAACGTTTCATCAAAGTCAACACCTTCTATTTGCGAGTATCCTTGGCCCACAAGTCTAGACTTGTTGCTGACCACATTTCCTTCTTCATCAGTTTTGTTCTTGTGAATCCACTTAGTCCCAATAATGTTCACATTCTCTGGCCTTGGAACTAACTCCCACACTTGAAGTCGTTCAAATTGTTCCAGCTCTTGATGCATTGAGTCTGTCCAATATTCGTCATCCAAAGCTTCTTGAAGAATTTTAGGTTCAATCAGAGAGACAAGACACTCAACCTTGTTCATTTCAACCACAAAGCATGCTAACTTCACCATTTCTTTGAAGTCAATTTGCTTTTTTTCTAGTGACTCTTTCATCAAACACACCACCGATGACATATGCTGATGAGTGATTATTATGTACTCGTCCTTGATCAAGATCGACTTTGACCTCATCCTGTCTGCTCTCATCTTGTCCACAATCATCTTCTGACTCACTTTTGACATTAGTTTCCACTGATGCAGTGACTGGAGGTGTGACGCATTCAATTGTTTGTGTCACTCTTGCCTGATAGAACCCAATGCTATCATCAAACACAACATTCACATTATCACCAACAAACTTAGTCCGCTGATTGAAGACTCTGTATGCTGAGCTGTCCGTTGAGTACCCAAGAAATATTCCAACATCACTCTTGGCATCGAACTTCCCCAAATGCTCTTTGTCATTCAGGATATAGCATAGGCATCCAAATACATGCATGTGGCTCAGATTCGGAGTTTTCCCTTTGAAGATCTATATGGTGTCGTCTTCATTTTAGGTTTAACGTAGACTCGATTGATCACATAGCATGCTGTCCCAATTGCTTCAGCCCAGAAACCAGAAGGTACACTGTTACCACACAAAATTGCTCTAGCCATCTTTTGAAGTGTCCTGTTTTTCCGATCAACTACTCTATTTTGTTGAGGGGTTCTAGGAGCAGCATATAGGTTTCGGATCCCTTGACTTTGACAGAATTGGTCGAACTGTTCATTCTGAAACTCACCTCCATGATCACTCTTGATTTGAATGATTCTACCTTTCTCTTGTTTAAGTTGTAGAACCAAGACAAAGATGTATCGCTTTCCAGATATACTCTCAGGAGTTATGGGTCCCATGATCCATATGAACTAGTTCCAGTATGCGCTTAGAACTAATCTGCTTGTATTGAACCTTGACATGTTTGCCTTGGCAACACTCTCCATATACAGTATCTGTTTGTCTTTCCAGTTGAGGAACTCCTCTGACGACTTCAGCATTCACAAGCCTAGTCAACCCATTGGTGTTCATGTGACCCAGTTTCTTGTGCCAGAGATCAAGTTTCGATTCCCTTGCAGACAGACACATATGTGATGGCTTCCACATATAACAATTATTTCCAGACCTTACTCTACTTAGGACCAGATTTCCTTTTGAGTCAACTGCTCGACACTCTTTGCTGTTAAAAATAACCTCTAATCCTTCATCGCATAGTTGGTTGACGCTGATGAGATTTGCCCTGAGTCCATCCACAAAATAGACATTTATGAGACGAGGAAGATCAGCTCTCTCCATCACACCTACATCACGAATTTTTCCTTGTCCTCCATCACCAAACGTCACTTTGCCTCCTTTGATATATTCAAGTTTTTCAATGTAGTCCTGATTTCCAGTCATACGTATGGAGCACCCACTCCCACTGTCAAAATACCACGGTGTATCAATCTGACTACTGCTTTCAGCACTTGTAAACGCCACATGGCTTATCAAATCAGTGGTTTGTTGCATGCTTGCAAAGTTACACACGATATCTTGTTCTGGTGTGATGTGTGACTCAGCTTCCTTGAAGTGTGACACGTTTTGAGTGAGCTCCTTGTAGTTTGGGTACAGGTCTCGCTTAGCTATCCAGACATGACCATAGGTAGATGGTTCCATGTAGCAGAGATTCAATCTCCAAGCTCTCTCATACTGATGTCTACGAAAATAGCAAAATCTGACATGATAACCACGTTTCCCACAGAATTGACATCCATTTCTTCGCTTTCTGAGCATCACTCTGTCTTCTTTTTCAGGATGGGGTCTTTGAGGGATCACAGCAACATGTTCAGCTTTTTCTGGTTGTTTCCCTTTATTGACTTCTGGTGCCTCTTTAACAAAGATAATATGCTCTCCAACTTCTGTAGACTTAGATGTGGAGACCACAAATCCCAGACCCATGTTAGAGCTAGGACATTGTCCCAAACTGAGAAGATGATCGAGAGTTGAAGTCCCAGTTGTAAGCATCCTTATTTTCTTATGATTTTTGGTGAGTTGACTTTCCAGTAGTTTACTCTTGTCCATCTCCTGAACCAGTATTCAGCTGTTTGAATTTAGCTTCGAATTCCTTTTGAACCCTAACCTGCTCGGCCATGGCTCTTTTCAGTGAAAGTACTTCCTGATCGGACTCAATCAAGATGGAATGCGATGGAGTCTGGACAGTTGATTGTTCCAGCTCCAAGATGTTTACTTGTGCTTTCAACATAGCCTTGTCTTTGAGAAGTTGCAGGTTCTCATGATTGAGTTCAGCGAATTTATTGAATAGAGTCTTGTACTCTGTTTCTAAATCGTGACTGGGATCATCATCATCTTCTTCATCTCCTGACTCAGCAGCAGACACAGGTTTCTGTTTATCTTCTTGTCTGATCAGAGCCATGAAGTTCAGGTGCAGCTCCTTATCTTCATTGTCGCTCTCTGCAACTGTGTCACTAAAGCACACAAGTGATTTATCCTTCTTTAAGGTGTTTGGACATTCACTTCTGGTGTGGCCAAATCCTTTGCACTCAATGCACTTCAGCTCTCTCCTTCTTGCAAGAGGACGCTCGTTTCGAAAATGCCCATATCCTTCGCATTCATGGCGCTGAAGATCCTTTTTCTTGGAGTTCTTTGAGGAGTCCTGCTTGGACTATTGAGAGTTCCCATGATCTGATTCAGTCCTCTGAAAACATCCATTATATCGACTCCCTCCTTTCTCCATCCGCTTAATAAATTTGTTGAAGTTACGAGCCATAAGTCCCAAATTTTCTTTAATCTTTGTGACTCTATCACTTTTCTTTGAATCAGCAGTAAAAGCGATACTCTTTTGAGTATTAGTTAGTCGATCTGTTTTCTCCAGATCATGAACTTTCAGAATGCCAGATAGTTGATCAAACTTCATCTCATCAGTGTCCACAGCAATGTTCAAAACAGCCTTGTATGCTTCAAACCGAGGTGGTAGACATCTCAACAGCTTCTTCACTAATTCCTTTTCTTCATACTTTTTACAAAGAACTGAAGACTCACTAGCTAGTTTGCTTATCTTGGAGATAAATCCATCAATTGGTTCGTCATCTCCCATTCTCAAATTCTCGAACCTTGAAGCAAGATGATCAATCCTAGTCCTTCGCACACTGGTATTCCCTTCAAAGTGATTGATTAGGGTGTCCCATGCCTCCTTCGACGATTCGACCCTTGGATGATCTTGAATTGCTCCAGATCCACAGCGGAGAATATAGCTGTCAAAGCTTTAGAGTTGAACTTTGAAGCTGCCTTGTCCGATTCAGACCATTTATCTTTAGACTTTGGCGTGAGTGTTTGATCATCCATGAGGATATTGGGAGCAGACCAACCTTCTTCTACAACAGTCCAAGCATCCTCATCAATTCCTCTGATTATGTGTTGCATCCTTGCCTTCCAGTGACCGAAGTTGCCGCCATCCAGTAGGATTGGCTTTTGCAGAGTTATAATTTCCTTCAAGTTGTCCATGAGTTTCGCAGGATCTCAACCTGTTTGTAGTACTTGATACCACAGAGGTTTCCCGCTCTGATACCAAATGAAAGTTCAGAGACAACCATGTAAAGGAACAGTAGAGAGATCCCAAGAAACCTTTTCTTGTATATTAGAAACCTTTTAAACAATCTTCCTAGATCTGTTTAATCCGATTTACACTCAGTCACACACGACTAGAGACGAACCAGTTTCTAATATATCACACACGAGAAAAGCCGAGATCAACACTCAAGTTACTCGCCTACAATGGCTAACAAGAACACACCTCTTGCTTAGCCTTTTTATCGAAAGAACGTCTAAATGAAACTACCCACTGTAATCTAGTTAAATATCCCCGACGCAATCTTATGTTTGTTGATATTATGATAGACCCAAATCTTGTTTGTTCCACACCAATATTCCGGACCAATGACCGTCGGACACGTCATCGTTCCTCAACCAACTTTGCGGTAACAGCATGTTACACACCGTCTCACGTGTGTAATCTCTCCATCTGTCCAACGGACATCCAAGCTCCAAATCTTGAGCTTACAAAAGTATCTAAAACATACTATCTGTCACAAGATCTAACAATACTTTAAAAAATCATATTATATGTAGTATTTTTAGACCTAAAAAATTATGAGATTTCATCCATAAAATATAGAATTTATATATTTGCTTGTGATGCTCCATATTCATTTTCAATAAATTCATTAACAATATATATGCATCCTAATAACATTTTTTTTTAACATAATTTTGCATCCTAATAACATATTGCATGAATCTTTTGTTTAACAAAGAAGAAATATCAGAAGAAAAAAAAACTGAAATACATGAATGAAGGTAAATATTAGTAATGCTTGAATCTTCCATCAATCTTTTACTTTTGAATATCTTAAAGCTCCGATAAAGTGGTAAGATTGGAAAATTGCACTCGAGCTTCTGCAAACTAGTGAAGTGGTATATAGAATCTAATGTGCGATTCCAATACATTTATAAGAGAAAATATTGTTACAATAGTATAAGATACAAGAGGAAAAAGCAGTTTGTATTACAAATGCAGTAGTAATGGGCCTGAGTTACGAAATATCAAATTCGACAGACAGATTGGACTGGACCCAATCCGTTGAAACGACAGCGTATCAAAATGCAATATTTGCAGTGACTAGAAAGTGTGTCTAACTGGACTCCCCCACTCGTCGCCGTGCTTTGTCTTCTCTCTTCTGCCGTCGTTTATTTTTGCTTTAATCTTAAGCACATCTGATTTCAAAAAAAAAAAAGAATCACCGACGAAAGAAAAAAGAATGAGTGAAGGGAGGATAAAGAGGAGCGTGAACGGAGGAGCACCGGCGCAAACTAATCCGGATGATCGGAGATCCAGTGTACCGGAGCTTGTAGCTTCTCAAGCGGCGGGGAAGCGAGCTGTAGTAAAGAGTGCTGATATGAAGGAGGATATGCAGAAGGAGGCTATCGATATCGCTATCACCGTTAGACTCCCTTAGTCTCTCTCTCTCTCTCTCTATAGTGTGTACTTTCTTCGATTTTAGGGATTTCTGATTTTTGATCCTTGAGTTGCCGATTTCGTCGCTTAAGTTGGATTTGATCTTAGTGAGTTCAAGTTTATTGTTGATAATCAGAAGATTCCATCTCTCTTCTTGTAGCTGTGTTGGTTAGCTAAAAAGTCTATTGAATCATCCATCCTCTGGAGTTATTATTATAATTTATAGTTGCTAAATAAAGGTTCTGCATATAAGAATCTAAGTTTTACTCTCTTTTTTTTTGTTTTGTTGTTGCAGGCATTTGAGAAGAACAGTGTGGAGAAGGATATAGCTGAGAATATAAAAAAGGAGTTTGACAAGAAACATGGTGCTACTTGGCACTGCATTGTTGGCCGCAACTTTGGTTTGTACTCTACTTACTTTCCCACTTATCCATGGCCAGGGGGGAGAGATCATAGTGATCTCTTAGTAACTTTTTATTTATAGATCTCAACATATTTCTTTGGCTCGTTTTGATTTAGCTGCTGTCTCTTATTAATAGAGTGAGTTAGATCAATTGTTTGGTTGTTCTTCTTGCGTTTGAATGGGTTTTTGTCCGCTTTGCTTCGAGGGATGTATAGGTTTGCTCAGTAACATGTGTTATTAAGCAACTAATTTAGTCTACAATATGAAATTTCGATCTATTATCTTATAGCTAGCTTCATCAGATTTCATTTTGTTCGAATCTTTATATATTTAAGTCTTTTGTGTGTTTTTCTTGAACGATTACATTTAGTGGTTTCTGATCGTAAGTGTCACACCTAAGTCTCACAGCTTTTCTTTTCTGACCAAAAGAAGTCTTTGCGTCCAAGTTCACTTGCATAAGATAGCATTACATCAAACAAGAGATACATTTCTGAACTTGTGATGTTCTTGCCTGTATAATCTTTACTCGTTCCTTAATCGATCAATTCTTTTTACTTTACCTGCAGGTTCTTATGTAACACACGAGACAAACCATTTCGTTTACTTTTACCTCGACCAAAAGGCTGTTCTGCTCTTCAAGTCTGGTTAAGAATTCCGAAACCAAGAAAAGCTTCTCATCGTTGGAGTCTGGAGATGTTAAATCGCATTTCTTGTCATCACGTTTGTAGCTAGTTCCTTGTTTTCTACGTATGTATGTGTTCCACTTTAAGGCTTCAACAAACAAAACTGTATGTATATTCGTTTTTAAAACTCACTTTTCAAAAAACCGGAATTTCCGTTTTGTGTTTGCTGCTTCTTCTTCCTCAATTGATCAAAGTCAAACCAGTACAAAAAAATTTCTTAAACAAATCGAAAAAATAGGTGAAGCAAAAGTTGTTATTGACCAAGTTAAGGGGTTTCATATGTAAAACAAATAAAAGTTTGGGGACTGAAAGAGTAAATTCCGTTTAAAAGTAGACGAGTTCAGTTTCTCTAACGATTTAGACGGAGAGAAGGAGAAGAAGAAAAATATCAGATCGGAGAAAAATGACGACGTCGATGATAAATAGGCTGTTCACGCAAGGCACCAAGATCGTCTGCGTCGGCCGTAACTACGCCGCTCACGCCAAAGAACTAGGCAACGCCGTTCCCAAGGTTTCTTCTATCTCTTTCGATCACAATCCCTTGAAATCGTAGTCTCTCTGTAATCCAAATCGCTATGCAGATCACTAATCCTAGATTCTTTTTTTTATCTCGAATGAACTTCGAATTTGCATATATCTCTCTGATGATGATTTGGTGAAACAGGAACCGGTTATATTCTTAAAGCCGACTTCATCATACTTAGAGAATGGAGGAACGATTGAGATCCCACATCCTCTGGATTCACTTCATCATGAGGTGGAGCTTGCTGTAGTGATGGGTGAGAAGGCTAGAGATGTACCCGAGGCAACTGCCATGGACTACATTGGAGGTTCTACTGTTTGCTTTCTCTTAATTGTACATATATCATCTCTGCTTACATCTTATAATCTTTTTTAAGGATATGCGGTTGCTCTTGATATGACTGCTAGAGAACTCCAAGCTTCTGCCAAGGTAAAGAACCTGATTTTACTTCATATCAACCGCTCCTTCTTGTACTCTTCTTGCTCTGGATGTTAGTCTTTTAAGACTGATTTCGACCACTATTTCCATAGACAGTGATTCATTTGTTTGGTAAGCATAGGAAGATAAACTTGTTTTGCGCTTAAGCATTCATCATTTTAAAATTCATGTCTCTCTCCAGGCATCTGGTCTCCCTTGGACACTTGCCAAAGGACAGGATACTTTCACTCCGATAAGCTCTGTTGTAAGTTTTCTTCTCAAACCTTGTTGCTAGTTTTATAGATTATATGAAAAAATGCCACTTTCTGTTTTCTGTAATGCGCCCAGATGCTTAGGGATCTGGCCCTAAATTATTTGCTATTTTATATCTAGTTGAGACAAGAAAAGTCGCAAAGTGCAGGAGGTTTATTGCTTCCACAGCCAACTTGACATGCATGTTTTGCTGAGAATCAAAACTCTTTTGCATCTCCTAGTTTCAGTTTTTGTTTCTCTTGCCGTGTTTCAGCTGCCGAAGGCGATGGTGCACGATCCCGATAATCTAGAACTTTGGCTGAAGGTTTGTCTTCCCCCACTCTCTTTTTTTCCTGTTGTCGCGTAGAAAATTGTTCTTCAAGGTCCAAACTAAATCCATTTTGTGATATCAGGTTGATGGTGAAACAAGACAGAAGGGTTTGACAAAAGATATGATCTTCAAGGTTCCGTATCTCATCAGCTACATAAGCTCTATCATGACGCTCTACGAAGGAGATGTTATCTTGACAGGTATTTTACTTACAGTTTCTTTTTCTTCCATGTTTAAAAACATTCAGAGCCAACCCTAAAAAATCTTATGAGACAATGCATTTCAAATTATAGGAACACCAGAAGGTGTTGGACCTGTAAAGATAGGACAGAAGATAACCGCAGGGATCACTGGTCTATCTGAAGTTGAGTTCGATGTTGATAGGCGTGTAAAGCCTTTGAGTTAAGTGTTTTGTTTGTGTTTCATAAAATAATTAATAAAAATGTTAAATCTTTTGATTTAAGTAATAAACCATGTGTAACTTTCTTCCTTTATTGTATTTCCTTGCACTTGAGAAAGGAGAATAGAAACTAGAACTATCAATAATGCAAAGCCAGACTAATATGTTTACGATATTTTACGTAACTATCTGATCTAATTTTGAATTTCTCATCTGTATTTTAATAGTTATTGGTCTGCGCTACGTACAGGATTGTGTTTATATGGTTGTTGAAATTTTAGCATATGGTTGTTGGACTGTTAAATTTATATGTTACTGAGTATTTGTTGCAAGTTTTAAATATTATTTTATTATCTGATATTTTATTTGTGCTAACTTGTACACAGTTCTATTGGTACACTTGTTTGGCCGTTATGTTATGTTATGTTGTTTTATTGTATAGACTTGGTTTATATTTTATACCGTGTATGTGTAGTAAGCCAAATGTTGATCTGGAGCTAGAGTTAATGAGGTTTTCGTATTTGGGTCCCGTGTCATTATCAGACACAAGAAGAGGCACATATAATGTATTCAGTAGAATAAGAACACCTTAAGATGACTTTAATAAGTAGCCTGATATATGAGTAGTCTAACAATCTTTTTATTTTTTATTTTTAAAGTAGAGTGAATTTCCCGGGAATATTCGTATATATGAAAAATAATTTAAAAATGCTGTTTTCGTTGTTCCTTTGTGGGTCTACTTTTACATTTTTATATGATGTTAAAGAAACTTCGTAGGAAGAAGAAAAAAGAGTATTGATCGGAGAAAATGGCGACGTCGACGAAAGAGAGTAGGCAGTTTACGCAAGGCACCAAGATCGTCGGCGTTAGTCGCAACTACGCCGTTCATGTCAACGCCCTTCCCAAGGTATGCAGATTCTCTCTCACCCTCTTTCGATCACAACGTCTCTCTGTAATCCAATCGCATGCGGTTACAAACCCTAAATTTCGATCTCGAATCAACAGGAACCAGTTATATTCTTAAAGCCGACTTCATCATACTTAGAGAACGGAGGAACGATTGAGATCCCAAATCCTCTAGAATCACTTTATCATGAGGTCGAGCTTGCTGTAGTGATCGGAAAGAAGGCTAGAGCTGTACCCGAGTCAACCGCCATGGATTACGTTGGAGGTAAGTAACTGTTTTCATTCTCTGAGCTGTCTAGTAGATATTATCATCTCTGCTCACAGTTTTTTGTTGTTGGTTCTTAAGGATATGCGGTTGCTCTTGATATGTCCGCTAGGGAAATCCAAGCTTCCGCCAAGGTAGTACAAAACCGATCGCTCTTGTTAGCTTTGTTTCTTGTTGTACTCTTCTTGCTCTGGAACCTTGATGATACAACTCATTCTGTAATGAAACGTCCTTGGCTAACCATCTATGACTGAGAGTTTTTTTTTTTTTTTAATGTATTTGGGTTTAATGATTTAGTCTGTAAGACTGATTTCAACCACCATTTCCATGGATGTCTGGTTTCTGCATATACATACATAGATTCTTTTTTTTTATTACAGGAAGATAGCTAGATATGTTGTTTAAAATTCTTGTCTCTTTAGGCATCTGGTCTCCCTTGGACTCTTGGTAAAGGACAGGATACTTTCACTCCAATAAGCTCTGTTGTAAGTATTCTTCTCAAACCAATATGTATATGTAAATTTATATGAAAAAAAAAACATGCTACTTTCTGTTTTCTGTAATGGACCCCATTTATTCTCTGTCTGACTGAAATACACTAGATGTTTAAGGGTCTGGCCGTAAAATTATTTGCTCAACCCTGTTGTGGTGATTTTAAACTGCAGGATGTTTATTGCTTTGGCAGCCAACTTGACATGAAATCTTTATGTATATTTTGCATCTCCTAGTTTCAGTTTTTGTTTCTCTTGTGGTGCTTCAGCTGCCAAAGGCGATGGTGCACGATCCCGATAATCTAGAACTTTGGCTGAAGGTTTGTCTTCCCCCACTCTCTTTTTTTCCTGTTGTCGCGTAGAAAATTGTTCTTCAAGGTCCAAACTAAATCCATTTTGTGATATCAGGTTGATGGTGAAACAAGACAGAAGGGTTTGACAAAAGATATGATCTTCAAGGTTCCGTATCTCATCAGCTACATAAGCTCTATCATGACGCTCTACGAAGGAGATGTTATCTTGACAGGTATTTTACTTACAGTTTCTTTTTCTTCCATGTTTAAAAACATTCAGAGCCAACCCTAAAAAATCTTATGAGACAATGCATTTCAAATTATAGGAACACCAGAAGGTGTTGGACCTGTAAAGATAGGACAGAAGATAACCGCAGGGATCACTGGTCTATCTGAAGTTGAGTTCGATGTTGATAGGCGTGTAAAGCCTTTGAGTTAAGGGTTTTGTTTGTGTTTCATAAAATAATTAATAAAAATGTTAAATCTTTTGATTTAAGTAATAAACCATGTGTAACTTTCTTCCTTTATTTTATTTCCTTGCACTTGAGAAAGGAGAATAGAAACTAGAACTATCAATAATGCAAAGCCAGACTAATATGTTTACGATATTTTACGTAACTATCTGATCTAATTTTGAATTTCTCTCCTGTATTTTAATAGTTATTGGTCTGCGCTACGTACAGGATTGTGTTTATATGGTTGTTGAAATTTTAGCATATGGTTGTTGGACTGTTAAATTTATATGTTACTGAGTATTTGTTGCAAGTTTTAAATATTATTTTATTATCTGATATTTTATTTGTGCTAACTTGTACACAGTTCTATTGGTACACTTGTTTGGCCGTTATGTTATGTTATGTTGTTTTATTGTATAGACTTGGTTTATATTTTATACCGTGTATGTGTAGTAAGCCAAATGTTGATCTGGAGCTAGAGTTAATGAGGTTTTCGTATTTGGGTCCCGTGTCATTATCAGACACAAGAAGAGGCACATATAATGTATTCAGTAGAATAAGAACACCTTAAGATGACTTTAATAAGTAGCCTGATATATGAGTAGTCTAACAATCTTTTTATTTTTTATTTTTAAAGTAGAGTGAATTTCCCGGGAATATTCGTATATATGAAAAATAATTTAAAAATGCTGTTTTCGTTGTTCCTTTGTGGGTCTACTTTTACATTTTTATATGATGTTAAAGAAACTTCGTAGGAAGAAGAAAAAAGAGTATTGATCGGAGAAAATGGCGACGTCGACGAAAGAGAGTAGGCAGTTTACGCAAGGCACCAAGATCGTCGGCGTTAGTCGCAACTACGCCGTTCATGTCAACGCCCTTCCCAAGGTATGCAGATTCTCTCTCACCCTCTTTCGATCACAACGTCTCTCTGTAATCCAATCGCATGCGGTTACAAACCCTAAATTTCGATCTCGAATCAACAGGAACCAGTTATATTCTTAAAGCCGACTTCATCATACTTAGAGAACGGAGGAACGATTGAGATCCCAAATCCTCTAGAATCACTTTATCATGAGGTCGAGCTTGCTGTAGTGATCGGAAAGAAGGCTAGAGCTGTACCCGAGTCAACCGCCATGGATTACGTTGGAGGTAAGTAACTGTTTTCATTCTCTGAGCTGTCTAGTAGATATTATCATCTCTGCTCACAGTTTTTTGTTGTTGGTTCTTAAGGATATGCGGTTGCTCTTGATATGTCCGCTAGGGAAATCCAAGCTTCCGCCAAGGTAGTACAAAACCGATCGCTCTTGTTAGCTTTGTTTCTTGTTGTACTCTTCTTGCTCTGGAACCTTGATGATACAACTCATTCTGTAATGAAACGTCCTTGGCTAACCATCTATGACTGAGAGTTTTTTTTTTTTTTTTAATGTATTTGGGTTTAATGATTTAGTCTGTAAGACTGATTTCAACCACCATTTCCATGGATGTCTGGTTTCTGCATATACATACATAGATTCTTTTTTTTTATTACAGGAAGATAGCTAGATATGTTGTTTAAAATTCTTGTCTCTTTAGGCATCTGGTCTCCCTTGGACTCTTGGTAAAGGACAGGATACTTTCACTCCAATAAGCTCTGTTGTAAGTATTCTTCTCAAACCAATATGTATATGTAAATTTATATGAAAAAAAAAACATGCTACTTTCTGTTTTCTGTAATGGACCCCATTTATTCTCTGTCTGACTGAAATACACTAGATGTTTAAGGGTCTGGCCGTAAAATTATTTGCTCAACCCTGTTGTGGTGATTTTAAACTGCAGGATGTTTATTGCTTTGGCAGCCAACTTGACATGAAATCTTTATGTATATTTTGCATCTCCTAGTTTCAGTTTTTGTTTCTCTTGTGGTGCTTCAGCTGCCAAAGGCGATGGTGCACGATCCCGATAATCTAGAACTTTGGCTGAAGGTTTGTCTTCCCCCACTCTCTTTTTTTCCTGTTGTCGCGTAGAAAATTGTTCTTCAAGGTCCAAACTAAATCCATTTTGTGATATCAGGTTGATGGTGAAACAAGACAGAAGGGTTTGACAAAAGATATGATCTTCAAGGTTCCGTATCTCATCAGCTACATAAGCTCTATCATGACGCTCTACGAAGGAGATGTTATCTTGACAGGTATTTTACTTACAGTTTCTTTTTCTTCCATGTTTAAAAACATTCAGAGCCAACCCTAAAAAATCTTATGAGACAATGCATTTCAAATTATAGGAACACCAGAAGGTGTTGGACCTGTAAAGATAGGACAGAAGATAACCGCAGGGATCACTGGTCTATCTGAAGTTGAGTTCGATGTTGATAGGCGTGTAAAGCCTTTGAGTTAAGGGTTTTGTTTGTGTTTCATAAAATAATTAATAAAAATGTTAAATCTTTTGATTTAAGTAATAAACCATGTGTAACTTTCTTCCTTTATTTTATTTCCTTGCACTTGAGAAAGGAGAATAGAAACTAGAACTATCAATAATGCAAAGCCAGACTAATATGTTTACGATATTTTACGTAACTATCTGATCTAATTTTGAATTTCTCTCCTGTATTTTAATAGTTATTGGTCTGCGCTACGTACAGGATTGTGTTTATATGGTTGTTGAAATTTTAGCATATGGTTGTTGGACTGTTAAATTTATATGTTACTGAGTATTTGTTGCAAGTTTTAAATATTATTTTATTATCTGATATTTTATTTGTGCTAACTTGTACACAGTTCTATTGGTACACTTGTTTGGCCGTTATGTTATGTTATGTTGTTTTATTGTATAGACTTGGTTTATATTTTATACCGTGTATGTGTAGTAAGCCAAATGTTGATCTGGAGCTAGAGTTAATGAGGTTTTCGTATTTGGGTCCCGTGTCATTATCAGACACAAGAAGAGGCACATATAATGTATTCAGTAGAATAAGAACACCTTAAGATGACTTTAATAAGTAGCCTGATATATGAGTAGTCTAACAATCTTTTTATTTTTTATTTTTAAAGTAGAGTGAATTTCCCGGGAATATTCGTATATATGAAAAATAATTTAAAAATGCTGTTTTCGTTGTTCCTTTGTGGGTCTACTTTTACATTTTTATATGATGTTAAAGAAACTTCGTAGGAAGAAGAAAAAAGAGTATTGATCGGAGAAAATGGCGACGTCGACGAAAGAGAGTAGGCAGTTTACGCAAGGCACCAAGATCGTCGGCGTTAGTCGCAACTACGCCGTTCATGTCAACGCCCTTCCCAAGGTATGCAGATTCTCTCTCACCCTCTTTCGATCACAACGTCTCTCTGTAATCCAATCGCATGCGGTTACAAACCCTAAATTTCGATCTCGAATCAACAGGAACCAGTTATATTCTTAAAGCCGACTTCATCATACTTAGAGAACGGAGGAACGATTGAGATCCCAAATCCTCTAGAATCACTTTATCATGAGGTCGAGCTTGCTGTAGTGATCGGAAAGAAGGCTAGAGCTGTACCCGAGTCAACCGCCATGGATTACGTTGGAGGTAAGTAACTGTTTTCATTCTCTGAGCTGTCTAGTAGATATTATCATCTCTGCTCACAGTTTTTTGTTGTTGGTTCTTAAGGATATGCGGTTGCTCTTGATATGTCCGCTAGGGAAATCCAAGCTTCCGCCAAGGTAGTACAAAACCGATCGCTCTTGTTAGCTTTGTTTCTTGTTGTACTCTTCTTGCTCTGGAACCTTGATGATACAACTCATTCTGTAATGAAACGTCCTTGGCTAACCATCTATGACTGAGAGTTTTTTTTTTTTTTTAATGTATTTGGGTTTAATGATTTAGTCTGTAAGACTGATTTCAACCACCATTTCCATGGATGTCTGGTTTCTGCATATACATACATAGATTCTTTTTTTTTATTACAGGAAGATAGCTAGATATGTTGTTTAAAATTCTTGTCTCTTTAGGCATCTGGTCTCCCTTGGACTCTTGGTAAAGGACAGGATACTTTCACTCCAATAAGCTCTGTTGTAAGTATTCTTCTCAAACCAATATGTATATGTAAATTTATATGAAAAAAAAAACATGCTACTTTCTGTTTTCTGTAATGGACCCCATTTATTCTCTGTCTGACTGAAATACACTAGATGTTTAAGGGTCTGGCCGTAAAATTATTTGCTCAACCCTGTTGTGGTGATTTTAAACTGCAGGATGTTTATTGCTTTGGCAGCCAACTTGACATGAAATCTTTATGTATATTTTGCATCTCCTAGTTTCAGTTTTTGTTTCTCTTGTGGTGCTTCAGCTGCCAAAGGCGATGGTGCACGATCCCGATAATCTAGAACTTTGGCTGAAGGTTTGTCTTCCCCCACTCTCTTTTTTTCCTGTTGTCGCGTAGAAAATTGTTCTTCAAGGTCCAAACTAAATCCATTTTGTGATATCAGGTTGATGGTGAAACAAGACAGAAGGGTTTGACAAAAGATATGATCTTCAAGGTTCCGTATCTCATCAGCTACATAAGCTCTATCATGACGCTCTACGAAGGAGATGTTATCTTGACAGGTATTTTACTTACAGTTTCTTTTTCTTCCATGTTTAAAAACATTCAGAGCCAACCCTAAAAAATCTTATGAGACAATGCATTTCAAATTATAGGAACACCAGAAGGTGTTGGACCTGTAAAGATAGGACAGAAGATAACCGCAGGGATCACTGGTCTATCTGAAGTTGAGTTCGATGTTGATAGGCGTGTAAAGCCTTTGAGTTAAGGGTTTTGTTTGTGTTTCATAAAATAATTAATAAAAATGTTAAATCTTTTGATTTAAGTAATAAACCATGTGTAACTTTCTTCCTTTATTTTATTTCCTTGCACTTGAGAAAGGAGAATAGAAACTAGAACTATCAATAATGCAAAGCCAGACTAATATGTTTACGATATTTTACGTAACTATCTGATCTAATTTTGAATTTCTCTCCTGTATTTTAATAGTTATTGGTCTGCGCTACGTACAGGATTGTGTTTATATGGTTGTTGAAATTTTAGCATATGGTTGTTGGACTGTTAAATTTATATGTTACTGAGTATTTGTTGCAAGTTTTAAATATTATTTTATTATCTGATATTTTATTTGTGCTAACTTGTACACAGTTCTATTGGTACACTTGTTTGGCCGTTATGTTATGTTATGTTGTTTTATTGTATAGACTTGGTTTATATTTTATACCGTGTATGTGTAGTAAGCCAAATGTTGATCTGGAGCTAGAGTTAATGAGGTTTTCGTATTTGGGTCCCGTGTCATTATCAGACACAAGAAGAGGCACATATAATGTATTCAGTAGAATAAGAACACCTTAAGATGACTTTAATAAGTAGCCTGATATATGAGTAGTCTAACAATCTTTTTATTTTTTATTTTTAAAGTAGAGTGAATTTCCCGGGAATATTCGTATATATGAAAAATAATTTAAAAATGCTGTTTTCGTTGTTCCTTTGTGGGTCTACTTTTACATTTTTATATGATGTTAAAGAAACTTCGTAGGAAGAAGAAAAAAGAGTATTGATCGGAGAAAATGGCGACGTCGACGAAAGAGAGTAGGCAGTTTACGCAAGGCACCAAGATCGTCGGCGTTAGTCGCAACTACGCCGTTCATGTCAACGCCCTTCCCAAGGTATGCAGATTCTCTCTCACCCTCTTTCGATCACAACGTCTCTCTGTAATCCAATCGCATGCGGTTACAAACCCTAAATTTCGATCTCGAATCAACAGGAACCAGTTATATTCTTAAAGCCGACTTCATCATACTTAGAGAACGGAGGAACGATTGAGATCCCAAATCCTCTAGAATCACTTTATCATGAGGTCGAGCTTGCTGTAGTGATCGGAAAGAAGGCTAGAGCTGTACCCGAGTCAACCGCCATGGATTACGTTGGAGGTAAGTAACTGTTTTCATTCTCTGAGCTGTCTAGTAGATATTATCATCTCTGCTCACAGTTTTTTGTTGTTGGTTCTTAAGGATATGCGGTTGCTCTTGATATGTCCGCTAGGGAAATCCAAGCTTCCGCCAAGGTAGTACAAAACCGATCGCTCTTGTTAGCTTTGTTTCTTGTTGTACTCTTCTTGCTCTGGAACCTTGATGATACAACTCATTCTGTAATGAAACGTCCTTGGCTAACCATCTATGACTGAGAGTTTTTTTTTTTTTTTTAATGTATTTGGGTTTAATGATTTAGTCTGTAAGACTGATTTCAACCACCATTTCCATGGATGTCTGGTTTCTGCATATACATACATAGATTCTTTTTTTTTATTACAGGAAGATAGCTAGATATGTTGTTTAAAATTCTTGTCTCTTTAGGCATCTGGTCTCCCTTGGACTCTTGGTAAAGGACAGGATACTTTCACTCCAATAAGCTCTGTTGTAAGTATTCTTCTCAAACCAATATGTATATGTAAATTTATATGAAAAAAAAAACATGCTACTTTCTGTTTTCTGTAATGGACCCCATTTATTCTCTGTCTGACTGAAATACACTAGATGTTTAAGGGTCTGGCCGTAAAATTATTTGCTCAACCCTGTTGTGGTGATTTTAAACTGCAGGATGTTTATTGCTTTGGCAGCCAACTTGACATGAAATCTTTATGTATATTTTGCATCTCCTAGTTTCAGTTTTTGTTTCTCTTGTGGTGCTTCAGCTGCCAAAGGCGATGGTGCACGATCCCGATAATCTAGAACTTTGGCTGAAGGTTTGTCTTCCCCACTCTCTTTGTCCTGTTGTCGCTTAAAAAATTGTTCTTCAAGGTCCAAACTAAATCCATTTTGTGATATCAGGTTGATGGTGAAACAAGACAGAAGGGTTTGACAAAAGATATGATCTTCAAGGTCCCGTACCTCATCAGCTACATAAGCTCTGTAATGACTCTCTACGAAGGAGATGTCATCTTGACAGGTACTTTCTTGCAATTTTCTGTGTGTGTTTCCATGTTTAAAAACATTCAGATCCAACCCTAAAAAATCTTATGAAACAATGCATTCAAATTATAGGAACACCAGAAGGTGTTGGACCTGTAAAGATAGGACAGAAGATAACCGCTGGGATCACTGGTCTATCTGAAGTTCAGTTCGATGTTGATAGGCGTGTAAAGCCTCTGAGCTAAGTGTTTTGTCATGTTTAATATAATTAAAAGTGTCAATATTTTGTGGTAATAAACCATGTATTTCCTTTGACTTGAGAAGGGAGAATATAAGCTAAAACATCAATAGTTATCTTGTTAACTATTGAAGTTGTTCTTTTGTCATATTGTCACTACTAAAAAAATAAGTTTGCAACCAAATCAATTTACAAATATATATTTTTTTAACGCTGGATAATTATTCTATTATAACTATGAGAAATATTACGACGATTTTACAGCCGACAATTCTACCTGCCGTATGAGGATTCACGCCTGACTGTATCACCTGAGTCGCCCTATGAGATCCACCCTTGACGGTATTCCTTGCGCCATACTGTAGATCTTTTGTAAGCCTTTTCTCCCTTAATTCGCATAATTCCGCTTTCTCCGGGAATTAAAACTCAGACCTTCTGGTGTAGACAATGTTTTTAAAACCGGACCGGACACCGACTCGGTGTAGCTACTGGTTGACTGGTTGGACCGGTTTAACCGGTCAAACCGGGTTTTCTATTTATGAAAAATTATATGTATATATATATATATAAAATTATATATTTATGTTACATGAACTTTACTTCTATATATAATATATATTCTCTTTCTTTTCTATAATTAACTAAATATAAATAATAAATATAAATCTAATTAATATAGTAAAAAAATTGAATAGTGAATACTATGTAAACTAAAAATGATAAAATCGTATGATTTACAATTAAAATTATCATATTTATTTATTTATTTTTACAAATAACATCTCAAATTTTATGAATATGGTAAAATAAAGCTAGTATATGAAAGTCAAAAAATAGAATTTTCACATTGTTTCTTAAAAAAATAAAAAACTAATTAAATAGTGATAGTTGAATACTAATTATAAAATATTAAATTTTAGCTACTAATAATTAAAAATATTTAATTATATATTAATTTTTAAGAACCGGGTTTTAAAATTGACCCGGGTCACCGGTTTGACCGGTTTTTAGCCGGTTTTACCGGTTTTTCATAAATCCGGGTTTTAAACCGAACCGGACTCGGCTTCTTCAGCGAGTCACGGTCGGACCGGTTCGACCGGCCGGTCCGGTCCGGTTTTCAAAACACTGATGTAGAAGCATTAATGAACCCTTGACCAAACCATTTGACCAAGGGGTTTCCACAAAAAATATTTTATTTAACCATCTATTTTATTTAGCTATCTAATGCATTTTTTTGTTTATGAATAATCAGTGTCTTTTTGTAGAAGATCCAATTTGAGCACAGTGTAATGATGGTAGTGAGATATTTTGGAGTTTTTTCTCAGAAAATGGTTAGGTTGACAATTATTTCTACAAAAGTTAACAACTGTGTTTTCGCGGGAAAGTTCCTACACATCAGAGAATTTAAAATATCGTGTTCCTTCGTTCATCTCTGTTTGTACATATTATAAAAATATTAAACAAATTTCCTCGCAATCCAAAAAGAAAAAGGACAATTTCAGGGAACTAACCAATCAAAACAAAGTCTACTTACTCTTCACGTTCTCTTGTATAAAGTCTTCTCCTTGACGTCGACCCTTTGGTCAATCGGTTCATTTCGACTTTCTATGAGAAGATCGTTGGGTTAGATATTTGGAGCATCTTCGGCTTAACCCAAGAGAGAGAGATGGATGCTAGAGCTGTTCTACTCATCGGCGAGACAGACAATTACGATGGCGTTACAGTAACCATGGAAGAACCAATGGATGCTGAGGTTTTCACCGCAAGGCTAAGGACTTCGCTTTCCCATTGGAGACAAGAGGTCTTTACATCATCAATACCACTTTTCAGATCTCTAGGGATTTGATTGTTCTGATTGTTAGTTTTTAAATTTGCAGGGGAAGAAGGGGATTTGGATAAAGCTACCTCTTGGATTGGCTAATCTTGTAGAGCCTGCAGTTAGTGTAAGAGATTTTGATAAATCTCGTCTTGTTGTGTTTGTTGACTTTTTGTAAGAGATTGTTTCTTTGTTTGTGTTTATTCAGGAAGGGTTTAGATATCATCACGCAGAGCCTGATTACTTGATGCTTGTGTCTTGGATCTCTAACACCCTTGACACAATCCCTGCCAATGCTTCTCATATTGTAGGTGTTGGTGCTTTGGTCCTCAACAAAAACACTAGAGAGGTAATAAAAACCAAAGTTATTCCCTTCTTCTTTGAATCTCCAAGGGACTCAAGGAAAGAGCAGAATCTATCTCACAGACGTTACATTTTTATTCTCTCAATGATGTTCATTCATGAAAAGGCGTTCCTTTGACTGAACCGAGATGAAACAAATTGGCGCAGGTACTCGTTGTCCAGGAAAAGAGTGGTTATTTTAAAGATAAAAACGTGTGGAAGCTGCCTACCGGTGTTGTCAACGAGGTGATTTACATCAGTTTTTTCTTTTCCTGTCATCTTAATCGCCCAAATAGGATCTCGTGCTCTTATGGCCCATGAACAATAATGAGTGAGTCGGATTTAATCTCACGAGCATCCATAGAGAAGCTGACAAGCTTTTGAATAAATGTAGCAGCTTAATATTGAGCTATAAGTCAAGCATCTATTGTTTAAGTACCATTTAGAACTAACCTTTAGTTTATGTTATTTACACAAAATGTCACTACAAATAATTGATCTTTTAGATTTTCATTAATATCAATATGAGGGGGATGGATCCTCATATATGCAAATTTTAAGGTATTTGGATCAGGATTCATAAGATTCGTGATTTTAATATCCATATCTACATATGTGGTTTCCAGATATCGGTGTTTTGGATATCCATCTACATATTGTAATATCCACGGATCCGTAAAAATATATTTTAAAAGTACATTTTAAAAATACTAGAAATAATACAAAATTTAAATATTTATACATTTAATATAATATAATAATATTATAAAAAAATAAAAATATAACATAATAAAAATGATTGTATGTATACATATTAATATATTAAAAATAAATACTAATAAAATTAAAAACATATATTTTTTAAAAAAAATTGGATCTGGATCCGGATTTCCGAACATCCCAGATATCTTATTTCTGGAGCGGATCTCGGATTGGATCTGGATCCTAAATAATAATTCCCAGTCCTAAATACCAATGTTCAAGAAATCGTAAGATGGTAAATAGATGCTTTGTACAGGAGGACTAGGCGATTATTCACAGCTTTAAAAAATTATTGATTTATTATATATATTTATATTTATATAAGATATTTTAGTTTTTGTGTTAAATTTTAAAATTATTTCCATGAACTATCAAAACCATATACACAAAACAGAAAAATTAGACAAGTTTATGAATTTTTACTAACATTATTGTTTAATTAATAGATTTGTATTAATCTAAATCGATTTAAACCAGTTTTAATCGGTTTAGAACAGTTTAAACCGATTTAAACTATATAAATCAGATTTTAAGAAAATAATTTCGGCTGCGACCGAGTTGCTGCGTAGGTGAGCACCTAGACCGATTGCTAGACCATAATTAATACTGTCACTTTCAAATTTTTTTATAATAAATTAACTAAATAAAATAATTAATTTATAATATCTTTTCATATTTTTTATTGTTGTCGAACCAGTCACTCGGCCATGGTCTGCGTTGTCGAACCAGTCACTCGGCCATGGTCCATGGCTCGACTAAAAGGATGGATGCCTTGATCGTTATGTAGAAGAACTGAAGAAACGGTCAAGTGAGGGAGGGAGGGAGGGCAGGTTATGGCTAATGGCTTAGTTGGTCCATTTACTCACCTTAGATATGCGCTCTAGTGCATTCGTATCCTTAGTCTCAAAAGGATCCGTGCTTGATTGCTTTGACAAGCCAATCTTCAAGTGACTGTCCGTGGTTGCTTTTCTCGCCTAATCACTCCCGACCAACCTTCTCTCTTTCGGTGTTCTTTTACTTTTTTAGTTTCTGGTAGTTTTTCCTAACTAAATCGATGCCAAAAGTCGTGCTAAAAGGCAAATAAATTCAGATTTTTTTGTCAACCGCTTTATCAAGCTAAAAGTCACATTTTGGCCAACTGAACAGACACAAATCCATTCATATTCATTCGGCTATACACCGTCTAACCGCCCAGCTCACTTGGCATATGCACCTAGGCTACCTAACACGGTAACCGACCATGTTCGACCACCAACCTAGTAGCCATCCAGCTTGGCCACTAACTCAATCCATCCGACCAACTGCCTCACTCCATCCAAGTTATTTGAGCTTCCTGGCAGCTGGTCCAACTAGCTGAACTTGGATTTCCGTTGATCCAGCTAGCTAAGCTTAGACTTCAATGAAATACCCTGTCCCAAAAATCTTTTGGAATCAATGGAAAATTCTAAGTAAGGACCGAGAAAACTTTCATCAAGTAGTCAGTCAACTTTCCTTACTTGTAACCCGCATTTTCCGATAAGTGGACTTACTTTTATTGGCTTTGCGGTTCCGTTCTTTCCTTACTTAAAACCCGGTTTTTTCCATCATTAGTTTATCATCACTAGGCCCAAGCAATCTGTTTTTCGTTAACAAGGATTTTTCAGCTTAGCTAAAGAAAGTTAAGGAAACGAGAAGATTGAGCTTGACTAGTCTAAGGAACTAAGTTTTGCAAGCAAGACCAGTTACAGGGAGGTAAATTTAACAACCCGCTTCTTGAATATTTTTGTTTCTGAAAGAATATGACCGGTGGAGGTTTAGATGTAAGGGTTTTAGTTTTTTAAGTGTTTGAACACTTGTAATTGTTTGGAAAGGAATTAAAAAATTGATTCTCTTTGTAAACTTAACCCTTTTGTCCAGAGTATGATATGTTTGTCTGATAGTCTTTCTGTCTGACCGTTCATGTCCCTCGTCCATAGTCTGTCATGGCGATCCTAGCAAGAATCAGAGACATGACAAATATAGTCTTAATTCGATGTAGATGTAGATCTCCATCACAGGTTGACTAATTTTTTGATTCAAAAATCTGATATGCAAGAAAAACTACTATACCCCACCCGCCCCGCTTAAGTATGCAGGTAACCCGCAGGATCTACAGGACCCCGGGACAATAATAATTATATATACATATATAATAACTTTTTAAAATAGTAATAGTATATTTATAATTAATATTTTATATAAACTTATTATTATAATTACTGTGTTTTTTAAAAAAAAAATCGTATTTTTGCATGTTGGCGGATTATCCATGGTTTAAATGTAGTTGATATGCACCCGTCCCGCATAAAATAAACTCACCCAAACCCACATCCGCATTTCAATTTTTTCAAATCGATCGATCTGCACACATCCTAGATCAGACGTTATGGAATCCCCGGGTTTTAATTAAAACTCCCAGCTCTAGATGTATAGTAAGTTTGCTTATATGAAGCCTCTCAGCATATTTTCTAGGAGTGTTGAGAGTCTATTATCAATCACGTCTATCTTGCTGCCTCTAACGAGAACTTTCCAAATGCACAGGGTGAGGATATATGCACTGGAGTAGCAAGGGAAGTGGAGGAAGAAACTGGTGTATGTATCTTGCTTTCAGAGAAGAAAATTCATGTATTTAAGTATCCTTTATTTACTTGCCACATTATTCTAAAATCTGTTTTCTTTTTATTGGATATTTTTTACTTCAGATTGTTGCAGATTTTGTGGAAGTGTTGTCTTTCAGGTAAATTTATGGTTTTGGGCAAACATTTGATCTGGCTAAGATTTGATGTATCTTAGTTCCTCATTGGTCTATTCTTTCTTTACTTTTAGGCAAAGCCACAAAGCATTCTTGAAACAGAAAACGGATCTGTTCTTCCTGTGTGTCTTAAGTCCACGCTCCTACGAAATCTCTGAACAAAAATCAGAGATCTTGCAAGCTAAGGTAACTTTTCACTGTTGATGAGCCAAAAAAATGTTCAAGTTATTGTCACCTGAGCTTGTATATATCGTCTTTGTACAGTGGATGCCGATCAAAGAATATGTAGACCAGCCATGGAACCAGAAGAAGGAGATGTTCAAGATCATGGCTAACATCTGCCAGAAGAAGTGTGATGAAGACTATTTGGGATTCTCCACTGTGGAAACTACCACAGGAACTGGTAAAAAGAGCTTTGTCTACTGCAATACTGATCACGCTAAGAGCCTTAATGCAACGCGTGACCAAGCCTCCTCTTCTCTTTGAATAACATTCTGCTGCATCTCAAGCATCTGTGTTTCTTCTATCTTCTTCCATTGCGTCATTTGGCTTTGTTTCTACTCTATTTTGAGTTATTACTTTCCAAAACATCCCCAGCTATATGTCTTCGTGTTATTTCTGGTTTTGAACCGGTTTAATTATATGTACTGGGCTCATTTATCTAATATTCCATATATATTATTTGCTAAATGATTTTGATACATGTACTCTCCACAATCACTTTCATCAAATAAATATGACATGACATGTTAGAATGATGACATGAGTTAAGTTTAAATGTTACATGGACAATTACATTTAATGTTTATTTACATTTTTGGTAAATTTTTCATAATACGGTAATAAATTATACATCATCATTAAAGTAAATCTATTAAAATATGACAATAAATAATATAAAAATATTTTACAAATTTCAAAATATTATTTATAATTATACAGTTTTGTTACTAGAAAGATTTTCAAATTGTTTTACAGTTTTTTTAATTATAAATTTTTAACCGTAATATTATTAGCTTCTTTTCTATATTTAAAAACACTGTTCATCATACTTTTTGATTGTTATACAGTTTTTATATTTTTTTATTTTATACAAATTAATTTAATATATTTATCCCAAAAATAGATATAAATCTATCTAAGATTATAATTTAATATATATATATTCTTAAGTATAATTTAAAATTAACAAAAAAATTACTTTATCTTAATTTTAATCAAAATTTATATTAAAATATTGGTAAAAATAATAAAACATAAAATAATAATAAAATTTTATTTTTAAATATATTTTAAATTTAATTTTACTACTACACATGGTTGGTGCAGGAAAACACTTATATTTGAATTGTTATAGAACAAGATTGTATAACACAAATATTCTTGCTTTATTTGATAGTTGCAATAACGATTGTAGTTTTAAAAAAAAAAACGTAAGTAGATTTTGATTCTAAAGGAACTTTCGAAAGAAGCTGTGAATTGATCTCGTCAGAGTTTGCCTCGTGGAGGAAATGCCCCACTCCGGATTTGGTTATGATACGACGTCGAATCAAAGCCTATTTCATTTCAAAGCTAGGGAATCAAATGTGTCTCACGAGGAACAAATTTATTGTATTTTTGTTGTCGTCGGTATTGCTATTTTATATAGAACTATTTAAAAGATGAATAAAAATAAAATTATGAATAGTATTGTACTATCGAAAAGATTTTTTTTTAAGACTCATCGATCTGAACATATCACAAAACTATTTTTCTTATTTTTATAAAATACTAGGGTAGACCCGTAATAGGGCGGGATTTGATGAATTGGTTTTACAAAAGATGTAATTTTGTGTCAATTTCCTATTATATTAAGTTGGGTGTGAGAATTCTGAACCGTAAGAATTTGTAGTGTGTTAAGTTATTATAGTTGTTTTGGTGAATGTTAGTAATTGATTATATTATCAATTTTTGTTGTTATTCTGGGATTTTTGTGATTTTTTAGTTATATTTGCTTATACATAATGTATCATTAATTGTAGGAATAAGTTTAATAATAAGTAAAAATGGAGAAATAAGAAATAAAGAGAAAAGGAAAGAAATGCAACAAATATATTATTCTAAAATCGACATGTAGAGCATTTTATGTTCATTCGGATCCAGTCAATTAGACATGGGTATCCAATAAACATGGTTTGGATTTGATAATAATGATTTTAGTGAATTGCTATTATATTTAAGAAATCACAGTTTATGGATATATTATGATTTATTAACAGAGCTAACTAAGCGAAGATGCTGATATTATATAATATAGTAGTATATTGAAAGGCTATATTACAATTTTATTGATATTTGGTAATTTGTTCCGCCTACAGTCCAATTTTAGGCAAATAAACAAAACATACTTTGACTTTTCCATCGACAAATATCTGATTTAATATTTAGTTATTTAATAATATTATCGATTAATAATTAACTTTATAAAAATATTAATATTATCTTAATAAGTTTACTAATTATTTTTGTATATTTTTCTACTTTTTGTTTTATATTTCATAGGGGACTCAATATTTTTTTGCTCATTGCATATATATAACTATATATATATATATAACTTTCCTTATTGGGATTTGTTAGTTATATTTATATTACTCATTTTAATCAACCACTGGAATTGGTACAGAATAGTAATTTAGAAGTTTGCCTAAACTATAACTTTTAGTAATAAAGCGTAATTTGAATTATAAATAAATACGTATGATAAAGTTAATATTCTCGTACTGAGTGTTAGTTATAATTTTTTCCTAGCTTTCTTACTATTATATCCATGAGAGAATATTTCAGTTAGACATAATAGTTTATATAATTAATTAAACATGGATTTTTTTTCAATGCTGGATCTTTCTTTATGGTGTCTTTGTAGTATGCATATACTATATAATATATTATGTGGATATTTTGATCCTTTGAAACATAGTATATGTGTCACGGACCCTTTGTATGAAACCTTAAATTTAAACCAATGATTAAGCGTTAAGAAGAAGGTTTTAATCGAAGTAGCAAATGTAAGACGATAAGAGAAGAGAGAGTCGAGTCCTTCAAAATATTATACTTCAAACACTGGTGAACGATATCTTAGTCGAAGCCTATAATTGTTCAAGAACACATCGGCTACTCTCCCTGCGATGATAGTGATAAAGTCAATACTTGAGAACATACCAGATCAGAGATAGCGTACAACTAAACCAGTTGTATAACCCATAAGCTTGGTTGAGATTACGCAGCATCATGACAGGAGAACCCACCTTCAAGCATAGTATGTGGTTTGGTAGCCCAGGGAATTCAAGTGAATTTAGATACTCTTGAGGGTAGTGGCTTGTCCAGTCATCCTCTGGTGTTGCTTCCAGCTCTACCGAGTCGGAGATCAAATACTCTTTCGCTTGAAAGGGAACTTCAGACAGCATATATGGGTTTAGCTCACGGACAGTACTATTTGTAGGTGTTAGCACTGCTCTCTGATAAGTACTTCTGTGTATGGCAATTTCTGGCTATAGCCAGGCTCCCCGTATGGAAACTACAATGGATACTGTAGACTCATCATAAGAGGGTGGATTGCAGCGTGGATGACTTACGATCCACCACAATATCTCTACCTACTGTGTTGCAGATAAGTCGCCAACTATCAACCCACCAATCTCGCTCGCACTTGGAAGATCGTATTGACGGTCCTCGAGTGGTTTGACAGAGCATAGTGATACTGTGTTCAATAGTCCCAGTGGCTTTAAACCTATCACGGGCATGTCGAAATGTTTTGGCGAGGTGGTTATGTCTGTCCATCATCTCGATCAAAACTGAATGATGATG
This sequence comes from Brassica juncea, assembly GCA_018703725.1. NCBI lineage: Eukaryota > Viridiplantae > Streptophyta > Magnoliopsida > Brassicales > Brassicaceae > Brassica > Brassica juncea. Next base: position 35,732,123 of record CM031941.1, read on the forward strand.
ACACTATCATCAAGAGCCAAGGAGGTGGAACCTTGAGTGAACGCTTTCTTTCTGTTCTCCAACTCATTTTCTGTGTCAAAAATATATAACTGCAGGTATTCTGGGGGAGCACCATCTTCAGGAAGTAGAGACCCTATCCGGTGAATGATTTGACCAGGGACCCGATATGTAAATGGTCTTTGTGTACCAGTAACACTATGATCCACATGAGCACCCATTGATGTGAACGCTAGAAGACTGTTACCAACTCTGATGTGGGGACGAAATTTATTACTTTCGAGGAGCTCTCTGAGGGGAGACGGTGGTTCTTTTCCCGATTTGTTTGACCACCAACAGCTTCAGCAGCCCATAGTAAAGCTTGGATGGACACGATACTATCTCTCATTTGTCATTAGCCTCAACTTTCTTTTTGCCTGATTGTAATATATTCAGGAGGCAGTTTATTAGGTGTGTATTGAAGCAAAATGTGTTACTTTAGTTTTGTTTGTTAATTTTATACGGTCAGCCAAGCACAATCATTAGCCTTTTTTCGGAAGATTTAGTGATTCGTAATTCCCTTTTACGTATGTAAAGTGCCTTCCTTATAAATTGTACTTTCTTAGCAGAGCCTGCAATGTTGTAGTTCTTTAAACAGTTTGTATATCGTAAACATTTGATGCAATCAGTGAAAATAGCTTTACTTTACCAGCTATTTTTCCCTTCTGATTAATGTTTAGTGGTGAGTCAGATACGCACAGGTATTTTTCAGAGAGCTATGGACGGTGATCCATGTCAGCATCAGCGTTAGAGGATGAGCATCCATCTGTAACCAGCCAAAGATGTTGATTAATACAGACATTATATATTAAATTGATGGATATTTTTGAATGTGTGATGTACTTATCTTCCACTCTTCTGTTGAAGTTTTTTGTTTTCTGTTTTCCTTTTAAAGTCCTTCATTCATTTCAACCAACATCCATACAGGATTACAGCACAAATTCTCAGTCCCTAAGGATCTGCATACAAAAATAGCTTCCTAGCTTCAATCGTGAACAAACCGAAGCTCTAGAATAAAGAAGTTCAGGTGGTAAGAAAGGAAACAGGAGCAGAACGCGCCAGTTGCCGTGGAGAGAGAATGTCAAGTTTTACTCTAAGCTGTCGAGAGATGTCTTCAATTAGAGCATTGGCCGTCGAGAAGTATTGCTATGAAGTATAGCATTCCTCTCTTTCCAGATAAAACTATATTGCAGCTTTGAATGTTGAGTACTGTAAGTGCAATCGAAGAACAAATGTTGTAATGTCTCCTCGGCCTGAGCACACAGAAGACACTGATCCAGAACCGAGATTTCCTTCATTATAATCATTTATCGGGCATCGTAGCTGAGATTTGGCTCGGGATTTTCCAGGTCTACCACCATGTTTATGCTTCTTCTGATGAGACTTGTTGCTGAGTTGTTTCTGTGAAGAAACTCAACCATCTCTGTCTTTATCTTTTTTTGGGAGAGTTTCTACTACATACACCTGCTAATAGCTGAAAAACAAACAAACAAAAAATTTATCGAGGAATCTGTTGCAACAATCAAGACATAAAGAAAGAACAATAATAAGACAACCACACCAAATATATATATGATCTTGTCTGAAATCAAATGCAAGAGATTCAATCTTTTATCCCTTTGTTTTTTTTAAAAAAAAGAGAAGTCATCTCTAAGAACTTATGTAAATACAGAATTTGAGATTTGAAAGTGAAAGACAAAAAACCTTCAATACAATACCAAAGCTGATCATTTCTTAGCAGAGCCGAGAATAGACTTCAACCCCATTTTAAAAAAGAAAAGCCAATAAAATTTAAATTTGTGAACCAAATGCGAAACTGAAATCAATGTTCGGATTGTATTAAATTTGTGAACCAAGTGCGAAACTGAAATCAATGTTCGGATTGTATTAAGCTTGTGTTTAAGGTTGAGTATGAGTAAAGTAACCGAAGAAGAAGACGTACGTCAGCGTTAGGAGCACAGCCTCTTGAAGTTCATAGGAACAATGAGCTAGATCTCTGTTGGAAGGGAAAATTATAAAAAATTGCAGAGTAAGATTATAGTATTCAAAATCATAGATTGAGTTTTCAAATTAACCTGTTTGACGGCGAGAAATTCTCCAGAATCGAGATTAATAACAATTGAACATGCAAGAGAGCTTAATAGTCTAATATAAGTCGATATGGAGTACACATACTGAAAGCAGATCAAGTATTAATAGAGAAGCCGTACCTTTTGCTGGAGCCATTACTCAAAGTGAGATCCTTTTCACACATAAAGAAATGATAAACCACAAAGAACTCAATAAGTTAGGAAGTAATCACCATAAGTGTAGCAGAGAAAAAAAAAAACACAAAACAAAACAAAGATTGAAGCTTGGGAGGTAATTAATAAAGATCATCGTTTGTTTCATATTTGTGTTGGGGTCATCAAACTCATCCTCATCACAGACATAGAATCATATAAGGTCGCTCCTGAAAACCAAAATACACACAGAACAAACTCTAAAAAAAATTGAGATGACTTTACAGTTACGATCAGAGAAAACGAATCGGCCAGAGAAACCAAAGAAAGCTATAATCGCAGAGGAGAGATTGTAACATATTTGTACACGATTTTCGCCAACGAACAGCTCAATCAAAGGTCTCGTAGTAGGCTTATGATTAAGAGGATTTAATACAAAAATTCACAACGCATACTGTTATGGAGAACTGAATCGTCCCTTCCGCCGATCGGAGAGAAGCGAGGAACACGAAGATTTGCATCACCCGAATTAGGGTTCCTATCCCCTTCGGTGGTCTCTGGGCCACAAAACATAATGCGATGAATTACGAAACTTTGCGTTTCATTTAATGAGACACGTGTCAATTGCTCGTGAAGCGAATTTGTGATGTGGCTGGTGACGTGGATAGGCTGGGAGTGATTCAAAGTGTCTTTTATATATAAAGACTAGGGTAAGGCGTGTGAATAAACTAATGGAAATAATTATTTTTAATTTTGAATTTACTTTAACTATTAATAGCATTAAGGTTCAAAATTGTTTTACAAATTTTTATCTATTTATTTTACTATTAATTTCAGAAATATTAGTGACACATTCAACATAGCTTCAATATAATCCACAATTATATATGTTTTTCTTTTATTTTCACACATTTTAACAGAACATTGATTACTTTTATCCTATTTAATTTGTATACTACATATTAATCTCAGATCTCAAAGTTTATAAGAAACAATCGAATAACCATTCATGATGCATCTTGTACTTTGGCATGAAATTGTTAGCAGAAGGTGGTTTATAAATGGAAGATGGTTTAAATTAAATATGATTTACAAATTTTATAAATACAAATCTTGAGTTAAGTGTTTTTCTATTCAAATTGGATGTTTGTAACCTTGATGAAGTATTTGGCCATATATAGGTCGGTTACATTCTGTAACTTAGTGTGTATAGTTGTAGGTTACATACTATGTCATTTAGGGCTGTTCAATAAGGTAAAACCGAACCATACCGAACCGAACCGAACCGAACCAAAATAGACAATATGGTATGGTTTTGGTATGTACCATATAAACCGAATGGATATGATTTTCTAAAAACCGTAGGATTTGGATATGGTTTGGTTTATAACCGATTAAACCGAATAAAACCGATTAAAAGTAAAACATGTAAATATGTATCTATTTTATAACGACACATGAAAATCTATTTGTTATATAGTTAAATTTTGGTTTATAACTATTACCATATTTTTTATAGTAATAAAGAATCCTACTTTGTAAAACACTTGAACTATAATTAAATAACAAAAAATCACAACCGAGACTTCTTATTTTCTTAGTATTCTTTTTATGATCTTTTTGCTTTATTTTAGTATTGACTAAATTGAAGTGAAGATTATAAATTTGATAGATAAAAATTAGTGGAAATTCTTCTCAACTTTTCTCTTATCTATAAGCGAACAGAGTTTCGTGTTCAATCGAAGAACCATGACTTTGATGAACACTAAATATGAAAGAGTGAAAAAAACTTTTCTATCATGTTTCTGTTTTGTTTCTTATTTTTGTTTTCAAAATTTCGAGTATTTTTATTTTTTTATTCATTTATTTGAACATATAGTATTTTTTAATAAATGACTGCGTTGATAACATGACTTTAAAATTCATATAATATGATCTCAAACTACATAATTATGTTATTTGGTACAAGACCGAATAAACCAAAAACCGACGGTATATAAACCGAACCGAACCGAAGTAAATATGGATTTAGAATGGTAGTTATATTTTTCTAACCGAAATACCGAAAAACCAAACCGAAACCGAACCGATATCCGGATTGAACATCCCTAATTGTCATTACATAAAAATGCTGTCATGATATCAGACGTAAATAAGAGGACTCTTCTTTACAATTGCTAAGTGTTCTTGACAGATTTTCAGAGCTCTCAACATTTATTGAAAAACAGAGAAAAAGACAGAATTAAAATTTTGAGATTGATAAAAAAAAAAATGGTCTGAGAGCTGGATTAATTATAAAGACACTGTGTAGCTCCAGATACCACTTGAGAGACCATCCCCGATTCTCCATGATGGAGCCTCCATCGTTCACAAAAATATCATGCTTCTCCCTTGTTCATTTTAATATAAATTGGTGACTGAAACTGATCCATTGATACATTTTTCTGCATTGCATCTTCCCTCTTACTTGATTCGTCCTCTTTAATACTTTCTCAAGTGATTCAACTTTTTCTAAAGCTTCTGGTAAAGGGCATCACTAAGCTGCCACTGGAATCATCTCCGGAACTGGTTTCTTCTTATCAAGGCTTCTGATGAAGAAAAAAAATCTGAGGAAGTGCCTCTTATTTAACCTCCACAATTAACAAAACACAGTCAACACAATTCTCATAAAAAATCGCAGGAACTGGTGCATTCTTCAGGATGTCTTCTGAAACAGATTGACTCTTTACCCGGTGCTTACCAAGAAAGGAATATGCCCTTAGTTCCAAAAAGTATAATTCACGGTTTGCCAATTCCACCTTATACCAATTGAGACCATCACCTTCACGCTCAATGATACCAACGTAATTTGTCCTCTTAGGTGTATTTAGTAATTCAAAACCGCATTAGGTCTCATTTAAATCTCATGTCTATGGAGTATTATTCATCAAAGACTCTATAGGGACTTACACCTCTCACGTAATTCCACATTCTCGCCCATATAGAAGAATTAGATACTTCACATATATGAAACAAACACGCTCCATCCACTACGAAGAAAATGGCTTCGTGGCTCACCTGCCAATATCAAAATCAAAAACATCAACCATCATAGAATGTTTATGACATAAGAGATTCACAGAACAGAAATAAAGAAAGATGCTCCATAAATTGTTTCTTATACCATGGAAATATGTATGGAACGTCACTCATTGGCAAACAAAACCTTAGCAACCAACTCTTGATAGGGAGATTGACTGGAGATCCTGAAAGAAGAATCAAAAGGGTGAATTAAAGACAAATCTTAGAACAAAATTTGGGAAAATAAGTTTTGATTTATATAAACACCAATCTAAGCACATAAAACCGAACATGTGTACTTGTGTCCAAAAGGTCAAGGTTTTTCAGAAGGAGTGCACCTGGAACCTTGGGAGCGGAGGAGGAGGTGCCTCTTTCCCAATTGCATTCTCGTCCTGATGCAAAAGAAAAGAAACAGATATCAGCTTCTTGAAGAATAAAATCATCATCTTATACTTGGCTAATACAAAAGAATTGGAAACAAATTATAGAAAATTGTTTTGGTCGGTGTCTGACTCTGCATGTTAAATCACAGAACAAACCTATTGTTAGCTGACAATCCAAGACTCATAGAACAAAATTTTCCAAGAAAGTGAGAGAAGTATACATTTAAATATACATTAATAACTGGACAAAGAAGCTTGATGAAAGATCATAGAAGACATATCATAGAAGACATATGTTGTTCTGAATTTTGACTGGTTGTTGTTGTCGTATCCTACTCACCAAAGAACGATAAAATTAAACAAAATAAATAACGCCTTGCAGAGGAAATATGTTTTCTTTACTGTTTTCAGGAGTTGAGAGGATGAAGTTGAAAAAAGGGTTACTTTTTATAGGAGCAGAGACACCGCCTTGCAAAGGAATAAGTGCATTCAATAAAAGATCGTGTTAAAGGAGTATGATAAAGGCAATGAATCAATAACGTGTAACGTTTCCATTGATCAGCAGAGAAGACAAAACGTCGCGATTGGAGATTGACAAAGCAATTCCTGACGTGGACTGAAATCTGGAAACTTCATGGCTGGTATAAGAGAACAGAGAACGAAGGAGAAGACTCTTGGATTCTACGACGGAAGAAGAACATGAACCCTAAAACTCAGTGTTGTTCGTTGGGCTCGCTGTCTTCTGGGCTGGATAACGTTATTATAGCCCAGAAATATTAAGTAATCCGCAAATAAAACATAGAGTTTTGATAGATGACACGTGTCAGCACATAAATCTTTAAATTAGTGAGGTGTCTGCCTACGTGGCGCGTCTTGGAGTGAATAAACCTTTTTTTATATAATAAGATATCATAATAAAAAGTTCGATAAAGTAAAAAAGACTAAAATAAAAGGTAAATATATCAAAACTTCATCAAATAATTTCGAAACAATAATATTATAATGTATGAAAAGAACAATTGTGTTTTATTAAAATTAACTTAATTAATTTCTTTAAGTTTAAATCACTCAGACCTTCGATTATATCTGTAATTTTACGTTCCAATTCAATAGTTAATCTTCATATACATCACAAAGGAGATGTAACATAAATTCTATCAAGACAATCATTTCCTCCTACATACAAACACAATAAAAATCAAGCAGAGTTCCAAAAAAAAATCAAGCTATACATTACATACTAACAACATATCAATTTGTTTAATGCCCTCATTACTTAACCACTTAAAATGTTACTTAGCCATATAAAATTATGAATACCTATCATATTCAATATTCATATTAGTTTTCAAATTTAATCAGCTTGGCCTCGAGGGTCACCTTACGATCCAAATGATCCCATACGGCTTAGAAATTCATCAAACCAACCAAAGCCACCATATGATCCCAAGATTTCATAAGGCTCTGAATCGACCCAACGGCCACCATATAGCCCCAAATATCACATTACTCAGTTTATCTATTTCATTTCATAATCGACTTAGCATTTAATGATTTTGTTATGTTCTTTAAGTGTAAATTCTATAATGTCAACTAAAACAGAGCAAACAATTAAATTAACTAGGTCCGTGTCCGCGCTACGTGCGGATTATATGATTATATATATAAAACAATGAAAATGTGATATTGTTTACAAAAGTCCATAATAACAATAAAATATGACATAAAAATGATGGTAGCCAATGGCTGGCGACAAATCTTGTGATTCTTTTATATCAAAATTTGAAAATGTATCCAACACTATTCCATTTGATGCGCTTCTCAATATTAACATATTTATCTCTTAAATTATTATTTTTTATTTGTGAAAAAACTATTTTTAAATGTGTAAAAATTATATTAAGGCATATTTTTAAAAATTTAAAATATAATATTGAAAATCATATTTAACAGCTCAATGCATTAATAAACTTTTACTCACTTTACTTTTAATTTTCTTGTTTATATCTTTCAGTTTTGTTTTTTCTCATAGACAAAAAATGGAACACTCATTTTATTTTAGTAATAAAAAGCATTATATACTCAAATTATAGAATATTAGTACACACTAAGCACTATTAGATATTTGGAGAACATTTAATGTCTTTTCTGACTAACCAAAATTAGTTGTGTATGTATGAATGATATTTATGTTATTTAAAAAAAAAATTACAATAATCTTTTTCTAAATGCTTTGCTCTGAAAAGTATGAGTTTATAAACTGTAATTGTTTCTGAATTTAAATGGTGTGTTTGTTTTGCGATTTAGTAATTTTTATAAGTTTTATGAATGCTTCATTTCTGCCAAAGGGTGATCTACATGTTTTCATTTTAATATTACAATGATAATTATGTACATATTTTTGACACCTCTCAAACAGTTTGACTTGTTTTTCTATAAAACTAATGTAATAAACTCAAAATCTAATTTTCAAGGAAACATTATTTTTAAGAAAAATTATTCCAAAACATTATTCCAAAGTTTTTTTTGCAATATACATAACCAAACCATTACAGTTTTAAACTATGTGATAAATCTATTTTTATAGTTATGGAATTTCACTCAACACATGGTGATATTTGTTCAAAGTTATTGTGTCATATAGCAGGAAAGGAAAAGAAAAGAAAAAAGTCAGTCTGAGAAATTAAATATTAAATATCATATTATGCATTTGTAGTGGACAGTATCTCTTCTTTTAAAAAAATTATCCTTTAGATTCCTGTTTTGTTAATGAAAAATACATTACACCTAATCATTGGTGTATCCTATACATGTAAAAAACCAACTTCATATTACTGAAAAATATCAAACAAACTTTATTTCGAGAAATATTTTTAATAAAACAATATAGTATGATAAGATAAATAAACAAATTTGTTCGAATTAGTTCTTTCTTGAAACAGTTTGTGGAAGTGGAGTTCAACAAAGTTCCAGGTCATTGGAGAGAATATATGGAACCTTCTTCTGACTGTGGTAAGTTTGGAAAAAACATTGGCTGGCCAATAATAAAGATATCGCAACAGTGACAAAATCACCCACAGGTGATCGATGTGTTTGTCTTCAATGGCGTCTCTGTTTTCATCATCTGCTGAAGAGTTTTGTGAATGCAAGCTCTTCACTCCGTCTAACTGTAACAGTGAACACCAGTAGAATATCCCAAACTAATTAAACTATGAGCTAGTACATGACAAAACTGAGCTGTGAATAAAGTTAAATACTCGAGATATCTGGACTGCTTATGGATGGTGAAAAACTATGGTGAAACCAATACTAAGGAACTACATAAGCATGGAATCATGTCCTAATCAACTATATATTGTTCAATGATACGATACCTCTGTGAGTGAGCACGGCTATTTAGCCAAACAATCATTGTATTTTTTTTTGTTTCAAGTTCAGAATTCTCAGCATGAAGCTTCTCCTAGTTAGAGACTGGCGGACCTCTTAGCTTTTTCTGAATGATTCTGAAGCAAAACCAAACTTTGATCATAAGAAAACAACACTCGAGAGCTCCGATTGCCATAAACCAAAACCAAAGAAAGCATCATACAGTAGGAATCCAAGATTTTACAGAAACAACATTGCAATCAGCATCGATGAACTTGGAAACAAATAAAAACTGTGATATAATTTTCTACAGAAAAGCTATGCCTATGATTCAAAATATAACCCAAATTCCTATCAGTATTCTAGAGAACGTGATTAAGTTCACTCTTTCACTTATTTATATTAGGTTTAGTTCATATAGTCTAGCACCTAGTTCACTAAAACGGTAAAACATGGACTAAAGATTATGATAGTCTTTTAAAAACTATTATAAAACAGTTAGAAACAAATTACATGTCAAGTGACTTACTCAAAAGTAGATGTAGGTTTGTCATTCTTCTCATTCGAAACAACCAGAACTACATTACAAAATATTAAAAATTGAATTATTTGTGAGAAACAGATCAGAGTATTCCTTAGCAAAAAAACTGTCGCAATAGGTAATGTTGACTATTAGAAACATAAACTATACCTTTGGTGAGAGAATCAACAACTCCACTGGACTCTAGATACTTCCTGGAAGCTTATTGGCTTCTTTCTCCTGACTAAGACAGACCCAAAAACATTTCAAAATCTTTAAAGCAAAATGCAGTTAATAGGCATTCCCACATCAAGTGAGGAAACAAAAATGATATCAGTCAAAAGAGAGAGAGAAAAACAGATTTCAAAACATGTTGAAACTACATTGAGGTCAATCTTCTTTTTTTTTTTGAAAGCAGGATGAAAAGTGACATACCTGTTTGGACAGCTTCATCTACCTGTTTGGACATATACAAAAACTTTGGGTTTTGTAACAACTGATTGTATTAAACTTCTTTTCTTTTCTTGTTAAGTGACAGGCTTCGACCTATGATAGATCCAAAGAAAAATACAATTAGTTACAACATAAGATATAAAAGAGGTAACCCATGTATAACCGTACCCTGTCGATGGTTGAATTCAGTGAGTGTAGTTAAAGCGAAGATCCTTAAATAGAGTAGCAGAAGGCCATAGAGGTTGATTTCGGAGTTTTGTTAGGCACAGAGTTGGGGGTCTATTCAACATTCGCAATCTCTGATAATAAAAAAACACATTTTAATCAAATGAAAGTTTATCTTTTCAACTTTATTGAGATGCTTGGAATTGAATCGATTGCATAAAATTGCAAACTTTAATTGAGAAGCAAAATCGAGACTTGAATTACCTTAATTCGTTGATGGGCTCAAAAGAAGATCACTCTCATCAATTATCTTGATGAGTTTTCTGTTCTTATGAAGATGCGATTGGAGCTTTAGAGAATTGGAGAGCAGCTTATATAGAGAGAGTGAGTAATATGAGGAGTCAATAGTCATGAAGGTGCTTTAGAGAATTGGAGAGCAGTAAAGGAACCCGAAAGTGGGGGAGGTGGCTAGACAAAAATATTGAAAGCTTGCCGTTATGCTTTGATGGTGGGGTTGAAGGAGGCCAAGAGATTACACGTCCTGGAAGAAGAAGCCATAAGCGACAGACAGGTTAAATTTCGAAAACTGACAGTGAAAGAATTGGAAATGACGGAGAGGAGAGATTGTCGACGGGATCTTTGTTGAAGGGTGGCGTTAGGGTTTGTGTTGGACTGGGTTTATGGGCCAAAAATACAATTTACCGATAAAAAAAAAAAATATCAGGCCAAATTCAGTGTGACGTGGCAAAAAGCAGCGCCCCTATTGGATGATTTTATGATCCTACGTAGACCCCCTAAACATTGAGAGTATTCTCCTTTTATTAGTGTTAGATAATGTCATCATCAAACATAATCAAACATGCTCTAGCCTGAGAACATAAATAACTTTCTATGAATCCTATATATTCATTTTCAAAGACTAAAGAATAAACCTTTCATAAACATCAAAAATAAAAATAAAATTAAAATTAAAATTATGCTAAAAACAAAAAAGAATAATTTAAATAATTCAGAAACTTCACATTATAATGAGTCAAATCCTCATTTAAGTTGATTTGGAATATTGACGACTTAGAACTTTCTAGTGTTATTTCTGCAAAGATTCCGACTTTCCTCTTCGCTCAATCTCCATGTTCTGACCTCTCTGACTAACTCATGCTTTCGCTATAACTTATCTCTAGAAATCTATTTTGAGCTAAGGGAAGTGATAGTTTAAAATCTCTTTTATTGAAAATTATGGACTTGCTCACCAAATTGATCCCTTATGTTGTTGTCTTATTTGGCTTGATCATCTTTACCCATTAATTAAGTCATGAGTCATAATTTGCAAGATATTTCAAATTTGACTCTCTCATACACGAGTGTTGTTTTTTTTTTTTTTTTGATTAATCAGGAGGTAATCCGGTGGTCGTGGCCAACCGACTAATTCTCCTGAACCCGGAACCAGCCTGCGTCTGTACCCTCCAGGGGGCTTAAGTCATTCCGTGGCCAGCGCGTATTGAACCCGGGTCCGTATTGGAGCTTTTTGCTCACTCAAGACCACTACGCCAACTTGCGCTGGTTCATACACGAGTGTTGTTTCTAATGTTTTCCCCCTCTATGCTCAAAGTCGTGTTAAAGGGATCCGAAGTCCTACAATTCATTAAATGAATTTGTTGTTAAATCCTTTTCAGATTCAATAGATCACATGACATCTAAAAAAACACTCTATTTTGAAATTTGCAAAACTTCAGATTTGAAGTTTTAAGCTAATTTCTCCAAAAACAAAACTTCAAAAGAATTTATATATTTATATTATGGTTCCTATATTTATGATACTTAATTTAAATTCATAAAAATTTATAAATAAATAGCACATATATAAAAAATTTAATTAAAAATGATACAGTAACATATAAAATTTTACATCGATATATGTAATTAGATATTAAATTACAAGTAAAATACTATATTATTCTATAAAACTATTTTCGGAATACTTCCATATATGATCAATTAGTGCATTTGTTAAGTTTCTTTTCTAATATTGTTGTTATATAAATCTAGTTTTGAAAAAAACTTATTTTAAAGTTTTTATTTAATTTTATTTGTAAAAATTAAAATTATAAAAACAAATTTGAAATATTTATGAATTATAAAATTTTGAAAGATTAAAAAGATTAAAGGATAAAATATTTAAGAATCATAAATATAATATGTAAATGTAAGAATCAAAATGCAATGAAAAATATGTAGCTTCAAATTTGAAGTTTTAAGTAATGAAACTCTATATTTTAAGTTTCACTACTCAAAATTTCAAAATTCTTTTTTTTTTAGAAAAAAAAACTTCATATTTGAAGTTATAGAGTGTCTTTTGGAGATGCTCTTATGTCACAGAATGAATTCAAATACTCTTAGAGAGTTTGGAGTTTGAATACTCAACGACTATAAATTTTTAAACACTTTTAAAATCAACCATTCTTATATAAAACCTTTCATGAATCTAGTTCAAGATAAAATAATTTCAGTTTTAGATCGCTACAGATTTTCTCATTTGTTTGATATTTTTTCACAATGAAAAAATAGGGGAGATGCTCTGAACATAGACCTAGAGACTTTTGATTTTTTCAACTTTTTAACAACCTTTATGATTGAATTTTTTCAATCTTTTGTTAAATGATGGTATCTTTGTTACTACTTTGGTCAGAAGGAAAAAGATAATGATATTCGAATGCGTAATAGTTAAGCTGAACTCAGCCCTCTTTCTGTCAATCAATATATTATGGGTTTGCATAAGTATTCTATATTTTGATTTTTAAAATTTTAAATTGATTGAAAACATACTGGAGATTTATAATCCAAAATGATATTAAAATTGAGTATACAAAACCGCGAAGACTACATTACATATACTGATTAGGGCTAGACACGGATCAAATATCTGGGTTTTTAAAGGTATTTGTGATTTTCTTCGTATGTTACAGATATCTAGATTTTAGATTTGCTTTGCTTCGGAAAAATATGGATATTCGAAAAAACGGATATTCGGAATATAAATAGATATTTGCAGATATTTACGAATATTTACGGATGAGATATCCATTCTGATTCATACAAATAATATTAAAAGTTCGACACAATTTTTTTTTATAAAATATTTTTTATAAAATATCAAATAAAAATTAAAAGAAATAGTGAATCTACATATTTTGTAAATTTTTAAAACTTAGTTAATAATTATAATAACACAAAGTTTAAGAAAAAAATTATATTTGTCATAATTTTTTCTCTTCTTTTTATGTAATACTTTTATATAAATAATAATGTGAATAAATTTCATCAAATCATTTGTTAGAATAATATTTATATGATTTTATACAATTAAAACTTTAAATATAATCAAAATATATATGTATTTATATATTGTCGGGTCGAAGCGAATCCGTTTCCCAAAATTTAATATTTATGATTTACTTTAGTTTTAACGAATATTGATTTTTAGTATATATTTTGCTTCGAAAATTTACGGATAACAAATCAAATCAAATTTAATAGATAAAATGTCTAGCCCTGACAGAAATACATATAGCCACAACTTAAACTGTCAACAGTATCGATGTTGCGGTGACTAATAGAAATAAGTTTCTAATTTCTTTTAATAAGGGTGTGCCGTCTTGGTATCGACCATATGTATACAAAGTTACATACTCATGTTTATATGTCGTTTGAAGTGTTTGAAAAATAGTTTATGCACGTACGTCATTCATTATGAGTTATGACATTATAATATTTTAAACATTTCAAAAAAAAAAAAAAAATTGAAAGCCTACCCTCTCAACAACTGAAAACAACGAAATGTATCAATCAAACACAAAGGAGTAAAAGCGTCGATAAGTAAATGGTCAACGTTGGCGTCTTCAAATTCCGATGTCCCTAGAGACCATCTCTCTTTCTTTTCTCTAACACTCACCGTTACTATTGACGCGTACAACCACAAAAGCTTCTTTTCCTTTCACCCAACTCTCTCTCTCTCTCTCAACACCCACTCCGAATCCGAACCATGAGTTTTAGAGACCCGAATCCAGTAACTAGGACACCCGGATCCTTTTCGGATCCTGCCGGCTTCGCTTTAAACACCAGAATCATGCTCACCGCCATAATCATAATCTTATTCTTCGTCACTCTCATGGTCTCTCTTCACCTCTACTCTCGTTGCTATCTCCACCACCGCTCTCGCCGTTTCCATATCCGCCGCTTAAACCGCAGCAGACGCGCCGCCGCCGCTATGACCTTCTTCGCCGATCCTTCCTCCTCCACCTCCGCACTCACCGCTCGCGGCGGTCTCGACCCCTCCGTCATCAAATCTCTTCCAACTTTCACGTTCTCCGCCGCAACCGCCTCGGAAGCGACGTCCGAGTGTGCGGTTTGCCTCTCGGAGTTCGAGGAGAGCGAACCGGGTCGGGTTTTGCCCAATTGCAAGCACGCGTTTCATGTCGAATGCATTGATATGTGGTTTCATTCTCACTCCTCTTGTCCTCTATGTCGATCGCTCGTCGAACCTATCGCCGGAGGTGTAAAAACTGCGGCGGAGGAGGAGGAACTCGCGATTTCTATTTCTGACCCAGTCTCAGGTGACGAAACAAACAGCGTTATAGGAGCTGGGACCTCGGAGACTTCGAATCATGAAGATTCCGGGGGGAAACCGGCGGCGAGTGAAGAACCGAGGAGGAATCTCGGGGAGTCAGAGAACGAGTTGACTCGGAGTCACTCGTTTAGGTCGCGGGTGATATCTTCCTCGCGGATTTTTAGCAAAGAACGGAGAAGCGCTTCTTCTTCTTCTTCTTCGACCGTCGGATGTCCGCCGGTCTGTAGCATGCCGCGGACGGAGTTAGATATTGAGTCTGGAGGAGAAGAGACTCGTTGACTTTAAAGCACTCAATGTTACTGCCACGTGGTCATGTATAATTTGTTTCCTTGTTTAGAGTTAAGATGCGGAGATGAAATACTTCTTGGTTACTTTTCAGTTCTGGTGTTTCCAAAATGGGTATAAAGTAGATTTCTTTGTTTAATGAGTTTGGACACGTGACATAATCTGAACTGTATTTTTTTTTTGTACATTTAAATTCTCTATATAAAAGGATAAAAACATCTGGGAAATTGCATCTAGTAACTAAGAAAAAAAATTTAATTCACAAAATGACCAAAATCTCATTCTCTCTCCCTTTCTTTCTTCCTATCTCTCTCTCTACTCTCTCTCTTAAAAACTAATTTTAGTTTTTTTTGGTTATTTCACAAATAACCCCTAAACATTTTTAAATTACAACATTGTAGTCGGTGCGTGCTGACGTGTTACTTCCACATGACTTCTCACCACCTCTATTTAAAAGATCTTTAGTTACTAGATAATTTACAAAAAAATGTCATTATAGACCAAACATACGAGTATACTATATTATAATGTTCTCAGCTAAATTTTAACCCGTGTATTATACTAACCAAGCAGTATATTGATAATTTAAATGATTCATCTTCTAATTTCATCGCTTCAAACATAATTCATTGGTTGAACCATTTTTACACCTGCCACAGAAACATAAGCATGTCCGTTATAGAATTATTTATTCAATATATATTACAAAAGTTCACTCACAATTTCAAATTAACGAAACACACTGATGAAAAATGACATAAGTCCTATCACATCTTTATAAACAAAGATCTCAAGACGACAGAGCCTGATCACACCAACTAACTCAATTCAATCAAATATATGAATATACTTAACATGTTTGTCTATCAGAATTTGATCCCAAGATGACAGAATATGATCACATCATTTGGGTTATTTAGGATCGACACTGCTCACCATATAAACATGGAAAATAATCTAAAGTCAGGTTAATATAGTTATATATTGAATATACTCAACAGAGATGACATAATTCATATGTAAATTCAAACTCGTGAAAGGGTATAAGGATCAAACACATGTTCTGACACATGTTCTGGATCGTATGAACCTTTGTTGTGTTAAACCGCATATGTAATACTCACATATATCTGTTCATGTTTAAATTGGGATCCTTATAGTTCTACAACATAAGGGATACGATTTTGGTTTGCTTAACTTCGTGTTTTGGTAAGACTCGAAAATTTGATTTCTGTTTGGTTAACAAAATTTTGAGATACGTTTCATATTTGTAGAAATATAATAAACTGAATTAATATCATATAGTATATTTTGTGTGTTCCTAAAGTCATAGTACTTACTTCCAAAGAGCGATTTTAAGGTTTTTGGAAACAATTTGTGATCACAATAACGCAATTTATGTCATCTTATGAAGGTTTTTGGAAACAATCTAATATACAATTAATGTCATCAAGCACGAACAAGTATAGAGTATTGAATTTTCCATGAGACTTTCTATAGTTATTTTGCGTGTGAATTGCGAATTTCTAAATATTTGTATTGGAATTTTCCATTTTATATATAGGTAATATATTATACATTGAATGTTTAATACTCCCACCGTATCTCATATATATATATATATATAGACTATCTATTCAGTTTAAGTGTATGTTTTTCTCATGTGTGATAAACTTAAGGCCAATGTGAACAAGTTATATATAAAGAAAGAGGAAAAGTTTTTGCGCTGCTTAAGGAGAAAGAGGTCTCATTTTTGGTATGGCTGGTGCTTCTTCCTCAGTGACATTTGCTGCAACTGTTGAGCTTTCACCAGTATCAGAATTGGTTAGGCGCCAAAGAATTGCTCTTGTGGATATCAGAAGCTTTAGGAGAGGGCGATGAAGGTGGTTTTAGAATCATAGCTGCACCATAATAAATCCAAGTAAACAAAGCATCAGACTTTTAGATTTTATCAACTGCTCCCATATATTAGTCCAACAGTGATGATAGCTTTTAAATGTGTCCTTGATGCGTGTAAAAGGTTTAATCACTAAAAACTATATTTCTAAAATTATATTATCACTTTTATAGAACTTATAATACTATCTGAAATATATATAAAAATTAACTTATCTAAGTATAATATAAGAAATGAAATACGGAGGTAAACAAGTTACAAAAAAAACACGAAGGTAAACGAAGGAGATGCACCGATTTTTAGAGACATTTCACATTGTAAAACTGTTTACTTGGTATTGAAAAATGACATCTTGGAGTAGACTACAAAATCAACAAACACAAGAAACACGACAACAATCATTTAGAAAAACCATGAAATCAAATGATCAGCTACTAAATTTGTTTGAGCTTTTGAAATACCTAAGGCCCGACGATTATTTAAACACTTAATGAGTCCATCATTATTCTTAGCATATTTAATCTTTCATATGATGTCTATATCACTGTATTTGAATTAAAAAGTTGAATATAAAATTCACAACTCAGGTCATTATATATGTAATATATGCATATGATTAAAGTTTCCATATTTTACATTTTCTATATAATGTCTAATAAAAGAAATAATGAAAAAGTATAAATTAAATTTTATTAATTTCCACGCACTTTCATCCCGCTCAAGGCGCGGATCAGTAACTAGTGTTTTATTACTACTCTTGAATAGAGATCAGAGACACATTGTAAAATACATTGCCAGCCGAGAAAATTAAATTTTGAGACAAAGTTGGCAAAAAACGAGATTTTGCCAGACTAAACTTATTCATCGTTGATACTTGAAGCCATAAATGTTTTAATCCAAAGAAAGAGACGATATTACATTAAGTTGAATCGAGACTTGGAACTTAGAACAAACAACCAATAAGAAATGTTCTGCAGAACTGACACTCTGTTTAATTCTAGAGAACTACTGAGAACTGAAGATGTTGCTGGCCAATCATCAATAACATCTTTTTCGGAAAACTTATTTTCTGATTCCAGAAAACAAAAACTAGGCCGCAAGATAAAGACACCTAGGGTCTGAATGTAGTGCAGAATAAATGCAGTACAAATGCAGGAAAAATTATATGCAGATTAGGGGTGGGCAAAAAACCCAAACCGAATCGAACCGAACCGACCCGACCGAAGTTAAACCGAACCAAACCAAACCGTGTTCTTTGCATAACCCAATTGGTTCATGTTTTACTCAACCCGAATGGTTCGGTTTGGTTTGGTTTTAAACCGAACCAAACCGAACCAAACCGATAAACCCAACATATATATATATATATATGTATTAACATATTGTAAATTTTAGTTAAAGTTTCGTTTTCCACATTTTCTTAACTTCCAAATATTCTTAAAAAATTTCAAATATGATTCAAATAAATGAATAATACTATTATATATATTCTCTAATTCTAATACCTAAAGATGGTACTGAAAACAAAATCTAAAAACTATAAGCATCTATACCGTAGTCGTCTTGTCTCGTTCATCTTCTCCAATTTCCATTATCTAAAAGTAAAATTATGTAACAGAGTTATAACAGGATCAATAAAAACAAAAAGGTAGATGCAAATAGTGTTTTAGTTTATAGATTTTGGAATGCTTACAAGTCTTTTTACGTTAATTTGATTAGCCATCATATTTTATAACCAACCCGAACTACACCGAACCAAACTACACCATAATAAAGTAAACCGAACTAAATCAAAGCCAAACCGAACTAAATCTAAACCAAACCGAACTAAAGCAAACCGAACTAAACCCGAACCAAACCCAAACCAAAGCTACTTTGGTTTTAATTGGGTTGAATTTTATAAAACCCAAACTAACCAAACCAAACCGAACCCAAACCGAACCCGAAACTAAACCGATATGCCCACCCCTAATGCAGATTGATCTGCACTTTAATCCCCATTCAACATTAAAAATGCAGAAGATATTATAATATTAAAAAATTAAGAAAACTGCATGCAGGAAAATTTATGTGTTAAAAAAGTGATCTGCAGGTAAAAGGGGAAAGTGGGCTGGTCGAACACAGGAGCCCAATCAGAAGTTTTCTTTTATTTTTATTTTTTTTAACAACTACATATTCTCCTTCACCTATCAATATTTCATACTATTATTTTATTTCTTTTCTCCACAAATTAAAATTCCTCTTTAAGTGTAAGTTCTTTTTGTTTTTATAAAGAATTTAAGGTGAAATTTCTTATACAAATATTTACAAAGACATATTATTTATGTATATAGTATTATTCAATTTGATAAACACCTATATATATAATTTACATACTCAAAATATGGGTGGGTATAAATCGAATTTCTGGGTTTTTGGAAATATTCGGATCCGATCCTTTCGTTTGAATAATCAATTATCCATTCCGATTCGATCTGTAGCCATCTTAATATTTGATGTCCTGGATATCCAAATTTTTTAAAATGACCAGATATCCGAATCGATCCGCAAAAATAAACAAAAAAAATGTAAAAATAATATTAATTAATAATATTTTATTACAAAATAAAATTTTATTTACTTTTTAAAATCCTAATAAATAGTTAATAGTTCAGTATACAAAAATACTGTAAAACTTATATAAATATAATTTTTATATAACTTATATATATAATTCTTTAAATATATGTATATATATGCATATAACGGATCACATACCTGTTCATAAAAATATTAGTATTTTTTATTTGCTTCATTTCTTATGAATATTGCATATTAGTATTTGCTTGGCTTTGTAAAGTTACATATATCCGGATTTTTAGTTCGAACTGAAACAGGTAAGGTATCAAATCAAAATTTACAGATATTTTGCCCAGTCATGTTCAAAAATTATATAATTTTGCTGTAGAATTATTTTATACACATTATTTTTTGTCTAATATTAAAAACAAATAAAAAATAAACTTTTAGTATTTTGTTTTATATATGCACATGCATGCAAATCATGTAAGTTTAATATATAAAACAAAATACTACTTTTATATATGTTTTTATTTGGTTGAAAATATGGATCCATATATCTAGACTAAAATCAAGATATTCAGATTCAGATTCGGTTTTGACGGATAAGAGATTTTACTATCTTGATCCGGACTCCCAGTATACGGATATCAATGTCAGGATAGAATATACGGGGAGTCATCTCGGATCCGGATCTCTTGATTTTAGTTTAGATATCTGGATCCGTATTTTTAAAATATAATATTTTTTTTAATTTTATTAATAGTTATATTTGATATATTAGTATTTATACATAAAGTTAGTTTTATAATCTTATATTCTAATCTTTTAATATTATATACATCTATATATTTATAAATCTTGTATGAATCTTTAATTTATGTTCTATCTTTAGAATTTTAATATTTTTTTAACAAAAAAAATTAAAAATTTTTACGATCGGATCCGAATACCACGAATAGTACGATATTTAGATGGATATCTGAAAGCCAGAAATCCGAATCTGAAAACTAAATTCACGGATCCGATGAATTCGGATCCCGATTCGGTTACGGTAAATTTCCCGGATATCCAGATCTGGATTCGTAGAAAATTTCATATAATTATAAATTTCATTATATATATTAAAATGATGATATTTATTGTTATATATATAATAAGTTGCGTTTTGTTAAAATATTTAATTTCAATTAAAATAATTTCAACATTTATTTTAAATATATTATTTTATTAATTTAGCTTGATCTGCATTTGTTCTGCTTGATCTGCATGTTCTGCATTTGTTCTGCGTGATCTACTTGATCTGCATGATCTGCGTTTTTTGATCTGCGTTACCCATTCGAAGCCCTAGGCAGTGATTACCTGCGGAAATTGTGTTTAAAAATGCGATTTCACAACTAACCAAAAGAAAAAAAAACAGAGTGCAAAATAAAACACAATTCTGCGTTTTTGCTTTAAAAATTTCAAATACTTTTATTAAGTGAATAAATACGTTTCTTTGTTTTCTAGCTGAAACATATAGAAAATTAATTATCTGCCAACATTTTTCACACTACAAATTTATTTTTTCTTTGAAATCTGTCAATTTTTACTTAAAATATTATCACTATTTTTTTGAAATTTAAAATTTATTGATAAAAATATCTCATTTGTAAATAAGAATTGACTGGGCAAGTAAAAATCCCAGATGTGGCATAATAGAAATCAAGTGAATTTTTTAAAAATGGTTAGCTAATTTCAATCCACATTCTGAAAATGCCTTCGAGCCGATGAGGAAATCTGTCAAGTGAATGGAGAATATTAACAATAATTTCTAACCAATGCGTTGTTTTTCTTAAAGAATTTCTCTATAATTTCTAACCAATAAGATTTTAATAAATACAATTATATTTTTTGAAATGTACAATATGTCATTAATAAATGTATTGAAAGCATAAAAATATATCTTTTTGAAACGTAAGTTTTTCCAGAACATTGATCTTTTAAAACCGAAGGGAGTAGTTTGTTATATAATTTTCTTAATCTCCATGAAAAAGGTGTAACAGTGACATTAAAAAATGGAGGGAGTAAAGGGTTTGTGTTGTTCGATTTATGTGTTTCGTTGTGTCTCCGTGTATGGAGCATGTTTTTTTTTCTTGTAAACATATGGACAGGTGCAGGAGCTTGTTTTTCTCCGTTTGGGAGGCTTTGATTCTAGAGATGTTTGATCTTGCCAGCTCTTTGTATTTCACCAAGGCATTCACATCTTGCATGTGTATTAATGAAATTCAGTGTTTAAAAAAGAAAGAAAAAGAGTGCACAAATAAAGAGAAAGAAAAGGATTTGTGTTAATCTACTCATGTTTTCTATCAGATTAGTTTTCTTAATTTTATACAGGTTTGAAAAATGATTGAAAAATTAATAAAGGGTAGGAAAATCTACCGAAAATTCATACTGATATTAACAAAAAAAAGAGAAAATTTAACGTATTTTTTCTAATTTTACCATTAAATTAAGCTAAATCAATTTAACAAGTTATTGATAATATTTAAAGAATTATATTATTAAATGTTTAGTAGTAACAATATGAAACTGAAAATTAATATCATAATGATAAACATAAATGGATTAAAAATAATTAAAAACTATCACAAAATAACGATCGGCATATATATAATAAAATAAATATTTATAAATAAAAACATAAATTAAAAAATTAATTGAAAATAAATAGTTCGCGCAAATCGTGAGCCAACCCTAGTATACTATATAGATCTCTTATTCTCTCCAGATTTATATACACAAAAAATACTTTTCCTTCAAAAATGAGATGAAACTATAAAGGGATATGCTTTCATGTTTACCAAAAAGAAAGAAAGAAACAAGCTTTTAGTAGGCGCTATAAGGAATGCGTCTCTTTGGGATCCATGCGTTGCCATGTAAAAAATCTCCGGGAGCAAACCCCCTGGCTTGCTTATCGGATATTCGTTGAATACCCCTCCATCTGACCCGGTGGGCCTGATCCGAACCACGACCTTTGTTGTGATACTCAGAGTAGAATAACGTGTTGAGCGCTAACGTCTCATTCCACTTCAACCAACCTTCTGGGTCTATCACATCATCAATATTTGTGTTCATTATAATTTTCCTTGAATATTCTTTCCATGGCCGTCCCAAAAACGCTTTGTTCCTGTACATATACATAGAGGTCCATATATATAAAGCTAGTGAAATACAGGTAGTACATACTTACTTAAACTGTATGTAAATTATTATGGTTACTTGGATTTGACGGGAAATTATGATGCATCACCAGTTATACGGCTATTTTGGATAACAATCCCGGTTGTATCACGCCGGTCATTCCTTCCTTGGGCTGTAACAATGCACTGCTGGTTATCCAAGGGACAGTGGATGACAAATTCACAGTTTTGGAAAACGGCTTTGGCATCTCCGAAGACGAAGTCGATGGTGCCTGAAATGCGGCAGTCACGATAGAATTAACGATGGGTATGGACGTAAAACGTGTCTTGGTAACCATCCATATGACAGTTGAGGAACACAGCAAAATCAGCTGAAACTCGGAGTGCAACTGCTTGATGGCGTGCTGCTCCGGCCGTGTTCTCGAACCCTCTGTCCTTCGCCATGAAATAGTCACCATTTACAGCTTCAAACACCGAAGGAAAACATTAACACATTTACATAAACAATAACTTAAATAACGCAATACATAAGTGTTATGAATCGTTTATTAATCTTCAAGTTAGCTCAATGTTTCGTAAATTGTATAAAAACTTTTATTTAAATTAAAGAAAAAAACTTATAAAAATGTTGTATATGAATTTACCGACTGTAGAAGTGCGATAGGTGCCGATCGGGAAAAAAGGCAACGTTTCCGGTGATGATTGTTTTTGTTGCCCCATCTCCGACGAACATGACGTTTTTCATTTTCTTTGTTACCTCAATCTTTTCGTAGTAAGCACCTTGTTTTATGTGAATCACGAACTTCTTTATGTTCTTCATTGGTACCATTGCTAATGCTTCTTCGATCTTCTTGCAGTTACCACTCCCGTCCTTTGCCACCACTACGTTTGCGCTAATTATTATTCTGCGTGCTGCAAGTTATATACGGGAATGTGTTGTTACCCACCGTGGGAACTATCCTTCCTCTGATAGGTGTCTATCCTCTAATTTTCCAAAAGGATTCATTGCTCTGAGCGGATTTAATTTTTGAAGAGGATCCAGTGGTCGGCTTTCTGAAGAATCTAACTTTTGAGGAGTATTTTCCGAAGAATCGAGTAGTTGATTTCTGGAAGAATCTAACGATTGGGTAGTGTAAGAATCTGAAGGTTGACTCTCGGAAAGATCTGTTTGCTGATTCTTGGAAGGATTCAAATTTTGAGAATCGTTGGAAGAATCCATCGGTTGGTTCTCGAAAGAATCCAATGGTCGTTTCTTGGAACCATTCAAATTTTTAGGAAGAGAATACTTGGAAGAATCCAACCGTTGATTCTCAGAAGAATCTCCCATTCGAGGAGAAACCTCGGAAGAATCCAACTGTTGATTCTCAGAAGAATCATCCATTTGAGGAGAACCTTCTGGAGGATCCAACGGCCATTCTTGTGGAGAATCCGAACCAAAAATAACAAGTCCATCCTTTCCTGGCTGTTGGAGAGATCAAGTCCGAGTGGATTATATATTCAAAGGAAATGACTGTTTATTAAAAAAGAGCAAGTAAAAAACAGAAATCCAATATAAATTATAGAATCTAATATAAAATTATTTTCATTACTAATCATTTTAGTTATAAAATCTAAAACTTAGCTTAAAATAATTCAACATAAGCAACGTAAATTTCTCGTTTTCAAAGATTGTACCCTAAGAAATGGAATCGGAATACGAAAAGTCTTCAACAGAGCATCGAGATTTGAGGCGATCGCTAAACCGTTGCTAGTGAGATGCTGCCCCTTCCTCATGACCCCTTCCACAATTTTGACAGCTATGCTATCGATCCGCTCAAATCCATCGATGCACGTTTGTTGGTATGTGACTGAACCGCTTAGCCACACTAGAAGATCGTTAATGAAATCTGACAATCTGGTGAACAAAAACCCTTTGAATGTGTCTTTTTAGAAGATCATCAATTGCAAAATTCATAAGCTCCCAACAGCTATTAAGTGCGTCCCTCGTGTGCACATCCGCATCGCTCTACTCTTTATATCAATCATCCCCCTGTTTATTCCACTACGAATCGACATGATTGCTAGATCAAAGGCAGCTCTAATCAGATTGCGAGGATCCAGGGACCTCACAGTCTCTAGACTCGCTATGCAATCTTGTTTGTAATCGGTGGAGGAACATATTACACTCACCGCTGTCTTTGTTATCATGAGCTTTCTTCCACGGTGAATCCCTTCGGTTTTTCGAGTTGAGCTGCTGCCTTCATCGGCTTCCGCACAGATGGCTATTGCCATAAAGAGAGATGCGATTCCCAACAAAGCAAAACTTTTCATCTTGCTTGAATCGTTCCATCCAATCCGCATATTTTGTTTTGTAAATGTTTTTCTTTTGATAAAACAATTATTGCTAAATGCATGTAGATTTCAAAGTTCTATTATATGTGGAAGAAGGGAGGAAAAGTTAAATGAGTGGTTGTTAGTTTTTCAAATTGTTTAAAAAATTACCAATGGTTTTTGCTTTACTTGCGGAAATATTAATGTTCGTTTTATATCACTGGAGGTGATTAGCCACAAAATTGGGTATATGCATAATATGAGTATATAACATATACATGCACTGGGAGTCTGGGCTTGATCATCTTCAATCCATTCTTTTGATCTCCATTTGGTTTCGAGACTTGCAATGATCAGGTGACTAAATCACGTGTCAGTATAAAAAAAGTCTACATTAATAGCATATTATTATAGTATGTTTTACCGAACTACTATCGTATATGACTTATAAATTTTCTTATTATATAATAGCGTTAGATAAATGTTATGATAGAATAAATGCTATGATATCAATAAGCGGGAAGTAATTTCGCCAATACTTTGATGAAAATTAAATAAGCGCTAAACAAATATTTTTTCCCTCTTCTGATAATATTTTCGATACTTAAGCTAGAAAAGAAACCCAACGACTCTCCGCAGAATCGTACGTACTTGAGCTGGTTTTTATGTATTCGAGTTCTTTGCGGCCCGTTGGGCCTTTTTCCTTGTTGTTTATGTCCCCTGTCCTGTTGTTGGGATAAGCAAGATTTTTGGAACTGGGAACTAGAACGCGAGTTTTGTGTTGGATGAGTAGGGGATCAAGTAGCATTTGGGTAGCCTGGGGAAGACCGCCATAGAGCCGAGAAGACGAGGGAAAAGGAGAAAGGGAGAGAGAGAGAGAGAGAAAGAGAGAAGAGAGAGAGAGAGAGAGAGAGAGAAAGAGAGAAGAGAGAGAGGGAGAGAGAGAGAGGAGAGAGAGGAGAGGAAGAGAGAGAGAGAGAGAGCGAGAGAGAGAGAAGAGAGCGAGAGAGAGAGAAGAGAAGAGAGAGAGGAGAGAGAGAGAGAGAGAGAAGAGAGAGAGAGAGAGAGAGAGAGAGAGAGAGAGGAAGAGAGAGAGGTAGAGAGAGAGAGAGAGAAGAGAGAGAGAGAGAGGAGAGAGAAGAGCGAGAGAGAGAAGAGAGAGCGAGAAAGAGAGAGGAGAGAGAGAGAAGAGATAGAGAGAGAGAGAGAGGGAGAAAGAGAGGGAAAGAGAGGAGAGAGAGAGAAGAGAGAGAGAGAAGAGAGAGGAGAGAAGAGAGAGAGAGAGAGAGAGGAGAGGAGGAGCGAGAGAGAGAGAGAGAAGAGAGAGAGAGAGAGAGAGAGAGGAGAGAGAGAGAGAGAGAGAGAGGAGCAGGGAGAGAGAGAGAGCAGAGAGAGAGAGCGAGAGAGGGAGCGAGAGAGAGAGGAGAGCGAGAGAGAGAGAGAGAGAGAGAGAGAGATGAGAAGAGAGATGAGAGAGAGAGAGAGCGAAGAGAGAGAGAGAGGAGAGAGGAGAGAGAGAGAGAGAGAGATAGAGAGAGCGATGAGAGAGAGATGAGAGATAGAGATAAGGTGCAGAAGCATAGGTAACAGCAAAGGAGCAGAGACATCCAGAGCTAAAGGAACGAAAGGAATAACCACTCTTACTCTCCCTATCTCTCTCTCTCTCTCTCTCTCTATCTCTCTCTCTCTCTCTCTCTCTCTCTCTCTCTCTCTCGATCTCGATTTTTTTTCTTTTATTATTAACTTCCTGTCTATCTCTCTCTCTTCCTCTTCGTCTTGTATGTTCCTAGATGCAGATTCTGATCTCTCTTTTTCTCATCTTATTCTCTTCCTTTCCTTCATTGCCCGATAATATTTTCTGATTTGTGGTGGTGCCTGGAAGCTAGCGTCGGCGTGAGATGGTGGAGGTGGAGCCTACCATGGAAGACGACGGCGGAGGATGACAAGACGAGCCAAAGATTTTCTCAGGTATTCCCCACTCAATTACTTTTACTTCTCGTTAAATTCACCTTTGGAGATTAGGATTGTAAGTCTGTTTGTATTCCTTGATACTTGAACAGGTTATGAGGTCAAGGAGTGAGTCTAATCTGCGCACTGTGTGCTCAACAAAGAAGCTGTTGAAGGTCGATGGTGAAGATCCTTTGTTTACAAGGATGAGATGTAGAAGATCTAAAGTGTGGAACTTTTTCTTCTTGTGGCTGCAGATTTAGATGCGTCAATTGGATTGATATATCATCATCAGCACTGGTCATCACCAGATTGAGCGTCAATTGGAGACACAATAGAGTAAGACATCGAGAAGAACGAGGCAAAAGAGGGGAGGGAGGCGATAGCAGCAGAGAGATTAGGTTTAGAGTTAATTAGGGTGTTCTGGTGTTTGGTTAAATGTTTCTGGTTTACTTAGCATTTTAATTCTGATTTAGTTTTATAAAACTAATTTTATTTGTAAATTTATTTGAATTAATAAATATAATTCAATTTTAAATTTGGATTAATTTTTATATTATAATATTTTGATTAATTTTGGTTTTAATTTATATTATATTAATTGTCTAAATTAGATACATATAATTTTATAGCTGCAAAATTCAGCATAGTTAAACTTTGAAATTCAGATATAATTCATTCGATCTTTCACAACTTTGAAATCAAAATTTAAGTCTACTTCAAGTTCATGAGATCGATGATGAATTTATGCCATCATGCAATGTATGGGACTATAAATAATATTGTTTGCATTACGCTTAAGATTCTATGTATTTGGCTTAAGATTCTATGTATTTGTTCTATAAAACTAAGATTCTCTATAAATCTTGTTTTCATTAATTTGAGAATCCAACTCCAAACCTTTTGATGTAAAAGTATCTATAAGTATTAATAAACTCCTTAAGCATTTAACCTTTTGATGTATAAGTATTAATATATAAACTCCTTAGTACATAAAATGGTTAAAAAAATTAAATAACCTTGAAAAGACCCAAATATTTTGTCCGTTAATTTGAAAACTCTAAAATATTATCGGTAGGTTTCGAGGGTATGTACTATGACATGCTTATTTTAGGCGTGTCAAAATGAGCTAGCTCGCTTAACTCAGTTCATTTATTATATGAGTTTCAATATGTTAATTCAAACTCAGATCATCTAAATCATGAGTTAAATCACGATCAAATATATAAAAAATTCTAAAAATAATTTAAAATAAAATATAGAATAACTTTTATAACATAATTTAAAATTTAAATATTAAAAATCCAAAAACGTTAATATTAAATATTGAATAAAATCAACACCTAATAATATATTAAATCAAAGCAATGATCTAAAAATATATTCCACATAAGAGTATTGTGATCATTCATCTTCAAACTCTTTATCAATTCAAATCGTAAAGATATATATTCCGCATGAGAGTCTTAGGAATATTTTATTTTATATTTTAATTCTAAAGATATATGATATGAAGATTGATATTAATATTCTTTTACATATATAAATATATATATATATATATTTAAAAGTTTTTGGTTTTATATTTTATTTTAAAAGATAAATATGATTAATATGGAAACTATATTTTCTTACATAATAAAAACAGAAGTCATATATATATTAAATACTAAGACTATCAAGCTCATGAGTTAGCTCATCAATACTATTAAAACAAGAGAACTTTTTATCTACATACAAATAGTCTATGTTAGACCATAACATTTATTTAACTTCCTATTATTTCTCATACTTAGTTATAATTAAATATATTCCATATCTAACCTATTACTTTAATATTTCAAAACAAGATATATAAAAAATATTCTCAAGTATCTTTTTTAAGATTGCATTTTAATAATATATTTTAATATCTTTTTATTTAAAACTTAAATATACATCTCTTTTTAATATTTACTTTTTAATAGTAAAATCTGTAATTAATATCAGCTATAATAATAAAAAGAATATTAATTCATTTTTATTTATAGAATAAGAAATAAAATCTCCATAATATTTATACATAAATATTTTATATTCATAATTAAATTATTATAGTAGTTAATAAATATAAAGTAACTTAATACATTTATCTACTTATATTTCACTTTATTATTATTAAATATATACTCTAACCTAAAATTAAGGAACGAAATAACTAATCTATTATTTTTAAAAATAATGAATAAAATTTATAAACTCACTAAATTGAAGTAAACAATCTATTATCTTTTATTTAGAGATAAAAAAATTATATACCTACTAATTCATAAATATACAACTGTACTTAATACAAACGCATGAAATACATAATAATGTAATTCTTATATATCAATACAATTAAAACATGAGAACTTTTAATCTACTTACAAATAGTCTATGTTGGACCATAACATTTATTTAACTTCCTATTATTTCTCATACTTAGGCCTCGATTGGTACAGCAGATGAAGAAGCAGTAGCAGTATGCTGTAGAAGCAGTATGCTGCAGAAGCTGTATGCTCTCATTAAATTTTTTAATAAAGTGATTGGTAGAGCAGTAGCAGTATACAATTTTAAAATTGTCATAAAAGTTAATATAATATAATTATTTTAAAATATTATATATTAAATTATAATATATATTAATAATATATGTTTTATTAAAAAATAATGAATCTTATTTAATTATAAAATTTAATTAAATTTTAAATATAAAATATTATTATTTAAAAAATAAATGTAAATATTATTTTAAAAATATAAATTTATTTTTGGATATAAAAAGAATTTTATATTATTAAATAAAATAAAATTATTATATATATAATTTATATATAAATTATCATTATTTATCTATTGGTAGAGCAGTAAATGATTCATATAATATTATCAGAAAAATTAATATATGACATATAATTTATTTTTTATAAATAATATAGATATGTTTAATTTCTAATATATAATATATAGATATATATTATTTTATTTTATTTATTAAAAATAATGAATGATATGTGTAATTATATAAGTTATATTATATTTCAAATGTGAAATATTGTTCTTTTCAAAAATTTAAATAATTAATCATAACTTTTATTTTTTAAATGTAAATTTATTTTTTATTATGAACATAATTTTTTATATTATTAAATAAAATATATTAATTATATATAATTATTTTTAAATTTTTATATATTCTAACTGCAAATGCTCTACCAAAAGCTCCATATGAGAGCATTGGGTAAAGAACATTTGGAGAGCATTAAAATCTTGTAAATGCTCTTGTAAATACTTTTGTGATAAATGTTGATTGGATAATGACGAGCATAATTCTTATGTTAATGCTCTGCCAATCATACCCTTAGTTATAATTAAATATATTCCATATCTAATATATTATTTTAATATTTCAAAACATCATATCTAAAAAGATATTCTCAAGTATCTTTTTTTTTAAGATTGCATTTTAATAATATATTTTTATATATTTTTATTTAAAATTTAAATACATACATCTATTTTTAAGATTTACTTTTTAATAGTAAAATTCGTAATTAATATCAGCTATAATAATAAAAGAATATTAATTCATTTTTTATTTATAGAATAAAACATCTCAATAATATTTATATATACATATTTTATATTCATAATTAAATTACTATAACAGTTAATAAATATAAAGTAACTTAATACATTTATCTACTTATACTTCACTTAATTATTATTAAGTATATACTCTAACCTAAAATTAAGGAACAAAATAACTAATATATTATTTTTAAAAATAATGAATAAAAATTATAATCTCACTAAATTGAAGTAAACAATCAATTATCTTTTATTTAGTGATAAAAAAATTGTATACCTACTAATTCATAAATATACAACTGTACTTTAATACAAATGCATGAAATACATAATAATGTAATTCTTATATATATAGTATTAAAATTAGATATATATATATATATATATTTGATAAAATAAATATTAATAGTTAGTTACTATTAAAATTTAATGATATGATGGAACATGTTATTACGTTATTATTGATATTTTTATGAGTATAGTTTTACGGGTTACTCCAATATACTTTAATTTATGCTTGACCATTCAAATACCTGTTGGAATACGGTTGGGTATTTTAATTTTTGGTTCTAATTTATATCACCTACTAGGTCTCATTATAATAAATTTGTAAGTACAGATCGGGTTCGGATATAACACATCGGCATTAGTTTAATTTAATTTTTAGCAATATTAACTCATACAAAACATACAACAATTTAACTTTTAGCAATATTCATTGTTTTATCTAAACTCTCGATTTTAAATATTAACGATCGAATGAATAAATATAAATCGCGTATCATATTCTGGCTTTAAAACATTAATACCACATAACAAAAAAAATATGGAGGCGAACAATGAACTTATATCTAATGTCACAATTATAATCATCAAAATGCAAACTTTTAAGATTGAAACTAATCTCGGAAATTAAACAAACATATAAAACATTACATAAAAGTATAACAAAAAAAAACTATCCCGCATTTTGAAAACGCGGGTCAAACTCTAGTATACTATTAAAATTAGATATATATATATATATTTGATAAAATAAATATTAATAGTTAGTTACTATTAATATTTAATGATATGATGGAACATGTTATTATTGATATTTTTATGTGTATAGTTTTACGGGTTACTCCAATAAATAGGTAAAATATTTTTCAAATATAAAACTAACTGAAAAAAACATAAAATATACTTTAATTTATGCTTGACCATTCACGTACCTGTTGGAATACGGGTTGGGTATTTTGAATTTTGGTTCTAATTTATATCACCTACTACGTCCTATTATGATAAATTTGTAAGTACGGATCGGGTTCGGATATAACACATCGGTATTAGTTTAATTTAATTTTTAGCAATATTAACTCATACAAAACATACAACAATTCAAATTTTAGCAATATTCATTGTTTTATCTAAACTCTCGATTTTAAATATTAACGATCGAATGAATAAATGTAAATCGCGTATCATAATCTGGCTTTAAAACATTAATACCACATAACAAAAAAACATATGGAGGCGAACAATGAACTTATAAATATCTAATGTCACAATTATAATCATAAAAATGTAATCTTTTAAGATTGAAACTAATCTCGGACAATAAACAAACATATAAGACATTACATAAAAGTATAACAAAAAAAAACTATTCCGCGCTTTTGAAAGCGCGGGCCAAACTCTAGTGTTCATTAAAGATCGTTCGTATAACTCGTGATCTAATTTAAGCTCGAGTATTAAACTCATTTATTAAATGAACCTAAACACTAGAGATCATGCTCATGAAAAATCGAGCTGAGCTGGGCTAACTCATGAATTATAGCTCATTTTGACACACCTACTTATTTAGGCATGCTTAAGAACACTATGTTTACCTTAGCATCTTTGCAAAAAATGTTACCTTAGCATACATAGGCTTAATTAGTTGAAACCCCATAACATTTTACATTACATAAGCTTCGTCAACATAAAGTACTTGTAGATACATACCAGACCAAAAGACTTGGTAGGGATCTAAAGCTTATTCTAAGCAAAAGACCTTTAAAACAAGCTTTAGCATATGTGTTGGTTTGCACTTTTCTGAAAGCAGAAACAAAATATAAATTATATTACACCTTCCTACAAATCCACCCTGCGTGGCTGCGTCATCGACGTTACTTGAGTCTTACCCTGCGTACCTACAAAACTCTTTTATAAGCACCCCTCCATAGATTTTGGTTGCCTCATCGCAGCTAATAGCCTGTCCTTTCGGCCTCTCAGACCGATTGGCACGGCCGATAAAAGGACAGGTACCACCAAAGTATTGAATATGTTTAGAACTAGAGCTCGGCCGGAAGTCAGCCTTGTTGTATACGACACGTTAGTATATTTCAATATACGCACTTATTTCGTCATTTATGTTTACAATGACTTACGAGCATATATATGTTTGCAATTACTAAGACAAGACAGCATATTTATTTTTCATCATTATAAGTAACAACGTAAGATTGTATATTACATAAAGCGTCAACTTAAAATACTTGTAGGTACATTACAGACACAAGCACTTGGTAAAGATCTAAAGCTTATTCTAAGTGAAAACCATTACAATAAGCTTTAGCATATGTGTTGGTCTACATTTTTTCAGTAAGCAGAAATAAAAACTATAACACTTTTATACGAACTCACCCTCCATCTTCAACACAATTGAATTTTCCGCTGCTTAATGACGATATTCCTTTATAAGCACCCCTCCACAGAGTTGGGTGGCCTCGTCGCAGCTTATGGTCCTTCCCTTGGGCCCCTCAAGCTGTTTGCCATGGTCCAAAAGAGGGCTAGCACCACCGAAGTATTGAATATGTTCCTTGGGGTGAGAAACAACCGGTCCCTTTGTGGTTGACTCGTTTGAATACTGATAAATGACTCGGCGGCTACTAGCAGTACTGGTTCCCTCTTTTACGGTACAAAATTTTGGACCACCATATTCGTGAAAATTTTGGCAAAAACTACGAGCAAACTCGTCTCTGGGAACATGTAGTACTGGAGGAGTTACTTTCTATGAGTTACCGTACACCTTATCGACCATTTCAAAAGCCTTTTGAGCAATCATTGTATTCCTATCCTTTTGAGCCATTGCCATTTGGAGAACAAAGAAGGGTATAAGAGCAGCATTAATGCACAAAAAATGGGGTGCTTAGCCCTATGGACCCCACAAAAATGGCAAGCAACGGTGCTTTCAGCTGCAAAATAAGCGCTGTATTTTGTTTGTTGCTTCTACTATTTGCAGGCTCCACCGACACGTGGCGGCCTACAATTAGTTTTTTATTTAAAAAAATTTTAATCAGATAAAAAAAATAAAAAAATAAGATAAAGATGTTCTAAAGTTGTTTTGTCTCTCTGTTATCTTTGTTTCTTTGATTTCAGTTTGATTTGGAAAGAAAGCTAATGACCTTTATATAGAATCGGCTTCTCAGTTACTAAAAGAACCTAACATAATCTTTTAACAAGACCTTAAATTACTATCCTAATGAAATATACTGTTCTAGGTTCTAGGTATTATTCGCTTGCATTTACGAATGAACACTTGTTTTCTTGAGTTTATCCAATGCCTAATAATTAAAGAAGTGTAGGCTATGTTATATATATTCACAATCAAAGCATTTATCTATACGTTTAACCATCACAAGCATTCTCATGGGATTGAATATAACCAAATTGTTAGTCATTATTCCTCTAAAGGTGGATATCTCCTTCAAAGGTTATTGACGGTCTGCTCTTTCTTATCCATTAGATTACTCTTATACAAGCAACGGTAAATTTTAAACTTAAGAAATATACAGTTATTACTCAGAAAATTCACTATATGAATCTAGATGTAGACAATTAGATTACTTTAGCTTGAATTTAATTTTAAAGACGCCCACTCTGTTAATTAATTAATCGTTTTATATCATATTGTTTAACTCACGCATGGGTTTACCCGAATGAAATCAAAAACTGGCAAAAATATAAAGTTTTAAATATTAAAAACTATATTACATGCTTATCCTTTTCCCCTATTTAATCCAGCTATATGACTAAGCAACTTATGAATCTAATCCAGATTTTTCCTTGTAGCACCTCCCAAAGATCACACCAAAAGCTATTGCAGGAGACTTGGCTACTCTCTCGGCCTTACCAAGATACAGTATATAGGATAAGTACAACTTCATCGAGCAGTGAAATGAGGTAAACCAAGCGGTTATTCACATCACGAATAGTAATAAAAGATTAGCATGCCGCTGCATAGTCTAATTATTGAAAAACCTTGAGCACATATGAATCACGTAAAAACTTCAAATCAATATTTTATTAGAAGTCCTTTAAACAAATTACACAATCTATTTAATCAGATTTACTTAACTTCACAACATGTGAATCAACACTGAACAACTTCTAACTCTCAAGAACTAGATCAACCTGATCTCTCTCTCGCACACTTAATCTCACAAAAACCGTGATCGAATCAAGATTCAGACCCGTCTATTATATCATTAGACGTTCTGATCTCGTTACAAGATAATACCAAATCTATCATTCTACTTCCTAGAATCTCGACTTGATGTTTATCCAGCAAAAGTTGTTACTTCAAGTGCCACGTCATCCCTCAGTTATTGAATGACACGCGCAAAACATCCAGACTTGATCAACCTTGTTTCTACCGAACATTTCACCGGTTTCACAAGTCTCAACAATCTCCCCTTTTTGAGTGTCTATGATAACCAAGCACCTGCATCCACAAAAACAGCAAGCACACAATATCCAAGGCTCACGTGAACACACATCATTAGTTCTAACTATGCATTGAATCAAAAGCACTACATAGAATCCATTATTACTTCATTACATAGCTGAGTCTTAAACATAAAACACCCTAAAACACAGGAAAAACCAACTCCCCCTGAATACATGCCGTTTGTCACTACATCATGGTAGAACCTAAACCAAGCTAAAACTCCTCCATAACCCAAGACCCATCTAGTTCCTAAAACTCCTCACTGCCACTGTCTCCTGTGCCCTCACCATCCTCACTGCTGCTGTCACCTAAATTAGACATATCACCATATGCTCCCCTGCTTGGTGGCATAGACACTTAAAAAAACCATAGTAAGATTATGTGAAAACCTGATCTCAAGAACTAGATCAACCTGATCTCTCTTGCACACTTAATCTCAAAAAAACCGTGATCGAATCAAGACTTAGACCCGTCTATTATATCATTAGAAGTTTTGATCTCGTTACAAGATAATACCAAATCTATCATTCTACTTCCTAGAATCTCGACTTGATTTTTATCCAGCATAAGTTGTTACTTCAAGTGCCACGTCATCCCTCAGTTTTTGAATGACACGCGCCAAACATCCAGACTTGATCAACCTTGTTTTTGCCGAACACTTCACCGGTTTCACAAGTCTCAACAATCTCCCCCTTTTTGAGTGTCTATGATAACCAAGCACCTGCATCCACAAAAACAGCAAGCACACAATATCCAAGGATTATTTGAACACACAGCATTATTTCTAACTATGCATTGAATCAAAAGCACTACATAGAATCCATTATTACTTCATTACATAGCCGAGTTTAAACATAAAGCATCCTAAAACACAGGAAAAACCAACTCCCCACATGCCGTTTGTCACTACATCATGGTAGAACCTAAACCAAGCTAAAACTCCCCCATAACCCAAGACCCATCTAGTTCCTAAAACTCCTCACTACCACTATCTCATGTGCCCTCACCATCTTCACTGTTGCTGTCACCTAAATTAGACAGATCACCATATGCTCCCCTGCTTGGTGGCATAGACACTTAAAAAAACCATAGCAAGATTATGTGAAAACACTCGCAGGAGCATAACTGAGATAGAAACACTTACTTGCAGCCCTGTTAATGAACGTATCAAGAAGTCGATGTGCCCGTCCCACATCATTGGCTAAGGAGTAACGTCGAGAAGAACCAGTACCTGGTGGGTTCTTAGGCACTCCTTGTTTGTTGTCCAGTACCATCTTGTTAAGTCTTTGAAGAACCGTATCCTTACCATGTGTCGGGGTTGGGTTTTAAGCTTCGAGAATGTGCTGAATGAGATTTGGAAAGAGCAACTTTTTTGTCTCACCCGAGATTGCTTGCTGACCCAGCTCATAGATCTGATCGAACACCATTGTTCCAAAGTCAAATGGTCTACCTTCTGTGATCATGTGAATGAACTTGAGACGATCTATGGAAAAGGTGGATCGATTTGATGTAGGCATCCAGTTGAAGACGCAGAACTTGAACAGAATGTTCATTGTAGATGTTACATCGAGCATTCTCAAGTTTCCCCACTTCTTATTTTTTCCACCAGTAATGATGCTAGCTGCATCATCAAGTTTCTCTGTCGTCCAGGGTTTACGAGGGAAGTCTGCATCTTGACAGGGAGTCTTGAAGATGCTGTTGATTATGGCCGGAGAGAATTCATACATATGTGATCTCACATAAACTCATGTAGTGCCATCACGCTTTAGCATATTTCCAAGGTTAGCATAAAATTCCAGCACCACTTCAAGAGTGAATCCAGGAACATCCAGAACCGTGTACATCAGCTGAGCTTTCTCAATAATTTTTCTAGCTTCCAGCAGATCAGGATCCACATCAAGCAGGTACTTATGGATCAGAACGGTCCTAGAGGTTAGATGCTCATACCTAACACTCGCTGCTTTTGGGCGGAAGACAGCATTGAAAGGACGACGCTTCAAGTTTCTCAATGTTGGTATAGCATCAAGACGAGCTTGGTGTCGATCCCGATGACTCTCAATTCGCGGCTCCAGTTCTTCGTACACAACTCAAGCTCATCCTCATCTTGTTCCATTAATTCTGGTTCTTCATCTTCGCTGTCTGCAGCAACTTCATCTTGGCCATCATCGTTTAGAGACTCTCTCTCATCTGCGTTTTCCTCAGCCGAGAGAATTTTCATGTCTCTCTCTTGGACCGATTTCTCTTGTTCGAGCTCATCATTGGTGTTAGCTACTTCCTCTGCGTTGAGTTCCAAAGAGACTTACCGAGATTCTGGATCTAGATCTGTGAATATTTCATCAATCATCACCTTCTTTTGCTTCCTCCGCGATTTAGATGTTTGGGACTTGTTTGAGCTTTCACAAGATCTACCACGTTCGATGCTGTGAGCTTCTCAGGACAGGAGGTTGTAGGGTTTCTCGCAAGCTTTCGAACCATTGCTGCCGTGGTTTGCCCCCGAGTTCTTGGCCGTGGTTTGTCACTCATCGTGAGAAGAATACAGAGCTTGGAGATTTTCTTAAGGGTTGCCGCCGAATACAGATCTTCTCAAAGGCTCTTCCCTTTAAGTTAACCTAGTGACCTTGCAAACACAACTGAGCTTACCCTAATGAGCCTTTAATCATGGGTTAGTGGCATTTATAATCCAAACCTATAATAAAGACATGTTAAAAAAACAAGACTCACAAGACACATTCGATTAAAACAAAAGCACCACTTGTTAAGACCTTGGCGATGAAAGTTTAGCAGACTCATCAGCAGACTTGGACATTAAAGAAACTATTTACACATGTTACTTGAACCTGGCTAGAGGAGGGTTTAACCAATACGCAAAGCATCAACAAGGACAAACAACTGAGAGGATTTTGGGTAGGAACAGGAAACACTTGAAAATCAACCCACTGGCTCGCTGCAATGGCTGTTTAAACAGCTTTCATCACTTTGATCATAGTGCACTAGTCTTCACATGATCATACACACAAAACCATTACTTCTAACTGAGATGAGCTAGAGTAGACTTGCTAAGAAAATCCCAATCCAGACAGTGTTCTTCTTCACGCTTAAGTATGGTGATACCCAAGACCGAAGAGAGTGTCTTTCGCACTAGGTGTACCCAATCAAGACAGTGATCTACCTCAGACTTAAGTATGGTGATACCCAAGACCGAGAAGAGTGTCTATCATACAGGGTGATTCTCCCTAAAACTTATTTCATTGTAATGCATTTTTTCAACTTTTAAAGTCACTTTTCTGTATACCTTTTGGAGAATCTTTTTCTACTTGCATGTCTAACTCTTACTCATAAGTTTGGACATTGAACAGAGTCAGCCATAAACATTGCAGTGTCCATGTCCAATCTGGTTATCCTTCATCCTCAAACACACCTGACACTCATCATAACTTAAACATAAATGTGGTGACATCCATATCCAAGCTGAGTATCTGACATGTTTCTCATTTTAAACTCCCAAAGTAATCTAAGCTCACTAGTGCATGATGCGTAGCCCTATTTACACATGACTTGCCAACAGGAGGTTTTGACATTTTCGAAAACAAAAACTCTCAGATGTCTATTTTGCTCATTACTCTTTGTACTTGTTCAACCCTCATAGCCGAAGCTGCTCATACTTCACATACACCAATTGCCTTCCGCAAGTTTAGAAACGTGTTCAAATCAAGTGCCTTAGTGAATATGTCAGCCAATTGTCTTGCTGATGAGACATACTCTATCACAACTATTTTCGCCTCAACCAAATCCCTAACAAAGTGATATCTAATGGCAATGTGTTTTGTCTTTGAGTGTATTACCGGATTTTTCGAGATGTTGATTGCACTCTGATTATCACAGTTTACCATAAGTGGATTAGAACTCATACCGTAGTCAGCCAGCATGTGTTTCATCCACAGCAGTTGAGTGCAACACCTACCAAGTGCAATGTATTCAGCTTCAGCAGTGGAAAGGGAAACACAGTTCTGTTTCTTGTTGTGCCAAGATACCATGTTGTTCCTTAGAAAGAAACATCCACCTGATGTGCTTCGTCTGTCATCCAAGCTCCCAGCCCAATCTGCATCACAAACCCCAGCCAAACTTGTGTTAGTATCTTTTGTGTAGTACATGCCGAGATTTACTGTTCCTTTCATATGTGATACATGAGGAACTGCTTGATATCTAGCACACACTCCAACATTGTACGATATGTCAGGTCTACTTGCAGTCAAATACAACAAACTGCCAATCATAGCTTGATAAAGCTTCTCATCCACTTTCACACCATCCTCATCCTTGCACAATTTGCAAGTTCTGCTCATTGGGGTCTTAGCTTCCTTGGACAGGTGAATCCCAAATCTGATTACCAGATTCTTTGCATACGTACTTTGTGAAAAAAAAACATTGTCGTCCATTTGCTTGATATGTAATCCCAAGAAGTAGTTCAGCTCGCCTACCATACTCATCACGAACTCACTGGTCATGGTTTACACAAATCCTTTTACCAGACTCTCATTTGTTCCTCCAACGATTATGTCATCGACATATATTTGCATCACGAGCATCTCCTGGTTTTTCTCCAAGATGAACAAAGTAAGATCAAGACTTCCGCGTTTAAAGCCAGCTTCAAGCAGGAATTGAGTCAGTCGTTCATACCATGCCCTAGGAGCTTGTTTCAAACCATACAAAGCTCTTTTCAGTTTGTAGACATGATCAGGGAAGTTTGGATCTTCAAATCATTTTGGTTGAGCAACATATACTTCCTCCTGAAGGAGACAATTCAGAAAATCACTTTTAACATCCATCTGATACAATCTGATCTCCAACTTGCATGTATCTGATCCCCAACTTGCACGCAATCCCAAGGAGTAGACGTATTGACTCAAGTCTTGCCACTGGTGCAATAGTCACGTCGAAATCCACTCCTTCTATCTGACAGTACCCCTGAGCCACCAGTCTCGACTTGTTTCTCACCACATTGCCATCTTCATCTATTTTGTTCTTGAAGATCCATTTGGTGCCGATAACATTTACTGCAGCAGGTTTCGGTACTAGATCCCATACTCCATGTCTAGCAAACTGTTCAAGCTCTTCATGACTGTGGGAACCAAAATTCACACCGTCGATTTTAATGAATAATAATGAAGGAAAGCAATGAAAACCCTACTTTCCTTGAGGTCCGGATTCTCTGCGAGAGCCGGCGATAAGTGACCAAATAAATGCGGAAAAGGGTTTGTTAAGAGTTGGGACTGGACCTTAAGAAAGGCTGCCTACGCACTCCTTTCGAGGATCAAGTCGGACGTAGTTCAGTTAGAAAGAATTGAACAAGAAATCGAACCGCCTGGGCAAGTTCGTCTAGTACGAGCGTGGGTCACAGGAACATGCATGTCGAAAATAATGTCTAGGTTTCTAAGTGCCAAGCTCTAGAGTAAAATAATTGTCTGATCCTTCCGAGAGGAACAGAGATCTGTGAACAAGATAAAAATAGAACAAGAGGCGGCCAGACGTTCTAGGTTCTGCCTTCCTAGTCTAACCGCCTAAATTCTAAGTTCTCTATGCTAACGGGAGTCCTCTAGGTCTCAAATCTCGGATCCCCTTTTCTTCTGCTCCAGCTCTCCCTATATAGTTGCTTTAGGTCGGTGGCCCGTTTATTTCTTTGCCTTTGGGCCCAAGTTTATCTCTTTTTGGGAATATTCCATTTTCCGTCAATCTTCATAATTATCCTCAAATCTTGATGTTTATCTTCGGAAATCTAACATTTATCCTACTTCTGAGAGTTAGGATAAACCTTCATAGCTCCCATTGGGCTTGGGTCCCTTCTAAATCGTAGATTGGCCTCTAGACACGTTTAGATCCTTGCGGGCCATTTTTAGGCCTTCGGGCTCTTCTACGATTTTAATCTTAGTCGTAAAACTTCGAGAGTAATTTCGATCGAGACGAAACGAGAGGTGTAGGGTCCAAAGTCTGATAACACAACTATACGGAGGATGCGAAAATCGAAACGAGTCGGACTGACCGTGATTGGATTGTCCTCGCCCTAAGGCCAGTGGGCGAGGTGACCATGGTGCGAGTCGTCCTCGCCCGTGGGCGAGGTGACCTTGGCACGGGTCGTCCTCGCCCGTGGGCGAGGTGACTTCGGTGTGGGTCGTCCTCGCCCGTGGGTGAGGTGACCTCGGTGCGGGTCGTCCTCGCCTGTAGGCGAGGTGACCTCGGCACGTGTCGTCCTTGCCCATGGGCGAGGTGGTTCGGGACGGTGCTCTGTTTCTTTCGTAAAATCTCAACAGAAAGTCCGATCGACACAAAACGAAAGCCACTTTGATCTAGACTCAAAGGAGAACAAGATTGATCTTGCCTTAGGGCGAGGTGACCATTACAGAGGGCGAGGTGACCTCGGTAAGGCGGTCCTCGCCCATGGGCGAGGTGGCCGGGACAGTGACTTTGTTCTCTTCGTAAAATCTCAATGGAAACTCCGATTGAGAGGAATTGAAGGCCATTTTGATCTAGACTCAAAGGAGAACAAAGTTGAGCTTTCCCTAGGGAAAGGTTGCCATTACAGAGGGCGAGGTGACCTCGGTAAGGCGGTCCTCGTCCGTGGGCGAGGTGGCGGGGACAGTGACTTTGTTGTCTTCGTAAAATCTCAACGGAAACTCCGATTGAGACGAAACGAAAGCCTTTTTGATCTAGACTCAAAGGAGAGCAAAGAGAGCTTGTCCTAGGGTGAGCTGGGAAGACTGAGCTTGCCCTATGGCGAGTTTACCTGTTAAGACCAAGCTCTGACCTCCTTTCGTTTTGCCGTTCGTTTCTCGAGAGTTGTTTGTCGGAGAGATTGGATATTCTATTTCGAGAACTTGTCGTATAACCTATTTTCGATTTATACGAGAGTTTTTGTTCCAAGAAATACTTTCCGGGGACTTTCAGGCATTGATTCCGCCGTGACCGATTTTGACCCCAACAGTTAGCCCCCCAGCTCGTTAGAATTTTTGCGATGTTCTTGCTGGCGGTAAGACATGTTAGGTAAATTAGGCGGAATTAATGGTTGAAACGCTCCGTTGAAAGTGGTTAGATTAGGGCTGCGCCTTTCGAAGGCTGCCTACGTACCCTTGTCGAAGGGATCAAGCCTTTCGTAGTTCAGTTTGGAGTTTAAGACCCTTGTGATCTGTTTTACAGCGAGACTTATATGGTCTGGTTATGTGTCGTGCAGAGACTTTCGAGCATGTTGATGTCAATGGTATTTTGTTTTGTTCTGGCCGTTGTGAGGCCATGATGTATCTTTCGGGACTGGCCGTTGGCGGCTTTGAATCCCTGCTCTTTTTAGGACTTTTAAAATATTTTGCTCCAATTTATAAAATCGTGGTTTTTTTATAAATCGAGAGAACTTCCATTTTTTGAAGTTAGAGGGACAGGGTGTGAGTTGTCGTCTCATTCATGTCTCTCAGATGATCACCATACATGTCGTTGTGTAAGATGAGAATTCCCGAAGTCTTTTGGTTTGTGGAGACTCATAAACGTACAAATATAAATGAAGAGACAATTTTTGGGATCTCGTATCGGGGTGTTGATACTATGCCTTTGAGATGTCAAGATCCAGCATGGCTGGGTTTAGGGAAAGACCTAGGTTTACTCTCGGACTAAGGTTTTGCGATGACAAGTCGGCTTTCGTTTTGCCTGTTTGCGATTTTAACCTGATTCGTACCGATTTAAAGTCCGTGAATTGTTATCGGCTTATATGACTTGTCTTGGCACGAATCGAGCTACTTCCAAAGACCGTTTGGAGGTTCTAACCAAAATTTCTGATTTTTTTTATAGCGCTCTATGTTATCCTTGTTGGATGTAAGAGAGCCTATCCTTTCGAGGGCGGCTAATGTCTGTTTAGGACGTTAGAGTTCGTTTGTTGTGATCAGCAACAACGAAATGATACCATTTTAGAGGCATTTTAGAGTTCGTCTGGAATGTTTTGAGGAAAAGAATGTCCTTCGAGCGTTAGCGACGTCTCGCAATGCTGAAGGTTGAGTTTTCTTTGTGCCGTATTTCGTGGTTGAAATGTTCGCGGGCTTGGAGATGTTTTGCGAATGTTCGCAGCCAGAAACTGTTGTTTCAGTTTGGACGCAGAATTTTTTTTTTTTGATTTTTGATCGTGGAATTAGGACCGAGGGGTCACGTAAATTTGACCCAGGGAGAAGCGTCTACCTTCACTGTGCTTCGTGAAGTGTTGGCCTTCCGGGATTTGTTTTGTAAATTTTTAAGGATGACTTGTATAACTCTTGGAGCTTTGTCACGAGTGTTTCTTTTCATGCCGTGTTTACGGGCGTATAGAACTTAATCGATT
The DNA here is from genome assembly GCA_018703725.1 of Brassica juncea. Taxonomy (NCBI): domain Eukaryota; kingdom Viridiplantae; phylum Streptophyta; class Magnoliopsida; order Brassicales; family Brassicaceae; genus Brassica; species Brassica juncea. The sequence goes on from CM031941.1 coordinate 35,775,847, forward strand.
GATGATAAGTTTAAATCTTCCGTTAACCATATGGTTGTTAGGACTGAGTTTTGTTATGAATAATTTATCGTATGATTTCTGATTCTGGATTATACGACAAACTGCTTGCGTAATAGTCACTTGGCGTTCTATGACAAATCGTGGATTGTCGTTTTAGCCGTTAAGCAACTGGAGCAGTGGTCGTTCAATAATTTGGGTGTGGCATGAACGTTGTGTTCAGCCGTATAGCCAAGGAAGTTATTGGTAAAGGATTAGACCATGACCCTTTCGTGTTAACATTAAGGTCATGTTAGTTTACGATTGTCTTTTAAGGGGATGCCGAATTCAGGTTCGGGCTTTATGTAAAGGCATAGTTGGCCGAGGGCCGAATAGCATTCGTCGAGATTGACAGGCCAAGCATAGCGGAGTTTTTCGAGTTACGGCTGATGGCTGTTAAAAACGATTTTCCACTTTAGGTTTCGGTTATACGATGAATGGTTCGTATAAATTTCCTTTGGTTGCTTGAAAATTGCTTAGGATGCGTTGCGATCGTTTCTCAGGTTTTCGAGAGATTAGATCGGTTTGCATGTTCTGCCTGGACAGTCAAGGAACAAAAGAACTATACTGGAAAAATTGCCTGAGACTTAGCTTCCTAGACTATCCACCTAGGTTCTAGGTTCCCTAAATTTTATGGTAGTTTTAAAGACATTTTCATTCCTTTCCTACGAAGAATTAAAACCTGATAAAACTTTCTGAGTCGGACATACCTTAGTCTCATCGATTATTTGGGATTGCCTCTTCTTCCTTCTTCGTTTCCTCTTTTCTTCTGACGAGTTAGTAATTTATCGAGAGTTTGTTAGGCGTTTTGGAATGGTCACTTTCGATTCAATGTCAAGGGACTTCGAAAAGCCTGATACTGAATTTTATACGAATTGGTTTTCGACGAAATTCTGACGACAATATCGGAATGAGGAAGAGACATCACGTCCAAGTTCATGTCCTCGTTTCTTCGTACTTCCAGTTTTCCGAAGGAATTTTACGAAATCGTTGAAACAAAAGGAGGAGAAGCAGGCCAAGAGGGGCGTTTAGGAAAGAGGAAGCAATGGACAAGATGTCATTTGGTTTTAGTTCGTCAAGCTATGAGCGAACTGTTCATGTCCCAGACCCTATTGTTTCATATGATCTTGTTTAAATTTTCGAAAGATACTGCCGAGTTTGATCTTATGGAAGTTGTTTCTTAAAACATTGTCGAACTTTTATTTTACGAGAGTTATTCTGCAAACTGTTGTCGAGTTAATTTTACGGAAGCTGTTTCGTAAAATGTTGTCGAGTTTAATTGTACAAAATTTGTCTCGTGAAATACTGCCGAGTATTATTTTACGAAAGGTGCTCCGTAAAATGTTATCGAATTTTAATATCAGAAACTCTCGCTGCGGTGAGCTGTAATTTTTGTGACTAAACTTCATCAGAAATTTTCTCGTTTTCGTAGGATTGATCCGAAGGAGTTTTGAGTAGTTTCTCCGAAGTAAGCTTAGTGGAAAAATCGAGAGTTCGCGCAGCGTTATGAAATTCTAGGTTTCGGAAGACGTCTTAGCAGTGAGGGATACGACCTCTCATTTTGGCTTTTTTTGTCTTCTTTAACCGTTGTTTCGAGTGATTTTATATAATTGAACTCTGTTTTTTCCAAAACTGGCCGAGAAGGACCGAGTTGGCCGTATGGCGAGTTTGTCGAGAAGGGCCGAGCTCGCTGTATGGTAAGCTGGTCGGGACAGTCGGAGCTTTGTGCTTCCTCGGGATGGTTCGGACGGTTGGAAGTATTGGTAAGCGCTTTTTTCGTTTCGTCGTGTGTTTCCCGAGAATTGTTAGAATGAAGTACCACAGTGGGGAATTGATGACCCGATTTGTCGTGCTTCTTTTTCATGAGTAATCTAGGGTCTCCCATAGGTTTCGAAGAGAACAAGTTTTATTTTTCCGAAAAAATCTCGCAAAAACGTTTTTTTTTGTTAGAACAATTGCTCGTTGAGATTTCTTTAACTCGATAACTAGACAAATTTTTGGAGTTTGACAGATTTTATCGTTGCCCTTTCTGTTTAGATAAAAAAATTGCGAGATCGTTTTCGTGCTCTTCCTGTGGCGGAAAGCCGCGACTAGGTTTTTGATTTTCTTGAGCACTGCAGCGTTTGCGTAAGCGTTGGCTATAGGAGCAGTCACTCCTGAAGTTGTTTTACCAACGTTGATGTGAGCTGTGAATTCGTTTTTTATACTTCCAGACATCGCTTCGATCAAGCGTTTTGCGGCCGTGAGAGTAAGAGTAATCCGTCCCCCCCTCCTTCTAGCGCGGAACTATGGGAACCGAAATTCACACCGTCGATTTTAATGAATAATAATGAAGGAAAGCAATGAAAACCCTACATTCCTTGAGGTCCGGATTCTATGCGAGAGCCGACGACAAGTGACCAAATAAATGCGGAAAAGGGTTTGTTAAGGGTTGGGACTGGACCTTAAGAAAGGCTGCCTACGTACCCCTTTCGAGGATCAAGTCGGACGTAGTTCAGTTAGAAAGAACTGAACAAGAGATCGAACCGCCTGAGCGAGTTCGTCTAGTACGAGCATGGGTCATAGAAACAGGCATGTCGAGAATAATGCCTAGGGTTTCTAAGTGCCGAGCTCTAGAGTATAAGAATTGTCCGATCCTTCCAAGAGGAACAGAGATCTGCGAACAAGATAAAAATAGAACGAGAGGCGGCCAGACGTTCTAGGTCCTGCCTTGCTAGTCTAACCGCCTAAATTCTAAGTTCTCTATGCTAACGGGAGTTCTCTAGGTCTCAAATCTCGGATCCCCTTTTCTTCTGCTCCAGCTCTCCTTATATAGTTGCTTTAGGTCGGTGACCCGTTTATTTCTTTGCCTTTGGGCCCAAGTTTATCTCTTTTTGGGAATATTACATTTTCCGTCAATCTTCATAATTATCCTCAAATCTTGACGTTTATCTTCGGAAACCTAACATTTATCCTACTTCTGAGAGTTAGTTTAAACCGTCATAGCTCCCATTGGTCTTGGGTCCCTTCTAAATCGTAGATTGGCCTCTAGACACGTTTAGATCCTTGCGGGCTGTTTTTAGGCCTTCGGGCTCTTCTACGATTTTAATCTTAGTCGTAAAACTTCGAGAGTAATTTCGATCGAGACGAAACGAGAGGTATATGGTCCAAAGTCTGATAACACAACTATACGGAGGATGCGGAAATCGAAACGAGTCGGACTGACCGTGATTGGATTGTCCTCGCCCTAAGGCCAGGTGAACTGGACGCGGATCGTCTTCGCCCATGGGCGAGGTGACCACGGGAACGGTCGTCCTCGCCCGTGGGCAGGGTGACCAGGACTCGGATCGTCCTCGCCTATGGGCGAGGTGACCACAGTGCGAGTCGTCCTCGCCCGTGGGCGAGGTGACCTCGGCACGGGTTGTCCTCGTCCATGGGCGAGGTGACTTCGGTGCGGATCGTCCTCACCAGTGGGCGAGGTGGTTCGGGACGGTGCTCTGTTTCTTTCGTAAAATCTCAACGGAAAGTCCGATCGACACGAAAAGAAAGCCACTTTGATCAAGAGTCAAAGGAGAACAAGACTGAGCTTGCCCTAGGGCGAGGTGACCACTACAGTGGGCGAGGTGACCTCGGTAAGGCGGTCCTCGCCCGTGGTCGAGGTGACGGGGACAATGACTTTGTTCGCTTTGTAAAATCTCAACAGAAACTCCGATTGAGATGAAACGAATGCCATTTTGATCTAGACTCAAAGGAGAGCAAAGCGAGCTTGTCCTAGGGTGAGCTGGGAAGACTGAGCTTGCCCTATGGCGAGTTGACCTTTTAAGACCAAGCTCCGACCTCCTTTCGTTTTGCCGTTCGTTTCCCGAGAGTTGTTTGTCGGAGAGATTGGATATTCTATTTCGAGAACTTGTCGTATAACCTCTTTTCGATTTATACAAGAGTTTTTGTTCCGAGAAATACTTTCCGGGGACTTTCAGGCATTGATTCAGTCGTGACCGATTTTGACCTCAACAATGACATGAGTCAGTCCAGAATTCATCTTCTGAGGCTTCAAACACATCTTTAGATTCAATGGGTGAGATGAAACAAGCGAGTTTAACCGTCTCTTTGAAATTTATCTGCAGATTCCTAGTAACTCTTTCAGCATCCAACTCACCTATGACATCATCAGGTGAGTGGTTCTTGTGTACCTGAGGTCTGCTTGGCTCGACCTCACTTGTTGAGGTTTCATTTATGGTGTCACGCAGTTTTGCATTCTGATCTATTGACAGATTTTCATCATGTCTCACTTCATCCACACCTCGTCCACTTCTGTCATCAAACACAACATTTACTGCATCAGTTACCATCCTGGTGGTTTTGTTGTAGACTCTGAGGGCCATGCTTTGAGTTGAGTATGTAGCAGACACATCCAAAGATATGAAGATGATTTAAATTCGGTGTCTTTCCTCTCCAGATTTCGTAGGGTGTAATCTTTGTTCCTGGTTTAACATAGACTATGTTGATGATCTAGCACGCAGTACTGATTGCCTCTGCCCAAAATCTAGTTTCAACTTGATTGTAATGCATCATTGATCTTGCCACTTCTTGAAGGGTACGATTCTTCCTTTCAACAATGCCATTTGGTTGAGGGGTTCTAGGAGCTGAGAACTGATGTCTGATTCCTTGTTCTGTGCAAAAATGTTCGAAAGCATGGTTTTCGAATTCACCTCCATGATCACTTCGAACTTGACCAATGCTACCTTTTTCATTGGACAATTGAAGAGCCAGCATCTTGAAGCTTTGCAGGGTTTCTGATTTCTCCCTTAGAAATCTCACCCATGTAAATCGTGACAAATCATCTACCAAGAAAAATATGTATCTCCGTCCTTCAATACTAGCTGTCTGAATGGGTCCCATCAAATCCATGTGAATCAATTCCAAAACTCTTCTGGATGTGATCTCTTTCACTTGCTTGTGTTGCACCTTTATCTGTTTTCCTTGACAGCAAGCCTTGCACACTGACCCCGAGGCTTCTTCCAACATAGGTACTCCTCTCGTGACATTTTCTTTGACTATTCTCTGCATTCCGTTGACATTCATGTGTCCCATGCGTTTGTGCCATAAGTCAAGTAGTGATTCTATAGCTGAAAGACATGTACTTGAAGGCTTCCACATGTAACAATTGTTTCCAGACCGAAATCCTTCCAAGAAAACATTTCCCTTGTCATCTAGTGCCTGGCATTCGGTCTTTGTGAACACAACCTTGAGGCCCTCATCACACAACTGACTGATGCTTATCAGGTTAGCTTTCAAACCCTCAAAATAATAGACACTGACCAAGGGAGGTTGATCTGGATCACTTACATTTCCTATTCCTCGTACGTTTCCTTTTGCACCATCACCGAAGGTTACTTTTCCACCGCTTATTTCATTGTTAGTGGTAAGCACTTGTTGTGAACCAATCAAATGTCTTGAACAACCACTATCAAAATACCAAGAAGTCAGCTTTGATTGTTCCGATGACATGTATGCTATTAAGCTCTTCACATAGTTTGTAGACTCCTCCTCTGGGTCAATTCGTGATAGACTGCAAACAAGATCTATCTCATTACTAGTCTCCTTGCTGAATTTCTGTTCAGAACTCACTATCTTCATTCGCCAATTGAGATATGTTGCAGATAACATCAAATTCATCATCAAAGTCATCCTCATTCTTCCTAGCATACAGCGCTGATTTTGGTACCCAGATAGAGCCATAAGTCCTTGGATCAGGATAGCACACGCCGATTTTCCATGCCCTTAGTATGTTGTAAATGCGTTCATAATAGAACCTTGCAATATGACCTTGACATCCATATGAGTTGCAACCTTGCTTGAATACTTTCTCAATTGGCGAATGAAGATAGAGCCATAAGTCCTTGGATCAGGATAGCACACTATCTTCATTCACCAGTTGAGATATGTTGCAGATAACATCAAAGTCATCCTCATTCTTCCTAGCATACAGCGCTGATTTTGGTACCCAGATAGAGCCATAAGTCCTTTGATCAGGATAGCACACGCCGATTTTCCATGCCCTTCTTATGTTGTAAATGCGTTCATAATAGAACGTTGCAATATGACCTTGACATCCACTTGAGTTGCAACCTTGCTTGAATACTTTCTTCTCAGTAAGATCCACACGAATTTTGTGTTGCACTTTCACATGTTCACTGACTGTCATTGATTATGGTCGCACAAACGTATTAGAACTAGAAGATGCTGTTCCAAGAGTCTGATTCTTTCTCATCTCATTTCCGCAATAGCCAAGTCCCCAGCTGACAGTAGGCGATTGTCCAACATTCAGTATTTTGTCAAGCTCCTTAGTACCAGTGGTATTCAGCATTCTGATTGCAGACTTCTGTTCTTTGCTTCCTCCAGGCTTAACAGTTCTGTCAATCTGGCAATTTTTGATTCCAACTCACTGATTCTCTTTTCTTCCACAGTTTCCAGTTGTAGATCCTTTCCTTTCACTGATACTGGAGTAGCCGTTTCAGTTGACCTTTCCATCTCGAGTACATTGACTTGAGCCTCAAGCATGGCTTGTTCCTTAAGAAGCTTAAGATTATCATTGCTCAGGGTCACCTAGTGATCATACAGCTTCCGGTACTCATGTTTTGGATCGATCTCCTCATCATCTGATTCTGAATCCTCAGCAAGCTTATTGTTTTCTTCCTCACTGATCAACGCACAAAGTTTAACATCTTCCCATCATCATCTTCGTCTTCTGATTCAGTATCACTGAAGCTCAGTAGTGATCTTTCACCTCTTTTGATCAAATTAGGACACTCAGCTTTGACATGACCGAATCCTTTGCACTCAGCACATTTGAGTTCCTTGCGTTTATCAAGTGGACATTCAGATCTGATATGTCCATAACCCTCACACTCATGACATTGCAGATCTCTTTTCCTTGTAGTCTGATTGCCATCACTTCTAGTGTTCTTGAAACCAGCTCGTTCATTGTCACGACGTCATTCTTGGTTTGCGTCAGTTTTCTGTTGATAGCCTTGACCTCTTCCTTGTCCTTTCTCAATTCTCCTAAGCGCCTTTTTGAAGTTACGAGCCAATAAACTCATACCATCCTCCAGCTTCTGATTTAAGGTATCTTGTAGAACTTGCATCTTATCCTCCTCCTTTTCAGCAGCAAAGGCAATTCCTTTTCCTTTCTTCATTTGCTCACCTCCTGATTCCATTTCTTCTGCTTTAAGTATTCCCACCAATTGTGAAAAATTTCATGTCATCAGTGTTCGTGCCAACTTTCAGAAGAGGTTTGTAGTTAGTAAATTTTTCTGGAAGACAGCGAATCATTTTCTTCACTAACTTCTTGTCTTTGTACTCCTTTCCCAGAACAGTGGCCTCATGTGCAATTGCAATCAGCTTAGAACTAAAGACTGTTATTGACTCATCCTCAGACATCCATAGATTCTCAAATTGAGCCGCTAAATGATCAAGTCTGGTTCTTTTGACAGTAGAAGTGCCATCATAGTAGTTTACCAGAGTATATCATGCGTCCTTTGCAGAGGAACAACCTTGTACCAGCTTGAATTGTTCGGCATCAATTGCACTGAAGATCTCAGAAATCGCTTTTGAAGTATGTTTAGACCCCAGCTTGTCACTCTCAGTCCAAGTCTCCTTAGGTTTTGGAATAGACTCGCCATCCTCCATCTTCACACTTGGTTCAGTTCATCCCATTTCACCAGCCGTCCAAACATCTTCTTACCTTTCAGCCTCTGTTTCATTCTCACTTTCCAATGTCCGAAGTTGTTCTCATCAAGCAAGAGTGTTCTCTGAACAACGAGTAGTTCTTTTGATGAATCCATGCTCAGCTCAGGATCTCTACCTGTTGTAGATCAGTAGATCTAGATAGGTTCCTACTCAGATACCAAATGAAAAACCTTGAGCACAGATGAATCACGTAAAAACTTCAAACCAATACTTTATTAGAAGTTCTTTAAACAAATTACACTTAATCTGTTTAATCAGATTTACTTGACTTCACAACATGTGAATCAACACTGAACAACTTCTAACTCTCAAGAACTAGATCAACCTGATCTCTCTCTCTCAAACACTTAATCTCACAAAAACCGTGATAGAATCAAGACTCAGACCCGTCTATTATATCATTAGACGTTTTGATCTCGTTACAAGATAATACCAAATCTATCATTCTACTTCCTAGAATCTCGACTGATGCTTATCCAGCATAAGTTGTTACTTCAAATGCCACGTCATCCCTCAGTTATTGAATGACACGCGCCAAACATCCAGACTTGATCAACCTTGTTTCTGCCGAACACTTCACCGGTTTCACAAGTCTCAACAAATATGACCAACAATTATGTCTACAAATTCGGATCAGATATTTGCTATGAGTATATATTTCTATACTAGCCTTGAGGGTTTTGAAATGCTTTTTTCGAATGAAGGTTAAATTAATTCAGAAGAAAATAAACTGTTTTGTACAATATATAGTTGCTAACGAAAATCAGATTAAACCCTCCTACATGTTTCTATCAGCTTGTTGCCAGCCATAGTTGCATACACCCCTCTTAGCCTTTCTTTTCATTGTGTCGAAGAGAAAGAATTAGATTTCTCATTTGTCTATCGATTTCTTTTATCAACCCTGCCGATGTCCATGGAGCATCTCCATGTCGTCTTGCATTCATTTCCCATCCATATTGTATAAGCTGTTTTTTTTTTCCATACATACCGTAGTAGAAAACACTTTTTTTTTGCTGCGTGTCTGTTGTACCTAGATGCTACGTACTCTGCCCGTCCACCATCTTTTGGCCATTAAGCATACCCTTTGTAAGATTCACCCAAATTTTTCTTGAAAAAGTGCATGAGAAAGTAGATTTTCTCTTGTTTCCATTGGAGCTTTTCATATTATGCTTTCTGGGGTTATAGCCGAGTTCCAACTCATCATCCTATCTCTCGTTGAAAGTGTTTATTAACAGCTAGCCACATCAAGAAACTGTATTTCGGGGTGGAGTGTCTTAGCTAATATGTGTAAACCAAATCGAATTACTCCAGATGACCCTCGGGGAAGAAGCTCGAATAAAGTTCTGCGTATTATTTGAGTTGAATACATTTTTATAGACGCCGGTACTCTGTTTCCAGAGCGGGATGTCTCGTCTGCAAATAAGGCGTTTATTTGTACTTCAATAGCTTGTTTAATGAGTGCATAAATATCTGATCTATATCGTCTTCTTCTCCGTCTAGGATCAAAAGCCGATGCAACAGTGGATTTCAGCTAAATTCCCAGATCGATACATGCTCTACTTTCTGTTAGATTGTGTAACTTACCCAATGGACACCACTTGTCAGACCAGAAGGGAGTGCCGGTCTAACGTTTAACAATGCCCTAATCCAATTTTAAAATTATGCATTTTAATATTTTGTATCGAAATTATAAAAAAAAATAATATAAAAGTAAATTAAAATTTGAATTAAAACAGTGACTCTAAAACATTAAAATATATTTTTTGTATTTTCCATGTAAAAGCATACATTAAATAAATATAGTCAAATCTTATAACAGTTTTTATTGATAATAAAATCAATTTAGGTAATCTCTTAGATAACATGTTATACTACAAATAACTATTTATATTTTTCAAAAGCTTTTTATATGTGATGATCGATATTCTTATATTCAAAATGCACACTAAACAATTTATATTTAACAGATAACAATCATTCTTTAACAAACATATACTATAGTAGGCTTTCTAATCTATTTTGACATTGATTAGAGTATTAGTTCCATAAATAAAATATCATTAATTATGTTTGAATGAATATTATTTTAAAGAAATTTTCAGTATTTGAATTATGGTTTCAAATTATCATAAGTAAAAATGTTCAATAAATATACTTTCAATTAAAAAATCTTATCAAATTCTTTTTAATCTATAAGTATTAGTAAAAAAAATTATAAAAATTATTCCCCTTAAAACTGGATGACCTAATCGACAGCTTGGGTGGCTTCCCCTCTGGCCGGCCCTGCCAGAAGGAGGTCTGGTTTCCACTTTGAACCTTCATCCTATAAAAAGTGTGAGCTAAGGTTTGAAATGCTTTTGTTGTGATATACTATAACTTTTTTTGTGGGGTCTTCACGAATAAAAGTTTTTAAAACGTATTTTCAGCATTATTACTATGTTCACTAGGCGAATTAAAATATGAACATAGAATGATTTTTTTTTCTTCTCTTGCCAAGTATTTAAGATTATTTAATCATGAGTCTATCTCTCCACCTTTATCTGTTCTAAAGTTTACAGGGGTTCAAATATCTACAAAGTATATAATGATTTAGGATTGTAAATGAAGATTGGTATCTTGTCTGATAAATATATATTATGCCAAGTTGAAATTTAATTATAAATATTATCTAATAATAATTTTCCATTATAAAATCCTAAGCAAAATATGCAAAGGATTACTTGATAGTAATTTTCCTTTTAATATTGTGAATTTGTTTAAATATATAATGATTTAAAATATATATACTCAGATAATAGAAAAACGAACTTTTGAAATAAACTAATTTTAAAATTTATTTAATAGTTAAATTTAAATTTTATAAAATTATTTAATTATAAATATTTTGGAAATTTTCCTTTAAAATCCTATAAAAAAGATTTGAAAAATAATTTGTAAAAGATATATTAGGCTTGGTTCTTCAAAATTGTTAATTAACATGATTGTCACATAGTCATTATATATTTAAAATTGTGATATGTGTTAAACTATTTCATAAATAAAAATAAATATACTTAGATAATAACAACAATTTTTGTTAAAAGTTAATTATATAGTAGTTTTTAGGCCTGAAATTATTATCCGAGATCCGGATTCGATCCGAGATCCGATCCGGACCCGCTCCGAAAATCCGGATATCCGGATGGGCCGAATCCGGATCCGGATAGTAAAATGTTGGATCTGTCAAAACCGGATCCGGATCCGGATATCTAAATTTTTTAGTCCGGATATCCGAATCCGTAATTTTTGTTCATTATTATTTTTAAAATAGTAATATCTATATATAAAACTAGTTTTATTTATTATATTTTCATTTTTATAATAGTATATATAGCTTTTATATAAAATTTGTAATAGCATATATAAAAATAATTAAAAACATTGTATACATTTTTATTTTTTAATTATTGTTAATATTTTATATATTTTAATGTTATTATTTTATTTATTTTAAGGTTCCAAATCCGGATCTGGATATCCGCTGGATATTACAATTATTAGAAGGATATCCGACACCCGGATATCCGTGAACCCCGGATCCGGATAAGAATAGTAAAATCATGGATCCGCCGGATAAGGATCCGGATCCGGATACCTCGAAATTCTCCGGATACTCGATCCCTCCCACCTCTAGTAGTTTTCCATTTTTAAAATCTTTAAAAAAAATTATTTGCAAAAGATTATTTGATAGTAGTTTTCTTTTTAATATTGTGACATGTGTTAGAATATCTCATGATTAAAAATATATATACTAAGAAAATAAAAATGAATTTTGAAAAAAAAATTGAAAACTAATTAATAGTAAAAATTAATTTTTAAATTATTTAATTGTAATTTTCTATAAAATTACCTTTTTAAAATCCTATAGAAAAAAATTGTAAAATAACTTATTTAATACTAATGTTTTCCTTTTCCTTTTCAAAAATCCAAAAGAAAAGATAATAGTAACGAATTCTTTGATATTAATTTTCCTTTTAAAATTTTGACATATGTTAAAAATATCTCATGATTAATAAAATATATAACAAGATAATAAAAACAATTTTTTTTAAAAAAACGTAATTTTGAAATTATTTAATTGTATTTTGCCTACTTTTATTTTTTAAAATCGATTTTTAAAAAATTGTCAAAGAATTTCTTTAATACTATTTTTTTCTAAATTTCTGAAGAAAACATAATTGTAAAAAAATTGATAGTAATTGTCCTTTTTTAAAATCTTAAACATAAGAAAATTGTAAAAAAGTGTTTAATAGTAATCTTCCTTTCTTCAAATCCTAATCAAAAAATATTTGTAGAATAATTATTTCAAATATTTTATGAATAATTAATTTTTCTATTTAAAACTTATAAACCAAAAGAAACTATAAATTATTCACATCTATATATGTAATTAAGCTCCCTAATTTTCTTTTTAAAAATCATAAACCAAAAGAAACTATAACTATTCACATTTATATATGTGATTTATCTTTCTCATATTTTGTCACTTCTCATACTTTGACACCAAACATAAAAAGACATATAAAAAAAATATTAAGTGAGTTTTTCTGCATGTTCTCATATCCTTGCGTGTCATACTTTTTTGGAAAATAACTAGACATTCTGATCTTTACAGTTAACTGATGTTTATTTTTTTTTAAAAAAAAGTTGTCATGCTGCCATACGTTAATTATTGTTACCGTTATATTTAGGTGTTTGTACATATAGATGTTGGGGTGGACATGAATCGCATATCCGAATTTTTGGAGATATTCGTGATCCGATCCATTTCGTCCAAATAATCAATTATTTGATCCGATTCTAGTTGTATCCACTAGGATATTCGGTGTTCTAGATATCCAAAAAAATTTAGATTTTTGACCGGATATTCGATTCGATCCGTCAAAATAAATTTAAAATTAAAAAATAAATCAAAAATTTCGAAAATAATATAGATAATAATAGTATTTTATTAAAAATAAAGTTTATTACTTTTTAAAATTATAATAAATAATTTAATAGATTTAGTAAATAAAAATACTATAAAACTTATATACAATACAATATTTATATAACCTATATATTACTTCTTTAAATACATGTTTATATATGCATATAATGGATCGGATTGGATATCTATTCTTAAAAATATTAGTATTTGTGATTTACTTCGTTTCTTATACATATTGTATATTAGTATTTAGAGTTACAGATATTCAGAATTTTTGGTTCAAATCGAAACGAATAACAAATCAAAATTAAAATTGATTACTTTGTCCAGTATAGATGTTATATTGTTGTGCCTTAGTTAATGTGACTATTATGCTTATGTGTGTTTGTTCTTATCGACATATAAAATTGGTTATGCTATTGTAGGTCATGCTACTAAGGAATTTAAATCAAAGGGAACATCTAAGCAACATGATTATGGAAGCAGAAATCCGAATCGAAAGTTAGGTGGGAAAATGAATTTTATTCTTATAATAAGTCTCATACCAACAGATGCAAGATGGTCTTTCAAACTGAAAAGACTTCAATTTCCTATACGAGTTTGGTATCCAATGACTATCAACAAGAGTTAATGTCAAAGTTTGGTCTATATTTGCCAAATCCAGTCTTATAATTATACGTCGCACTATCAAGAGTCACTACAACTGAAAAGCTTCAGATTTTAAAAACATAATGACAATAGTGTTTTACAAAATATCATATATTAAAAAGTTTTCGATAATATATGATATATAGAAAAAGAGGTTAAAGTCACACTATGAATGCTAAAGTAAATAAATTTGATGTTTTATTAGCAATATATTCGATATTTAACTAAATATCAATAATACATATTAATTGGTGTTGTGTAACATTAATATTTTGAATTGTTTTTTTTAATTTGTCTTATGCAATATAAAAAATATATAGAATTCACAATTTACATGTTTCAATTAATTACAATTAAGATTATTTTGAAAAATAACTAAAAGTGATGTATTTACTAAAAATAAAATTATTAATCAACACTATTAAAACAGACGCACAATTTTGGACCCAACTTATTTCTAGGTGAAATATTTTTTTAAAACTATACTTTATACTTATTTTGAATTTTCACCTGACATTTAATATTAATAACTAATCATCCTAGAATATAGTCTAATTATGGTAATATTTAAATAACAAATATACAATCATATTCATTTATCCTAATCCAACGCTATGTTAAATATTCTCATATCTTTCCCTTGTTTAGATTATTGTAATTAAATTATGAGTCAATTTCTCTATAAGACACATTTTTCTCTTTTTTGACATTATAAGACACTTTGCACTGGAGGGACACTTTCCCCTTATCCACAACTTGTTTTATGACTGACCTGCCTCTTGTTGGATAAAGAGAGACAAAGAAGACTGATTGATGATTGTGGGACCTTCTATTCTCGATTTATTCTTTTTTTTATTATGTGTAGTTAATGGGAACCAAACTAGTTAGAAATTAATTTATTTGATTTATCGATGATTTATTACGCTAGGTTTATAGAAAGAAAGAGTTTATGTGAATCATTAGATCTGCTTAGTAAAAGTAGATCGTAGAGCTAGAATTGTTTGATTTTTTTTTTGAATATTACTATTATCAATTCTCCTTCTATTTCTTTATGTGAATATTTTCAAAAAATTAAAGTATGGAAATAAATAATTTTGATATAATAAGCTACTAGGTGGTAACCCGCGCCTTGCGCGGAGTGATGGACTAAAAGAGATTATAATTATAAAACTACATAGATTAATTTATTGGTGTAATTTAAATATATAATATTATAATAGATCTATAAGAATAAGCAAAGATTTATATAAATTGATTATAAATTTAAGATAAAACAAAATATAAGCAATGGAATTATTGTTTTCATAATATAAATTGTGAATATAAAAAGAAGCTTCGAACATCCTTCACTTATTAAAGGACCAAACTATTGAACCAAATCCTTTTTCACTGATGCATGGATTTTATCTCCTTTTAAAATAAAAATAAAAGAAAGCATCAAACATGAAATACATAGATGCATAAAACAAAATACATCTTAAGAACAATATACTTTTGCATCTACCGAAACAGTTTCTATGATCTCTCCACCAGTAGTCGAGTACTGCTTCCAAAGTTTAATGATTTTCACTTTAGTTTTTCACCTAGACTTCTTTGGCTTTAAGTCAGGGATAAAATTCATTGCACTTTTTTTTTTGCTTGGTAGAAAAATGGTGTGTTTTGATATCGATGCATGTCAAACCATTGATATATATAGGGAAAACTTATAGGGTTTTGGTTATGAAAGATTAGAGAGATAAGATTATTTTGTCGCCACAATCAAAACAACGAATCCTTAACTTTTAGCTGACAATTTTAAATGTATGGAAAGTAATATAATTAAAAATGAACTTATAGGAAACATATTTAAGATTACAAAATTAACGTGACCGGATAGAAACGTGATTGACGTGTTGTGTCTCCTTGATTCCTTAATTTTAGAGATTTAGTGCTTAAGCTAAGGAATTAAATGGAATTTTGAAATTGGTATCGTTCAATCAGTCAAAAATTCAAAAAATCAGGTCACATGCTCTTTGATCTCGCATTATCTATTTAATACTTATATATAAATTATTACCATTACAGAAATACGCACCATAAATGTTGATTTTGATAATGATCAAGCATAGGATATGACCGGATTTTAATAAGGATCAAAATCAAAATTGCCATTACAGAAATACGCACCATACATATATATATATATTTATATTATTTTATTTTATTTTATTTTCTTTTAAATAATAGTACCTGTGTATGATAGTATGGTGATAGTATGCTATGTTATATCATGGAAGAATTAATATAATTTATTTTATTAAGAAAAGTATATAAAACATACCAATAGAGACTCATAAGATTTATTAAGAAAAGTATATAAAACTTTTATCTCATGGAAGAATATTGCTAAGTTAAGACTCGTGTATATCTATTTAATCTCATGGAAGAATTAATATAATTTATTTTATTAAAAAAGTATATAAAACATACCAATAGAGACCCATACAATTTGTTATCTAACGCATAAAATATTTAGATATCGCAGGACATGGATCTTTATACTATCGTATATAAATAAATTTATATAACAAACATGATACTTATAAGTATGAAAATTAAATGGCCAATGGCATAACATGTAATTAGTCTAAGTAATGAAGGATTATTCTCTAAAGGCTATGAGGAAGGCTCACATGTTGACACATAAGTAATGGCAAATTTGATAATAACACATGAAACAAAGGTTTAATAATTTGAATGCTCCTCAAATAATAGTAAGGGGATAACTTTTTGTCTTCTACATTTTAAGATCCTTTTTCATATACATATTTTATATATTTTAACAATTATATAAGAATGTATGTATATAAAATATGGACGAAAAAAATCTGAACATGTAAAAACTATGTAAACAAAAAAGACGTGGACATGGATGGATGAAAGTGAGATGTCTTTATAGCAGTTAGTTTCTTTTTTTTTTAAGTTTTTATTATTATTCATCCTATCAAAAGTTTTTATTTTCTTTTCCTTAAAATTTAATATATAGAAAATAAATATAATTTCACAATAGATTGTAAATTCTTTTTCTCTACATTTTAAGATCCACTTTCATATATATATATATATAATATATATATATTTTTTTTTATATATATATTTTAAAAAGATTATATAAAATGTGTGGATAGAAAAATGTGTTCATGTACAAAAAAAATACATGAATACAAAAAATAAAAAAAAATGTGGACAAATGGCTGAAAATAAGAAAAACTCTTATATACAAGTTAAAATAAGTTAATCTTATATTAACCTTTTGTTACATGTTAAATGAACACACAATCAAAAACTATTTTACAGTTTATTTACAAAGCATATAAATTCTTGCTTGTTTCTAATTTGAACCAGAAAATGTTTATAGACAAAGTTCTCAATCATAGAAAATGTAGGTGAATAGAGTTAAAACACTCAACTAAGCTTTCTTTAGAAAATGAAATCTGTGGATTTGAAGAAACGTGTACACAAAAAGATGTAGATGACTCAAATGTGGAGAAAATATTGACTAACCACTACAAAGACATCTGAAAGTCATTTGATAGGATGAATAATAATAAAAACTGCAGAGTTGTTGTTTCCTTCTAGATGAACTAGTTTAGAGATTTTGAGCTTTCATTGAGTTAAAGAATATCCTAAATCCAATCAACCAAACAAAATGTTCAATAAACAGATGAGACCAATTTTATTAATCATGAGAAAGGGTTTATAGTCAACAAACAATTTTATTACATCTCTAATAGACACATCACGAAACATAATCACAAAATATAAAAGAAATGAGCGCCTCTCGTCGTCTTTTTCACAACGGAGGTCGGACCTGCTCGTCGTCGCGTTTTCTCCACACCAGAGCTCGGATCTGCTGGTCGACCTGTCGTCCTCTCCACGACGGAACTCGGACCTGCTTGTCGTCGCGTCGTTCCCTCCATACCAGAGCTCTCGGATTTGCTCGTTATCTCTTCTGTCCACAGAATCTCAGAGATTTGATTCAACTGAAAAATTATAACATAAACAATTAAAACAAGAAAAACATAAAAAGTTTGGGATTTCGAGAATTCTTAAAAGTAAAAAAAGTTAAGGAATTCAAAATACAAACCTCCGATGTCGATTTGCGGTGAAGAAAGAATTAGGGTTAGTAAACGAAAGAGTAAATTTGGGAAAGTAGATCTGACTTTCAAAAAGTGGAGTGGAAGAAAGAATATAAGTTGTTTTCCGAAAACTCAAAAAAAAATTGGTTTATCGATTTATTTTTTAACTATGACGAAAGTGACAGCTTAGTTAGGAGTAGCTATAGTTAGGATATGGTGTAGTTAGTTCGAGGGCATGTAAAACATTGCATGTAAAAAGTGTTGCTCCAGCAAGAAGTGTCTCTTTATGCAGTTCCAAAGACAGAAAGTGTGTGAGAGAGTAAATCATTCTTAAATTATATAGTATATGTAATCATACGATGAGATTATGATATACTAACGTAATTAAATTATATAGTATGGGTAATCATACAATGAGATTATGATATACTAACATAATATAGATAACATATAATATAATATTAGGAATATTCAATATCGTACGATGTTTACAAGAAACAAAATGTAAAATTCATTCGTTTTTGCTTATATTATACTCATGGACAAAATGGAAAGCAGATATAATGTTTAACTTATTTATTTGCGATAACATCTAATATAGTCATTACATTTATAACGTGATATTATTTATAAGAACGAACATTAATGTGTCCAAATCTTAATTTATTTAACAAAAAAAAATTTAACTAGGTTGTTAGCATATTTTAATTTCTTCCCCCAAAAATTGAAATTTATATATTCACAATAGTAACAAATAAATATTTTGAAATATCTCTTATAGACTCCGACAACTTTAAACTTATTCTTCAAACGATATATAGTTGCTAACAAAAATCAGATTTAAACCGTCCTACATGTTTCTATCAGCTTGTAGCCAGCCATAGTTGCATACACCCCTCTTAGCCTTTCTTTTCATTCTGTCGAAGAGAAAGAATTAGATTTCTCATTTGTCTATCGATTTCTTTTATCAACCCTGCCGATGTCCATGGAGCATCTCCATGTCGTCTTGCATTCATTTCCCATCCATATTGTATAAGCTGTTTTTTTTCCATACATACCGTAGTAGAAAACACTTTTTTTTTTGCTGCGTGTCTGTTGTAACTAGATGCTACATACTCTGCCCGTCCACCATCTTTTGGCCATTAAGCATACCCTTTGTAAGATTCACCCAAATTTCTCTTGAAAAAGTGCATATGAGAAAGTAGATTTTCTCTTGTTTGCATTGGAGCTTTTTACAGTATGCTTTCTGGGGTTATAGCCGAGTTCCAACTCATCATCCTATCTCTCGTTGAAAGTGTTTATTAACAGCTAGCCACATCAAGAAACTGTATTTCGGGGTGGAGTGTCTTAGCTAATATGTGTAAACCAAATCGAATTACTCCAGATGACCCTCGGGGAAGAAGCTCGAATAAAGTTCTGCGTATTATTTGAGTTGAATACATTTTTATAGACGTCGGTACTCTGTTTCCAGAGCGGGATGTCTCATCTGCAAATAAAGCGTTTCTTTGTACTTCAATAGCTTGTTTAATGAGTGCATAAGTATCTGATCTATGTCGTCTTCTTCTCCGTCTAGGATCAAAAGCCGATGCAACAGTGGATTTCAGCTAAATTCCCAGATCGATACATCCTCTACTTTCTGTTAGATCGTGTAACTTACCCAATGGACACCACTTGTCAGACCAGAAGGAGGTCTGGTTTCCACTCTGAACCTTCATCCTATAAAAAGTGTGAGCTAAGGTTTGAAATGCTTTTGTTGTGATACACTATAACTTTTTTTGTGGGGTCTTCACGAATAAAAGTTTTTAAAACGTATTTTCAGCATTATTACTATGTTCACTAGGCGAATTAAAATATGAACATAGAATGATTTTTTTTTCTTCTCTTGCCAAGCATTTAAGATTATTTAATCATGAGTCTATCTCTCCACCTTTATCTGTTCTAAAGTTTACAGGGGTTCAAATATCTACAAAGTATATAATGATTTAGGATTGTAAATGAAGATTGGTATCTTGTCTGATAAATATATATTTTGCCAAGTTGAAACTTCTTTTATACAGCTTTAACAAAAAAAAAAAAGATTTATCTGCTAATCATGAATCTATCTCTCTACCTTTACATGTTCAAAAGTTTACTGGGATATAGATATCTACGAATTATATAATGATTTAGGGTCAGAAATGAAGATTGGTATCTTGTCTGAAAATATATTATGCCAAATTGAAACTTCTTTTAACATACTCTCTCTGTTTCTAAAAGATCCATATTTTAGAAAAAACTTTTGTTTCAAAAAGATACATTTTTTACATTTTCAATACATTAATTAATAAAAAACTGTACATTTCCAAAAATATAATTGTATTTACTAAAATCTTATTGGTTCAAAGTTATGGGAAATTGTTAATTAAGAAAAACAATGCATTGGTAAATAAAATTTTATGTTTTTTCTTAATAAGTGTGAAAAATCTAAAACATAGATCTTTTAGAAACAGAGGGAGTAATAAATAAATCTTTAATAAATCAACTGATATATTAATTCTAGAAGTATTAATGATCTTTATATAGGGGAATAACTGTGGAGCTGAAAACATTTTGTGAAAATCATATATTCCCTCTGTTCCTAAAAGATGTATGTTCTAGAAAAAAATTTTGTTTCAAAAAGATGTATTTTTCACATTTTCAATGCATTTTTGTCAACTAATTATGAAAAATTGTGAATCTCAAAAATATTAATTGCATTTCTTGAAATCTTATTGGTTTAAAATATAGGAAATATAAAATAACAAAAAATTATGCATTAATAACTAAGTTTTAATGTGTTTTATTAAAAAGTGTGAAAAATCTCAAAACAGGTATTATTCTGAAATAGAGGGAGTATAATTGAATGGGATGCTAAAGGAGTAGAAATAATTGAGAATAAAATGATACCAAATCCTAACCGATCTCTCTCTTTATCTTGGGGTGTTGCTCTAACCGTCATCATAAAGCGGATTCCCAAATCCATTATCTTCAAAGCTTTCTGGAGATTTTTCTTCTACATTTACATATACATGATACATATTACTCATCATGGGCAGTTACATATACGTACTTGAAATAAGAAATTGTATATGCTAACTATGAGTTTCTGCGTTTATATTAATTAACAAAATCCAAAAATATATCAATTTTTAATACCAAAAATATAGATATAATCTTTTACATATAAGAGAAGAATTTTTACATAATATTAATAAAATAATATCAAATAGTTGTGTAGATAATAATTATCATATTTTTTTAAAAAACTATTTATTATCTAATATATAAATATCATTAAAGTTAATTATTAAAATCATTGACACACCAAAAATCGAAAGAAATTTATATATAATACAAATAACTAGTGTTTTGAAAACCGGATTAGACCAGCCGGTCGAAACGGCCCGACCGTGACTCGCTGAAGAAGCCGAGTCCGGTTCGGTTTAAAACCCGGATTTGTAAAAAACCGATAAAACCGGCTGAAAACCGGTAAAACCGGTGACCCGGGTCAATTTTGAAACCCTGTTCTTAAAAATTAACATATAATTAAGTGTTTTCAATTATAATTAGTGTTCAACTATCACTATTTAATTGATTTTTTATTTTATTAAGAAACAATGTGAAAAATATATTTTGACTTTCATATACTATCTTTATTTTACCATATTCATAAAAATTTGAGATGTTAGTTGTAAAAATAAATAAATATGATAATTTTAATTGTAAATCATATGATTTTATCAATTTTGGTTTATATAGTATTCATTATTCAGTTTTCTTACTATATATAGTTAGATTTATGTTTATTGTTTATATTTAGTTAATTATAGAAAATAATAGAGAATGTATTATATGTAGAAGTAAAGTTCATATAATATAAATATACAATTATATATATATAATTTTTATAAATAGAAAATCCGGTTCGACCGGTTGAACCGATCCAACCAGTCAACTAGTAGCTACACCGAATCGGTATCCGATCCGGTTTTCAAAAAATTACAAATAAGATAATATCAAATATTTGTATAGCTGAAATATTGTAATTATTATGTTTCGAAAACTGTTTATTATTAAAATATATAAAAAATATTTAAGGAAATTATTGACTAAGCCTAAAATCATAAGGAAGATGACAAATCAGCAAAATCATTTCATAAATAATAGTATAGATTAATCAAATCCAATAAAACTTCCTCTTTTGCCCGCACGACCGTGAAAATATCAAATGAAACAATATAATATACTCTAATCATAACTTTTGACAAAAAAATGCCAAATTGTATATTAAATGATATAACCTTCTCTCCCTAATCTTGATGGGAAACATACTAACAAAAGTATTTAATAATTTTTATTTATTGAGTTCTTCAAATAAAATTATTCATTATTTAATTTATTTTTAGTTCATTAAACGGTTAGTAATCGAAACCTGCTAACTAAATCATGGAGTTTTCTCAATTAGTACACAGTAAAGCACACAAAAAAAAACTAACGTGCAGCAAGACATCTTTTTTTTTTTGTCACTAACTAGATTTCATTCAATTACTCTGGTGGGGGAAATAATTCACCAACCACCTCCTGGTCCAACACATTCAATGCGTTTTTTGCTAATACATCGGCAACAGCATTACTCAACCGAGAGATCCAAACAAAAACAACAAACTCGAACTCCTTCGCCATCGAGTGAATGTCTTCCACTATACCATAGAGTTCCAGCGTCGGCTCCTTTCCATTAATCGCTTTGATTAGCTGAGCTGAATCAGATTCAAATCTCACTTCTTTTAAACCCATGGATCGGCAAGCATCCATCGCGTCCCTGAGGGCCAAACCTTCGGCAATAAGAGAGGAGGCCACAAAGCTGACTCCTCTTGACTCTTTCCTCTGTTGCCATGTGCTCTTAATTATCCATCCCAGTCCTGCAATGTGCGATGATTCTATCCAAGCAGCATCCGATTGAGCCACCGCTGACACCTGGGCGTGGATCTCCGGCGGTTTTGTGGGATTACTTTTTCCCGCGATCAATTGCGATGTCTCCCATTCTCTCGCCGCTGCTACTACCTGCGATAATAGATCAACCGGATTCCCAGCAAAGTTCTCAAACACATATTTATTACGAGCTTTCCACAGGAACCACAGGATCCATGGTACAAGTGGGGTGGAAGTAATGCCCGCTGGGGGTAGGGATTTGCAAGCCTGTAGCTCCGACCAATCAGCTCGTAAATCTGTGAATCCACTAACTTCAAAGCTTCCGTCAAGAGGGGAATGATTCCACACCTCTCGAACAAAAGGGCAGTGAAAGAGAAGGTGATTGATAGATTCCAAGCTCCCGCACCGCTTACATCTTGAATCCACGTGCAGCAAGACATCTATTAAAAAAAGTATGTATACAAACACTAATAGTGGAAATTTATGAGTTCTTTTATTTTAAGTGTCCAAGTGAGACAACTTTACCCTCTTGGCTCATCTATATAAAAGCCACTTAAATTTGTTACTATCTAACAACCCAACCAAAGGCAACAAACTCAATACATTCTTCATCTATCTTCCTTCAATCTCTCTTTCTACCACGTACCATGGGGTTTTCTCGAAAGGATAAGCTCAGGATGATTACAGATGATGGGTTAGAAAAGCTCAACACTAACACTTCCACGTCAAACCCTAATCTCCCTAATCTCTCTTCTGTCAATACCCATAATAGTTCATACATCTACCACGGTCCACAAGTTCATACTGTTAGAGAGTCCATAACATCTTCCACAAACGCAACTTTTTTGGTCTATCAATATCCAAATAATTCAATCCTTGTTAAACAACCAGTTTTGCCCGCAACTGTAGAGTCAGCTCAACGTTTCCGTTACCCTTCTCTTGCATAAACCAAAAGCGAACACGAGAAATAAGATCAATATTCCATTTACCAGGGTTTTTTTTTCGTTAAGGGATGACGTTAAGATACTGGTTAGGATTATGAGAAATGTTATGGAAGTTGTTTTGCCATCTTTTTTTAGTCAGATATGGTGTGAGCTAGTGAGTGCAGACCGGCTCAAAATTTTCTCTCTTGAGAGTTTGGTTGTAATATATGTTACAACTTGAATCTGTGTGAGTGTGTCTGTTTGTATGTAGCATGTAACAAGTAACTATATGTAACCTGATCTTTATGTAAGTATTTTCTATTTTCAGTCAATTTCTTGCTGGAACCTGATACTTAAAGTCCATAACTTATCTCAACCATGCGATTTCCTTTTCCTGAACTTGCAAGTTTTTTTTCGAGTTATTCTTGGGTTCACCTCCTAGGGTGAACATATAGGTTCACCAACCAATAGAATTTCATCATTTCATATTCAGTATCTTTTAAAAAAGGAAACAAAATATTGTAAAATTATATTATATTTTTAAAATAAAAGTAAGTAAAAAATAATAGTTGTTGCAAAAAAAATAAATTAAAAAAAAATATAGTCAGAAAAACACTAAACCATAAACCCTTGGATGAACCCTAAAACCTTGGATAAATCCTGATTCTTTGATTTTTTTTAAAAAAATATTTTTAACGCAGTCAGCAAAACACTAAACACTAAACCCTAAACCAAAAATCCTAAACCCTAAACCCTTAGGTAAACCCTAAACTCTTGGATAAATTGATTTTTTTTAAAAAAAATATTTTTAACGCAGTCAGCAAAACACTAAACAATAAACCCTAAACCCTTGGGTAGACCCTAAACCCTTGGATTTAAATACAAAGATTTAGGATTTATGATTTATCCAAGGGTTTGGAAGTTAGGAATTATGGTTTAGGGTTTAGGGTTTAGGGTTTAGGATTTAGGGTTTAATGTTTTGCTGACGGTATTAAAAATATGTTTTTTAAAAGAAATCATTGTTTTTTGCAATTACTATTGTTTTTTATTTATTTTTATTTAAAACATAAGATAATTTGATAATATTTTGTTTCTTTTTTAAAAAGATACTGAATATTAAATAGTGAAATCTTATTGGTTAGTGTTATTTCATATGAATTATTCTTGGATTCACCCCCTAGGATAGTGTTATTTCATATTTGATATCTTTTAAAAAGGGAAACAAAATAATAATATTTATAAAAAAACGAAAAAATCTTTTAAAAAAATATTGTAACATTATATTATGTTTTTAAAATAAAAAGATAAATATAAATAAATAAACTAATAATTGCAAAATATTTTTGATTTGATGTTTAATATTTAATTTCTGATTTAATGTTTAATATTTATCCAAAGGGTTTATGGTTTACCCAAGGGTTTAGGGTTTAGTGTTTTTCTAAGATTTTTTTTGTTTTTTTGTAAATATTACTATTTTTATTTATTTTTTTGTATTTTTACTTTATGGTTTATCCAAAAGTTTAGGGTTTAGGATGAGAGTTTAGGGTTTACTGTTTATGATTTACCCAAGGTTTTAGGGTTTAGGGTTTAGGATTAGAGTTTAGGGTTTAGTGTTTTAGTGTTTAAAATTTAGTGTTTATGATTATCTAAGGGTTTAGGGTTTAGGATTAGATTTTAAGATTTAGTGTTTATGATTTACCCAAGAGTTTAGGGTTTAGAATTAGAGTTTAGGGTTTAGTGTTAAAATATATATTTTTAAAGAATTATTTTTGTTTTTATTAATGATTATTATTATTTATTTATTTTGTATTTTTATTTTTAAAAACATAATATAATTTAACAAGATTTTGTTTTCTTTTTTAAAAGATATCAAATTTGAAATAACACAATTCTATTGGTTGGTGAATCTAGAGGTTCACCCTAGGGGGTGAACCCAAGAATAACTCGTAGATTTATGTTCACATTGTTGTAATCTAAGTGTTCTTGTCGTTCTTGTTTAGAGGTTTAGATCTAGCTAGAGAGATAGAGAGAGACGGCCGCAGGCCTTAGAGAGAGAGAGAGATTTGTAAATGTAAAACTACTTTATCTCAAAGTGAATATACAAAATATATATCGACCATTATAAGATCTGGTCGATATCTAAATAGATAAACACAAGAGAATACAATCCCTGAAATATAGGAAGAGATAAGTGCAAACGAAATAGGCGCTTTGGACCGTCCGTACGAGATGGACCGTCTGACCGCATGGACCGACCGTGGACCGACTGTCCACATGGACCGACTGTTCGGTTAATGATAAAGCCGGCCAAACACGGTTATGGACATTCCAAACCAGCTGGTTTACAACACTCCCCCTGAATGCCATAACCATCTAGGGTTTGTAATGCGTTTGGAATACTGCCTCGTTAAAACCTCTCCATGGTAAACCCAAAAACCCAATGTGGTAAAAAGGGAAGCCATGGACAGGAAAAAGAGTACAGCCGCATTACTCCCCCTGAAGTGAACATCACTGAAGATCCTTTAGTGAACGCAAGCCAATCTGGAACATGAGTTTCCTGAGCGTGCAAGATGGAAGTGCCATGGTGAAGAGGTTGGCTGAGTTTTCGCTGGATCTGACTTGGAGTACCTTGACCCCTCCATCTTTCTGAAGATCATGGGTGAAGAAGAACTTGGGGAGAACATGCTTGGCCTTGTCACCCTTGATGTATCCTTCCTTGAACTGAGCTATGCAGGCTACATTATCTTCATAAGTGATGGTAGGGTCATTCTAGCCTTCTGTGATCCCACATGCTGTCCGGATATGGTGTGTCATGAGCCTCAACCAGACACACTCTCTGCTTGCTTCATGGATGGCCAGGATCTCCGAATGATTGGATGATGTGGCTGATATGGTCTGCTTGACCGACCTCCATGAAATGGCTGTGCCTCCATATGTAAACCTTCTTTGTACCTTGTCCATTTTATGAATATGGTCGGACATGTTCTATGGTTATCGACCAGAACATATGGACTTTCTATATGGGAATGTCTCTTACATTTTGTTCATCCATCTACCTTGGATGGATCCCGACCATAAATGTTTTCAGAATACTCATGGTCTATTCGGATCACACTACTTGTCCATTGTGTCATTCCGTCCATAGCCTTTTACCGAACACTTCATGAATCTTCTTTAATACGTGTCCACAATCTGTTCATGAATGGTAATCATGCTATAGTTTGATGTTCCTCAGAACTAAGCCAATTTTGGTTCAATATGCCGTTCCCCTTAATATGGACGTTTCAGGTTGGACCAGGACCGAGGGAACGTGCTGGAACGGAACTGGGACAGTACCAGGATGATTAAGGTCGGACAAGGTCGGATATGATCCTAGTTGATATGGATCCTTTGGTTGCGAATCTGATGGATTCACACCTTATATTCCCTGACCATATCACGTTCTGTTCTTGGTACATTGGATCATAGATCCCAATCATACATACACGGCTATGACCTCTATTATAGATCATTTTATTCTCATCATAGCCTGTCCAAGAATTAGTCGAACTAATCATTCTTTTCTTTAAGTATAAACACAAGGAATTTCTTCCATATGTATGGACTGATCCTGAATGTTCTTATAGAACTCATTCACTAAGTATCACTTAGTCTTATCATATGCAGCTGCCTTTTCAGTTCATGAACAGCTCAGGAACGACACTGTTCTATGAGAACTTCCTTCTCATCTTTTAGATCTCTTGATCTTTTCTTAGATCTTAACTCTTAGCTTTAGCTTTTAGCTTTAGGTACCTTTATATCCAGGGATCTATGTACTGCTTACCGCATCTTTATGTGTCCAAACATTTTCTATACTTTGCAGTATCATCCACCACATAGGAATTCATTTCCTTGTAATCTGTTCCTTAGTCTCTGTGGGTAACCTTGTGTAATCAAGCCATTCCTTGAATGCTTTAAGTAGGGACATGGACGACCACTTGTCTCCATGTTCATATCCTACATCTCACGGTTTCTTTTCTCCACAAGACTCGTTTGTCCACTGGTTAGATGGCGTCTCTCTATATATGGCCAATACGCCTATCTCTTTATTCTTTATGTTTAGACCCCACGTCCCTTTATGTTTATGAGTACTCTCACGTGGGTTCGTGATCCTTGCTTATATCTTTTATGCTCAAGTGCTTTCTCTTATGCATTTTCACTTATATGTGTGTATGTGTCGACACCTTATATTATGTTCCATCGCGTTCTATTGCGTTCCAGACATGTTCTAATCAGTTTAGAGATTTCATTATCCAGGACCTTTGCTATCTTGTAACTTGGCGTCCCAAGCTACATGATTTGGTACCTTAGATGTTCAGCTGGCCAGTCTTGTCTCTATGTCTGGTCTGGTTCCCTTAGTGAACTCGGATGTGTTATTATGAGCACCTTTGCTCTTTCTATCCGAGGTTCCTTATCTATGGAACATACTGGTCTATCTTGTATAGACTCTATAACAACTTATTATGTCTCTACTAGGACATTTATTTCGTGGTGCTAAGCTGGTATGACCTTAGTCATTCATTTCGGGTCTGTCTGGCTATCATCTTGTATGATTTCTTTCTTTGTATGGACGTCCAGTATCATATTTTCTAGTCCGAGGATCTTGCCAAGACAAGGACGGTTAATACCAATCCATTTCTCTTTACCAGCTTTATAGATTTCTCTCTTTAATGTTGGATAG
Organism: Brassica juncea; assembly: GCA_018703725.1. NCBI lineage: Eukaryota > Viridiplantae > Streptophyta > Magnoliopsida > Brassicales > Brassicaceae > Brassica > Brassica juncea. The sequence continues at coordinate 35,803,936 of CM031941.1, forward strand.
ACAGATTCATCTTGTATGTAATCCGTGTACCTTGGCCACAATCTAATCACCCATGTTTGGCTCATGGTCACATATAAATCGTGGGAGAAAAACTTATTCTTTATCCAACATATATTCCCAATCTCATCTCATCTTGTATGGGGTTCCATACTGGAAGGCACATATGATTGTGGTGGTCTAATCATGATTCTTAGAATGGTGTCTGGATTATGACCCTTTATCATACTTAGATGGGAATATCTGTGCTTATTTTGTATGGCCTGATGCATCTTATTTCTCACACATGTAAGTCTTGTGGTGTCCTCAAGCTTTATAAGTCTTGTGGTGTCCTCAAGCTTTATAGACTTTAAGTCTTAGACATTAATACGTCCTTAATCAGATATCTTTGTGACCTATGTCTGGAGAGTCAGAGAACTAGAAGTTCATTCGTCTGATTGTCTTTTAAAGGACAATACGTCTGAGCTATTGTATCCGCAAGATTATAGTGTGTTCATGTATCATAGGGTTATCCTCTCTCCCCCTCATGAACATACTGTGATTTGCGGATGCTCTAGATATTTATAGCCTGTTCATGTGTCATGGGGTTATCCTCTCTCCCCCTCATGAACATACTATAAATTTTGTTTGTGTAAGGACACTAAACCATTATGCCATTCTGTGATGCTTGGGACAATTAAGCCTCATGAGTTTTCCCTTGTGTACATGCTGCACAACGTGATATTCTTTGGGATAACTCTTTGTGCCTTTAAGCATTTCAAACTTTGCATCAAGTTTTGGACCAGGATGGCTAATCCAGTCATGCCTTAAAGTGTCTAATTTCGTTGGTTAACCAATCTGATTACCTAGGCCTTTATACCTTATGCCTTATACTGATCCTCAGCATAGTCTAGATCAGTATGGAGTATAGTCATAACCTCTTTTGTTTAGGCGATTTTTCTTTCAAAATCTGTAGGAAAACTTTCATTTCCTTTGTTTGCCCATTGGTTTAATGTGGAAACCATTCAAATTTTAGTTTTATAACTCAATGGGACTTCTATTTGGGTGATACCTTGGCCGAGGTTGACTATCAAGTCATTTCATCTTTTATTTCTTAAAATGAATGATGGGCTTTTAAAAATAATTCATGTAAACTTTGGAAATGGCAATTTCATAAATAAAACTCCAAATCATAAAACATAACAATGTTTTAGAGTAAATAAATCAAACACTTAAAATAAAAACATCAGGGTGTCGAAATCATTCATGCCATAAGCCCGTTTGGGGATCCAAATATTCCTATACTGGTTCCTCAGGTTTCTTTTCGACCTTTTCAGAAGGATTCATCTCATTGTATTCTTTCATCACTTTATTAAATTCGTTGATGACATCTTTGGTGTCCTGTTTTCTCTTTTCATCTGCCAATAGCCATGTCAATAATTCATCGTAGGTGGTGAACCTCTTGGCTAAATATGATAACAGCGGATCTTTTGGATGAAATGTGGAATATGTCTTATGTATCAACTCCTCATCTGATACTATTTCCCCACTCATTTGGAGGACATGGGCGATTTTCATCAAGGCAGTATTATACTCGCCTACGGATTCAAAATCCTGGAATCTGAGAATCTTCCATTCTCTATTTGCCCTTTTCCACATTGACATTGAGTATCTGACATTCAGTATCCTCCACAGGTCACAAGGATCTTCAACACTTTCATACTGATTTCTTAGATACTCACAGAGATGATAGCGCATAATCGTTATGGCTCTATGCTTCTCACTTTCAATTGCATTATTACCCTCAATGGTACATATCCAGAGTCCTCTGGACTTCAGGGCAATTGTAGTGTTCTTTTCCCACTCTATATAATTATCTCCGCAGAGATTTAGGGCAGCATAGTCTGAGGTTTCAAATTTCGACATCTGAATCAACAAATTTCTTTAAGGTTTTAGAATTCATATAACTTAATTCAATCAAGCTGAGTCACACGACCACACAATCAGAAAATGCAGCTATGAATAATCAAATTTATATGCTTGCAAATTTACATCCCAACAAAATATTTAAAGCTCATAATCTTGTCCATCATGATTTGAAAATGATGAAAAACGGTTTGAAGAATTTTAAAATTCAACCGGATGGACAATCGCATGGTCCGGATGTACCTTGCGGTACGCGCCTCGGACGCATGCGGATCGTGTCCTGGCAGTACCACGCGGTACGCGTCATCGGACAGATTGGATGATCGGGTGATCGGGTGATCGCCTAGCAGTACATCGGTACGCGTCATCGGCTGATCAGGACGATCGGGTGATCGGGTGATCGGGTGATCGCCTAGCAGTACATCGCGGTACGCATCATCGGCTGATCGGATGATCGCCTAGCGGTACGCGCGGTACGTATCATTGGCTGATCAGAACGATGGTCTAGCCGCACGTTAGGTGGGCTTTATTGACCGAGGAAGGGACAAGGCTTGAGCGCGCCTATAGGGCGAGCATTATTAGCCTATATGGGGATGACCTAGCTGTACCATTATGGTGAGCGTCAATGGTCTATACGGGTGATGGCCTAGCTGCACTTGATATGTGCGCATCATCGGCCTGATCGGATGGTGGATTAGACGCGCCTTATATACGCATCATCATCCGAATGGTTCGCGGCCTAGCAGCACTTGTCTAGTGCGCATCATCAGCCGAACCAAGTGGTGACCTAGCCGCATACATGTGCGCGCATCATCGGTCTATCCGAATGATGGGTTAGCCGCACCTTTATGTGCGGGTCATTACCCGGAACCGGACATAGCCTAGCCGCACGTCTCTTGTGCACATCATCGGCTGTCCGGGTAAAGACCTAGCCGTACTCATCTAGTACGCATCATTGGTCTAAACAGGTTAAGGCCTAGCCGCACATACTTTGTGCACATCATTGGCCTAACCGTGGATCCTTGTCTAGCTACACCTTATGATGAGCATCATGGACTACCGCGGTTCATGGTCTAGAAACACCTTCATGGTGTTCATCATCGACCAACCTCGGATGTGGGAGCATAGATCTCGAGGCGTGCGGACATACAGCGTACCACTAAACGCGCATCGCTTATGTCCCATACCGACCAAGAGATCATGCGGCCACAATTCAAGATTCATAAACAAAACTCTTAAATCGATTTGATCAAATCCGGGTTTTAATTTCATAAACTCTTTAGATTCAATAACATATAATTGGTTCAATTATCAACCTAGTTGGAACAATTAAATCTAAAGCAAGAACAAGTTTTAATCTTTAAAACCAAACCACAAAACATCTTAAAATAAATCGGATTCAAACATTAAAGCCTTTGAATTTTAATTTCAAATAACCGCAAGATCAAAGTTAAGATTTTGATTTACCTACCTTAACTTTGGTCGATCTGCTCCTAGGCTTCACTCTTTGAAACCTTAAAATAATCAAAGCCAAAGACAGATAGCAATAGATCAGTTCAAGAACAAATCAATATCGAAAGGAAATAAGAAAATAAGGCGGCTTAGGGTTTGTGTAATCCGGATGAAGCTGGCGGCTTTGTGGTCTGAGATCTGAACACGAGACGAAGGATGGACGAGCTGAATCGTGCTGATAACGTGTTGTAATCTAAGTGTTCTTGTCGTTCTTGTTTAGAGGTTTAGATCTAGCTAGAGAGATAGAGAGAGACGGCCGCAGGCCTTAGAGAGAGAGAGAGAGAGATTTGTGAATGTAAAACTACTTTATCTCAAAGTGAATATACAAAATATATATCGACCATTATAAGATCTGGTCGATATATAAATAGATAAACACAAGAGAATACAATCCCTGAAATATAGGAAGAGATAAGTGCAAGCGAAATAGGCGCTTTGGACCGTCCGTACGAGATGGACCGTCTGACCGCATGGACCGACCGTGGACCGACTGTCCGCATGGACCGACTGTTCGGTTAATGATAAAGCCGGCCAAACCCGGTTATGGACATTCCAAACCAGCTGGTTTACAACACACATTACATTATACAACGGCGCCATATTTTATCTATGTGCCCAATCATGATCATAATTTTTCTTCTGGCCAAAATGATAATAGTTTTCCTAGCTTTTGAGTTTTGTCGTTTACACGTTTCAACGTTAGCAAGTCTAAGAAAGAGACGAACATAACATTTCATTTTGAATAACTTTGGATTTTTCTTGAATCAAAACCAACAACCAGGAAGAGAACATCTAGAGCTAACTTTCTGTGACTACATTTTATCCCCAAAAACACACGACTTTCTGTGATAAGTTAATTACCACTTCTCATACTTTGAACTCGTGATATTGAAGACTCTTCTCTTTTGGGTTTCCAACTAGGCAACTAGTACACCAACTAAACTATTTACACTAGATTAGTATAAAATTATTAATAATGAATCTTCCTGTCTTTGTTTGTTAAAAATATTTACAACAATTCATATATGTTCAAAGTATATAATAATGTAATATTTCAGATGTAATATCTTGTCCAATATCATATTATGCGAAGTTGAAAAATCAAAGCCATAAACCTTAACTACAAACAAAGAGAGCCAATAATCCGATCATTGCTCAGGTTTCTGGCACACCAAAAAGAAAAAAAAAATCATTGTTCAGGGGAGATACTAACGGAGCAAAAAAAACGAGATACTAACGAAGCCAATTGCAGTTTAGCCTATCATGTTGCTGGAATTCTGATAGCCGGTTAAGTTTGTCACACACCGCGTTGGCTGATTGAGTATAAGTTTACCATTTTTCTCAATCTAATGACGTATTAAATATATGTATGTCCGATGACCTGCCGAAGTCTACTCAATATTGTTTAGTGAGAATGGTATAATACAAATGCTAATTTTGATTACGCAATACTCGTAAACATATGATTTTATCAACGATAATCATTTAAAGGAAACATCCTTAAATATATAGAGGAAGAAATGTCGATGAATAATAGTGGAGTTGAATGGGATGCTAAAATGAGAAAAGAATGAAGAGGAAAAAATCTTCCGGTATGTGGGAAACCGACCGGGTGCTTATGGTTAAGTGGAAAGAGGAAGGGTTTGGAATATCACCATATTTTAGGTTTGATTTACCTGCCATAAGAAACCAAATCACATTTTTCGACCCATTTGAATATGTGGGAGAGGGTCTATCCGTGGGTTTCACTTCCCATCTGGGGTTAGGTGTGTATCTTTAATTGATCCAGATTTAACCCTTTTAGTTTTTTTTTAAAAAAAGTATGTGGAAGACCGATAAAGAGGAATCAGTTGAATTGAATTGGCTGCTAAAATTATGAGAAGAAACTATAGAGAATATAACAATGACCACTGGATCCAAAACAAAGCTACTCTCTTTTCTTTAGTGCAATTTAACCTTCCCAACGCAGATTCCATATGCATACACCATTACACGTTTCATGCAATACTTTGATATGCATGTTGCATGTACGAGGTAGACATACATGCCCTAGAAAGAATCAGGTACGATGTTCATCAAAATATTTCTACCAGGATTACAAGTTGCATATTAACCTTGGTTAACTCATTATTGCAGCGTGTCCTATAATTCATGATCTAATTACTAGTCATGATGCTAGTTTGTGAACGTTTGATCAGTTTTCAATTTGGTTATTTTAGATTAACTTATCTGTTCATGTCCATCTTAAAGATAAAAAAGAATAATGTATTTACCTTTTAGAGAAAGCTTCGCTATGTCTTATATGTTCATTAACTCTATATATGTGACAACATTATCATTTAAGTGACATACGGTTTCATGAGAATCGCTTCTGATTTTACACGATCTTTTTATTTCTTTTACTTGAAAAAAGTTGTTCTTCAGTAATTTTCATATGAAAAAAGTATTCGTGTAAATTGCTAGTAATAGTGTGTGATTGTTACTGGATGATGAAACTAAATATGAAGTGTGCATGATTTTTTTTTTTTTTAATTTTGTATACCATATCAGCTAATGCGGCCAGTTTTGAGAAGAATACAGTAACAATCCGATCAGTTCGAAAGGAATACACTCAGTTCTATAGAATGAACTGATTACCATATTGTTTGACCCGAGTTTAGAATATCTTCAAACAGATGCCAGAAAATAGTCAGATCATCCTGTTACTAGAGTATCATGTAAACTGTATGGACCAAAACTCAAACTCAGATTGGTCAAGTAATAGCAATTTTGTTCATATAAAGAATCAAACCCAAAACAGATGGGTTTACACCATGACATATGCCTTTCACCACTACACTACTAAAGTATAAACAAATATTAAGTAGGTGGGTTGGGTTGTTTTGGCCATGGAAAATATCTGTTAACAAAACGGGTACCTCTGCGTTGCTCAAGCTCGGTTGGCCTCTAGCTTTTTGTCGGATTCGAAGTCTTCATTATGTGGTGGGTTTTGAAAGTCTTTTAAAACTCTTTTATTTTGATTGTTTATAAAAGGGCAGAGTTGGAGGAGATTGGGGATGGATGGTTTCATTATCAGGAAACCTACCGAGATCCACTCACGATCTTGAGAATAAATGACGCTCAGAGAAAGTTGGCCCCCTCATTTCGCTTTGCTGAGAGGTTAATACAACAATCCGAAGTTGTAAATCATGTTTTATTACAGAAGAAGGTACATAAACTTGAAGACGGACATTCTTAGAAACTAGAGTGCTGGGGCAAACTGCAAACAAGTCTTTTGAAAACAAGAAAACTACACTGTGTAGTTTACAGTCGCTGCCAACAGTTTCAACTTTGTATGTATCCCAATTTTGTGATGATCTAGTCAGACTTCATGTAGACCGTTTGACCTATCTAATAAACATGTAATATGGAGAATGAGCGTACAAGGGTCACAACTCACACATATAAAACCATGTATTTGCGTCTAACTTTGATCCAGATAGCCATATAGCTCATTGTTGTGGTGGAGCTTCAACAATGTTTTCTTGCATCCTAATGTCTATTCACAAACCATCACAAATGGCTCGATATCTCCATCTGCTTATTTTCCTTCCGTGACTCCTTCAAGATCGATCGGGTCCCACTCGTCTCTTGTTAATATAAGATACTAAGGAAAATTTTCAAGATATTCGGTCACACAAATAACACACTTTTCTTAGGAAAATTTTCATGTATATTCGGTAAGACAGTAAATGGTGTCCGAATACAAGAAATTAATTAAATAACTACGCATATCCAGAACCTGTAAAAACTTGGATTTTTCTTGTATAAAATTGAGAAAACCTATGGATATGTTCGTTAGTAACATTGATAAACACTTGTGTTTATTTATTTCACTGTTTCTTTCAGATACCGTATAAAAATAACATAAGAGCCCAAAAAAAAAACAACATTTCTAGGTTTCAAAGCATCGTCGTCTCTTCGTTCTCATCAACCTTCTTCTTCTCCAAATGGATTCAACATCCACTCATGGAAACCTTGTCGAAGAGAGAGAAGAGCTCATGGTGCTTCCCGGCGAGAGTAACAATCGACCCACCATGAAAAAATCCCATCTTTTGAAACCCCATGTAACCACCACCATTGATGGGTCTGAATCTTCCTCTCCTTGCGTAAAGTCGTCATCTTTGAGTGTTTCCTTTTCTGGGTGGAGGCTACCGAACGAAAAGTTCAAGTCTTGGGCTCGAAAAATGTCTGCTTTACACAAACCCATCTGGATACAATCCGGAATCTTCGAAGCAATCAAAGCATCCACTTACAAAATCCCCAAAAACCCGTCTCTGATCCTCTCTCTGTCTCGGAAATGGAGCCCTAAGACCAAAACCTTCGTGTTCCCTTGGGGTGAAGCCACCATAACCCTCGAGGACGTGACCGTGCTTCTGGGCTTCTCCGTTCTGGGCTCCTCTGTGCACAATCCACTCTCAAACCCAGAGATGAAAGAGTCGGTTTTGAGACTTGAGAAGCGAAGAAGGGAGAGTGTGAAGGGCCGTGTGAAGCAGGTTTCATGGATCTCGAGCTTCGAAGGTGATCAGATGGAGCACGAAGCTTTCCTCGTGTTTTGGCTTTCGAACTTTGTGTTTCCTGATAAACAAGGATATTCTGTTTCGAAAGATGTTTTCTCCATCGCTGTTCGTTTAGCTAGAGGTGAAAGGATCGCTCTTGCACCTGCTGTTCTCGCTAGCCTTTATAGAGATTTGGGTAAAGTTCGTGGTTTGGCCTCTACTCATAATGTGGATGTTAAGTCTCTGTTTAAGTTAGTTCAAGTGTGGATATGGGAGAGGTTCAAGAGCGTTGGACCAAGACCTGGAGTGATACCAAATGGTGAACCTAGGATTGCTCGGTGGAGTGGTCTGAGACAGAGTGTTGAGAACGTGAGATTTTTTCTTGTTGATGATTTTGATTGGCGTCCTTATACTAAACCGTTGAGGAACTGGAACCCACCTCGGTTTTACAATGAAAAGGCTAAGAGTGTGTGTGATGATGATGATGTTGAGTTTGCTCGTTGTGTGAGAGTTTCCAAGCTTGATGGGCTTGGTTTTAAAGAGGATTACCATCCAAATAGAGTGGCAATGCAGTTTGGATTCGCTCAGGATCTTCCTGGTTTAGCTACTAAACGTAGAAGTAACTTCAGAGAGAAAGAAGCATGTGAGGATTATAATAGGTCTCTTGATGGTTCAAAGAAACACATCCCTTCTCGCCTTACCACAGCTTCTGTTTCTGCTGCCAAATACAGAGACTGGTGGATGAAGTCAGTGAAAGAACCAGCTGAAACTTTCAATGCAAGCAATACAGGTGATGATGATGATGACGATGATGATGATGTACCTTTAAAGGTACTACCATTGAGCCAAGTCTTTCAAAAGTTAGGAGATGGAAAGAAGAAAGCTGAGCAATTGACAAAGAAGAAACGTAAGCGAGCTAGCGAGGATGACAACGAGAATGATATGGATTGTTGTCAAACACAAGAAGAAGACGATGATGATAACATTACCATTGCTCAGAGAATCAAATGCAGAAAGAAGGGTGGTGATGTAAAGGATACTGGAGATCAAAGAACTAGTATTGAAGAGGATTGCAATGTTCCAGGCCTTCCTCAGAAGCTTTCTTTTGGAGATGAACAAAACTCTTCAGATCCTAATGTTGCTTCTGATGGAGTAGATGAGATGGAAGAAGATGATAACATTACCATTGCTCAGATTGTCAAGCTTAGAAAGAAGTGTGACAGCGTAGAGAATACTGAAGGAGGAGAATATGCTTATGGTGGACCTGAAGTGGATCACAATGTTCCAGGCCTCCCTCAGAAGCAGAAGCTTGCTTGTGGAGATGAACACAACTATTCAGACCCTGTTGTTGCTTCTGGTGCAGTAGATGAGATGGAAGAAGATACCACTGCTCAGATTAAGTCTAGAAAAAAGTGTGGCAGCGTAGAGAATAAGGAAGAAGGAGAATATGCGTATGGTGGACTTGAAGTGGATCACAATGTTTCAGGCCTTCCTCAGAAGCTTTCTTCTAGAGATGAAACTGTTGTTGTGCCAGAAATGAAGGGAAGGAGTGAAGAGAATGATGAAACCAGCTCTTCAGATCCTCTAGTTGCTTCTAATGGAATAGCTGAGAAGGAAGAAGAAGTTGATGATGAGAGACTGAAACAGAGAAAACTTGGAACAGATGAGCTAGCAATGAAGCTGGAAGCACGCATGTTGAAGGTGGAGAAGACTTTGGCAGAGATTAGACGATGGAAGATGGGAAAAAACCAAACCAAAACTCCTGTTTCTGCTTAGGCTTTTATCATCGCTATTGCAGCTTCTTATGAAAGAGAAAGCTTTTGAAGGTTTAAAGAATGGCTCCTATGTACATTACTACTCTCTGCAAAATGGATGATTACAGTTTAATGGACTTAAATATTCGTAATTATGTTTGAGTTACTTCCCTACAAACTTCACATGTCTTCTTCTCCGGTGACTGCTTTGTCACTTGCACGATGTAAGGACACTGGTACATACAGTCTCCTTTCTGACTCCCAAATGATGCAGACATGTTTCCAATGACTTAAATTTGAAAATAGATAAGGTTATAATAAACATAAAGGCAAAAATAATAAACAAAACTATATCGTTTTGGTTTCCTAGTTTTTGGGCGAAGATAAGTTGTCCCACATCGGTAATTGTGCGAGAGGACTGTTTTCTCTATGGGCTATAAAATGGGAGTGAGTTGAAATATAATAACTTACCCGTTTCTGTCAGAGGAAAAGAATGATTCGTCAATGATCGTTTTAGTGACGACGGATCGTGCCTCCTAAATTTGACGGACATTATTCGAAAAGGCGAGTCGGCCTTACGTTACTTTGGTTGGGCTTTCTCGTCAATTTTTGGAAGCCTCGATGGAAATCGAGGTTCTACCCACTTATATCAAAATAAGTTAAAGCTAACCGGAATGAATACCACATGTTAACTGTTTGCAGTAGTCCTACCTACCAAATTCCATAGATTGATATTCGATATAATTAATAAATTAAGCTTTTTGCAAAATTGACTCAAAACTAAAAGTCAAACACAGAACTAACATATGTTTTTTTGTATTTTTCTTTTGTTTTATTCACCTCACAAGTTCATATTATTCACAAAAATGCCATTAATTTTTTTTATTTTTTTTTCCCGAAAATTACCTTTTTACTCTCTCAACCTCATCATCTTCAAGTATTTACAAGATTGTCATTGCCATCAATACTCCAACCACCATGAACAACCAATTTAAAGCTCTTAATGCACCTCAAATCGATTTACACACTCTTTCTCAATTGTTATAAACTAAAAACAACATCTCTTTCACTTTCTCTCCATATTCATCCAAAAAACTCAAGCTTTTGATTCTAAATTTTAATGGTTGATAAAGCCATTCAAGCTTACGATTCTTGGTGGGTTACTTTCGTTTGAGGTTCTATGTGGTTGGAGAAGATTGTGCGCTAAGGAAGTCATCTTACTAATTAAGGTATGAAATTGAATTTTTTTACAGATCTATTCGCCTAGAAGACTTACCCATAAGTCTTCTGGCTGTAGAAGACTTAAGGGTAAGTCTTCTGGTCAACTAGACGACTTACCAGTAAGTCGTCCAGTTTTGTTTGTTAAAAAAAACTCGAGACGACTTACTTGTAAGTCGTCTAGGATAAACGGGTTAGTTTTGTATTTGACCGAATTGTGTCAGTAATTTGACTTTTCCTGTCGTCTTTGGGAAAACAAAAAAAAAATCAATATTTTATTAAAACTAGACGACTTCCATGTAAGTCGTCTCAGATTAGTTTTGCAATTGAAAAAAAAACTTAAATATTTAATTTTTCCCATACGACTTACATGGAAGTCTTCCGCCTGGGCGACTTACTGGTAAGACTTCCTGTAAGTCGTCTGGACTTCCTGTAAGTCACCTGGAAGACTTCCTAGAAGTCGTCTAGCGCATTATATTTTAGACGAGTAACAGGTAAGTCGTCCCAGAAGTCTTCCAGATCCGAAAAACCTGCATATCCAGATCTGAAAAACTTGCACATCCAAAAACGTTCAAATGGCTTAAAACAGAGAAAGTGAGTGGAAGATTAGATATATATACTTTTATAGAACACACAACGTACATATCCAAGTGGAAGATGAGAACCATCTGATTAAAAACCTGCAAAAAAAGATAGATTAGTGAGAAAGACATGAGACAAAACTGAAAAATTCATATAAAGTTTGGTGTTTTCAAGTCTAAGAAATTAGAGTGGGTTTAGAGAGTTTTAGTTTGGGAATAAAGGTAATAGATCTATAAAAAACATATCTAAAATTAATAGATCTACCTTTAAATGAGTGGAATATGAGAACCATGTGATGAAAAACCTGCAAAAACAAGATAAATTAGTGAGAAAGACATGAAACAAAATCAATATATTGATATAAAGCTTGGTGTTTATAAGTTCAAAGAGATTAGAGAGAGGTTGGAGAGTTTTAGAATGATGAACATTACATTTTTGTTGCAGCCATTTGAGAGGAAGAGAGAGAATGTGTAAATTTTTCTTTATATAGAGAGAAAAAAAAATCTAATTAGGTCAAACATTTTCGATTCAGAAGACTTTCAAGTAAGTCTTCTGAATAGAAGACTTCCTAGACGACTTACTTGTAATTCGTCCAGAAAACTTCAATATTTTTAGCGGGAAACTAAAATATTTTTAGCAGGAAACTAAGATATTTTTAGGCGGGAATATTTGGACGACTTACATGTAAGTCGTCTGGTTTAAATTATTAACTAGACGACTTACAAGTTAGTCGTCTAGACCCTTAACATAACTCCTAAACTTAATTAACTAACTAAATACTTCATAAAATCAAATTAAATTTAAAAAGTGTTTACTATAACAGAAATAAACACATATAGGTAAAAATTTAATTTTTCAAAAAACATTCAAGCTTTCCAAAATCTAATCCTAAGAATACATACAATACTACAACATATGTTGTCAAACCCTAAAACCAAAGAATATCATGACTCACTACTTTTACTCATCTATGTTGAAAACAATTCACTTTTATTGTATCTTAATTTATATCACTTCAAACATATGTTAATTACATAAGTTCAATTTTTCACTTATCAAAATAACCTTTACAAAAATTTTAAAATATTTTTAAGAAAAACTATACCAGACGACTTTCAAGGAAGTCGTCTACCGTAAATATATTCACCAGACGACTTACTAGTAAGCCGTCCAGACCCTAAATTTAACCCCTAAACTAAATTGACTAAATTAACTAACTAAACATGTTATAAAATCAAATTAAACTTAAATAGTGTTTACTATACACAGAAATAAACACACTTAGGTAAATTTTAAATTTTTCAAAAAAACATTTACGCTTTCCAAAATATAACTCTAAGAACACATACAATACTATAAAATATATTGGCAAAACCTAAACCAAAGAATATCATGACTCACTACTTTCATTCATCTATGTTGAAAACAGTTCACTTTTGTTATACCTTAATTTAAATCACTTAAAACATATGTTAATTACATGATTTCAATTTTTCACTTATCAAAATATTTTTTACAAAAATTTTAAATTATTTTAAGAAGAATTATACCAGACGACTTTCCAGTAAGTCGTCGTCTGGACAGAAGACTTGCGGGGGTTAGAAACGTAAAAAAAATCAATTTTTTTTTTGTTTGTTCACAAGGGGCTGGTTATAATTTCAATAGACTTTTAGATTACTTTTGCATTTGATTCAAGTTTGAGTTTACTTTTGCATTTGAAATCAAGTTGTGAGTCATATTTGGTAATTTTCCCTGATAAATTTTGTTGATTTGGAGTTTCAATAGTGAATATATTGTTTCTTTAAAATTACAAATGATAATATAAATATATATATAGTTTATATAGTACAAACAAATATCATGTTTTTATTTTATATTTACAACAAAATTTATCACTGTTTTTCTTTAATACTTTAATATACTTTTAATAATATTTAATAAAATATATAAATCCTATAAAACATATTTATACACATCAAATAATATAATAAAATAATATAAGAGTTAAATTTAATTAGTGTATACCCGGTAGAATCTAAAAATATTTTTTTGTAAATTAATAACTTTATAAATTAATAAAATATCATAATTTAACATTTTTAACTAGATTTTAAAATTATTAATCTGTTTGTTAGTTCACAATAGAAATAAAAAATTTAAATGTTCAATCCGTTTCTACTTAATAAATATTTTGTATACTCGATGAATTAACCTGGAAAACTGTAATTGTAAAAATGTCAACTCATTATTATAGGTTGGTTTTGAAAATCAAATTTATTTTAAGTATTTAAATATTAATTTAAAAATTATTAAAAATTGGTAATTAGGATTTATGTAAAATTATAGTTTTGTAAACACATACATTTAGGAAATTTACGTAATATCAATTTAGAAAAAAATTACATTTAATTTTAAAAAGTAAAAGATAAAACAACTTCTAGTATAATCAATCGTTCGAGTATTAAATGTTTAAATTAAATGGAAAGTATAGATTGTATAGAAATTAGAGTTATTATCATTCACACAATATGGAAAGATTATTTACCTTAAATATAGGAAATATTCAGTTGTTTATTTTAAATAAATAATATTTATATTAAAATTAAATGTCGCTGACAAGTTTTGTAATTAACTGGAAAATTCAGGGGCATAATTTTAAGAAGGAATCTGATTTAATAGTATAGATAAATAAAAGATGAAGTGCCACCAATTTGAAACCAATAGTATTGTATATATGTAAATGACTTGTTCATCATCCAGAACTGAAATAAGTAACACAGGATCCAACAGACCCAGGACGATTTTATAAACCCAATAATCATTACCAAACAATTGTTATCAGAATTTAAGGTTTAGTTCAAAGACAATGACACTTATAATGTTTTTTTTTGTAACTTACACTTATTATGTTATGGACACCGGATACACATCTGTGGAACAGTCGTGTGTGAAATCTTGAGGCTGTGACAAAGACATTTTCAGTTCAGAAAACATTGGTCGAGGCAATGATCCATGATAGCAGAGACTGTGTTGATAAACTCATCTTCGGTTGTCTCTGAGAACACTATTGCTTCAGCATTATAGATGATTTGTTCAATAACAGATTCTTTCTCGAGTTTTTCTCTGCACATAATGCTTCTGATGGCAAAAGGTGTGAGACCCTTTGCAGCACCTTTCTTGAGAAGCATGGTCGAGACGCGGAAGACACGGGCGCAAGAAGGCGGAATCTCCCAACCTTGGAGTCTCAGAAGTTCGATGTCTTGCTCAGCGTCCAAGGTCTTGATGTATTCCAATGTCTCTGAAGAGTATGGCTCTTTTGCTTGTGGCCAGTATAGCCACTCGAACGTGCAGTCTTCAAACTGAACAAACAAGTTTGTTATAGTCCAAATACTCAAATATAAATGAAACCAATGTACTCGCTTACATTATTTGGAAAGCAGTAGCCATGGTCGATCGGAGTAAGCACAATCTGACCATCATTTCCATCTCGGCTAACCAAAATGTTACCACCGTGACGATCTGCATTAGCAAGCCTAATGTCTAGAACCGATATCTTGTGAACTTGATCAACTGGGAAGACTCTAAACTTTATCTTACCAGACTCTATATAACCTTTGAAAACTTTTGGTCTAAACCTATATAATTTGAAATCTTCAAAGCTATAATTAGCTTTAAAAAAGCATAACCAATCAACCGCCACAAATTAGGTTTCAGGTCAACGTCCTTATTCAAAGCCACTATTAAAAGTTTTTATCTGACTAACAATGTTAATTATAGGTTAATTAAATTGTAACATCCCGAGTTGTGATATGTGGAAAGGTTTAAGAGAATTGATTTGACTATCTATGTCACTAAAGTTGACTTACCTTTTCTGGAGCACATCCAGAAAGAATTCCAGAGTTAAGCGTGCTTGAGCTGGAGTAGTGGAAGGATGGGTGACCTATCGGGAAGTGATTCGCGATAGCGTTCGAGTGAGGCTAAAGCACATGAAAAGGTCGGGTGGTAATTGCAGGGCCAGTAAACAATGATTTCGAGCCTTGGAAAAATTAACGCACCGACTGTTGGAACGGGATGGGGCCCACGGGCCGAGAAAACGGGCGTGGGTGGTCCAATAGTCGTGGACGGTCGGGATGTTACAAGTGGTGTCAGAGCTGATTAGCCGTCTCGGTTCTGAACCGAGAGGCGTCTTGAGACCTGTCGTGGGGCGCAACGAGGACGTTGCGTTCTTTTAGAGGCGGTGAATTGTAACATCTCAAATTGTGATATGTGGAAAGGCTTAAGAGAATTGATTTGGCTGCCTATGTCACCAAAGTTGACTTACATTTTCCGGAGCACATCCAGAAAGAACTCCAGAGTTAAGTATGCTTGAGCTGGGGTAGTGGAAGGATAGGTGGCCTATCGGGAAGTGATTCGCGATATCGTGCGAGTGAGGCCAAAACACAGAAAAAGGTCGGGTGGTGATTGCAGGGTCAGTAAACAATGATTACGAACCTTGGAAAAATTAACGCACTTGACCGTTGGAACGGGATGGGACCCATGGACCGAGAGAGTGATCGTTGGTAACTCATTAACCGTGGGCGGTCGGGACGTTACATGAATTCTCACACATATACATCTGAGACAAGTTGTAGTTCTAGATAATATCTTAATGCATCATCATCATCAACATACAGTATTGATAAATCTCCGATCATCTTAACAAGCATCCAGAATTTTCACCTTCACCGATCATTTAACAGATACAACTAGTCAATCGATTCTTCAGAGATATCGAAAATTTTAAAAATGGATCGTACCTCCGAATCAAAATCCGTGAAGCGATGAATCAACAGTCAGTGAAAATCGAAACAAACTCGTTTGAGATCTACTTGTCGCCGACTCTTCGAGAATCTGGAAACAACCTTTATTATTTTTCCCGAGAAAATTTCAGCGAGCGCGTTCCCAGTAGGAGAGAGAGATTTACAAACAGTGACAAGTCTTTCTTTTGAACAGCAGCGAAATGTGGGTGGGTCTATTTATAGGTTTTGACCTCGCTGACTTTTTGACGGAAGTTTCATGCCATCTCTGACGTCGTGAACTCCTCTTGCTTCTCCACGGCAGGATACTGTTTTCGTAACGGACGCAATCGCTTACGGTTCAAGCAATTAAATAATACCCATTGGGCCTTCGGGCTTGGGCCCTTTTCAACTATTTTCTTTAGAAGAGATGTATTCTTCCCCTTTTTTGGCTCAGTATTCTTCTCATTTTTTTTGGCTCAACTTAAACTTCATATTCACCAACAAATGGATACAACGAATTGAAACCTCAACAGATATTAAACCACACATACAAGGGATGATCTAGTATCACCCTAGGACACTTCCAAGGACCTAGCGCTACCCATTCCAAGTTCCCCTTGTATTTTTCGACCCCAAGAGAACGAGAACACCCCACAACCCGGAATGCAATCGTCTCATTCAACCACCTAATTAGACATCATGATACGAAAATGCTTACTAACCTAGTGAACTAAAGCCTAAACTGAGATTCTAAGTTATGCCTTCACTGATGGTCCAAATTGATTGACGTGAAATCCATGTCCCACCAGCATCTTCACCAGAGGTGCAATCTCAGGTTAGTCTCATGTCACCGGTGTTCGTCATCTCGATCCTCAGCCAAAAAAACGGACAGACAATTCCGAATGAAAAGCGAGCTTCAGTCGCAGCAACGAGTCGGCATCGTGAACCAGTCTTCAAAGGTGTGGGACCCGTACCACCGGTATGAACAGAACATCCACTTCGGCGCTGGGATGTAGAGCCTTCACCATGTATCGCCACAAGAAAAACATCTCCGGTTGACAACTCCTTTGATGCTTCCTTGATACATGTTCTCTCCGAGAACCGGAAACCAA
Organism: Brassica juncea; assembly: GCA_018703725.1. Taxonomy (NCBI): domain Eukaryota; kingdom Viridiplantae; phylum Streptophyta; class Magnoliopsida; order Brassicales; family Brassicaceae; genus Brassica; species Brassica juncea. The sequence goes on from CM031941.1 coordinate 35,821,332, forward strand.
ACCACTAAACACCGGTCTTCGTAACTCGCCTCTGGATATCTCACCGCCACGCAGGAAGGTAGATCCATACATGAGGAATTGTCTACCCGAACCACTCGCCGCCACTGTCGCAAAGTAGCCGGAGATCTGCAAACGGAAAATCAGATCTAGGTTCCTTCACTAGCTCTAAAAGCCGACTCCCTCCTCTTCCAGCGCCACAAAGGTCTCGCCGGTGTTCCAGAGAGCCAGAGACAGACAACGACAAGCTCAGGACGAACCGCCGATTTATCTCCGACGAAACCAGAATCACCGAGCAAGGAAACCAAAGGGAGTTGGGTGGAGAAGAGAGCAAATAAAAAAAATAGAGGAGAAAGGAGGAAACCTCTGGCACGGCGGCTGCCGTACCGGAGCTAGGGTTCTTCTGTTTCTTTTTAAGAGATGGACGGGAGCGTTTTAGAGAGAGATGAGAGCTCGGACGGAAACATGTAAACTAAATTTTAATAATTTTGTATTATTATTTGAGAGTTATGAAATGTATTTATATTAATTTTAAAATAATTTAAAAGACGAAAATGTCGTATTAGGCTTTGTCCAAGACGAGTTATTCTTGGATTCACCCGCTAGGGTGAACTTATAGATTCACCAACCAATAGAATTTCGTCATTTCATATTCAGTATCTTTTAAAAAAAGAAACAAAATATTGTCAAATTATATTATGTTTAAATAATAATAATAATAATAATAATAGTAGTTGCAAAAAACAATGATCTTTTTTAAAAAAAAAATTATTTTTAATACCGTCTGAAAAACACTAAACCCTAAACCCAAAATCCGAAATCCCAAACTTTTGGGTAAACCCTAAATCCTTGGATTTTTTCTGAAAATTATTTTTAATGCAGTCAGCAAAACACTAAACACTAAACACTAAACGCTAAACCCTAAATCCTAACTCCTAAACCCTTGGGTAAACCCTACACCCTTGGATTTAAATTCAACATTACAAGAAAACACAACTATAGCGACGAAAATTAACGAGGAAAACAAATCCTCGTAAATTTACGTCGACTTTACGAGTACCGTACGAGGAAATACAAAATCAACATGAGTTCGTCGTACAATAACGACAAAACTGTTTCCTCGTAAAAAGGACGTACTATACCGTGGTTTTTACGAGGAAAAATGATTTTCTCGTAAACTCGACGTAAACTTAGCCATCTACATTACGAGGAAAATTTTAACGTGTATTTAACGACGAAATTTCGAGTCCACCAACTTTGTATTTGTAACATGTTTTTTTCGGCTACCTAACAAAATTTCATCGTAAATTCGTAGTAAAATCTCAAGTACCAGATTCGAAAATTTCCAATAAATATGGATGTTTGAACATCATTTTAAACACACCAACAAGAAAAAAAATAAAAACGTGAAAGAAAAAAAAATGTCGGGCTCCGGGAATATTTTCGAGTTGCGGAGGTAGATGTATATGCACAGAGATGCTAACGGGAGAGTGAGGAAAGAATACCTCGAAGGGCTGGAGATATTTATGCATCAAGCAGATTCCACACCGCTCGCCCAAGAAAGCGGTAAGATGTTCTGTCCTTGTCGGAAATGCAACAATTCGAAATTGGCAAATCGTGAAAATGTTTGGAAGCATTTAATAAATAGAGGTTTCACGCCAAATCACTATATCTGGTTTCAACATGGAGAAGATTATAATTATGAGAATCATGAAGCTAGTAGTAGTAATAGCAATTTTCACGAAGAACCGGTTGATCATCATTTGCATAATGAATATAGTTACCATCAGGAGGAACAGATAGTAGATTATGATAGGGTTCATGATATGGTAGCTGATGCTTTCGTAGCTCATGATGAAGTTGAAGAACCTAACATAGATGCAAAAAAAGTTTTATGAAATGTTAGATGCTGCGAATCAGCCACTTTACAGTTGTTGTAGAGAAAGTGTCTCTAAATTGTCGTTGGCTGCTGGAATGATGAATATTAAAACTGATCACAATCTACCTGAAAGTTGCATGAATGAATGAATGGGCAGACTTGTTTAAAGAGTATTTGCTGGAAGACAATGTGTCTGATGATTCTTATTATGAAATTCAGAAACTGGTTTATAGACTTGGGTTGCCTTCGGAGATGATACACGTTTGCATCGATAATTGCATGATCTACTGGGGAGATGATGAGAAGTTAGAAGAATGTCGATTATGCAAGAAGCCACGATTCAAGCCACAAGGACGAGGACGTAATAGGGTACCGTACCAAAGGATGTGGTACCTACCAATTACAGACAGATTGAAAAGATTGTACCAATCTGTGCAGACTGCTGGAGGGATCAGATGGCATGCCGAGCATACTCAGATGGATGGTGAGATGACTCATCCATTAGATGCAAGAGCCTGGAAACTTTTTAACAAAGTACATCCGGAATTTGCTAGCAATAGCCGGAATGTGTATCTCGGATTATGCACAGATGTATTTAGTCCATTCGGAATGTCAGAGAGATAATATTCATTGTGGCCAGTCTTTCTTACGCCATACAACCTGCCACCAGAGATGTGCATGCAACGGGAGTTGCTATTCTTGACCATATTAATACCTGGTCCGAACCATCCAAAAAGGTCTATAGATGTTTTCCTACAACCACTGATAAAAGAGTTGACGAATTTGTGGTCAACAGGGGTGAGGACGTATGACTGCTCAACGAAGACGAATTTTACGATGCGAGCGATGCTTTTGTGGACCATAAGTGACTTTCCTGCCTATGGGATGTTGTCTGGATGGACTACACATGGAAGATTAGCTTGTCCATATTGTAAGGGAACGACATATGCTTTTCAACTGAAGAATGGCAGGAAGACAAGTTGGTTCGATTGTCACCGTTGATTTCTTCCCATGGGCCATCCGTATCGAAGAAACAAGAATTTGTTTAGGCACAAAAGGGTTGTGAGAGACACTCCTCCTCCATATCTAACTGGAAAATAAATTGAAGCGCAGATCGATTACTATGGAGCTTTGGAAACAGTTCCTCGTGGTGGTAATGGGCATGTCCCCGATAATATGCCTGATTTTTACGCTGTTCGGCACAACTGGCACAAGAAGAGTATATTTTGGGAGTTGCCATATTGGAAGGATCTTCTTCTGCGCCACAACCTCAATGTGATGCATATAGAGAAGAATTTCTTTAAGAACATCATTAATACAATACTGAATGTCCCAGGGAAGTTAAAAGACAACATAAAATCGAGGTTGGACTTGCCGGATATTTGCTCAAGAAGTGAGTTACATATAAAAAGCAATGGACAAGTTCGCGTTCCGATATTCAGATTGTTTTCGAAAAAAAATCGGTGTTGTTCAACTGGGTGGCATCAGAAGTGAAGTTCCCCTATAGGTATGTTTCAAATCTCTCGAGATGTGTTGAAAAGGGTCAAAAGTTCTCCAGGATGAAGAGTCACGATTGTCATGTCTTTATGCAACGACTACTTCCCTTTGCATTTGCGGAGCTACTTCCAATAAACGTACATGAAGCACTTGCAGGTAGTATATTATAATAGCGCATTAATTTTATGATGGTTTAGTTTGCAATAATATATGACTACTAATGTGTTTAATTGTTTTTAGTTTGGAATATACAAGGCATTGGAGCATATTTCAGGGATCTGGGCACACACACTCTTAAAGAAGAAGTGGTGGAACAACTTCACGAGAACATTCCCATCTTACTGTGCAACTTGGAGAAGATATTTCCTCCGGGATTTTTTGACGTCATGGAGCATCTAGCTGTCCACCTCCCATATGAGGCATTGCTTCGTGAACCTGTACATTACGGATGGATGTATCAGTATGAGCGAACCATGAAATATTTGAAGGGAAAAGCAAAAAACCTCGCAATAGTTGAAGGTTCTATAATTGATGGAAGTTTGACGGAAGAAACTTCTCACTTCACATCGTACTACTTTGAGTCAAAAGTACGTACGCGGAAAAAAGCTCCAAGAAGATATGATGATGGTGGTGTCGCGACAACATATGCAGATGCTGGTGTTCCAGACATCTTTAGCCAGATTGGACGAATCGGTGGGAAATCAGAAGAGGTTTGGTGGTCGAGTGAAGAAGACGCTCATAATGCACACACCTATATTATACTCAATTGCGAGGATCCATTGATACCTTATTTTGAAAGGTACCATATATGGAAACTTCTAAACACATATATAAGTATAAATTATATTATTTCCAAAGATTAATTAATATAAAATGTGATTTTACAGCCTATTTGTTTCTCAAGTCGAAGAAACATTCTCGGGTATATCCACAAGTGACGTAGACAGAAGGAAATATCAACACTTTATTAAGTGGTTGAAGAATCAGGTATTAACTCAAACTCTTAATTTTTGGAGGTTGATCGATCAAAATCTTTTTTCATACATGATCTGTATTTCAACGTTGTCTTTAATTTTGCAGGTTGATAATGGCGACGATGCAGATTATCCTACGTGGTTTCACGAAGTAATTCAAGTTCCACTTGCAAAGGTCACCACATCAAAGATGTATCTCACACGAGGCTATACTTTTCACACATATGAATATGGTAGACAGCGGGCGACCAGTAACTATGGAATATGTGTGAAAGGCGAAACAGATTTCTACGGGATCTTGCAGGAGATTATTAAAGTGGAATTCCCAGGGTTATTGAAGCTGAAATGCGTCCTCTTCAAATGTGATTGGTTCGACGCCGTCGTTAACAGAGGTGTTCGGCTTAACAAATTCGGTATAGTTGATGTCAATGGTGGACGAAGGTACAACAAATTATTTTTTTGGCATTCGTGAACTGTATGATTAATTTCTACGTTGTCTTTATTTTTGCAGGTACAACAAATTTGAGCCTTTCATCTTAGCTTCACAAGCAGACCAATTTAGCTTCCTTCCATACCTTTGGATGAGAGAATCGGGAATAAATTGGTTAGCCGTGATCAAAGTTACACATTGTGGACTAATCATCGGTGGAGAAGAACCACCATTGCAAGAAGAACAGATAAATGAAGTCGAGGAACTTGAATAACAAATTGATGACATCCTTCTCATTGATCCGCATAATCACGAGTACGAAGATCTTACCGACGATGCCACAGACGAAGCTGTTGATGACGCGTTTAATGAAAATGATGATGTTTCTAGTATGACGAGAATGTTGATGTATCCGATTGATGTATATGTTTTTATTACGATTGATTTTCAGATTTAATGCATGTGATTTGATGGATTTAATCATGAAAAACTATTTATATAATTTGATTTTGTGTAAGGTATTTGGGGGTTTGTATTAGAAATAAGAGATTGAGATTATAAGTTAAGGAATTGTGGTTTTAGAATTTGGGGTTTCAAATGGAAAGAAGAGATTGAGGTTAAAGGGAAGATGGGTTTGGGGTTTGGAATATATGAAGTAGAAGATGAGGAAGATGGGGTTTGGGGTTTTGGATTTTAGGGATTTAAACACTAACCTCGTAATGTAACGAGGAACTTACGACGAGAAGTAAAAATAAAGAACGAGTAACTCGTAAATTCCATGTAAGCAGAATTTATCGTAAAGACCTCGTAATAGGAAAACGCGGGACTCGCTATTTCCTCGTAAATAAAAACGCGGGACTCGCTATTTCGCCGTTAAGTAACGAGGAATGTACGAGGAAATAATACTCGGGCCTTGCGAGTTCTTCGTAAAAAAACACGGGACTCGCGAGTTCCTCGTAACTTTACGAGGAAGTTACGAGGATTACTAATTTCTTATATATACACGCGAGCTTCTCAGTCCCATTTCGTCTCCATTTCCCCTCTCTTTCATAACAATGGTACGTCCTCTCAACTTCCTCTCTAATTAGATTAGTTTAAGGTAGATTAGGTGGTTAGTGTAGGGAATTTAGATAGGTTTACGGATTTTATGTTAATTATTTGTTAATTACTGTCGATGTTAATTTTAAAAATTAGTTTTTTTTTTCAGAAGGTTCGAAAGAACAGACTTACTTCCCATTACAGAGAGATGTTCTCTGAGCCTGGTACTCGTTTAGACCCGTCTTCTTCAGATCCCGGTTCTTCTTCAGCTCCCGGTTCTTTGGGTCCGGAGACTGTCCCCGAGACTCAGTCTTCTCAGAGAGTCTCTCGTTCGCCTTCTTCTGGTGCACCATCGGTTCCTCAATTCGTTGCACCACCGGCTCCTCATGATCATGTCTTAGAGGTGCCTCCTCCTGTGCCTCCTCCGATGGCTCCTTCGATGCTGGCCGGGATTCATCCCGATTTGATGGTGCCGCCGAGTGCTCCTTACTCGCTGTACACTGTCGAGGACCTTCTTGCTCAGCCAGACAGAGAAGGTTTACCAGTCATAGACCCCGACCGACCGGACGGAACTTTGTGGTACATTACATTTTTTTAAAAAAATTCTTTTAAAATTCTTTTATAACAATAACAAATAATTTATACTTTAAATTTGTTTTATTTTCAGGTTTAGGGTTGACGGATGTCTTGCTCGGAATGTAACCGAGACGATCAAAGGTTACTTCTCCGAGCCACATCCGAACTGGAAAAAGACACTGATACACGTCAGAAAGACGTGGTTCAAAATTTTCGCCGTAAGTTACTATTATTTAATTATAAAATTTAATTTTTTTTTATGATTTAAATATTTTAATTTTTTAAAACTAATTCATAATTTAATTTTTTTCTGTTACAGCAAAGATACCATTGGTCCATGGGAGTCAATGAGAAGGTGAAGAAAGCATTTAACGCGAAGGCGCAAGCTCGCTTGTTGGACACGGTCTACAACTGGAAGGGAGACTGGATAGTGAAGGGGTATGGGCGTGGCAAACCCCCAGAGCTCACCAAGGACATGTTGGATGGCCTCATCCGTTATTGGCGGGATCCTGACTTCATTAGAGTCGCCGCGTCTTGCTCTACCTCCCATCAGACGGTAGATGAGCAAGGCCACGGGCCGATGCTTCACTCTACGGGTCAAAAACCCCACGCCGGTGTCCGTCTGGATATGGTAATTAAATATTTAATTTAATTAATTTATATATATATATATATATATATTCTAACTTTCTTAAATGTTTTTAGGTCAAAGAGACGGGAGAACTCCCGTCTCTTTTGCAACTTTACGAGAGGACCCACAAGAACAAGGCGGGCCAATTTGTAGATGATAGGTCCGAGCAGATCTTCAACGACTTGGTTGGTCGGGTTGAAGACCGCCAGACCCAGTTGACCCAGCAGTCCACCGACGGATTACCCGTCACCTTATCCACACTTGAAGTGGATAGGATTTACGAGGAGGTAAATTTTTTTAAATTTTAATTTTTTTTATTTTTTATTTAATTTAACTTTAATTTTTTACTAACAATATTTTTTTTTTAAGGTTGTCCCTAAGAAAAAGGGACGTACGTTGGGGATTGGTTCCGTCAACGATGTTCCGAGAGCGACATCGTCTTATGGCCAGAGACAGGATGATGAAGTCACTCAGCTGCGTAACGAGTTAGACTCGACGCGATATGCGTTTACAGCTCGTATGGGTGGAGTCGAGGGTTTCTTGGACGTTGTAGCGGCCACAAATCCGGAATGGGAGTCCTTGTTGAGGAACATGCGACGAAAAAATTCCATTCCAGTCTAGTGCACGCATGACGAGGAGGATTTAGAGAGGAGTAGCCAGGAGTTTTTCCGGGCGATGAACGATCCTTAGATCTTTTTTTTTTCTTTTCGGTGTTTGTATTATAAATTCAAAACATATTTATGTATAAAATATTTTCTTATTGAGTTTTATTTTAAATTATATTTTTATTAATAAATTAATTAATTTTTATTATCAATTAAATAATTTTTATTATATTTTTTAATTCTGGAAAATAAACAATCGAAGTAAATTCGTGGCTAAATTACGACTACATTATGTGGAAACTTTACGAGAAATTAACGAGGAATCCTTTACGTCAACATTACGAGGAATAGTTTACGAGTAATTTACGTGGAATAGTTTACGTGGAGTTTACGAGGAAATGCTTTCGAGGTATTTACGAGGAAATGTAGCGTCCTCCTTACGTGGAAACCTTACGTGGTTTTTACGACGAAATCTTTACCTCGTCTTTACGACGAACTGTGTTTCTCGCTAGATTACGACGAATTGGCGAGGAAATATTCGTTACGACGAACGAATAACGACGAAACTTGTTTCCTTGCTAATTCCTCGTAATGGCTACTTTACGACGAACTTACTACGAATTTCGCTGTCGTTAATGTTGTGTTTTCTTGTAGTGTAAGGATTTAGGATTTATGATTTATCCAAAGGTTTAAGGTTTAGGATTTAGGGTTTAGGGTTTAGTGTCGCGCTTACGGTATTAAAAATATATATTTTTTTAAATCATTGTTTTTTGCAACTACTATTATTTTTTATTTATTTTTTTATTTTAAAAATATAATATAATTTGACAATATTTTGTTTCCTTTTTTAAAAGATACTGAATATGAAATAGTGAAATCTTATTGATTGGTGAACCCAAGAATAAGTCGTTTAAGACCATGACATCGATTAGGTTTTTATTAAAGAAGGAAAAAGACAGGTAAAGAAATATTATTAACGGATTAAACCTTTATTAAACATGCTTGAATTGTGATATAACAAAATAAAATTTATAACCAAATCAATAGGCATGAGATGTATCATTTTTTTACCATAGAGAACAGAAGAAACCGAACAGCAAGGTTTGTGAACTTTACCTTTCACAAGCTCTTCTCTATGAACTCCCAAATCCCATGTTCCATAAAAACACGGTCCACCTTCCTCGGCATATGCCTCTCATCAGGAAATATCAACAAGACAACAACTCATACCTCTTCCTCGCTTCAACAAGCGCGTTCACAAGTCTACCCGTGTGCCTAAAATGCACATTCTCATCCATCATCCCATGCACCAGCATCAGCTTCTGCTCATCCCTCAAGTTCCCCACATGCTGCATGACGGAGCGGAAGTATCCGTAGTAACCGATAATGCGAAGGTAACGTTGAATTCTGAGAATGCCCGTTATCTAAGCCTTCTTAAGATCTGTTGAATTCTTAGAGAATACCCAGAACTAAGGATTCAAGAGATTGGAGTTAAAACCAAAACACTAAGTTTATTATTAATCAATGATAAGAAAAGTTGTGTCTCTTACAAATCAAGAGATCACCTTATATAGGTAAGTAAAAACCCTAAAACCGACATAGAAAAGGAAATTGAAACATACTTAGAAAAGGAATGTAAAGATAGCTAGGAAAAGGAAATAATAAAACCAGAACATATGAGGTTGACGATGTATGCTACATCAGGTCCCCTCCCGTACGAGAGATTCGTCCACGAATCCAGAGAGTAGATTGTCATCAGGCTCATATTTGAAAATATGCTTGACGTTGAAGACGTCTGCGGTATGGATGTGAGGAGGTAAAGCCAGGCGATAGGCGTTGGCGTTGATCTTCTCGACGATCTCCACCGGTCCAATCTTTCGTGCTTTCAACTTGTTGTATTGGCCTACGGGAAACCGTTCCTTTGTTAATACAGCCCACACATGATCGCCTACCTGAAATTGTACTTCACGGCGATGTTTATCTGCGGCTCTTTTATACTTAATAGCAGTGCCTTGTAGATTGTCTTGTGCGCGAGCATGCACACTAGCCAACTCGTCGATAAGCTCTACAGCCCTGCCATGGAATTCGCCAGGTTGAGGTAGCGTTGTCAAAGACAATGGTCCACGAGGAATGAACCCATAGACGACTTTGAAAGGACTAAAGCCCAGGGAGCGATTATGAGCATGGTTATGGGCAAACTCAGCCTGACAAAGAAGGGAGTCCCAAGACCTAAGGTTATCACCTACCAAACACCTCAACATATAGCCCAAAGAGCGATTGACGACTTCCGTTTGACCATCAGATTGTGGGTGATATGCAGAACTCATATCTAGACTGGTCTTGAAAAGCTTCCATAATGACCTCCAAAAGTGACTAATGAACCGAGAATCACGATCTGACACTATTGACTGCGGGAGCCCATGTAGTCTATATATTTCTCGAAAAAATAATTGGGCGACTTGAACAGCATCCGTCGTCTTGCGACAAGGAACAAAGTGAGCCATCTTGGAAAAACGATCAACCACGACAAAGATAGAATCATTACCGCGCTGTGTTCGCGGCAAACCAAGGACAAAGTCCATGCTTATGTCACTCCATGGCTGCGTCGGTACTGGCAATGGTAAGTAAAGACCAGCGTTGGAGGCATGACCCTTACCACGTTGACAAGCCGTACAACGAGACACAAATCTCTCGACGTCACGTCGTAAAGTTGGCCAGAAGTATGCGTCGGTGACAAGTTTCAAGGTGCGATCACGGCCTACATGGCCTTCGTTATGCAACTCCTGGATGATCTTTAACCGTAAACTGCACGCAGGCACACAAAGACGGTTGTCTTTGAAGATGAACCCATCGACGAAGGAGAATTCAGAACGGATCCCTTGGGTAAGGTCCAACCAAACCGAAGAGAAGTATGGATCAGTTGGGTACAACTCCGCAAAACTCTCAAACCCAGGAACGGAGACTCGTAATGTGGAGACCAAGGCATAACGCCTACTCAAAGCATCAGCCACTTTATTAAGCTTACCGGACTGGTGCTTGATAACAAAAGTGAATTGTTGTAAATATGCAGTCCACGAAGCATGGCGCGATGATATCTTATCCTGCGTCCCCAAATATTTCAAGGCCACGTGATCAGTGAATAGAATGAACTCTTTGTGAGCAAGGTAGTGACGCCAATGCTTAATTGCTTGAACAATTGCATAAAACTCGACGTCATAGGTGCTGTATCGACTACGAGCTCCTGCGAGTTTTTCACTATAAAATGCCACTGGTCTTCCATGCTGGCTTAGAACCGCACCAACCCCCAACTTGGAAGCATCGCAGTGCAGCTCAAAAGGAGAATCGAAATCAGGGAGCACTAATATGGGAGCCGATGTAAGTTTGTCTTTAATGATGTTGAAAGCTTTCGACGCTTCTTCCGTCCAGATGAAAGAAAGGCCTCTCATACAATCCGTAATTGGCGCTGTAATGGTGCTGAAGTTGTGTGTAAAACGCCGGTAGAACGAAGCCAAACCATGGAAGCTACGAACTTCCGAGATCGTGGATGGAGTGGGCCAGGAGGCGATGGCTTCGACCTTCTGCGGGTCAACTCTCAAACCCATTGACGATACTACATACCCCAAAAACAAGACTTCAGAAGTACCAAACTCACACTTTTGTTTAGCAATGTACAACTTCTCTTTGCGTAAAGCGAGTAATACCTCACGAAGGTGAGTTAGGTGTTCTTCGAGTGTAGGACTGAAGATGAGAATATCGTCGAAATAAACGACGACAAAACGTCCAATAAAGGGGCGGAGGGCTTGATTCATCACACGCATAAAAGTACTTGGCGCGTTTGATAGACCAAAGGGCATAACCAACCACTCAAACAGACCTTCCCGAGTTTTGAATGCTGTTTTCCATTCGTCGCCTGGACGAATACGAATCTGATGGTAGCCACTTTTGAGGTCCAATTTGGTAAAGATGGATGCCTTGCCGATTTGATCTAAAAGATCGTCAAGTCTTGGGATCGGAAACCTATATCGGGTCGTAATTTTGTTGATAGCTCGACTATCAACACACATACGCCAGGACCTGTCCTTTTTTGGTATGAGCAAAGCTGGAACCGCACAAGGACTTAAACTCTCACGAACGTATCCTTTGACAAGGAGGTCCTCCACCTGTCGACGAAGTTCTTCGTGTTCCTCAGGACTCATACGATAGTGTGCGCGATTCGGGAGAACCGCATTGGGTACAAGATCAATATGATGTTGAATGTCTCGTAAGGGTGGTAAGCCAGCCGGTAGTTCTTCCGGAAATAAATCATCAAACTCTTGAAGAAGGGAAGAGAATGCTGGTGGGCATGATGGGTGAGTCGTTGGTGGTGGAGTGACGGCAACTAACGCAAATATAGGGCTTGACCCATGCAACTCTTGTTCGAACTGTGACTTCGAGATAATTAACAAATTTTGTTTTGGTGGTGGCGGAAGGTTGGTGCTCGGGTTTGCGTGATCCGTGTCGGGTGTTGGGAGCAGGGTGATCTTGCGGCCTTCAAACATGAAAGAGTTTGTGTTTGTTTTACCGTTGTGTATAACCTCTCTATCGTATTGCCATGGTCGCCCTAGTATGATGTGGGAGACGTCCATGGGGGCTATGTCGCAATATAGACTGTCCTTATAGAAGGAACCGATGGAGAGAGTTAACAATGTCCGCTGCTTAATTAAAACTTCTGCGCCAGTTTGCATCCACAGCAACCGGTAAGGGTGAGGATGTGCTTCCGGTGTTAGACCAAGCTTCCGTACGGCTTCTTCGGAAACTACACGATTCCGCAGTCACGCCGCTTCTTGGTGGAGTCAGCTAAAGCTATCACGCAACCGTCGTGGTAAAGACAAAATCGTCTCATGGGATAAACTTAAGAAACATATGCGTAAAACGTTCATTCCATACAATTTTGAGCGCCTCATGTTTCAAAAGTTTCACAATATTCGACAAGGTGGCCGTTCGGTGGAAGATTATGCGACTGAGTTCTATCAGATGCTTACTCGTGTGGACATTCAAGACTCGGAGGATCAACTGGTCGCTCGCTTTATCGCAGGATTACGTCCTCAACTTCAAACCATGTTACATCAATTCGATCCTAGCACCGTATCAGAAGCTCGACAACGTGCCTTGTTGGTCGAACAGCAATCAAAGTTTACCACAAACACATGGACCAGTAACTCTCGACAACGCAACAACACAACGACCGACGACAACAAAAACTCAACGGAGCGGAAGTATCCGTAGTAACCGATAATGCGAAGGTAACGTTGAATTCTGAGAATGCCCGTTATCTAAGCCTTCTTAAGATCTGTTGAATTCTTAGAGAATACCCAGAACTAAGGATTCAAGAGATTGGAGTTAAAACCAAAACCCTAAGTTTATTATTAATCAATGATAAGAAAAGCTGTGTCTCTTACAAATCAAGAGATCACCTTATATAGGTAAGTAAAAACCCTAAAACCGACATAGAAAAGGAAATTGAAACATACTTAGAAAAGGAATGTAAAGATAGCTAGGAAAAGGAAATAATAAAACCAGAACATATGAGGTTGACGATGTATGCTACATCACTGCATCACAGAACTCTTCACGTACCGGTCATCATCAGGGAGATCCATGTACTTCTCCGTGTAAAACGTGTCGTACCCGTCCCAAGAAGTAACAGGAGCACCCGAGACAGCGCATTTAAAGATCTCAGGGTACTTAGTCAAGAGTCTAGCTGAGAGGTACCCACCGTAACTCCAACCGTAGACTCCAATGTGATCCGTTTTAGCTAAACCCTGCTCGATAAGCCACTTGGCTCCGATTTCTTGGTCCTCTGCATCAACGTTTCCACAGTTGTGTTTGATCCAAGACTCAAATTTCAGACCGCGCCGTGCAGTTCCTCTGTTATCAAGCTTCCAAACTAAGACGCCTCGGCTTCTCAAGTACTGTGTCCTCATGTCAACTGTATTAATCCAAGAATCTTGCACCAACTGAACACTAAGACCTCCATAGATATTGATCATCGTCTTATAAGGAGGAGGACCGAACTGCGAACTGTCTGGTTTATAAACCGCGCCGTACAGCGTTGTCTTTCCATCATTCGCTTATATTTATAGAGAATACATACATATATTCAAACTATACATGAAAATAATAAGATTCAAATAAGTATATGAAACAGGACATAAGGCATAGATATATGATTTAGGATTATGATTTGTATTGAGAATATACTTAATATTGGAAGAACATATATTGAGAGTTCGTTAAAAGATTCAAGAAAATATATAATCATACCACTTAATAAGTACAACAAATGTTTTTAAGTTTTTATTACGAAAGTATACATCAAAATGGTTTGTATTATGTTTGGTTATCTATGTAGAGTCTAAAACTATATACATTGAATATTCACATGAGACAGTGAATGAGCTTTTTCATAATATAGGACAAAAGTATAAAAAGGATGTAGTCTAATTACATAGTTGTTGGATTAACGATTGATATAGTTTATTTATATTGGATGAAAGTTTATTTATATTTGTAGCAAATGTCATATATTTCGTATATCATTTTTGTGTAGCAAATGATATGGTATGTTGTATAATTTTGTCATGTACCAAAAGATATGGTGTAATAAATTATTGTTAGAGAAATTTTAGGTTACTTATTGTTAGTAAAATATTATGGTAAAATAAAAAATATTGTTAGTTAATGAAATGTTCCAACAACCTTTGTATAAGTAGATTTTTAAAAAATGTTTCTCTTTTAATAGTATAGATTTATAGAGTTCGACTGATATCATATATTGTTGTTCATTTTAATTCGTGTGACCTGTCGCAAATTACAGTTTTAAATCGTTAAAAAATACTAACAGCTGGAAAATAAATTTGCTGTGATTTGCGCAGTCATAGATCTTGCGACTGATTGCATGAACCTACAACAACCAAACTGATAATATTTGACCAGAGGTGGCCAGTGCTTTAGCATGGTGGTCATTTGACCCATGTGATTTTCTAGGAACAAAATTTTTTACTTGTATTTTGAAGAAAAAAAAACATATAAATATTACCAACTTAACTCATTGACCCATGTAATAGATGCTTACAGGGAAATTGACCCTTCTAAATGATTTGGTTGGATCCGCTACTGTATTTGACCACAAGGTATAATTGTATATTGTATATAACGAAACAAACAACTTTTTGATTGTAAGTCGCAGTCGCAGTCGCAGTTGCAAATCACCGTGACTTGCTGCAAACGCATGACCAACACTTTAAATTAATATATTTTACGATTTGACAAAATATAAATATAAATTGGATATTTGAGTAGTCATTTGAGTTTCAGAAAACTTTTTCTGAAAATAGTTCAGTGGATAATCGAGTTTTTAAGATTAATTCGGATTATAGTACATGAAACCTGAAATAATAAACGACAATTAAGATTAATAAAATTAGACGTTAAAGAAAAAAGAAACCTGAAATATTTTTCTACATGGTCCAATTCGTTTTTTTACAGAGTGGATAGGATATGAATTTGGGTTTGGGTCAAATAGAAATGCTTATGCGCCTATACAAAATCATCAACAAACTTCGGATATTTCGTCTTAAGATAGAGATAAGATAACATAGTTAGTGTATCTTCTAAATTATAATCATTAACGAAATACAGATAGATGTTGGTTTTAGAACCGCATCTCATAAAGCCCGCACAAATTATTCTTTACACGAGCACAACGCGCTATCGTTTTAAATTACAACACAAAAAAAAAAAATCAAATCAATCTCCTTGATAAAGGAAAAATGAGTATTTTATTCCTCGACTATTTGAAATTAGCACATTTAATATCTAAGTATTAGTCATTTAGTTGCGCAAAATTATTCTCGAACTAATTATTGATTGCACAAAATTGGACATGAAATAATCAACCGTTAAACGGAAAACTAACGATTTCCATCCAATTTTTAACGGTTGACTATTTCAAATAAAATTTTACGCTGTCAACAATTAGTTTGAGAATAATTTTACGCAAGTAATACTTGGGTATTAAATGTGATGTTGTCAAATAGTTAGAGAATAAAAAACTATATTTTTAATTTGAGTTTCTAAATCAAAATATCAATCTATTTTAAAATTTTGAATTAAGAAATTTTTCAGGATGATTTTTAAAAATTTATCTATATAAGTGATTTTACTTTAATTTTTGTTAATTTTGAGGATAAATATTTAAATTGTGAAAGCTTATACACATTTAAGTTATATGTAAGTACTGCAAAAGATCTATTATTACCAGTCTTATAAGATCACCGATAAATGGTTTTAGATGTTTGTTTTAGATAAATGCATGTTGCACATAAGCTATACGATACATATATATTTGTCTTGCAATAATTTATATATCAAGGCAAAGCTACAAAACATTTAATGATATTTCGATCTAAATTTCTTAGTAAACATTACAAAGATGTATCCAAAAATGTATCTTAGAAAGGTATATTGATTTCATCCAATTTGACAAATTTTATTAACTCGAACTTTAAAAATTATTATATAATAAAAGTATATATAGGTGATCTTACAAACTTATAATAAAATATAGTTTTATTATTATATATAATTTTTTATAATGATCTATCTATAATTTTTTTTTTATTATGACCAATATATATATTTTTATAATGTGTATAAGCTTTTACAAAAACTATAGTAATAAAAAAGTTATATAGATCATAATAAAAGCTTTTACACATTGAGAAATTGACAACGAATAAATAAAAAATTTATATTCATCCAACTTGATAAATTTTCTTAACTCGAATTCTAAAAATTGATTGATATTTTAATTTAGAAACTTAAAATAAAAATATAATTTTTTATTCCCTAACTATTTGAAATCAGCACATATAATATCCAAGTATTGATTGCATCGCAAATTATTCCCGAACTAATTGTTGACTGCGCAAAATTGGGTTTGAGATAGTCAACCATTATAATTGGACAGAAATCGTTAGTTTTCTGTTTATACTTTAACTGTTGACTATTTCATATCCAATTTTGCCAGTCAACAATTAGTTTGAAAATAATTTTGCGCAACCAATACTTTAGTATTAAATGTGCTGATTTCAAATAGCTGGTGAATAAAATAGAAAAAGTTGGCAATTTGGACAAGGTTTAAATTTGTAATTGGCATATTGGGCAACCTCAAGTTTTTATTTGGGAATTGGGAAAATTTGCTTTTCGGCATGGTTGAAATATCTTCTTAGGGTTCTGCTCGGTTTTATAATTACAGGTTTGCCATTTGTATTTTCTTTTATTTTGTAATTGCAATTTTGTGTACAACTTTATTCAAAATTAATTGACAAATTAATAACGAAAATTTTCCAACTAAACTTGCCTCCGTTCTGCCCAATTAAAATTGAATTCAGAACAACAGTCGACATAATCATTGAGAAGAACAATGTTCAAGAAATCGCTAGACGGTAACTAGACGCTTTATAGTAGACTAGCGACTAGACAGATTATTCGGGGCCCAAGCGAGGCCTAGGCGTTAAAGAATTAGTGACTTATTATATATATATTTTACATTTATATGAGTTATTTTAGTTTTTGAGTTTAGTTATAAAATTATTGTAATATCTTATCAAAATTAGATTTACAAAATTAAAAAAATAAACAAATTTGTGGATTTATATTAATATTATTACTTAATTTATCATATTTGGACTAATTTATATCGATTTAAACTGTTTCTAACGGATTTAAAACAATTTAAGTTGCCGTCTAGACGGACGCTCGTCAGAAGATGGAACAGCCCGTGGAACTATGTGGAAAGACCTTTTTGAAACTGAAGATCCAGATATAACTGTAACAAAAGTTCTAGGAATGCTTTAACAGCCTACTCTACTTAATGGAAGCGTATGCCACTAGATCTCTTTGCGCATGTAGATGGTCTGATAGTTTATGGTAACAAATATCTCTGAGGAATGCCGTTGTACGTCGATATGCTCACCTTGGGGAGAGAGGCATTCCTCACCACCTTATCTAGATTGACACCGTCTGCACCTGCTTCTCCTTCTGAAATGGCTAAATCCCTTCAGGTCATGTGCTCACGTCTCAAATAGAAATGTCTTATATGTTGCTTCATAAGAGGAATCATTATGATAGTTCATCTGCATATAAACCAAAATCAGAATCAACAAACAAAAAATATATGTATATATATATATATATATAAAGTCTTAACATTCTAAAATAAAATAAATTTACTAAATCGAAAGCATAAAAAATAACATCATAAAATTTCAGTGACTTCGTTTTCTGCAGTGAATGTCTTATATATTGTAAATTGGTAAACGTTTCTAAATGACATAGCTTTCACGAGAAGCTTTAAAATAAAATATTCTTTAATAAATTCTCAAAAATATTATTTTATAGGGTAAGATTATTTTTGGAATATTTTGTTAGTAAAGGTAAAAGAGAATATATCGTGAGTGGATCTATACTATTCTTTGCATAGTGATCTTTCGCGACGGAGCTCTCACGTTAAAAGTTGGAGTGGTTAAAGTCTATGTTACCTTTAATGAATGATTAAATTTATTTTATATATTTTTTATAATTAGCCATTAAACATGAATTAATTATAATAAACAATATTCAAAAAGAAAAAAACGTTACTGATAAAAACAATTCATGTTTACTATATTATTATCCAAATTAATGTTATTCATTCAGTAAGAGAATTTCTAAATATATATTTATCATGTAAAAAAGAAATTTAATTCTAAATTAAAAAATATTTAGTGGTTTTGATAATTATAAACTATGTTTTGATAAATATAACTGAAGATATTGATAGCTGATGAAAAATTAAATTTTTAACAAAAAAACACAACAAAAATTTTATATAAAGAAATTTCTCTAATATTTACATGTTTCTAATTTTTATACAATAAATATATAATGTGTAGTAAATGGCTGCATTATATAGAAATACTCTGATGTTAAATTTAGTATAGATAACAATAATTATTTTTCTGGTTTTTAATAGATAATACATTTATTAATAAATATTAGTAAGATAACTATGCTCCGCATGGCAGACCAAACACCTAGTTGCACCATAGTTTTGGTTGAGAGATTTCACTATAAGCATTAAAATTTAAATGCATGAAATTAGGAGAGAAGATATCTCGCCAGTTGATTGCAATAACTTTTTGAATGACAAGTTCTACTATAAATATTTAAATATAAAATATATATAAGAAAAAAATCTAGAGTCTAGACTACAACAACTTTTTGATTGACATATCTACTATAGATATTTAATATTGCATGATTTTGTATTAACATTCATAGTTATATAGATTTGATATTTTATTTTTCATATAAATCATACTACAAATATTATATTATAAATTTATATCACTTTAGTAAAAATAAAATTATAAGTTTTGAATATAATAAGCTTTAAATAATAATTAAAAACTTGCTGTAAATAGTTTTTAGAATAATAAATATTTTGGGTAAAAGGAAATGATAGAAAATAGAGATTATATATAATTTAATTTAATTATTATTTTTTATTTTTTGGAATATTTCCTAAATTAATTGTTTGGTCGAAATTAATTAATAATGAAAGACTAAAAATTAAGAAATAACATCTAAACAGCTATATTTGGTTACCTTTAATTGTTATTAAAAAATTAAATAGTAGAGAATATAGCAAGAAAATCTGGAGGGAAGAAATTACATGTATTCCTTCACATCATTTGTCAACGAAAAGTATTCAATTTTAAAAATGTCTAAATTATCCTTAATGAAATATATGGTTAGACTAAAAGCTAGAGACGATTAATAGAAAACAAATTGAGGTGTATCCTGGTTTAATAGTATAGATTCATGAACTGAACACAATTATTTTACTTTTAGTACCATAGGTCTGGGACGGATCCGGATATCCGGGATATTCGGGGTACCCGGATCCGGATCCGTACTCGTCGGATCCGTGATTTTAGTATCCGGATCCGGATCCGTGTCTTCCGGATATCCGAGGTTCGGATATCCGTCTAGATATCATGATATCTGCGAGTATCCGGATTCGGATCCGGATCCGTCAAAATAATTAAAAAAAATAAAAAAAAAATTAAAATACAAAAAAATCTATAAATATTACATAAATTAAATATTTTTACAAAATTTATAAATGTACTTATGCATATAATATTATTAAAATTAAAATGTAACATTATAAGACTAATTTTATGTATAAATATTAATAAATCAACACTAATTATTAATAAAATTTTAAATTTAATATATTTATAAAAAATCGGATCCGGATCCGGATATCCGGATCTAAAAATCCAGATATCCGGATCCGGATCCGGATTTGAAGGATCCGACATTTTACTATCCGGATCCAAGCGTCCCGGATATCCTATTTTCGGAGCGGATCTCGGATCGGATCCGGATCTCGGATAATATTTCCAACCCTATAGTACCATACATATTTTATTTTATAATTTTTTTTGGCGTCATTTTATTTTGTTGAATTATCCTTCTACATGGTCTATGTTAAAAACTTAAAGTACTTGAAATATAAATTAATTTTATAGAAATATAAATTAATTTTAATGAAAATATAAAATCAGATCATGATATGTATCTCCTAAGTTTATATTGTGTCAATCTTTATAAGAAATAAACTCATTTTAATTTATTTTCTAAAATAAGTTATTTCTTTCTAAATATAAGATATTTTAGTTAGAAGCCCATATATTAAGAAAATATTTGTTAACTTAAAAATATCATTAGGATTCTAAATTAAAAGATATTTAACTAATTATAAAATAGACTATTTTATGGTTAAATACATAAGTTTTGATAAAATTAAAATTTACTTAAAGTAATAATATTTTATATGGAGAATGAGTGGATTACCTTTAGTGAGGCTCATAATTGTAAATTATCCATTGAGTGACATTGAAAGCCTGAGGCACACAATTAAGTGCTCTGGTTGACGAAATTTCCCTCTGCTCTAACATACCATTCGGTGCCTACAGCGCAGTCTGAGTCAATAAGATATACTAACAGATATCGTAGCTGCTGGTCATCTCGTCGTAGGCCTGAGCCTAGTGAAGCCTCTCCGCCACACGATTTCTTAGTTTAATATGTCAAATAGTGTGGATGCTATCTCCGATACAGCTTGGAGGAAACGAAAGAGTGAGAACTAACACCTTTATTACTAGAGACAATTTCAAATATAGAGGTTGAGACCAGTTAACAGATGGAGAAAGGTTTGGCGATGAAGACGAGTAAGAACGAAACCTGTGATATATAGTTAATCCAGAACAAAACTCGGTTGACAGTGATCAGTTTTTCTTAAAGAAGGAGGTACGATTTTCTCTAGATGTTTGCAACTCTGTTTTATATTTGATAGTAACTCTTATTTTGGCGAACTAATCTGTTTTTTTTTTCTTTACATGCATAAGAAATGGGACATTTCGACAGGAAATCCTAACATGTTGCGGACCTAATAATAAATTACTAGATTTTGACCCGCGCTTCGAAAGCGCGGGTTTGTTTTATTTATATTATAATTAAAAATTGTAATATATCGGAAAAGATTTTTTTTTTTAAATATAGAATTTATATTTTAGTTTATTTGAGATTTTATGTGTACACTCTTATATAACTTTTTCTTGGGTTTAGACATTTTATTTGGACCAAAAGACAAACTGAAACCGACCTGAAAATATAAATTTGGTTTGGGTCCAGGTCTACCTATTTGGTATTTTTTGGACCTGTGGGTTTTTGTTTGAGTCCGGGTTCTATCCAAGACCCGGTCGAAAATATTTGTGTATACTAAATATATTTGAATATTTCAAATATGTTTTATGGATATTTTTTAAAACTTTGGGTTTACGGCAATAGTTTTTAGGTTTCGGGTAAAATATCAAAACTAAAAGAAATATATTTTAGATATTCAGATAAAAGGTTGGGTTATCGGATAAGATTTCGAATAAAGTTTTAGATTTTTTAGTTAATTGAATATTTTGGACTATTTGTTTGGTTTTTCAAATATTTTCGTGTTTCAGATATTTTCAGATTTTCAGATGTTTCGAATCATTTTTGGATCCTAAATACACGAAAAGATCTGAACTCGTTATGTCCGATATTCATTTATGGAATAGGAAACGGGTATTGACTATTTTAGTTTTTTAAGTTTGATATTGATGATTTTAATGAAAATAGTGAAGATTTTTCAAGAATTTTCAAGTTTTAGAAAGTTATAAATACGTTATTATGTAAGGTTGTTATAGTTCGTAATTCGGCAAGTTTGGTATTAATTATTAAAAAATATTAGTTAGTATTAGTGTTTTTTTGTTTAAAAATTTCCAAGAATAATTTAGGTAGTTAATTAATGTCTTTCTAGAAATATAGAAGATTTGATTGGAATGCGATTTCGAAATTTTGGGTATATATAAATCTAAACTGTAAATATTAGATATGAAAACTAAACAATCAGTTTTGTTATGATTTTGATATCTAAAATCGTAACATAATTCATATTTGAATAGTTGGATTTAGACATTATGGAATTATATGATGTTATTCAGGATATAGTATTATTAAAATATTTAATATTAAAATATTAAGTACTTACATTTCAGATTTTGAAGTAATGTGTTGTAAATCAATATAGTCCACGAAAACACACACTTCATCAAAAAGTTGATGATATTCTAATAATACTAAATTATTAAGTGAATAATGGCATAATCCTAATTTGTTTTCAATATAATTGTTTCATAGATTTTCATGAATGTAGATGATGAGATTGTAACTATTCGTTGTTGTTGCAATTTTATGCTATTTTCGTTAACATCAATGTTATTATAAATAATAATCTTGTGGTTATTCACTATGAATTCGATCGATGCTAGTATAAATTGTGTTTGACATATGAGGCTAACGGGTCCATCATATAGATTGTTGGACTAAAATAGGCTAGATTAATTACAGACTTTATATAGTTAAATTAATTTATGGTAAGACCAAAATAAGTTAAGTCTAATGAAAAGGTTCAAAACAACTTTCATAGTTATATTTATCTAAACTCATTCCCTTTTAATAAAGTAGATAAAGATCTCCCAAATAATATTAATATTTACAGATTTAAAGGTCTCTCAGAATATAGATTAATATTAATTTCGTGATTTTCTCCCAAAATATTAATCTAGAGACCTGTAAATCTATGTAATATTAATATTAATCTATTAATATTAATTTTAATATTGTGATTTTCTCCCATAATACTAATCTATGCGAATTTTGTAGTTGTGACTTGTTTGGCATTCTCTAGTCATAGTAATTCTCAAGATAATGATAAATTATCAGCTAAATAAATCACTAATATTATTTATTAAAATTAATAATTGAATATAAAATATGACTAAACCTAAAATTATGGGAGTATGACAAATCAGTAAATTCACATCTCAAATAATAGTATAGATGGTTGAATTAGTTTTGTTTAGTGATATTTTTATATTATCTAAATTAAAGTAAAAAAATTTAACTAACATAGCATAACTTTATAATAATTATTATATGAAAACTAAATATATTTTAGAAAAATATCATTTTGCATCCTAATTTTGTCCTTTAAATTAAGTTAAGTTATTCATATGATATGTGCAAAAAAATATTTATATTTTGAATATCATCTTTAATATGTCTATAAATAGAAAATCAACATAAATCAAGTTTTTCATATTCTTTAATTAATGTACGCGACAAAATAAATACATATTAATTAAATATACTCATATATTATTAAGTTTATGAAAAGAATTATTAGAAGATGGCTTGTATGACTTTTGTCACGTGGCCATTTGAAAAATTTATGTGAGAAATACATATCGATTATATTGTTTATTAAATAATTTTGAATCAAGATTTGGGAGATCTAAATAATTTAATTTTAGTTTCTATTTATTTATGTTCCGTATTTTTCTAGTATAACATTTAATTACGAAAATAATTATAATGAACTAATATGATATTTATAAAATTTTAAATGGCATATTTTGTTATATCCCATATGAAACTAAGATTACTTTCAAAGTGTACTTTTATTTTAATTTAGAAGATGTAAGAAAAAAATTATATTTGATATTTTATTGTGTAACATGAATGAATTCATTAAACTAATTTATATGAAAATATCGTAAGATAACAATTACTTTAAAACAATTATTATTGTATTTATGTTAATTACTATCAACAATAAAAATAAAATAAAAAACTATAACATATATGTTTCTCTATCTATGTAAATATTATTTAATGAAGTTATATATTTTTAAAAGATAAAAAATAACATGCATAAACACTTATTGCAATAAGTTATGTAAATTTTCTTAAATATGTAACATAAGTATATATAAATATATGCAAAAGATCAAATATTTATATATTATTTTATGAATATTTTTTAGTAAATTATTACATAAATCTGTAATAAAATATTAAAAAATTTGAAATAATTTGGTTTTATTTTTAGAGTTAATAAAATAAGTTAATAATAATACAATTGATAAGCAATTCATACTATTATTATTATTATTTTTTTGAAACAACTCATTGTTCGTTGAGATATGATAATATCAAATCAGAATAGAATCAGTATATTCTTGTATAGGATAAGATACGATAGATATGATTCTCTTGTAAAAATATTGTACTATGTTCAATGGAAAGATCATCTTTCATGGTATCAAACACCTAAAAGATCTTGGCCTTCTCATCTCTTTTCTTCGATCTCTCCCTCTCTTCTCTTCTCTTCATTCTCTACTTCTCCTCCTACCTGCGTTTAATCGCCATGGCCAATCCTGCACTCTCCGGTAATTCTGCCGATAAACCATTCGAAATTAGTCAAATCCGAGCCTATATTCATATTGTGCTCGACCTTGACAAGATGAATTACGACGTGTGGCGAGAGATCTTTGAGACACACTGTCTCACTTTCGGAGTTCTGGATCATCTTGATGGGTCTTCTACGCCTACCCCTGCAACAGAGAAGACTTGGAAAGAACGTGATGGCCTTGTCAAAATGTGGATCTATGGCACCATCACAGACTCTCTAGTCGAGACCATTCTCACTCCCAAAAGTACTGCTCGTGATCTGTGGAACACGTTGGAGAACCTCTTCCGGGACAACAAAGAAAACCGAGCGATACAAATGGAGAATGAGCTACGCACAATCACTATAGGGGATCTCTCAGTCCAGGAGTACTGCCGTAAACTCAAATCACTTTCTGATTTGTTAGCAAACGTCAAGTCTCCGGTGACTGATCGACAACTCGTGATGCACTGTCTCAACGGACTTAACGACAAGTTGGATGGCATTCACAATTTCATTAGACATCGCAGCCCCTTTCCAATCTTTCGCACGACTCGCTCCATGCTCCTTGCTGAGGAAGAAAGGATCAACAAACATTCTCGTCCTGCTGTCTCTCACACAGATACGACTTCATCTCCTCAGGTGTTGTATGCCTACGGCAACTCCTCTGGCTCTAACTCACAGAATCGACAATCCAACAATAACGGCAACAGAGGAAACAACAATCGCTATCGGAACAACAACAACAACAGTCGAGGTGGAGGCCGCTCGAACAGAGGAAGAGGTCGCTACAACAACACCAACTCGGGCTCTTCACATGTTGCGTTCCCGCCATCGATCTATGGTCAAACTCAATGGCCATATCCATACTACCCGGGAGCACCACCGGCGATGTCCTATCCTATGGCGTACACGCAGCTCCCTATGTCTCAGGTCCAGCAGCGTCCTAATACTGGCATCCTCGGGCGTACACACAACAAACAACTCCGGAGACTCACGTCGCTCAGGGAGGAGAAACTTCGACAATGATCCCTCAGGCCCTCGCTCATGGATTCAACACGATGAGCCTTCAGGATCCCGCAACCTCGCCATGGTACATGGACAGTGGAGCCACGAATCACATCACCACTGATCAAGGTACTCTCTCTTCGGTTTTTAATGTGCGCATGACTCCTTCTGTTCATGTCGGTAATGGGTCCATTGCTCCTGTTACAACGATGGGTAACGATGTGCTTCCATTCTCCTCTTCTCCTCTTCATCTTAAAAATGTTCTTGTTTGCCCATATATTATTAAAAATCTCATCTCTGTCCGACAATTTGGCACAGAGAACAACTGTTCTATTGAGTTTGACC
Source organism: Brassica juncea (assembly GCA_018703725.1). NCBI lineage: Eukaryota > Viridiplantae > Streptophyta > Magnoliopsida > Brassicales > Brassicaceae > Brassica > Brassica juncea. Next base: position 35,847,227 of record CM031941.1, read on the forward strand.
TGTTTGGTTTCTCTGTTAAAGATCTACTCACCAGGACGCATCTGCTCCGATGTGATAGCTCCGGCCCTCTCTACTCGGTGACACCATCCACCCCGCCTCTTCCACTTGCTTTCACCGCAGGTGTTCCTCTCTGGCACCGGCGCTTAGGTCACCCGGATAGTTCTATTAATCGTTCTTTATTTTCTTTGGGGTTTTCTAATAAAATTGCCGACTTGACAACTATGTGTCATACGTGCAAATTGGGTAAACACACTCGTCTTCCTTTTTTGTCTGCTTCTACTATTGTTAATGAACCATTTGAGATAATTCATTCCGACATTTGGACTTCACCTGTGTCTAGTAATTCTGGTTTCAAATACTATCTCTTGTTCTTGGATCATTACACACATTACATTTGGGTTTATCCTTTAAAGCGGAAAAGTGAAACATTTTCAAAATTTCTGCATTTCTCAGCTTATGTTCAAACTCAATTTCACAAATCTATTCGAGCTTTGCAGTGTGATAACGGTGGCGAATACACATGCCGAGCTTTCCTTGATCACTTGACAACCACCGGCGTTAGCATTCGTCTCTCATTTCCGCATACCTCTCAACAAAACGGTCGCTCCGAGCGGATGCTTCGCACTATCAGTAACCTTGTTCGCACTCTTCTCATTCAAACGAGCATGCCACTCTCATTTTGGGTTGAGGCACTTAACACTGCAGTCTACACTCTCAATCTCTTACCTTCTTACTCTATTCAAAATGCCATTCCTTTTACTCATTTATTTAATGTTCCTGTCTCTTATTCTCACTTACGTGTTTTTGGTTGCTTATGTTACCCCAACACATCTGCAACTTCAACTCACAAGCTCGCTCCTCGGTATATGGCTTGTGTCTTCTTGGGTTACCCAGAAAATCATCGAGGTTACAGGTGCTTGGTTCTTGCAACACGAAAAGTGGTTATCTCGCACCATGTCACTTTCGTTGAGAACATTTTTCCTTTCTCGGGTATTCCCTCTTTCTCTACTCTTCCACCTTCTTCTCCTCTTCCTCCGCCTCTCACACCACCAGCTATTATTCCTCATCCTTCTATTTCTGCTCCACTGAGTGGTCCTCTTCCGCCACCAGCATCATCATCAAACACTCATTTGATGGTGACTAGGAGCAAAACAGGTATCACTAAACCTTGGGTTCCCTTTTGCCTCCATACAGACAATATTTCTCCTATTCCTTTGTCTCATGTACAGGCAGCGAAGGACCCTAACTGGAATGGATCTATGAAGGAGGAACACAATGCTCATATTAAACACGGAACGTGGGATCTGGTACCCCACCCGCCGAATACTAACATTATTCGGTCTATGTGGTTGTATTGTCATAAGTTTAATGCAGATGGCACGCATAAGAGATACAAGTCGTGTCTTGTAGCAAATGGAAAATCTCAGCAACCAAGCATAGATTGCGAGGAGACTTTCAGTCCGGTGGTTAAGCCTGCTACAATCAGATCTGTTCTCCACATTGCGCTTTCTAAGGACTGGCCCTTGCGTCAATTCGATGTCAAGAACGCCTTCCTCCATGGCGATCTCAAAGAGACATTCTACATGCATCAGCCTCCTGGCTTCGTCGACAAGTCTAAACCAAATCATGTATGCCTCCTTCGACGGTCTTTGTACGGACTTAAGCAGGCACCTCGTACATGGTACACACGGTTTGCTACGGTTGCTAGAAGTATTGGTTTTGTTCCAAGTCGATCTGATTCGTCTCTGTTTGTCATTAATCGCGGATCTGACATGGTGTATCTGTTGCTCTACGTCGACGACATAATACTAGCGGCTTCAAACTCACCCCTCCTCCAGCGAATAACATCAGCTCTGTCGTCTGCGTTTGACCTCACTGACCTTGGTCGTTTACATCATTTTCTTGGAATTCCAGTCACCTATAATGAGTCGGGGATGTTTCTGAGCCAACACAATTATGTTGCTGACATACTCTATAGAGCGGCGATGACTAATTGTAACCCGTGCCTTACTCCGGTGGATACCAAAACCAAACTGGATCCTGACGATGGCAAGCCTGTTGCAGACCCTACTCTCTATCGCAGCTTTGATGGTGTGTTGCAGTATCTGACATTCACTCGCCCGGACATCGCGTTTGCGGTTCAACAAGTGTGTTTATTTATGCATGATCCTAGAGAGGCACACTTCCTGGCGTTGAAGCGTATCCTACGGTATCTCAAGGGGACGATATCACACGGCCTTCAGCTCAATAAATCATCCTTCACCGATCTTGTTGCCTATTCGGATGCAGACTGGACTGGCTGTCCGTCCACACGGAGATCAACCTAAGGATACTGCATATTCCTTGGGGATAGCCTCATTTCGTGGTCTTCTAAACGACAGGACACTATCTCTCGCTCTAGTGCAGAGGCTGAATATCGCGGAGTCGCAAATGCAGTGGCAGAAACGACCTGGCTCCGGAACTTATTCTTCGAGCTGGGCGTTCCTCTTTCCAAGGCAACCATCGTCTACTGCGACAACATCAATGCAGTGTATCTGTCTTCTAATCCAGTCAAATATCAGCGCACCAAGCATGTCGAGATCGACATTCACTTTGTGCGCGAACGAGTTTCCCTTGGCCATGTTCGTGTTCTCCATGTACCTTCCAGTCAACATTATGCGGACAACTTCACCAAGGGACTTCCATCTCCATTGTTCATAGAATTTCGCTCCAGTCTGAGCATTCGGGAACCTCCGCTCCGACTGCGGGGGAGTGTTCGTTAAGATATGATAATATCAAATCAGAATAGAATCAGTATATTCTTGTATAGGATAAGATACGATAGATATGATTCTCTTGTATAAATATTGTACTATTTTCAATGGAAAGATCATCAAGTTTTATTACGCTTTCACTCATACTATTATTTAAGAAGTGATTTTGCTTATACTTGTCATGTTCTCCATAATTTATCAAATGTATTATTTCTAATCTGCATAGCTTCGTTGCAAAACTGTAGTAGCTTTTTCAGAAATATATAAAGATACATTTTGATGTTTGAAGTTCATTATAATAATTATTGATGCTGCGTATTATTCTTTTGCATAAGTTATGTTTCCAACACTTACAATTTTATAAAACCATCTCCAGTATTGGTGTGGTATCTTTTTTGCTCATTACATGTCAACTGTGAAGCAAATAATGGCACATGTGAATAACTCATTCACTGATGAAGATAGCCAGAGTCCTACTATGCATTACTCTGTAAATATACTCTTACACTTTGGAGATGTAGTTCTTTTGTTTAAGAAGGTGAATTATGATCTTTCTATTGTCGTTTGTATATGATGTTTTATATTTAATGGATTTCCTTCTGTCTGATCTTTCTTATATTTATATGTACTGATCTGGGGCACATGTCTTTAAGGAACTGTTGTCATGATTCTACAAAGATCTAAGAGGATGGAAACAAAAGTTTACTTCAATTCAATCATACGCATCATCAAAGTATTTAAATCATCCAGATGCAATAATGAAGATGTTTTCATGTAAACTGAAAACACATCTCTTTTCGACAAGAAGGTTTATTGGTTCTTCTCAAACATGTTTTCCCTATGATTCATAATCTATGGAAAGCAGCTCAGTGTCTGTGAGTGTTAGGGCAGGATATACTATTTCAGTCTGATTCATATCTATTGCAGTGACATTATAACCTAAACTATTTCATTGATAACACTTACCGCTAAAGAATTAATACGAACCAGTTGATGAATTTATCAGAAAATATTTTGATCCAAAATCTACACCTCTAAATTGAAAAACACAATTTAATATATCAATTAATATGAATATTAAAATTAGATTTTAATATTAATTTTATAACTTTTTCTGCTAAATTTTAGATTTAAAAAAATTAATATTTAATGTATATATATTAGTCAGCATAAAATGCCAGCCTTCACCTAGTTAATAAACAAAAGAAATCAAATTTACATGCATGTGATGGACAATTGGTTCCAGCACACTTTTTTGTTTCTCTGACCAGTAAATTTATGCTAGATTTAGACTGTGTTCAGATCAATTATTATTGTATGACTTATTTTTATTCCGAGTTGGTGAGCAAGTTAAAATAAAGTTTTATCTTTTTAAAAACGTTGTGCATATAAACTTGTTGTGAATCCTGGATTCCATGCATTGTGAACATGGAAGCCGTAAGAGTACTTGGACCAAAACTTGGATCTAAGCTCTTTATCATTTCCACCGGTTTATTTCCGGCATGCAAACTCTCCCGCATTCAGCTGACGTCAATTCACATAAAGCTTGCGAATCATGTTACTTTGCAGGCTACCACTAATACTCTGGCTTGTGAAGATGAAGAAAATAATCGAAAGTTCAAGAAGTTGGCCCCTTCTGAATGGCGTGATTATTTCCTCTCTGCTCATGTTGATTTCTCAGTAAGTTTCTCTATACAAATATTTTGTTGTGTCTCGGATATATATGGGAGCTATGCTTATGTAGTTATATTTCTTTCCTTTTAAGGAAATTGATGAGTTTGGGAGAGAGATAGAAACACTAAAGCCAAAAGTGCGGGACATGTTCATGTCTTCCAAAGACCTTAAGAAGAAAATCCTTTTTAGCTATTTGCTTCTGACGCTTGGTATCGCTTATCATTTTGAGAATGAGATCGAGGAGAGTCTAAAAGATGGATTTCAAAAGATAGAGAAGATGATGGCGGGTGAAGATGATTTGTACACTGTTTCCATCATCTTCTATGTTTTCAGGACATATGGCCACAACATTTCTTCTGGTAAGGATTCTCTAGATACGTTTGATTATTAATATATTATATGTATACGCATTTGGGTATGTAGAAAAATATATTTTGGACCAAATCCAGATAGAAAGAAAAATCTCAAATTCATCGAAACCAGGTCTAAGTATTTTATTTTTCAACTCCACATATCCAGATCCAAAAGTTTTAGTCATTTTTTTGTTTAAAAAATCTTCTCTAAGGTGAATTCATTCATGATAGTTAAAAATGAAACTATTATAGTGAATCCGAAATCTATTCAAAAAATCTGAATATTTGATGGGTTGGATCTTGATCCGTTTAGTAAAATTTTAGGTCCATCAAAAATCGGATCCTGATATTTTAAAATTTTAAATCCGGATAGTTTATTATAATATTGAAAATACATAAATTTTATTTATATATTATTCTATTATATTATTATTTTGTAATTATTTTACAAATTCAGATTTGGATATCCGTGGATATTTTAATATTTAGACGGTGTCCAAAAACTATGGATCCAAACTTTAATGATGAAAATATGGATATTTTGAAATTTCTTGATTTATCTCTAACGATAATATTATAACCAAAGATTAATTAAGAAAATAAAATACAAAATTAAGTGACGAATCAAAAACCTGTTTTAATAACAAAATACCAAATTTTAGATAGGATCTACGAATAACTTAAGAGTTAAGACAGTTCTACTTGTGATCATGATCCGACGTTCGTATGTATAAGTATTATTTCATTTTGGTCAACAGATGTTTTCGGGAGATTCAAAGGGGAAGGTGGAGAATTTAAGGAATGTCTTGCAGGAGATGCTAAGGGTATCCTGAGCTTGTATGAAGCTGCTAACATGCGGACAACTACAGATTATATATTGGATGAAGCCTTGAGCTTCACATTAAGTTACTTGGAGTCGTTAGCTGCAAGTGGTACATGCAAACTTAATCTCTTGAGGCGTATACAAAATGCTTTGGACCTACCGCAACATAAGAATATGAAGATAATAGTAGCAATGCAGTATATCCAATTGTATGAACAAGAAGAAAATTGCGACAAGACGCTACTCAAGTTCGCCAAACTCAATTTCAAGTTCCTACACCTACATTACCTTCAAGAGATCAAAATCCTTTCAAAGTATGTAACTAATCATCTCAAATAATTGCTAGTTTTTTACATATTATATTATACCCTTTGGAGCTTCACAATTCTAATAATGTTTGGATGCCAGATGGTACAAAGAACTCGACTTTGAATCGAATTTGCCACCTTACTACAGAGACAGATTCGTGGAAATGCACCTCTGTGCGCTAACATACTTCGAGCCAAAATACTCACGTGTGAGGATTATGCTGACTAAGTTATTCACTGTTCAAATCATTCTAGATGATACGTGTGACAGATATGCTTCTCTTCGTGAGGTTGAAAGCCTCGCCAGTACCCTCGAAAGGTACACTACAGACCTATTTTCAAATAGCTTAAATCGAATTTAAACAAAAATAAAATTTATTTATGACAATATATATATTGTTGATAATGTAGGTGGGATCCTGATGATCATCATGCCATGGATGAACAACCAGAATATTTGAAATTTGCGGTTAAATTTATATTTGATACCTTCCAAGAGTATGAAAGAGAACTAAGCTCTGAAGTAGGAGGATCTTACAGCTTAAACGTTACAATTGAAAGCGTAAGCAATCAAATTGTAACTTTTTTACAAAAAAAGGTTTCGAGGTTCTGGGTCCGAATGCATGTACATCTCCTAGGGCAAGGTCCAAACGAATTAATTAACTCTCTTCAGGGGTGTAGACCCCTCTCAAATTATAAGTTTTATTTATTAAGATGATGTGTTTACACTTTTCTAGATGTAGAATAACCAATCCTAAACATAGTAATACTACAAGTTTGAAATTTTGAGACATTGCAGTGCCAGACACTTGTGAGAGCCAACCTTCAACTCGCCAAATGGGCAGCAGCGGGTCACGTGCCTAGTTTTGAGGAGTATCTAGATGTTGCTGGAATCGAGATTGCTGTGTATTTTAGCTTGGCAGGTGCTTTGATGGCTATGGAAAATATCTGCAAGAAAGAAGCTTATGAGTGGTTGGAATCTAGAGACAAACTTGTGAGATTGATGTGTACAAAAATAAGACTGATGAATGATATGTTTGGCTTTGAGGTAAGGAAAATTTTCCTGTATTTATTTATTTCTTCTGTATATTTGTTGTTTGATAACAAAACAAACTTAATACGTGACATGATTAGGATGATATGAGCAGAGGATATGTCACTGGCTCCATAAACTGTTATAAGAAGCAATATAGAGTTACCGAAGAAGAAGCCTTTACAAAGCTTCGTCAAATGGTTGTAGACGTTGATCTGATGATGGATGAGGAGTTTCTGAATACAACCAATGTGCCGCACAAGCTTCTAAATGTGGTCATCGATTGTTTACGCATGATTAATGTTGCCTACGTAACAGATGATGAATTCACCCGACCAAGTGAAAAACTCAAGAGCTATATAACGTCTTTGTACGTTGATGTTTGAGGACATTGGTTTATCAAAAATACTTTGACCAAGTCTTCTTTTTCTTTATATCTTTAAAAATAATAGAGAGCATCAAAATATGTCTCCGAGAATGTAGGAACATAGCCCTCTAATGGAATTTCTACTTTGTTTTTCTTTCAAAACATACGTTGAACCATTTTTCCTATCTTTCTTTTTGTCCGTCTGTTAATAACACATTGATGGCTTCCTTTATGCAAAAGAAAAGGAATTTAGGTTATAATCAGAATAAATTTGTTTGTGAATCAAAAAGAAACATGGTGAGAGACAAAACAGTAAATTTGAAAATTTATATTAAGTAAACTTAGTAATAGAGATGTACTTGATTTCTTACCAGTAATAGGATAAATTCCGCAATGCAAATATTTTTGGATTCATGTCCCACACTATATGCTAAGTATATACTTGGATGTGTTTGATTAATTGAAAGGGGAATTAAACATGGTTATAAATTCCAAAGAACTTTAATCATGTTTAAATAGCGTACCACATGTTTCTGATCTGTCATAGCTTACCCGTGTTTTTGATCTGTCATGTATCTCATCTTAAAATATTACATGTTGGGTTAGATGAGAGGTGTGCACAAATTAGATATCCGGGTTTTGGGAGCTATTCCTGATTCAATCCTTTTTGTCTGAATAATCAATTATCCGATCTGATTTGATCCGTAGCCACCGGATATCAGAAATTTTTTAGATTTTTGACCGGATATCCGAGTCGATCCATAAAAATAAATAAAATATTAAAAATAAAATTAAAAACAATCCATAAATACTATAAAATAATAATATTTCATTACAAAAATAAAAATTTATTTATTTTTTAAATTTCTAATAACTAATATAATAAATTTAGTAAATAAAATACTTTAAAAATTATATAAAATATAAAACTTATGTAACTTATATATATATAATTCTTTGAATATATATATATGCATATAACGGATCGGATCAGATAGTCATTCCTCAAAATATAGTATTTGCTGTTCTTCGTAGAATTACGAATATCCGAATTTTACGGTTCGAATCGAAATTGATAACGAATCGAATCAAAATTTACGGATATTTTTTCCAGTCCTAGATTAGATTGAGCCTTGTAAAGGCAACTCGAACCATACTACTAAATTTTAGGTTGAACTAACACTATATTTAATGTAATATGTTTGGTGTCTACCTGTTTATTATTTATTAAATTATTTGCGTAAATTGGAGATAATTGATTTAAAAAGATTTAACATTGTCTGATTCACTTATGTAATATGTTATAAATGACTAGACTTTTTTCCGTGTTTTCATAACACATAATATGTTATGATAAAAATTCCAATGTTACATTAGGCAATAGCGTACGGAAACTCATTTATAAAATAAATATACTAAATTTTCTAATATATATTTTTATATAAAGTTTCCTTTTTGAAGAAGAAGTTCATGCGTCCAAATATAGATTATAAGTCTATATTAATTTACAGATAGTACAATGAATTTACATATATTTTAATAATTTTATATTATAATTAAAATACAATAGATCTATACCTATTATGATATAATCTTATTATTATTTCATGTAAGTTATTTTCAAATTACGAATAAACTAAACCAAGGCATTACCAAAAAAAAAATCCACACCAAAAAATATCTTATAAAGCATAAATATAACTATAACGATATTCAATCTCGTAAATATATATCTTTATTAAAATAATAATTCAACAAACTGAATTATCCGAATACTTTTAGATAATTTAGAAAAGTGTTATATAAGAAAAATTCTCTAGGATAGAATAGTATTTTTAGTTTATTTTTACAAAATAGCTCTTAAATAGAAAAATGATCAAAATAAGTTTTATTAAAAGGTAAAAAAACATTTATACTCCTAGGATTAACTAATCTAGAATTAGAATTTAGAGCTAAGGGTGGGGTTTTGAGGGGGGGGGGAGGTGGGGTTTAAATTTTTTTTTTTAAAATAAATATAAAAAGTTTAAAAATAAAAAATTTAAAATAGTTTCAAAATTCATTTTCGAATTTAAAAAAGAAAAATTTCAAAAAAAAAATTGAAAAAAATTTATAAAAAGTTCAAATTTGAAAATATATAATTGAAAATATAAATTTATTCTTTCCTCTATATTTCTATTACCACTTGATAACAAGTAAACATAATAGGATAAAAATTTGTTTACATTTATTTTGTACTTAACCGAAAGAGAAAACGTACAAAAACCCAGCAAAAGGAAAAAAAAAAACACTCGAGTCGAGGGAATGGTCAACCATAAAGACACTTGGAAGCCCATACTCTTTATATCACCGGTCGATCATCATTTTAAAGTTTTCAGTCAGGCGGGCTTCCTAGTTCCAGCTATTGTTACTTGTCTTCTGGGATACATAGTCTACTGGAAATGCGTGTCTAAGAATTGAAAGAGTGTGAAGCTTAGGAGGCTAACATTCTGCCAAGACATATTTGCGGATAAAGATCAAAATGTAAGTTAAACCTCCAAATCGCAAATCCTATGCATATTTTAGATTGTTTTCCTTTTCTTCTTTTTCCTTTTTCCTTTTTGGATGAGAAAATATATTAGTCGGTAGTATTATTATGCATAGAAACATCAAACAGTTCCCTTTCTCGAATAGCGAGAGCATTTGCCTAACTAAAAATAGTCTTTCGAAGAAAAATGAGGAATGAGGACGATAACGAAGGCGTCTCCGCTTCCAGCAAGCACTTGGTCTGCGCCTAGTACGTCACTGGACATGGCTTCGGCCACGCCACTCGCGTCGTCGAGGTTTCTGTATCGATCTCATCTGTATATCCTACGTTTTTGATCCGTGGTGTTTCAGGTTGTTCGTCACTTGATTGCGGCGGGACACGATGTTTGTTTGAGGGTAAACTGGTTCAAGAACAATATAAAGAGAGAAGCGGGGCGAACAAAGACGTTTTATAGATCTGAGGTATGTGATTACAAACGGATGGAAAGAATGACTAAACAGCCGGAGGAATACAAGGCGGCGACTATCTACGAACTTGTCGAAACCCTAGATCTAGCCGCTCGAGTGGGTGTGTAAAAGTCTGGATCCCCTTCTTAATGCTGTTCTCCCTTCTTTTATAGGCTGGTCATGTCGTTCGCCCTAACTCGCCTTGAGTTTGGTTGGGCCTTCTGATGTGCACTGAATCAGCAGCAGAAACAAATCAAGAAAGTTTGGCTTTTGGGCTTGAGTTTTAAACGAGATGGGCTTGACGATTTATGAAAATATGTTTATGAACATGCTTCAGCTCAAAGAAAGAAAGGCCCAACAAGAAACGAGAAGGTATGATCAAATAATATATCAATCTGACGGCAATCCAGAGCCCGTCGACCATGCAAAAGGACGAGATCAGCCGAAGAGTTTTACGACCACAGTCTTTCAATTTCGGTCAAGTCAAGACATTTATGATTTTTGGTCAATTCATAGTCTTTGGTCAAGTCTTCCTTGTTTTTATAAGTTGCTAATTTCTATGTTTGACTAGCCTTTTGTATTCCAACCTTTTGTATGCTTTGCCTATTATATAAAGGCCATTTGATCAATGAAATAAAATAAGTTTTGAGTGATTATTTTTGGAACCTTGAGAGGGAATCTCACTTTTCTTTGTTCTTGGTGTGGTTAGCTCCAAGTAACTCTCTCTTTCTCGTTGGACCGGTGCGTCATATCCGGCAACAGATCGAGACTGCCCTTTTGTTGGACCGGTGCGTCATATCCGGCAACAAATTGGCTTCGGGAATATCAGCAGCCTTCCGCATCTGCTGTGCGACCCTTCGATCCATCTATATCTCCTTTTTGTTGGACTTGTGCGTCATATCAAGCAACAATCGGAGTTCGGGAATATCAACAGCCTTCCGCAACTGTTGTGCGACCCTTCAATCCATCATTTCTCATTCAATCTGTCTGAGATCATATCCCCTTCTCCTAAACGGGCTTCGGAGTTGGCCCGTTAGACGTCTTTGCCAGTCGGTTCCGAATGAGCCTCTTTAGCCGCGCGGCTAAAGATGTTCCGAAGCCGAGCTGTCCCTCTCATCTTTAGAGGTTACGCGAGTTGCCTTGGCGAGTTAGGTTTTCTCATTTGATGGGCCTTGCAGGGGAGGGCACAACCCATCTCCCACAATAAGTCCCCCCAGTTCACTTGTGAGTCACCACGACTCTTAAGTGAATTTGTAACCAGGTTTAATCAAATGATGGAACCTGAATGGCCGCGTCTATTCCGTCGGTAGTGGACTGGTTTAGCTCGTCACTAGAGCGTGTCTAGTCGTGAGATTATGGTGCCGGTTTGCTGGTCAAGGTGAGGGTTTTTAGGAGCGTGCTCAGTCGCCCATCAGGGCGTGATTAGTCGTTCGATTCGGACGTTGGTCTTCAAGAGCGTGTCTACCCGACCATATAACAAATCTGCCCAAGGAGCGCGTTTTAGCCGCCAAGATGAGGCGTTGATCTTTAGTAGCGAGTTTAGTCGGTCGCTTGAGCGCGAATAGCCGTGCGGGTCGGACTTCAGTTCTTCAGGAGTGCTCGTATTAACCTGAGCCAGCTTGTTTGGGATCAGATTTTTGGTTTAACGATAGCCTATTCCGGTTGAGACGAGAAAGCGAACCGGTCTGATCAGAATCTTGGTTTGACGATAACCGGATTCCGACGGAGGCGAGAAGGTGAACCGGTCTGATCGAAATCTTGGTTTGTCGATAACTGGATTCCAGTTGAAGCGAGAAGATGAACCATCGCTAAAAAGTCCAATTAGGCCCCTTTTAAGTCTAATTAATGCGCTGGGAAGCGTGCCTTAATCTTTGCTATAAATAGGCGGTTTCCCATCGCTTTCTTCATTCTTCTCTGCATCTCAGGTATTTCTTTCCTCTCCCTTCTCTCTACTTTCTCTCTCTAGATCTACGATTAGGTAGCCGGAATCCTTAGGTATTTGAGTAGCCGCTGTTATGTCGTCGGGGAATCGGTTGTCCCGAGAGGAAAAAGGGAAAGCCGTCGCGGTCCCTTCCAGTCCGGCTGAGGACACCACGGCTCGTGGGAGTCCGCTCGACGACTTTAGTCTGATTCACCGCGACGCGATGCGAGACACGGTGAATCTTGATTTGTCGCAGCGTCTCTTGGTTGCTGATGCGCACCGATTGCTTCGAGAAGGCGGGTCGGTCTCTGATGACGAGAGTGACACAGATCGTTCTAGTCCCGCGGCTAGTCGGTCTAACAGAGAGGGCGATGAGGACGGCTCTAGTAGCGCGGGTAACCGGTCTGTCGGCGAGGAGAGCGACGATTCTGACTCCGACTCTTACATCCCAAGCCAACAAGAGCTATGGGAGAGGCACAGGCGCGTTCGATTCGATCAGATTGACTGCAGGCCGACCATCTACCATCCTGGTGGGATCTTCGAAGAATTGCCCGCGCTCCCTGCGGAGCTTCTGCGGGACCCGTGGAGGGAAGGTCAGCGTTGGGGCAACATGTTTGGGACATGCTCTACTCACAGTTCCGTGAGAGGTCTCTTGCGGTGCTACAGGGGGGCCGGCGTGACCTACATCGTTCCGTCCGCCGAACAGAGGCCTTGGTCCCCTCCGGTCGGCTACCAGTGCTTGTACGAGTCATGCTTTGAAGATGACGCTAAACTGTGGTTCCCGATTCCTCGGCTAATCACGGCGTACGTCAGGAGGCGCGGGATCGCGATTAGTCAGCTGAAGATCGGCTCGATACGTAACGCTGTGATGTTGTTGGTAATGGGAGCGGATACCGACGTCTCAATGTCAGTGAGGGTTTTCGAGGAACTGACGACTACCAAAGCTGAGCCGAACGGCTTGTTCTCGGTGAAGATGCGTCCTAGTTACAACGTTCTGACTGGTCATCCGAGGAAGACGAAGAACTGGCAGCGTTCGTATTTCTATGTCAAGGCGGACGAACATGCCTTCGCCGAGTCGTTGGAAGACGATTTCCCTGTGTTGTGGACTAAAAAGATTGGTAGAGAATGATAGTCGCCGCTTTGCTACCCTTGTCATCTACTGACCGTTTTTTTTTGTTTTGGCAGGTCGCCATCCGAACACAATTGCATATCCAGAAAATTTCTTTGAGAGCGCGCAGATCATAGCCACGCACAGTCACCTTCGTTGGCCTGACTTGAGTAGGGAGTGGATACGTCGGCAGCAGGCTCGAATTGCTAGAGGTACTTCTTTACTCATTACTTTGGAAATTGACGCGTTTCATCGTACTGATCGGCCTCTTTGTGTTACGCACGCAGTCGATTGAGAGTCGAGGCAACCGCTGATACTTGGCCCAAGGAAATCCCGCTTGAATCTTTTCACGCGAAAACAACAGAAGATTCTTAAGAAAGCTCGTGAGATGGACGGGACCCCGGATCTGAGTGCTTTGCTCAAGGGGAAGCTTCAGCTCCTCAAGAAGTCGACTACCCAGGCTTCGCCGGCTAACCCGACCGGTGGCAGCATTTCTCAAGAGCTCGATCCTTCCTACCCGATCGACCAGACTGTCGATCCTGATCCTCCTGGTTCCAAACCGAAGAAGAAGTCGCAGAAGAAGAAGAAAAGCAAGGGGACCCCTTCCGGTGGAGACACCGCTTCCGGGGAAAAGGCGGCCACTCTCGAAGGGTCCACGGACGACTCTTCTTTGAAGAAGAAGAAGACGAAGAAGGCGAAGAGGTCGCGCGAGGATCTTGGCGACCGCGAGGATCTCGATAATGACTCGTCTAAGGGAGCGTCGGGGGAAAACCCGAAAAAGAAGAAGAAGTCTAAGAAGGAGGGGCATGCCGAGAAAGTTCAGCAGTCCCCAGGTCTCGAGGAGGCACCCGTCGTGCAAGGGTCTCCTCGCGTTGGAGAGGAGGTCGTGGAGTGCGACTCTCAGGAGAAGGCACCCTCGGAGGGCGCTCTAGTAAGAATGGAGTCACCTGGTGGACCACGCGTCCCTCCTGTTAAAGACCGAGGGACCGTCCCCCAACGCGTCAGCTCGTCTGAAGGCTCCCTCGGGAAGAGACCGAGGATCGACTTCTCTGACCATGTGGAGTTCAGATACCACGAGCAGACCCCGCTGGTGTGCAACCCCAGCCAGTGCGCCGAGCTCTCTCGCCAGATCCGAGGTAGCCCTAGGGAGATGCCTTTGGTTGGGGATCTCTTCTTCAAAGATGATTATATCGACGTTGCATTGGCGGGCAGGCGGGTATGTTTCCAACCTTTGTACTTTGGACGTGTTTAGCCGTCCTTCCTTTTCCTTTTGAACTAATATACCGGCCTTGTGTTTTTTGTTAGGCCGACGGATGTGTGAACGTCCTTGTGGAGAAGTATGACACTGCTTTGAAGCAGACGATGGGTGAGCTAGGCGCCTCGACGAGGCTTGCAAAGGTAAGGCACGGGGTGATCGAGAGGCTCAGAGCCGACCGAGAACGGATTGCCAAGAAGACCCTTGAAGAGAAGGAAGCTCTCAAAGTGAAATTCGAGGGCTTAGAGGCCGCGCTCAGGGCTGATCGCGCGGCTAAGAAGGAGCTCGTACGCGAGAAGGCGGCCCTGGAGAAGGCGAACGCCCAACTAGAGAAGGAGAAGGCCGAGCTCCAGACGGAAAGGGACGCTGTTACTCAAAAATTGACAGAGGAGAGACGCAGGCTTCGGGATTCGCGCGGCCAGGAAGTCTCTCGCAAGAGGGTTAGGGTTCAGTCGGCAATGACCGACAAGCTTAGGCGTCGCCTTGACTCCGTGCGATCCTACTTGGTCGCACGCGATCTTTTCGAGAAGGAGAAGAACTTGCTCGGGCAGGCTTCCGGTACCAAGAAATGCCTTGAGATGATCCGGGAGGAGCAGCTGGAGATTACTCAAGAGCTTATTGACGTCTTCTCTCAGCAAGAAGCGGAGCATCAGGCTGCGGTCGCGAAGCTCGATGTTGGTCCGTTACCTGAGGAGGCGTTGGCCCTTTCTCCACTAATTCTTCGATCCCGGTTCGTGAACGAGGAGTTCATGGCCACTCTTGACCCGTATGGGTCGAACGAGGACCTGGTTGGTTCGGAGTCGGCTTCGCAGTTGCGGACTCCTCGGACTCTTCCCGAAGATGCGTCGGTTGATCGGCCTGGCGAGACTCCAGCTGAAGCGACTCTTCCTGAAGAGGAGTCGTGCCCTCGTACTGGTGAAGAGAACGCCGAGGAGGGTCGTTCCCTGGTGCGCGAGGATCCTCTGAGTGGTGTCGATCCGGAGAAGGTCGTTGAGATCGACGATTCTTCTCTAGGCAATGAAGAAGAGGATGCAGAGGAAACGCAGTCTCCTACTCCTGCTGAGACCGGGGAGCCGTTGCGAGATCAGGAGGGATTAGGCCTTGCCGAGAAGTCGCTGTCGCCGGCTCCTGTTGAGCAGGAGGGTCCTCGTGGAAGGAATGAAGATGGAATGGTCCCAGTGGATGCTCCCGAGAGTCGGACTGTTCCAGAGGATGTCGAAGCGGCAGAAGAGCTGGACGCTGATCTTCACGTTGCCGCGGAGGAGACTCATGTTTGACCACTTGTTGTTGTAAAACTATTTAGTCTTCTTTTTCTTTTGTTGTTGTACGCTAGTTTAAACTTTATCGGCTTGGTCGCCGCTTGGGCGTGTTTGTGCGCGATCAAATTCAAACTTTTTCCTGTCTTATTTCCAACGCCAAGTGGTTATATAATTGATTTTGTTTGCAAATGGGTCATTCGCGCTTGTTTCCGTATTAGAGATGAAAGGTTCTCGAGTCGTTTCTCAGTAGCGGATCGAGTTTTGGTCGGCCAAACCTGCACTCGATGCTAGCAAAAGACTTAAGAATTCACTCTTAATGTTAGTCCGTCATGACCAAATTATTGGTCATGCGCGGCTATCAGGTCCCTCGGTTAAATGTCTGATCAGGACTTAACCGAATAGTGGGTGCGTGCATCCGCGTTCCGTCTCGTTTGATAAGGAACGGGAGTCGCAGGTGGCGCAATAGTCGTTCCCTGGTTGGGTTAGAGGATGATTCGAGTTGACCCCAAAAAATTTAGACTGTTGTTTTGTTATAGCTGGACCGGTTAAGGCTGCCTACGTACCCGGGATGGGATCAAGCCATTCGTAGTTCGATTTTACCGAGTAAAAGTGGCTTTGGGGGCGCATTTACTCGGGCGGGTAGAAGTGACGGCAGGGGTGCATCTACTCGGCATTTTTTTTTTGGGTCGTGTAGAAGTGACATGGGGTCATCTACCCGACCTAAGAGAATGAGCGTTTGTAGTCGATCGGTTAGAAGTGACGCTTGTTCATCTACTCGATCGGTAAAGAAAGTAAAGGGTTTGGCGGTCTGCTCCCGACGAAGAGATTAAGTAAGGTGATGCTGGATCCTTACTTAGTCGGGTGAGTGATGGGTCTTACGAATAGTAACGACGCAGGTGCATGGAGTTCCATGCCCTTGGGACGTCTTCTCCGCTGGACGTCTGAAGTCGGTAGACGCCAGGCTTAACGACTTTGACTATCTTGTAGGGTCCTTCCCACCGTGCTCCGAGTTTTCCAGCGTTCAGTTCCTTGGTGTTCTCGAAAACCTTGCGCATGACTTGATCGCCCAGCTCCAGTGGTCTTACCTTAACCCTCCTGTTGTAGTAACTCTCAATCTGGTGCTGGTAATTCTGGATTCGGAGCGGAGCTTGATCTCGGCGTTCCTCCAGTTCGTCAAGTGCGTTAAGGAGCATGTCTTCATTGAGCTCGGCGTGTTGCGGCATTTTGGAATGGCGGAGGCTACTGACGTTGACTTCAGCTGGGGCCATGGCTTCGACTCCATAGGCGAGAGAGAAGGGTGTTGATTTGGTCGCCCCCCTTGGAGTCGTGCGATGGCTCCAGAGGACTCCGTCGAGTTCGTCGGCCCAGTGGCCTTTCTTCAAGTCCAAGCGTTTCTTGATTCCATCCATGATGAGTTTGTTAGACGACTCGGCCTGGCCGTTCCCTTGCGGGTATCTTGGTGTGGAGGGGCTTAGCCGAATGTTCCATTTTCCGCAGAACTCTTTGAAGTTTCCAGACATAAATTTGGAGCCGTTGTCGGTTACTATCTCGTACGGGAGGCCATGGCGGCAAATGACGTTTTTCCAGACGAAACCGCGGACTTCCTTGTCGGTCACTTGAGAGAAGGCTTCTGCTTCTATCCATTTCGTGAAATAGTCGGTTAGGACTAGGATGAAGCGGCGTCCTCGAGAGCACACCATGGGACCAATGATGTCCATAGCCCAACGCATGAATGGGTAGGGAGCGGTGGACGTCTGCAGCACTTCGGTTGGACAGTGGATAATGGGCGCATGTCGCTGGCACTTGTCGCAGCGACGGGAGTATGATTCGCAATCCGAGTTCATAGTCGGCCAGAAAAGACCGGAGTTTCTGATCTTCAAAGCTAATGCGCGTCCGCCGGAATGGTTTCCTCCCGCACCATCGTGCGTTTCGGCCATTACGCGTCGGATCTCGTCGCCGTGAATGCATTTGAGGAGGACTCCACTTGCGTTGTATCTGTATAGTTCGTCGTTCATGACGGCGTAATGAGCGCTGCGCCTTTTGAGTCGTCTAGCTTCCCACTTCTCGGTTGGTAAGAAGCCGTTCGAGAGGTAATTAATGAACTCCGAACGCCAGTCAACGGGCTGTTGGTTGGACTGTGTCATCTCAGTGTCGTTGATAGGGGCGACGATGGTAGCCGCCTCGGCTGAAACGCTGATACTTGGTTCGTCGATGTGATGTATTGGGATGGTCCTCTTGACTTGATCACGGAGTCTGCTGCCAAGGGCTGCTAGTGCGTCCGCGCAGGCGTTGTCGCCACGAGGCACCTTAGTGAGCTCGAAGAATTCGAATTCTCTTGCTAAGTCTTGGACGACACGGAGGTAAGCGTCCATTCGGTCGTTGCGTGCGTCGTAATCTCCGTTGAACTGACTGGCTACTAGCTGTGAATCACAATACGCGCTTAGACGTTTTGCTTTGACGGCCTTTGCCAAACGAAGGCCGGCTATCAATGATTCGTACTCGGCTTCGTTGTTCGACGCTGGGAAACCAAAGCTGAAAGATTGTCGTATCAGTTCGCCAGTCGGGGACTGGAGTTGGACACCAGCGCCTGAGCCTTTGTTCGTCGAGGAGCCGTCTACATGCAGTATCCAGTTCTGGTTTAGTGGTTGCAAATCCTGCTCCAGTTCTGGTGCCAGCTCGACAAGGAAGTCGGCTAGGACCTGAGCTTTTGCGGCTGTTCGATTTTTGTAAGTAATATCCAGCTCACCGAGCTCCACAGCCCACTTGGTGAGGCGACCAGCCCGGTTTGTGTTCTGCAGGACGGTGCGGAGCGGCTGATCGGTGAGTACCTCAACTGTGTGCGACTGGAAGTATGGGCGCAACTTCCTTGCTGCTTCCACTACGGCTAGGGCCATCTTCTCGAGGGTTGGATAACGAGTCTCCGGGCCGGTCATGCGCCTGCTTGTGTAGAAGATCGGCTTTTGCTCCCCTCGGTCCTCTTTAATTAGGACGCTGCTTACCGCGGCGCTGGACACCGCAATGTAGAGTGACAGGACGTCTCCTTCGTCTGGCTTAGCAAGGACGGGCGGGGTCGTGAGGTACTTCTTCAGTTGTTGGAAAGCCTCCTCGCACCTCTCGTCCCAAATGAACTTCTTATTGCCACGGAGAAGGTTGTAAAAAGGGAGACATTTGTCGGTCGACCTGGAGATAAATCTGTTAAGGGCGGCGATGCGACCAGTTAACCGTTGAACTTCGCGGCTGTTCTTGGGGCTAGGAAGGTCGAGGACGGCGGATATCTGCTTCGGATTGGCTTCTATGCCTCGTTGGGTAACGATGTAGCCGAGGAACTCGCCTGAAGAGACTCCGAACGTGCATTTGGCCGGATTTAACTTCATTCCGTACTTGTTGAGTACTTCAAAACAGGCGCGTAAATGGCTAAGATGATCTTCCGCGTGCAGTGACTTGACTAGCATATCGTCGATGTATACCTCCATAGTTTGACCCAGTTTGTCTGCGAACATGCGGTTAACGAGCCGCTGGTATGTCGCGCCGGCGTTCTTCAGGCCGAAGGGCATCACTTTATAACAGTATGTTCCTCGATCTGTGATGAAGGCCGTTTTCTCGCGGTCGTCAGGGTGCATCATAATCTGATTGTAACCTGAGAATGCGTCCATGAAGGTAAGCATCTCGTTTCCTGCGGTTGACTCCACGAGGCGGTCAATGCTCGGTATCGGATAGCTGTCCTTCGGACAAGCTTTGTTAAGGTCGGTGAAGTCAATGCAGACGCGCGACTTTCCGTTCTTCTTTTTCACTACTACAGGGTTAGCTAGCCACTCCGTGTAGCGAACCTCTGTGATCGAGCCGGCTCCGAGTAGTCGTTCGACTTCTTCGTTCACTGCCTTTGATCGATCCGGTCCTAATTTGCGGCGCTTCTGGCGGATGGGCTTGAATGCGGGGTCGACATTAAGCTCGTGGGTTGTGATTGCCGGATCGATCCCTTTCATGTCCGATAGGGACCATGCAAAGGTGGATACGTTATCTCTAAGGAATGTGAGTAGTGCCTTCTGCATGTCGTCGGCCAGAAGCGCGCCGACTCGTACCGTCTTGCTGGGGTCGGAATCGTCTATCGGCATCTCTAGGATCTCGTCCTTTTGAGGATAGGTTAAGCTGGTGGGATGAGAAACAGCGTTAACGAGGGATGGTGAGCGCTGTAGCTTGACGGTGGCTATCAGCAGGTCCCGCGCGGCTTGCTGGTCTCCGCGGACGGTTTTGACTGTCCCGTCTACCCCGGGGAACTTGATGCACTGGTGGTAGGTAGACGGTATTGCTTGCATCGAGTGTATCCATGGTGTCCCGAGGATGACGTGATAGGGTGCCTTAGTGCTAACCACGGCGAATTTAACCGTCCTGGTAACGCCGCATGCTCGGACGGGAAGACGGATTGTGCCAAGAATGGTTTCTGAGGAACCGTTGAAACCTGTCAGCGTCCTCGACGAAGGTTTTACGCCGGCGAGATCGATTCCCATCTTTTCCAGCGTTGCTCGAAAGATAAGGTCGACGGAGCTGCCCGTGTCGATCAGCACTTTGGTTACGTCATATTCACCGATTTCGAGGACGACTAGCAAGGGATCGTTGTGTGGGACGTGAACTCCAGTCAGATCATCGGAAGAAAAGCTGATCGGGGTGTGGCTCGGCGGCTTCGTGGGCCATCGCTTCGAGGCGGTTGCTTGGCGTCGGTAATCTTTGACTGAACGGACAGAATCGCCACAAGGTGACGAGCCGCCCAAGATGACGTTCAATCGTGGTCGCGCGATCGTTCGTTTGATATCTAAGAACGCGCGAAGGTCCACAGAGACGCTCTGGTCGTCCGGCTTCGATGGCACCGGTTTGTCAGATGATGTTGGTCGCTCTAGCCGCCTCCTAAGATCTGTTGGCTTGGAACGATTGAGCCGCACGCGTAAATCGGTTTCCTTGGCGTTGAGTTGGTCGCGCAGATCGGTGACTGGCGTATCGGTCGACGAGGTAGGCTCGGCGGTTCCCAGACGTTGTGACTTGCTGGCTAGGAGCTTAAAGCGAAGGTCGGCGCAGTTGACTTCATCGCCTGTTGTGGCCTTACGCTTGAGGAGGTTCCGCAAGTCGCTTTGCGTTGGCGAGCACTCATCCTCATCGTCAGACGATAGGGGCTGCTGAGAACGTATCACTTCGATGCGTTGTCGATTCGCCGGTTGCTCCTCGTCCGCCGAAGAGGCTTCGCTGTCAGCGTCGTCTGCGGGTTTGTTATTCTCTCGGCGTTGCTCCTCGCCTTTACCGCCAGACTTTCGTTGGGCGCGCTTCTCCTTATTCTTGGACCAACTTTTGCCGGTTTTCTGTTTCGGTTTTGGAGGTTGGACTTTGAAGTCGCCGCTCTCAACCTTCGAAAGGAATTGGGCGTACGCCATCCGACACTCAGATGTGTCGTGTCCCTTGACGTCGTGGTATTTGCAGTGTTTGGTGAGGTCAACTCCTTTAGAGGATCCGGCACCCGTGGTAGGCGGCGCAGGCAGTGTAGGTGGAGCTGGCGTGGCAGGGCTAGCAGAATTTTTCAGGGCTGCAGTCTCGCGGTTGTACACGTTCCAAGGCTCGCTGCGTACCGAGAAGCTTGTGACCGGTCTATTTTTTTCGTCGACAACGAACAAGAGACCGTTCTTCGGATTGTTTTTATCGACAGGGGCGTGCTGGCGTGGCTCCAGCTTTGCTTCGGCGGATTTAGGCATCGGCGTTTTTGCAACGCCATGCTTAACCAAAATCGCTTTGGTATCTTCCTCCATGCGGATGAAGTTGTGTGAGCGAGCGATGGCGTCCTGAAGCGACGTGGAAGGGCTTCGATACAAGTCCTCTCGGAACTTGGAATCCAGGTGCAGAGTGTTCATCAGGGCGTCGATGGCGATGTGGTCAAGGATGTCGATCCTGGATACGACCGATTTGAAGCGCTCCATGAAGTCGCGAAGGCTCTGGTCTTTCGTCTGCTTGAGGTTCCATAAGCTGGAAGCTGTCGTTTCTCGCTTGGCAAACATGATGTAGGTCTTCAGGAACGCCGACGAAAGTTCCCTGAAGCTGCTGATGGAGTTCTCCGAGAGTCCTGAGAACCAGGTTAAAGCTTGTTCGTGAAGTGTCTCCGCGAACAGTTGACAGTAGGCGGCATCCTTCTCATCATCGGGTAGTCGAGCGCGAGCCATCGCGATGTTGAAGGCTGTCATATGCTCCACGGGACAGCCACCAGGTTTGTACTGTGGGACGCGCATCTTTTCTATTTTTCAGAAGTTGACGTCGGTCAGCGCGCTGGTGAACGGGGTACGTTCGGTGGAGGCGAGAACGCTCTCGATCTGTGGCGCAGCACTAATGACCTTGTGAATGGTGGAGCTCATCTGCTGAAAGTTGAGTTTGAGCGCGGCTATCTCACGTATGGTCGTGAGATCTGGACCCGCTGGAGTTGCTTCTGCGGGGGGAGTCTCAGTGGGTTCTAACTCTTCGGGGGCGTCGTCAGCGGCTGGAACCGTAGGGTTAGTGTTGAAGAGTTGTCGTCGGAAAGGTCGAGGGTTACTCGTTTGTCCAGCGGGAGCCGCTGTCAGCGCCGCAACGAGTATAGCGAGTTGAGCTTGGGTTTGCTTCTGTATCTCGTCCTGTTGAGCGAAGCGCGCCATGACCGAGCTCATGAAGTCGAGCGGAAGAGGAGTCTCGGGTTCGGAGGGTGGATTTGGCTCCTCCCTGACGTCGCCGGAGGTGCTCGGGTCTCCAGGCATGATGGATCTGTAACGCTACTTTGTTCTAAGCCCCACGGTGGGCGCCAAATTGTTTGAGGGTAAACTGGTTCAAGAACAATATAAAGAGAGAAGCGGGGCGAACAAAGACGTTTTATAGATCTGAGGTATGTGATTACAAACGGATGGAAAGAGTGACTAAACAGCCGGAGGAATACAAGGCGGCGACTATCTACGAACTTGTCGAAACCCTAGATCTAGCCGCTCGAGTGGGTGTGTAAAAGTCTGGATCCCCTTCTTAATGCTGTTCTCCCTTCTTTTATAGGCTGGTCATGTCGTTCGCCCTAACTCGCCTTGAGTTTGGTTGGGCCTTCCTCCTAAACGGGCTTCGGAGTTGGGCCGTTAGACGTCTTTGCCAGTCGGTTCCGAATGAGCCTCTTTAGCCGCGCGGCTAAAGATGTTCCGAAGCCGAGCTGTCCCTCTCATCTTTAGAGGTTACGCGAGTTGCCTTGGCGAATTAGGTTTTCTCATTTGATGGGCCTTGCAGGGGAGGGCACAACCCATCTCCCACAATGTTCACGTCGTCACCGGCGCGCCTGATTTCGTCTTCACTTCCGAAATTCAGTCTCCGAGGCTTAAGATTCGAAAGGTTTCTGACTCCTCCTTGCCTTCTTCTTCTCGCCATGATTTGCTTGGTTTGGTTCTTTCGTATGATGCTGCTTTAATGCGATCTTTAGGTTCTTTTGGATTGTGGAGCTGTGCAAGCTGATGCATTGACTGTCGATCGTCTTGCCTCCTTAGAAAAGGTTTTGCTCACTTCTATGAATGATTCTTGGTCTTCCCTTGAATGCATTTTCGGTTTTGTGAGTTTACTATATGTGATACTGCTCTTCCTCAGTATATAAGATGTGATCAGTACCCAATATTTTGGATTTAATATTTTGTCTTCCCTGGCATAGATAGCTGAAGATTACTCTCACTGCGAGTTCCTGATTCGCCTCCCAGGGTATTGTCCAAGTATGCAACATTTTTAAATTACCGTTTGTCTAAAAATAATACTTTCTTTCCAAGTGTATTCTGCTTTACTGCCTTACCCTTATTTCCTTGTTATCTCCTAGTGCCTGCATCGATGTACCGTTGGTAGTGAGGAGACTTCATAAATCTCGCAAGGAGGTCTGTCAACAACATTTCATAGATCTTGTCTTTTTTAATCAGATGAGGAGAGCACTCGGCATTGCTGAAGATGTGAATGTTGTTTACTCAATTTTGGTGGACAGCCAGGACAGGTTGGGTTGCTTTTTCTTCCATTTGACAGTTTCATGTTTTTTATATTCTCCACTCTGGTTTTATGTTTGAAGTGTTACTACATTTTTGCCCACTGATCATGCATAATATATACTTAGCCACGCTCATTGATCATGTCTGCGACTGTTTATTTTGGACTACTCAAAAGATCGAATCCTAATTTGCAGCTATGTTTTCTTTTTCACATGTGCAGCCCTCAGGGTGGAATTTGAAAGAAGCATCACTACCAACTGGGTGGCTGTGTATGGTATCTCTTAACATCCACCCTGTGTCTGTTTATGTATACTGAGGATTTTATGCTGTGGCTTAAACTTATCAACATGTTGTTCAGGTTTGTGGCGCATCTGAAACCCAGGAGCTTCCACCAAATTTTGTAAAGCTTGCTAAGGATGCTTATACGCCTGATATTATAGCTGCATCTGACTGTATGCGTGGTCAGTATGTAACCTGATCAAGAAATAATTAATGAGATTAAACCCCACACGTGTTTCTATAATAGATCTTTCCATGTTTTCAGGGAAAATTGGTTATGTCACTGTCAGTGAAGCCCTTTCGTACAAGGTGCCGTTTGTCTTTGTACGCAGAGATTATTTCAATGAAGAACCTTTTCTTAGAAATATGCTCGAGGTTAAGCTAATTCCTCTTTTTATTCTTTCTTGTCCTCATTTACCTCAGTAGTCAGTTCTTTCATTTTAACTTTTTGGACTGTATACTCACATTTCCTGGTAAAATATCTTGGGCAGTTTTATCAGTGTGGTGTTGAGATGATCAGGAGAGACCTATTAATTGGCCAATGGAAGCCATATCTTGAACGTGCAGTTAGCTTGAAACCTTTCTACGAGGGTGGCATCAATGGTGGGGAGGTAGATGCTCCATCTTGGTTTCATTTATGTTTTTTAGCTGTAAAATTCTGAGAATTGGTTAAGCCCTCTTCTGAAATCCGTACGGCTTTTTAACTAACTTTCCTTTTGCACATTGGCGCAATGGTAGATTGCAGCGCACATCTTACAGGAGACAGCCATTGGAAGACATTGCGCATCTGATAAGGTGAATGTAATACCTAAATAGTAAAATGACATTGTTTAATTTGAATGTCAATATACTATTAGATTTTCAGAATACTGTGCCATGATTGTACCTTGTGCGTGGGATCGTTTTATATCTAGCAGCAGAATCCTTCTTTAGAAAATTATGCTGAAAATTTTCAGTTGGGTATTCTATGTGTAACAGTTAAGTGGTGCAAGAAGATTACGTGATGCGATAATCCTGGGATATCAGCTACAGAGGGTTCCTGGAAGGGACATTGCAATTCCTGAGTGGTATTCAAGGGCTGAAAATGAAATAGGTCAATCAGCTGGATCATCACCTACCATTCAAGCAAAGGAGAACAATTCATTGGTTGAGTCGTACATATTGTTTTTGTCTGACTATTTTCTAATTTTCTGTTTCCTTTTCGTTTTTCCTAATTCATTCACTTATCTTGCAGCTGCACGGATGATTTTGATATCCTTTGTTTAAGGTGAGTCTGGTCACGGAATAAGTAAACAATACTAGAAATGGATTGAACAGAGGTATTTATTAGATTTCGAGATGATGTTGCAAAGGTGGAGAAATAAGGAAACAAGCCGGAGCTCGGAGAGCTTTTAACCGGAAAAGTACAACTAGCGAAGAGATGTTTGTACGGAATAAACCCTAATCTCGCCGTTCAGTCTGTGTGTGTGCTGTCTCGTCTGCCTTTCTCCTTTGCTCCCTCTCTCTTATATACCTTCTGTTCGGACGGGACTTGACCTAGTCTCCTTTCCAATTTATTGGGCCTTGTCGGCCTGTCGAGCTTGGAATAAGTCCTGCCCCGAGCTACTGAGCCGACCATTCTTTGATCGTCTTTATCCCGGCTGAAAGTAGTCTGTAGTCGAGCCGTAGGCGCCGAGTTGCGGCTTCTAGGGTACAACATACCTAACCAATTCGGATGAGCCTTTTGTTCGATGGGCTTTGAGGATGGGTATAATCCATCCCCAACAGTAAGTCCCCCCCCCCCCCAGTTCATTAATGAGCCGAGTAATCGGTCTTCAATGAATTTGGTATTATTAGTTTGGAGGACAAAAGGATATGCCGAGCATCCTGGGGCGATCTTCGGGGTTGGCGTTTCGATCATTACCGAGGAAACGGAACTTGTACTCGTTGTCTTGGTAATGAACCGGCGCAATCGCGAATTCCTCTGGGAAGCCTGATTTGGGAACAAACCGGAGCGGTCGAAGATTCAAGAATCTCGACCGAGGAAGCGAACCGGCGCAGTTGCACGACACGCGCCGACAGTGATCAGGCCCATTTAAGCCTCTTTAGGCGTAATTATGATGCATTGGTCCGGGAGCCCGCTTCTTCTTATAAATATCCCCCTCCCTTCTCATTTTTCTCATTTCTCTCCGCGTTTTAAAGGTACTTTCTCTCTCTACTCTCTTTCTCTCTCTAACTCTGTTTTAGAAATCGGTTGTCCGAGATGTCGTCGTCCCAAAGGTTATCTCGGGAACAGAAAGGAAAGCAAGTGGCTTCTGCCCGGACTTCCTCCGAAGATCTGGCGGAAGAGATCCGTCACGAGGCTATGATGGATACGGGAAACATGGATCTGTCCCAGCGGATTCTCGTTGCAGAGGCGGAAGTTCAGTTCCGCGGTGACGGTGATGGTCAGGAGGCGGTTGATCTTACAATGATCCCGAGGAGCTTCTATCCCGGGAACCTGTTCGCCGACGAAGGCCCTTTGGAGAAATTTAGGGTCCGTCCTTCAATTGTGGCGGGTCAGGATTGGGCAAACGTTGTGAGGACGAGGTCGACCACCAGATCGGTGGAGACGATCCTCCGAAACCTCAATGCACATGGTGTCACCTTTATCATCCCGAAGGAGGATCAGAGACCTTGGTCTCCTCCGAGAGGTTACCAATGCGTCTACGAGTCGTATTTTCAGAACGACTCAAGGCTCTGGTTTCCGATTCCTCGGATCGTCACGTCGTATGCGTTTTGGAGGGAAGTTGCTTTGAGTCAGCTGATCAACGGCTCGATCCGGTTAATGGTTGCCCTGTCGGTGATCGCGGCGGAGGCCGATACGTCGCTGAGCGTCAGAGCCTTCGAGGAACTGACATCAGTTTCCATCTCGGAGGATGGTATTGTCTCGACGAGACAACGACCTAATTACAACGTACTCCTCGGAGGTCCGTCGAAAACTACGGACTGGCAGCGGCACTATTTTTTCATAAAGTCGAACAGATCGTCGTTCGAGGAACCGCCGAGTTCTAAGTACCGCGTATTGTGGAATACAGATATGGGTATACACGCTAACTCGTTAATATCTTCTGTGTAGATCTCTCTGACCTTATGTTTATTTTTGTTTTTAATGCCGTGCAGCCGTTCATTCCAACGTTGATACATATCCGGAGGACTGGAAGCAGCATGCCCGAACTGTTGCATTGCAGAAGCAGGATCACTGGGATAACTTTACTCGGGAGAGGATCTCGAGGTCGATTCACGTGATTGCTGATCGTAAGCTTCCCACTTGTCCCCTTCGTTTTTCATATAATCCGAGCTGACAAAACCCTCTATCTCTCTCTTTTTTTTTTTTGTTCAGAGTATTGGATTTCGAACTCTGCCCCCTACATCAAGAATCCAGTGAATAGGAGGCTCTCTCTTCTTACCCCAGACGAGCAAAAAGAAGTTAATCGGGCCAGAAGAATGAAGGAGCTCCCGGATCTTAGTCAGATTGTGGCTGCTTGGGCCAGTACCAAGAGGAAGGTCGCTGGGAGTGGCACCGAGCCGTCTGGGCTCGTTAACGCTGCTGTTGCTCCCGTTGCGGCCGAGCAAAATTCTCCTGGTGAGATTCCCCGGAAGAAGAAACCTGAGAAGAAGAAGGCGGAGAGAACCGTTTCCCCGGAGGAGGATGCTGAAAAAACGGTTCCCAATCGGGAGGATTTTTCTTCGAGGAAGAAGAAGGACAAGAAGAAGAAGAAGAGGAAGGAGGTGGGTGTGGAATCCGGCCCTCTAAGCATCGCCGTTCCGAACACCGAGGACCCGTCACCTGAAGAGGTCCCGTTAAAGAAGAGTAGAAGAAAGAGCAGCGAAGTGCCGCGTGCTTCTTCCGTTTGCGAGGAGGAGCTCCGTGTCTTAGAACCTCAGAACCCATCGGAGAACAGGGGATTTGAGGACGATGACGACCAGACTGTGGCTGATCGAGCCAGAGAGCTGAAAAGGAGGACTGCTGATGAGAAAGGGGTTCTGGAGGAGGATGCGCCAAACATTGTCGGGGTCTCGGGGGTCTCACCGAGATCCAGAGAACGATCGAGTCCATTTTTCGACGGATAGCCGTCTCCTATCCAGGAGGGATCCGAGACCTGTACTTCTGGATGCCGCGGGGATGTCTCGTCGGATAAATTCAGTTTTGAATTTAACCGGGAGCTCCCCCTTACTTTTTATCCTGAAGAATGCGGTCGCCTCATGCTGAAGTTCAAAGGCGGTCCCGGTCAGATGCCTCCTGCCGACGAATTGATCTTCAGGGACGAGTACGAGCACGCGGCTAGCTCGTCCGTGAAAGTGAGTGGTTGCTTTTTCTCAGTCTTTTATCTTTCTCACGATAATCATGTGCTTTCTTCTTCTCTCCTTCTCTTTTTTTTTTTTACAAGTTTCGTTTTCTTTCCCGAGCAGAGTCACGGCGATTGGAACGTTCTCATTGGGAAGTACAACACTGCTCTAAGGTTAGCGATGACGAGAATTCGCGAGGACGCGGATGAGAAGAAAAAGGCTGAGCTTGCGCACGAAGAAATCCTCAGGACGGTTACTCGTGAGAAAGAGGAAGCCATTGCGCGGGAAAGGGATCTGAGGAGGGAATTCGATGAGACCAGAACGTCTGATCTGGCCGAGTTGCAACTGTGCAAGGGCTCCATACGGGATCTAGAGATCTCGGGGGATAAGCTGGAGAGAGAGAAGGCCGAGCTCGAGGCAAAGAGAGCCGTGGAAGCGTTAAGGCATTCGGAGGAGATGGGTCGGCTTCGAAAATCCCGAAAGTACGAAGTCACACACGAGAGGATTCGTGTGATGATTGCTATGATAGCGAAGGCCGAGAAGCGCTTTCACCGACTTTCCCTCCGTGAGAAAGACAGAGACAGATATGACGATGCTCGATGCCTGCACAGTCAAGCATTCGGGACGAGGAAGTGTCTCGAGCAGATCAGAGACTCGGGAGTCGAGATTCCGCAGGAGAAGATCGACGAATTCTCTGAGCTGGAGAAATTCTACGAGGAAGAGGCAGGCCGGCTAGAGGTTAAGGACATTCCGGCGGAGGACCTCCATCTTTCCCCGTTAGTGCAGCCATCTCGATTCCTGGTTGAGGAGGTCTGGAGGCATATCGATCCGTTCGGGTCTAACGAAGGTTTGACCGATTCAGAGGCTGCAATTGCCCTCCGGACTCCTCTCAGAGATCCAACTCTTCCTTCTCCCGGGGAACCTGACGCGAACCTCGTCCTGACTGCCGGATCTTCTACTCGCAGAGACGATCTGGGAACTGAACCGGTGCAGCCAGCCCCTGTTGATAAGAATGCTCCGCAGGATGGGGTTGCCCCGACCATCGTACTGTCCGATTCACCTGCGAAGACGCCTAAGGCTCTCAGTTCGTCTTCCTCTACTTCCGAGGACCTGGAGGCAGAAGATGGTGCTCTCAAGGAGAAGTCTGCTGCGAACGTGAACTCGCCGGTTTCGGCGTTTGGTCGTGTTTCAGGTCCTGAAGGTGGAGGCAACGAGGATCCCCCTGTTGCCGATGAGTGAAGGATTTTGTTGTTGTCTGCTCTCTTTTTTTTTGGTTATGGCTCTTCGAAGCCTTTGAACTCATTTGGATGATATGTGCCCAGTTGGGCCTTGTTGTTGTTGAAAACTCGGGGTTTCGCCCTTTTCTGTTTTTTCTTTAAGATATTTTTGGAATTTTCCTTCTAAGGCATAACTGTTTTGAGCACATTACGGTTGGTCGTAACGACTTAGTTTAATTCTTAGGATGATTCTTTACTTGCTGGTTCGTACAGTTGATTTGGAAATAAACCAACAGAACCTAACCAAGACAGGAATTTCCAAATATCATTCGAGGAAAAGGTATTTGAGATGCTACACGGTAATCGAGAGACGTTTGGTCGGCCAACCCACAATTCTTCGATTTGTGATAAGGTTCAAAAATTTCACTCGCGGGTTGGTCGATGTAAAATGCATCGGTGACCGTAACCCGGTCTTTCCCTTTCGACGTTATCTGATCAGGATTCGTCGATTATTCGGGAGAGTGTTAGTGCGCCGCTCGTGTTCTAAGGGGCTAACATCGTTTGCTCGGGGTGACTTCCGTTGTGTGGGATGAATCTCCGAGTCTAAATTTTGGACTTTTGTTTTGGTTGGGGCTGGACCCCGTAGAGGGGATGCCTACGTACCTCCGAAGAGGATCAATCCTTTCGTAGTTCGTTTTGCCCGAGCAAGAGTGATGTAAATCAGTTGCTCGGACGTGTAGAAGTGACCGTAGGGTGCATCTACTCGGGTTTTTTTTTTTTTTTTTTTTGAGCAAACTGTGACGTAGGTCATTTGCTCGTGAATATGATGCCGATTCTCTTTCATGAGTGGTAACGACGAAGATGCATAGAGTTCCAAGCTCGTGGGACTGCTTCTCCGCGGGAAGTCTCGAGTCGATAAACTCCCGGTTTGACGACTTGAGTTATTTTGTAAGGTCCTTCCCAGTTTGCTCCGAGCTTTCCGGCATTGAGCTCTTTGGTGTTTTCGAAGACCTTCCTTAAGACTAAGTCACCGAGTTCGAGAGGGCGTGTTCGAACCTTCTTGTTGTAGTAGCTTTCAATCTGGTTCTGATAGTTCTGGATCCGAAGGAGAGCTTGGTCGCGCTTCTCTTCGAGTTCATCGAGAGCATCCAGCAACATTTCTTGGTTCAGTTCGACGTACTGGGGCATCTTTGCTCGGCGAAGGCTCGAGACATTGACTTCCGCGGGAGCCATCGCTTCCATCCCATAAGCGAGGGAGAAAGGAGTCGATTTGGTCGCGCCTCGTGGGGTTGTTCGGTGCGACCAAAGGACGCCGTCGAGTTCATCGGCCCAGTGTCCCTTCTTGAGATCGAGACGTTTCTTGATTCCGTCGATGATAATCTTGTTCTATGATTCGGCTTGTCCGTTCCCCTGGGGGTATCTCGGTGTCGAGGTGCTTAGTCTGATATCCCACTTGGTGCAGAAGTCCTTGAAATTCCCCGAGATAAACTGAGAGCCGTTGTCGGTCACGATTTCGTAGGGTAGACCGTGGCGACAGATAATTTTTTTCCAGACAAAACCACGAACTTCTTTCTCGGTAACTTGTGAGAAAGCCTCGGCCTCGATCCACTTAGTGAAGTAGTCGGTTAGGACTAGGACGAAGCGACGTTGGCGAGAATTTGGCATTGGCCCGATGATGTCCATTCCCCATCTCATGAACGGATAGGGTGCTGCTGAAGTGCGCAGTAGCTCGGTAGGACTGTGGATGCTCGGAGCATGTCTTTGGCATTTATCGCACTTCCGAGCATATGCTTCGCAGTCAGTGTTCAACGTTGGCCAAAAGAATCCTACGTTTCGAATCTTTAGAGCGAGTGCTCGTCCTCCAGAGTGGTTTCCTCCTGCTCCTTCATGGGTTTCTGCCATGACCAATCTTGTTTGCTCGCCGTAAATACATTTGAGCAAAACTTTGTTGGCCGCTACTCTGTGGAGTTCTTCTTCCATGATGACGTAGTGGGCGCAACGCCTCTTAAGGCGTCTTGCGGCCCATTTATCGGCTGGAACCGAACCTCTGGTGAGATAGTTGATGAACTCTGTTCTCCAGTCGTTTGCTGGCTGATCTTGATCGGTCATCTCGACATCTTCATTAGTTGCTTGTTGGGGCGTTGTCTCGGACACTGGAGTGACAAGGTCCGCTGCCTCTACCGAGATGTCGATGCTCGGTTTCTCAATACGATGGATCGGGATAGTTCTCTTCACTTGATCGCGAAGTTTGCTTCCGAGCGCTGCCAATGCGTCGGCGCATACGTTGTCTCCGCGCGGAACCTTTGTTAATTCGAAGAATTCGAATTCCTTAGCCAGAGCTTGGACGACTCGAAGGTAGGCGTCCATCCTGTCATTCCGAGCGTCGTACTCCCTGCTGAATTGACTTGCGACAAGTTGTGAGTCACAGTACGCACTTAGCCTTTTGGCTTTAACTGCTTTCGCGAGACGGGGACCAGCGATGAGTGATTCATATTCTGCTTCATTGTTGGATGCCGGGAACCCAAAACTAAATGACTTCCGGATGAGTTCTCCTGTCGGGGACTGAAGTTGAACTCCTGCTCCTGAACCTTTATTCGTCGAGGAACCGTCGACGTGTAAGATCCAATTTGCTTCCGGGACTTCGAGATCTTGGGCTAGTTCTGGGGATAGCTCCACGAGGAAGTCTGCAAGGACCTGGGCTTTGGCGGCTGTTCGGCACTTGTATGTGATATCGAGTTCTCCGAGCTCTATTGCCCACTTGGTTAGTCGACCGGCTTTGTTCGTGTTTTGCAACACGGTTCGGAGTGGTTGATCGGTGAGAACTACTACTGAGTGGGACTGGAAGTAGGGACGGAGTTTCCTTGCCGACTCGACGACTGCCAGGGCCATCTTCTCAAGTGTTGGATACCGAGTTTCTGGTCCGGTCATCCGCCTACTCATGTAGAACACTGGTCTCTGCTCTCCACGATCTTCCTTAATCAAGACACTGCTGACTGCGGCAGATGATACTGCGATATACAAGGATAAGACATCACCTACGTCCGGCTTGGCCAAGATTGGGGGAGTCGTTAAGTAGTATTTGAGTTGACTGAAGGCTTCCTCACACTTGTCATCCCAGAGGAATTTCTTGTTTCCCCGGAGGAGATCGTAGAAAGGAAGACACCTGTCTGTTGATCGGGAGATGAACCTGTTGAGCGCCGCGATTCTGCCGGTTAGTCGCTGAACTTCCCGGCAGTTTCTCGGACTCGGGAGATCAAGGACAGCTGAGATTTGCTTTGGATTGGCTTCGATTCCTCTCTGTGTTACAATGTAACCGAGGAATTCTCCAGACGAGACGCCAAAGGTGCATTTGGCCGGGTTGAGTTTCATCTTGTACATATTAAGGATATCGAAGCATTCTTTCAGGTGAGCCAGATGTTCGTCTGCTCGGAGCGACTTGACTAGCATGTCGTCGATGTAGACTTCCATCATCTTGCTGAGCTGTTTGGCGAACATGCGGTTGACCAGCCGCTGGTAAGTAGCTCCGGCGTTTTTCAGCCCGAAAGGCATCACCTTGTAACAGTAAGTCCCTCGATCGGTGATGAACGAGGTCTTCTCTTGGTCGTCAGGATGCATCAGGATCTGATTGTATCCTGAGAAAGCGTCCATAAAGGTAAGCATCTCGTTTCCGGCAGTCGACTCGACGAGCCGATCAATGTTTGGCAACGGATAGCTATCTTTCGGACAGGCCTTGTTGAGGTCGGTAAAATCCACGCACATACGCCACTAGCCGTTTTTCTTTTTGACGACGACCGGGTTGGCTAGCCACTCCGGGTATCGGACTTCATTAATTGATCCTGCGTTAAGTAGACGCTCGACCTCGTCGACAACCGCCTTTGATCTCTCGGGACCCAACTTTCGCCTTTTCTGGCGAATAGGTTTGATGTTCGGGTCTACGTTCAGTTCGTGGGTCGTGATGGAGGGATCGATTCCTTGCATGTCGGACATCGACCATGCGAAGGTCGATAGGTTCTGCTTCAGGAAGTCCATAATCTTGAGTTTCATTTCGTCGGACAGGTATGCACCCACTCGCAGGATTTTGCTCGGATCCGATTCGTCAACTGGTACCTCGAGTACTTCTTCCTTCTGAGGACATACCTTGCTGATAGGTGATGAAATTGAGTTGACGAGTGATTGGGAGCGTTGTAGCTTGATTGTGGCGATTAGGAGATCTCGAGCGGCGCGTTGATCTCCCTTAATCGTCTTAATGGTTCCGTCGGTTCCCGGGAACTTGACACACTGGTGATAGGTTGATGCGATTGCTCGCATGGAATGCAACCACGGGGTTCCGAGTATTACATGATAAGGGGTCTTTGTGCTGACCACCGAGAATTTGACCAGCCTAGTCACTCCTCCAGCTTGTACCGAGAGTCGGATGGTTCCGAGGGTCACTTCGGAAGATCCATTGAAGCCTGTGAGTGTCCTGGAAGACGGTTTTACGTCCTTTAGGTCGATGCCCATCTTCACTAAGGTCTCGCGAAAAATGATGTCCACCGAGCTCCCGGTATCGATTAGTACCTTAGTGACGTCGTACTTATCGATAGCCAGAACGACGAGGAGCGGGTCGTTGTGGGGTAGACTCACGCCGAGTAAATCATTTGGAGAGAAAGAGATCTGGGGATCATTGGGAGGCTTCTGCGGCCAACGCTGAGATGTATCCGCCTGTCGACGATGGTCCTTGACAGACCGGACTGAGTCTCCGCAGGGTGGTGATCCACCCATTATCACATTGATCCGTGGTCTGATACTGGCCTGCTTCTTGAGGAGAAGAGCTCTGAGATCTTTACTCTCCTCCGGTTGGTCAATCTTTTGGCGGTTAAGCTTCGCGCGCAGGTCGCCTATTCGGGCGTTCAGTTGCTCTCGCAGGTCGGAAACAGGGGCGCCGTCCCGGGGCGTGAGCTTGGATCTTTTGGCGTTTAGCTTTGTCCTGAGATCGGAAATGCTGGGAGATTGGCCGATCTCCTGAGTAGCTTTCCTCTTAAGGAGTTCTCGTAGATCTGACGACTCGGGGAAGTCTTCGGGATTGCACTCAGAGGATGGCTCCTCGTCGTCGGATGAAGACTCGGGCTGGGCGCGAATAACTTCGATCCTCTGCTTGACCGCTGGTTGGTCCCCGTCAGCCGAGACGTCGTCATCATCATCTTTCTGAGGCGCTTGCTCGGAGTCTTTCGGCTTCGGGTTATCCTGCTTGGATTTCCCTTGGCCCTTTCGTTGGTTTTTCCTGTCTTTGTTCCTGCTCCAGCTGTTCTCGCTTTTTGGTTTCGGAGAGGGGATCTTGAGTTCACCGCTTTCGATTGAGGCGAGGAACTGTGCGAAGAGCGTCTTGCACTCCGAGGTATCGTGGCCTTTGACTCCATGGATTTTTCACGACTTAGTGAGGCCTGGGGGAGTTCGAGATGATCCGGCTACAGAATCAACCGGAGCGGGTGTAGTGGCAGCCGATGCTCGGGGAGACTCGTCCGGGGAATCCGTTTCTCGGTGAAAGGTATTCTACTTTTTCCCATTCTCGTCGACCACGTAAAGGAGACTGTTCTTATGGTTGTGTTTGTTTGTGGTAGCATGCTGGCGGGGCTCGATATGAGTGTTGGCGGCGCTTTTAGGCGCCGATTGCTTCGCAGCATTGTGCTTGTTCAGAATGGCTTTAGTATCTTCTTCCATACGGATGAAGTTATGGGACCGAGCAATGGCGTCTTGTAGGGACAAAGTGGGACTCCAGTAGAGGTCTTCTCGGAATTTGCAGTCGACCTGGAGAGTGTTCATTAACGCATCGATAGCAATGTTATCGGGGATGTTGATTCTTGACACGATCGACTTGAAGCGCTCCATGTAGTCGCGGAGACTTTGATCCTTCGTCTGTTTCAAGTTCCAGAGACTTGAGGTTGTGGCTTCGCGCTTAGTAAACATGATGTAAGTCTTGAGGAAAGCCGAGGAAAGCTCTTTGAAGCTGCTAATCGAATTCTCGTCGAGTCCGGAGAACCAAGTCAGGGCCTGCTCGTTTAACGTCTCGACGAAGAGCTGGCAGTAACCAGCGTCTTTCTCTTCCGAGGAAAGTCGGGCTCTTGCCATGGCAATATTGAAGGCTGTCAAGTGCTCGACTGGGTCCCCTCCCGGCTTGTAATCGGGTAGGCGCAGCTTGTCCATCTTCCGGAGCTTGACTCTGGTTAGCTCCTTTGTGAAAGGTGTCCGAGACGTAGAGGCGATGACGCTGTCAATTTCGGGAGCTGCGCTGGTCGCCTGGTGGATCCTCGATCTCATCTGTTGGAAGTTTAGCTTGAGCTCGGCGATCTCTCGGATAGTTACCGAATCGGATGTTGTCGGAGGAGCGTCGGCTGCTAGGGTTCCGATTTGCTCGACCTCGTTTGTCGTGATACCGTCCGCTGGAGTTGGAGGGTTGGTGTCGAAGAGCTGTCGGCGAAACGGTTGGCTGGTGGATGGTACGCTGAGAGCTGCGACGATGGCGGCGAGCCGTTCGTTCGTCGCCTTCTGAATCTCCTCCTGGTGAGCGAGTCGGGCCATGACCGAGCTCATGAACTCCGACGAGAAGATGGGAGGAGGCGGAGGAGGTGTGAGTTCCGGCTCCCCTCCTGAGGTACCAGGGTTCGTACCTTCGGTCGTCATATCGGTCTAGAAATACTGAATCTGTTCATCCCACGGTGGGCGCCAATTGTTTAAGGTGAGTCTGGTCACGGAATAAGTAAAAAATACTAGAAATGGGTTGAACAGAGGTATTTATTAGATTTCGAGATGATGTTACAAAGGTGGAGAAATAAGGAAACAAGCCGGAACTCGTAGAGCTTTTAACCGGAAAAGTACAACTAGCGAAGAGATGTTTGTACGGAATAAACCCTAATCTCGCCGCTCAGTTTGTGTGTGTGCTGTCTCGTCTGCCTTTCTCCTTTGCTCCCTCTCTCTTATATACCTTCTGTTCGGACGGGACTTGACCTAGTCTCCTTTCCAATTTATTGGGCCTTGTCGGCCTGTCGGGCTTGGAATAAGTCCTGCCCCGAGCTACTGAGCCGACCATTCTTTGATCGTTTTTATCCCGGCTGAAAGTAGTCTGTAGTCGAGCCGTAGACGCCGAGTGGCGGCTTCTCGGCTACAACATACCTAACCAATTCGGCTGGACCTTTTGTTCGATGGGCTTTGAGGATGGGTATAATCCATCCCCAACATCCTTCAAGGTGACGTTCAAGATCTTTCAGATACCTGGACATTCTATAAGAGTTTAGGAAAGCTAGATTCTATTCATGATTCTGAAAAGAGTACAGAGAAGAAGAAAACCATGCGTGAGCGAAAAGCTGCTGGTGGGCTCTTCAATTGGAAGGTAGCATATTCTTTTTCCCCGACTTATTTGTCGCTCCATATAGCATTCAACAAGCAACATTAATGGCCCTACATGCTTAATGCCTTGCAAAAATCAACTTGCAACACTTCCAAAAGAATGGTTTTAATATGAGTGTTTTTGGAAATCGAAGTTATATGGTGGCATCATTTCTTTTTGCATCTTTCGCAACAAACAATTTTGCTATCAGGTTATATTGGCCTCTTATAAATCATAGTTGAGTTGCTATTTGTTGAGAAAACCCTTTTTGGTTTTGCAGGATGAAATCTTTGTTGCCAGAGCACCTGGAAGGTTAGATGTGATGGGTGGAATTGCAGACTATTCAGGAAGCCTTGTCTTGCAGGTCACTTGTGCCTGATTTTTATTTTTTTCGTTTGGTATGTACTGCCAGAGAATAAATTTTCAGTAGTTCTACTTATTGAGTAAATCTTTAAGTCCCTATCGCGCAAAACACCATTCCGTCTTTACGTATTATGTAGTAACTGTAAAAATCAGTTAAGTGCCTCTTTGCCAGAGTAACTTCTATTTTGACTGGCATTAACAATTTCCTTATCTCCCACCACTTCAGATGCCAATAAGGGAAGCTTGCCATGTAGCTGTTCTATCCCGGAAAACATAGACTGTGGAAACATGCGCAAGCCCGACAGCAAGCTAAGGGACAAGTAGCAACACCAGTTCTGCAAATTATAAGTAAAGAGTATTTTGAAAGAAGTCGATAAACTGCAATGTTCTAGCTCAAGACTTTGCTTTGCGGTCCTGATGAGATTTCCTTGCATCTTTGTGCTTTAGGTCTTATATGGATCTGAGATCAGTAACCGTGCCCCTACTTTTGACATGGATTTATCTGATTTTATGGATGGAGACGAACCAATTTCTTATGAAAAAGCAAGGAAGTTCTTTGCTCAGGATCCAGCACAGAAGTGAGTCTTTCCTCTGTTATTTGATAGTACTTCTTTGATAGTTCTCCGTTAACAAAGGTAATAGTATCTTCCAGGTGGGCGGCATATGTTGCTGGGACAATCTTGGTATTGATGACAGAACTTGGTGTCCGTTTTGAGGATAGCCTCAGCTTGCTGGTGCGTTCTTTTTCCATCCTTTCAGACTTTATCATTTTATGCTACAGAATCCCCTCTTGATTAATCTTCGTTTCGTTGCCGTTTTTCCTGTTGGTAAATCTTTTTTTGCCCGGTTCTTTGTTCTGATGCACATACTTTAGTTTAACATGTTCTAGGACTGATATCATGAAACCGGTAAAAAATATATTCAAAAGTTAGAATTTTGCAAGTATAGGACAGTCCTGGGTTTGACATCCCCTCTACCAGCATCCCCTTAGAGAGCCACATTTATGAGGTCTTTACTGTGTCTTTCTACCACTAGTCCAGTCCTATTTGAGTTTCTTAAAAAGCCTCAGACCTTTGTCCATTATTTAGTTCTTGGTGGTATGTATATAAGATGAACGTTAGAGATAACGGATTATTTGTTTTCTTAGGTTTCTTCTGCCGTGCCTGAAGGTAAAGGTGTATCTTCATCTGCTGCTGTGGAGGTAGCGAGTATGTCCGCAATATCGTCATAAATGAGAGTCATATATGATCATGAACGTTGGTGAAAAAATCAGTGTCATTTGAGATAGCTAGGTATATAGAAACACGGAAATTTTGATTCTACGCATCTAAGTTTTGTCTATT
Organism: Brassica juncea; assembly: GCA_018703725.1. Taxonomy (NCBI): domain Eukaryota; kingdom Viridiplantae; phylum Streptophyta; class Magnoliopsida; order Brassicales; family Brassicaceae; genus Brassica; species Brassica juncea. The sequence continues at coordinate 35,885,915 of CM031941.1, forward strand.
CCAACGATTGTTTGATTAAATGTGCAGGACTGAGTATCAGCCCCCGAGATCTTGCTATACTCTGCCAAAAGGTTTCATGTTCAGCATTATAGTAGCTTCTTTCCTGAATTTGCGCATTGTTTGTGTTTTCTAATTTCTCTTCTGTTGCCTGCTAGGTGGAGAATCACATTGTTGGAGCTCCATGTGGTGTTATGGATCAGATGACTTCGTCCTGTGGGAAAGCCAACAAACTGTAGGCCATGATCTGCCAAGTAGGTCTTAGTAACGTCCAAGCTAGATGTAAGCGATCATCCTCTTCTTTCCTGAGATAACAAGATTCTGTCCATTCCTTTTGTACTAAACTTTTCGAAAAAAAAACCTGTAGCCTGCAGAAGTAATTGGGCTTGTTGAGATTCCCAACCATGTCAGATTTTGGGGAATTGATTCAGGAATTCGACACAGGTATGCGGTTTCTTTTTTTATAAGTATCGTTGCTGTTATGCTCTCAATTGCTATGCTTCACGCATTTTTTTTTTTATTTCTCATCCCTCAAGGCATCTTATCTCTCGCAGCGTTAGAGGTGCAGATTATGGGTCGGTCAGAGTTGGTGCCTATATGGGGCGAAAGATGATAAAGTCAATGGCGTCTTCTATTCTGTCTCAGTCAGTTTCCAATGGTAACGGAGGCCACCCAGAAGAACTAGAGGATGAAGGGATTGAGTTACTTGCGACCGAAGCTTCACTAGATTACTTGTGCAATTTATCGCCTCACAGGTGGGAACACAAGTGGTTGAATCCGTCTTCCATGTTCTCGTTGTCCCCATACCAGCGTATGATCAGTTAATCCACGTAGCTCTCTGATATGTTGTTGCAGATACGAAGCTCGTTATGCAGATAAGCTTCCAGATTTCATGCTGGGTGAGACATTCATTGATGAATACGTGGATCACGATGATCCGGTCACAGTGATTGATCAAAAGCGTTCATACAGTGTGAAAGCTCCTGCCAGACACCCCATATACGAAAACTTCCGGGTCAAGGTCCGTCTTTTGTTTATTTTATTAAAATATTCTTTCCATATTCTGTTTCATGTTTTATGCTGCTTCTTGTGTAGACTTTTAAAGCCCTATTGACTTCCGCAACATCAGATGAGCAACTTACTCCTGTTAGAGGGCTTCTTTATCAGGTATCACTTCAAACTATATGAAATGAAGACCGAGTTATATTGATTCTCTTTTTGGGCTTTATCCTTTTGTTTGTTGTTCAGTGTCACTATATAGCTACAGCGCGTGCGGATTAGGATCAGACGGAACAAACAGGCTGGTCCAGTTAGTACAAGGGATGCAGCATAACAAGTCTAAAACCGACGATGGAACTTTGTATGGAGCCAAAATCACAGGTGGGGGCTCCGGTGGAACAGTCTGGGTCATTGGCCATAACTCATTGCGCAGCAGCCAACAAATTCTCAAGGTATTATATTATTGATGTGGTGTGGTCAACATATGTGTAATATTATTTTATGTCCTTTATGATATAATGGGTGGTGAATTGGATGTTTTCAGATTCAGCAGAGATACAAAGCAGCGACCGGATATTTGCCACTCATATTCGAAGTTTCATCACCTGGAGCTGGCAAGTTTGGTTACCTTCGGATCCGACGTCGTATCTGTCTGTCTGACTCCACCCATTGAAAGACTCTCTACTTATGGTATACTTATTATTTTTATTTATCCTTCTTACGATATATACTTTGGAGTTTCCTCTCAAAATAATGTAGATCGTTCTTCTCCGCTTTCAAAATAATAAATAATGATGGTGATGAAAAAGCTTATGTATATACAGTATACTAGTACTAACGTTATTCTAAAACAAAATTATCTTTAGGCAAAAGAAAAGTACTTACTGTCCTTATGTTAAATTAAAACGTGTTCACATTCAATGTGTGTCATACTCGTGTGTTACTTTCCTTTTTTTTTTGTATGAAAACATTTTTAAAAATAGTCAAAATAGGAAGTGAAAATGGAAGTAGTAGTAGTAGTAGTAAAAACAAGTTGAGGAGAGGGGTGGGGTGGGGGCTTTGGTCAGACAATGGGTGAGGTTCGCGGGATACGAGTAGGCATCATCATTATGATAGATCAACTAGCACAGTACCCGAGGATCTTTTTATATCACTCAGACACTCACTGCACATGTGCCTTTAATTGCTTTACATCTTTTTTTTATCTTTGCCTTTTTTTCTTTTGTCGATTTATCTTTGCCTTTTTAGAATGATGCCAGTAGTGTTTTATACATTGATGTAAAAAGAGGGATATTTCGGCTTAAGCTTCACATCTGACCAATATGAATATTCGAAAACTTATACTATATTAATGAAGTAAAAAAATCGTAATTACGTTTGTTTATAGACATTAGAGATCCGAACAATATGAGAAGGCACTTGTGCTAATAAACGAGCCGACATGCACGTGCTCACTTCCATTCTTACGCGTTTCTCATCGGATCCTATGAGCTTTTTTAAATCTAACCGTATTCCTTTCTCCACGTGTCTTTTCTGTATTCAACCTTGTTCACGCAAGACGAGTTGAATTAAATATCAAATGCTACAGTAAGTAAATACTAGCTGCTGCAAGCCTGCAAGTAACCATTTTTTACTAATTTCTTATTTGTTTTGAGTCGTGAACAACGAATTATTTAAACTTGTAAATAATGCTACGTATATATAAACATGAAGCTTCTTTCTTAACCATAGAAATATATTTATAAAGTTTAACGTAGACAAATGTTTAAAAAACACTTTACCAAGAAAATGGTTTTATTAAATGGTGAGAAATAAAAGGAAGTATTGGATACAGTCTACACGTTCCTCTGCTTCACTCTAACACTTGTGTACCCTTCTCTTCTTTGTCTTCTTCCTCAAATTTGCTTCGCTCACTTTCAGATTCTCTCCCCAGACACGAACTCCAGATTCATCCCCGACAATGGAAACATTCCATCTCCTCCTTTTTCTTTCTTACCTTCTCTTCTCCGCGACGCACACCACGCTTACCTCAGCAAAATCTCAGATCGTTGACTGTACAATGTGCACTTCCTGTGACAACCCTTGTCAGCCAAACCCCTCTCCTCCGCCTCCCACTCCATCTCCTCCGCCTCCAGCCGCCACCACCACACCCGCCTGTCCTCCGCCTCCTAGATCCGGCGGTAGTGGTGACGGTGGTCCTTACTACTACTACCCACCTCCTTCTCAGTCTGGCTCTTACCGTCCACCACCATCTTCTTCCGGCAGCGGTGGCTACTATTATCCGCCGCCGAAAAGTGGAGGGAGCTACAACCCTTTTACGCCGCCGCCAAACCCAATCGTTCCGTACTTTCCGTTTTACTACCACAGCCCTCCGCAGCAGCAATCTGTTGTGTCGGCCGGATCCGATACGAAAGTCAAACTCTCTTACGGGTTTTCTTTGGTCTTAATTTTTGCTCTTTATTTATGATAAGACAGATAATAATAGAGGTTAATTGATTGTAACATCAAGAACCCCCTTAGATCTTTGCAAGAAAGAACACTATGCATGAGAGAGATCTTTATGATTCTTCTGTTTTTTTTTTCACTACGTTTGCTTGTACAAGTAGCAAATTTATCTGTACTTTTATCATTTTTAACAATTTTATGAATGCAGCCTTTTATTATCTTATAATTCTAGTAAAATAGTATAATAAATGGGGTTTGTTTGCCTTTTATTTTGGTTTTGACTTCATTACAATTTCGGCGTTTCTTTAGAAAGTAGCAATAAAAGTCTTGTTTGAGTTACTAGGTTTGAGTTACTGTTAGTTGATAGTTCTGTATATGATCAATGGCTAATGCTTGAGACCATTGCCTAGTTGCTACCTCATCAGAACACTATCTAGTTGCTACCTCATCAGAACACTATAAAAATAACTACAGAAGTAGGTATCTTCAACATTTCGACGTAAATCTTCTTATTTTTTTCATTGTATAAACAATTTTATATAAGTTTCGTTCAACTTTTTATTTTTCTTACGTAAGTATAGTTTACGTAAAAATGGAGGGAACTATTATCCACCACAAAGTGACTCTTGTACGGTTTAAGTATATATCCTCACAATCTAGACTACATCGAAGCATTAGACATCAATTTGATTAAACAAATAAGCTTTCCAAGGATATTTCGAAGTATTGTATCATTCGTATGACATATATGGTGTAACAATATATTTGCAACTTCAGTGTCGAGAATCCTTAATTTTCATGAAAATGCGTCAACCTTTCTGCTATATCCCGGAGGCATATTTCATATTGTACAGATGTTGGTGTTAAATAAAATTTCTTGAAATCCAAGCCTCTATATAAATGAAACAAAGTATAATAGATACATAACGGCTTCTGATTTATTCATATTTCAAGAAGAAACTAAGAGCATGAATAATGGTGGTTTCCGAAGACAGAAAAAGCGAGGTACGTTTCTTTATGAAGAAATCTTGATCGTGTGGGAAGAGCTGATTTCTACAGCTGTTCCTCTTTCTTTGGTGTTCTTGTTTTCTAAATATTAAATATAAATCAGATAAATAAATTGAACTAAAATATTAATATAAATACTTAGGAATTTGTGTTAGAGAGACTTAACCATTGACGATGCTCTAAACCAACTAAAGTAACCAAATCAATCTGCAATTATGACGATATAAGGATATCGACTCATAAGCATTTTTGTAAACATATGTTTAATTTTCTTTTTTAACACTGGTCAAATCATCAAATACATCATAACATATATTTAGTCTATAGCCAAAGACAAAAGTTTACTAGGAAGATACTAGGAGCGAAACGGATCCGGAGAGCCGGGAAATTTTAAGCTATCTGGATCCACAGATTTAGTATTCAAATCTGAATTCATAGCTTATGGATATCTGGAATCTAGATAACTGTCAAAATATCATACTATCCATTAGTATCTGGATATGGGTCTAGATAAATAAATGTTAAAATTCTAAAAATAATATATAAATTAACTATTTATACAAGATTTCTATATATATATTGAAAATGAAATAAAATATCATAAAACTAATTTATGTATGAATATTAATATATCAAATATAATAATTAAAAAAATAATGTATATTAAAAATACGAATATGGATCCGGATATTCGGACCTAGAAGTCAAGATATCCGGATCCAGATTGGTTTTGACATCCGAAATTTACTATCTGAATTCGAACACCCTGAATATCCTATATTGGGAACGAATCCAAAGCGAATCTCAGATCAAATCCGGATTCAGATAATAAGTCTCATGCCTAGATGATACAACACAAAAAGATGCGCACAATTTTATAAAAGATGTAATAAAGCTTTTTACTGTTATCCTAAGTATTTCTTTTACTTTTAATGAACTATAAATATTATACCTTGTCATTATTAAAAAAATCCTTCTGCTTAACATATTTAGTTTGATTTTGATTTTTTATTTTTACCACCCAATATATACATATTAAAAATACCCAAAATAATTTGAATTCTAATTTTTATAATTATTTAAAGCAGTTTCTACTTTTATTTATACATGAACTTTACAAAGTATTTTAATCATTTTAAATATTGATATAATCTCATGAACTTTTTAAAGTTATATTAGTTATATTTATTCATGCGATTTCGTACTAATCATCACCTTAGTGTTTCATTATTTTTTTAAATGAATATTAGATATATATATATATATAAAGTTATGAAAATATTACAAATTTTAATTGAAGACATAAACACATACAATGAATAAGACTATTCTGATTTGGTTTAATTAAAAAAATAGTTATACTTCAGTTTAAAATTTAAAGTAATAGATCTAACTCAGTATACACAAACTAAATAAATAGACCGGCCCAAATTCTAGCACCCAAAACTAAAATGAAATTAAAACAATGAATACTTTATTTTATTTATATACACAAATTACGAAATGACAAACTGATGAGGTCATCGACCAGAACCAAGCTCCCATAACCATTCGTAAGGTAACCGAAGGTCCAGTGACACGTTCCAAGGAGAGAAGGCTCAAAGAAGGGTTCATACTTGCGGTTCAAGCTATCCTAGACAACATGGACGAACCACCTACCATGCACATAGCTCAACTGACCAAAGAAGAGCAGAGCAACAAACCAAGTGATGACTTGAGCAATGCCTTTGCGCAACTCAATATCACTCAAGGTAAGCAAGCTTGTTCAACTGAAACTGCTGATTGTCCAAGAGTTTACTTGGCAGGAACTGAAGCTGAAGAAGAGACCTTACCAAGTGAAGATGAATACTTTGAAGATTCAAGTACTGAAGAACTTGAAGAGAAAGACCAAGACAAGACTTCATCCAAGGGCGATCCAAGCTACATCAACTTCATACCAAAGAGGACCAACCATGAGCCAAGGGAAGTGTTTTCATTATTTACAATCTGTGCAGGTAAGATGGGTCAGCCTAGTGGTTCCTAGAGCTCGTCCATCCAGAGACAACCAGAGTTCGAGGCCAAGATACTAGTCTAGGCTATTTTTCTTTTATTTATGCAACTTTCCTTTTTAGTCTTAAACCGGGGCATTGTTAGCTTGTTTCTCGTTTTCCTTTTATTTTGAAAGCTTAAGTCCTGTCGTTTTGGAGTCTTTTCCTTTTTGCTTTGAGTCGACCATTAGGTCACCGGCTGAAGGACTATTAATAAAGTCCCATATGCAGCCTTTGTAACACACAATTTTACCTAGATCAATATATGAGTCAGTTTGCCCCCTAAGCAAGCCGCCATCTTTCCCTTTCTCCTTGTGTGATTCAAGCAGAAAGAGTTCGAACTTTATCAAGGAAATCTCATCATCCTTATGGTTGTTCTTCGATCCATCATCAATCTCATCAACTGATCCAACAAGAGAGTGTGTTATAGCCAGCTTGTTAGATCCCACAACACTTGATCTATCCAGTTAAGTGTCATTACCTTCGATCATCCATTGTTCTCAAGGGAATGCGCCAAAGCCAGCTTGAGGATCCATCTCCACCACCTTCCAAAGGCTCCATCCGAGTCTTATATCACAAACATATTAAACATAAAAATAAAATATCAAGCAAATTTAACATTTCAGTTCTTCAAGAAAAAATAATACTCTTTTTAAAATTGATTTTAAGCAAAGTTGCTAGTTGTTAGTTGTTAATTCCTCGGCTCACAAACAAAGTTATTTCGGAAAATGCTAATAACCGTTTACTGTATTTTTAAAAAGTGGGACATGAAAGTCAGAAAAAAAATCGGGAAAATGCCATTTAATTTCGACTTTCAAATTTTGGCCAATAAAAGCCTCAATTTTTACTTAAATCATTTAAATTCTCAATTTTTTTTTTGTAAATTTCCATTTAAATCCGAAGCTTTTGTTAACCAAGCCAAAACGAACCCAATGAAAATCAACAGTTAAAATCTTTATGAACATCCCTTAAATCAAAACATCGTCTTCCAAATCCTTCGGTCCCAATAAGAATAATTTTTCAGACAGACATTGTCAACTGGGCTAGTTAGCATTAGTCATACCTGGTATACCCACAACGTCGTTTTGATTTAAAGAATGTTAATAAAGATTTAATGGTTGATTTTTGTTGGGTTCGTTTTGGCTTGGTCAAGGGAAATTTGGGATTTAAGTGGAAACTTATAAAAAGTTGAAGATTTAAACAAGGGATAATTTGCTTAAAAACCAAAGAAGTTGGCGAAATTAGAGATTTGCCAATAACAGTAAAAAATTGTTGTTTGTGAGATCAAACGCTAGGGTAAAAGATGCAGCTGCACTTAATACTCGACGAAGCGATTTTCAGAACCTAGATGACGTACACCTATAAACTGACAGCAGGATTTATGTATATTTAGAAAGATTATAAAAAGATTTGGTTTATATTTGCTAAACTTGTCTCGATAAAAGATATAATCATAATATACAAAATCACATCTTCTTTCATTACCGACGTCTTTCTCTTCATCTTCTTTCTATGTTCTATTTTTCCTAATGAATCTAAGAAAAAATTGAAGAAGAAATCATGATTTCACCTGGTTCTTTCTCCATGAGTTCATGCGGTGGAGGCAGCGGCGGAAGGGAAACGACTCCTACTCTCAAGAAGATGAGAGGACGACTTACTGGTTCTAGCAAAAGGCAAAAGCTTCAAGGTTTAGGTAAATTTTATACATTTCTTTAAATGTAATCTTCTTTGTCCTCACCTGATGGAACTGGGAAGTTATGGTGGGTTGGATCTTCTTTGTCAATTGCTATATACCTTCTTGAATTTTCTTATTTACTACTAAGAGGTCTCTCTATCTTCTTGAATTTTCTTATAAGAACTTGTTTAAGTGGATGGTGGATGTCGAGATTTTTAAATCCAAGAGTTGGCTTGGCCTTCCTATTTTGTGTATGTAGTTAAGTTTAAGCAAGAATGTATTTTGGATATAGTCAGAAAAATTTAGCATTGTTAAGTTTATTTTTTGTTTGATAATCTTTCTTGTAACCGATGAAGGATATTTTACAAAAGCGGTTATAAGAAATTTTAGCCTTGTTTGCTTTCATGTTGGCGTGTTAAAATTTTTTGTAACCAATGATATAATAACACATCATGTAATGAAATTGTCTTATTGTCAATCACATCAGACCAATCCATACGACAATCTCAGATTCTCAAACAAGATCAGAGTCGCCGCCACCGCAGCAGTACCAACAAAGCTTAGCCGCAGCTTGAACATGACCATGGAAGTGAGCAGGTGAAGAAGAGAAGAGGTAGATAGGAAATACGGAGCGGAAAGTGTGAAGCGTCACTGAATTTTGTACACGGAGAATGTATACTGGTGGTTATAGCCTTGGGCCAAACATTGGAAACAATGCAACTGATGGGGCAAAGAGAAGTCTTCTGAAGGGAGTGGGACAGATTGACTTGGTCTTTCTATAATGATATGTCTATAGTTAAGTTTATACCAGAATGTCTTTTGTGTGTAGTCTTCGGTTACAGAAAACTTTAGCTTGGTTAAGTTTATTTTTGGGTTGATTATCTTTCTTTTCTTGTAACCGATGAGGTATTACTTTTACAAAACCAGTTATAAGAAATTTTAGCATCGTTTGCTTTCCTTTTTGGCTTGTTAAACTTTATTGTAACCAATGATGTAATATATTGTCATGTAATGAAATTGTCTTATTGTCAAGTTTTTGCCTATACCATTTAACTTTCTATACCATTTAACTTTCGTAAGATAAGCGTCGCCAAGCTTTAAAAGTGTGATTAAACTCAAAATTTAGCCATATATCAACCTTGTTTTTTTAGAAAATATGGAAACTTGTTATAGCAATGAAAATTTCTTGTAATCTTTGAGGGATGGTTTTTATAAAGCTGGTTATAAAAAAAATTTAGCATGGTTTGCTTTCTCATTGGTTTGTTAAACTTTCTTGTAACCAATGATGTAATATATTATCATGTAATAAAATTGTCTTATTATCAAGTTTTCGCCTAAACCATTTAAATTTCGTAAGATAAGCATCTCCAAGCTTTACAAGTGTGATTAAACTCAAAATTTAGCCATATATCAACCTTGTTTTGTTAGAAAATATGGAAACTTGTTATAGCAATGAAAATTTCTTGTAATCTTTGAGGGATGGTTTTTATAAAGCCGGTTATAAAATTTTTTAGCATGGTTTGCTTTCTCATTGTTTTGTTAAACTTTCTTGTAACCAATGATGTAATATATTATCATATAATGAAATTGTCTTATTATCAAGTTTTCGGCTATACCATTTAACGTCCGTAAGACAAGCATCTCCAAGCTTTACAACTGTGATTAAACTCAAAATTTAGCCATTTATCAACCTTGGATTTTTAGAAAATATGTAAACTTGTTATAGCAAAGATAATTTCTTCTAATCGTTGAGGAATGGTTTTTATAAAGCCGGTTATAACAATTTTTAACCTGGTTGGCTTTCTCTTTGGTTTGTTAAATTTTCTTGTAACCAATTATGTAATATATAATCATTTAATGCAATTTTCTTATTGTACAAGTTGATGTCTATATCATTTCTTTCGTAAGATAGCTGGCTTCATGATTTTAAATTGAAATCATAAAAAAACATGCTAAAGTTAATTTATCGTAAGATAGCTGGCTTCTGGATAAAAACTGATTTATTGGTAATGTCATGTTGTTAGACAGTTAGTATAATATTTATACGGTCAATAAATAAATTATTTGGGATAAAACTTGTTTGAATGTATATCACATTTTTGATACCATAAGAATAAAGATCATAGCTAGAACATACAAAATGAAAATACGAATAATGTTTAGGTATACATGTTCATTGTGTGTGTCAAATTCTTGGACAACTAATATAATATTTACACCTTTAAAAATGAGTTACTTAAGATTAAAATTGAATTTGTTGGCAGTGTTAGGTTGTTATACTGTTAATATAATATTTAGATAGTTAATAAACAAGATCTTTGCTTATACGTCAAACCAAATATTAACATGTAGTATAAGTAAGGTTGGTTCTTCACATGTAAGTACCATATACATACAACATATATATATATCATCTATATCAGACAGAAATGCGGTGGTGAGGGCTTCACCGGAGATGCAGAGGCAGAAAGCTTCAATGGTGACGCAACGCCGGAGAGGTTCACCGGGGATACAACGGTGTAGAGCTTCATCGGAGATGCAGCAGCGAAGAGACTCACTGGAGACACAGCAGTGGACAGCTTCACCGGAGACGCAGCGGTGGAGAGCTTCACAAGAGATGCAAAAGTGGAGAGCTTGATTGGAGATGCAGAGGCCGAGGCCGAGAGATCCTAGCTTGTATCATCACCTTGAAAAATCCTTCGAGCCCCTCTACTTGAATCATCATTAGGCAGGGTGGAGAACTTCACGGGATAGGTAGTGGTTGAGAGATTCACCAGAGACACAGAGGCCGAGAGATTCACCGGAGACTCAGGGGCGAGAGTTTCATATAAGACGCAACGACAGAGAGCTTCATCGGAGACACAGCGAAGGGACGAAAATTCAGGCCAGCATTTGATATGGTGGAAATTGAGAAGCATTCCTGTCATGTCCCTGATTCTGACTAGAGCCTTCGGGAACGGCCATGGTACGAGGAGACGCACAGTCAGGTCTTAGGACCTCAGGACAAGCGTGCCATGGCTGGATAGAAGGGTTAAGGACTTCAGGATGCTGAATCCTAACCTGGAATGGATGGTTAAGTGCATCAGTATGCTGAGACTTGACCAGAAACGGATGGAGACAAGGAAATAGGAGCTGGACAAGTGAATTGGGAGCTGGACAACTCAGGGAGGAAGCTGGACCAGTTAGGACAAGCTCAGGACAGCTCACACTAGGATGGGTCAGCTCCAGTAGCTGGATTGTTAGCTCACTCAGCTGAAGCAGATAGTGGCCAGCTCATCTCAGCTAGGTGGAGTGTTTGGGTCTTGACCATGGGGCTCAGTTCATGGGCGGCCATGGGTCTGGCCTTGCTGGACATGGGTCTGACCTTGCTGGACATGGAGGTCCGATGGTTTAGGGCTTGTACAAGAGGATCCAGGCGTGTGGGCTTGCAGTATGGACTTGTGTTCGACCAGCCCAAAGGAAGAAGGGGCAGTTACCAGGCGGTTTGTGCAAAAGGGTGGGAAGAACAGGTTGTACCTGTACGCCCAGGCAGTTGGCCGACCCATTCCTCTATAAATACAGGCTTTGGGGTCGAGATTTGCCACAGTTTTCCTTTAGGGAAGCTTTGCCCAAATCGTGACCGAGAGAGAGACAAAGAAAGAGATAGAGAGATCGGCCGAAAGCTTGGCCGTGAAAGTGTGTGAGTGATTTCCGACCAGGAGTTTACTTGTGTGGTGTGGAGATCGATTGATGATGAGTACCAGAGGCAAGGAGAAGGACTTGGAGAAGGGCTTGAGCACTCCAGACGCACGCCCAAGGTGAGTGGGATGGACCAAGCCTTCCATCCATGGCCGCGGTGGAATTCTGTGTTGGCCGTGGTGGTTTTGGTGGATCCAGGCCCATCTCTTCCCAATTCCTCTTTGTTTACATTATATTCTCCTTTACTCTGTATGTGGATGGTGGGTTAGGGTCAGTGAGACTGGACCAAGGCAATGGCCGGTCCAGGATCACAATCCTTGGCCTTGGCCGGTTTGGAGTGTGGCCGAGTTCTATAAGTTCCTGATGGAACTATGGAATTCCGACCATGGATTCTTCTTAATGATGAATTATCATGATTTATCATATGGCTTGATTGGATTTATCAGGCCGGTTTGATGGTGGTCAGTTATGGCCGGTTTAGTGGGATTTGGACAAATTCTATGTGAATTAGGCCGGTTCTGATCAATCTGATTGTGGATTCCTCTTAGTGGGGAATTATCAGTAATTGTCATGAATTTTATTTAGTTTTTAAGGATTTATTTAAGTAGGTCAGAATTGGGATGTGGTCATGGTCGTTTGTGGTTTTGTGTGATTGATGGGTTAGATCACATTGGATCAGTCTGGCCGTGTGTTATATGTGAAATTAGAGTGTCTTAGATGATGTCCTGAGTTTGCCGGGTGCCTTGTTGACTGATTGGATAGACTAGAGAACTTAGTCTTAGGGAACCAAACCATGCGATGTTAGATATGATTGTTAGGTTATCGGATTGTACTGATGCATGTGCCTTTTGTGTGTGTGTGTGTTGGTTTCAGGATCTGACCAGGGCCATGGCAAGGCCAAGGAACCATGAGGACCAAGCCGTGGATGGATGTGTGGGTTATGGGGTAGTGTTGTATGAACTTATGAACTTACGATAGCCTATTGTGCAACTGAATCTATGTATTGGATCACATACTTTATGTTAATAAAGATACACTTTCTCTTATCTGTTTAGACTTAGGATCTGGAATAATTGAACCTCATATGTTTGAAAAAAATGACTTAGAAAGATATTGGACTTTAAAAATGAACAAAAGTGGCATGATTAGCCTAAGTAAGACCGCGGGTCCTAGTTGGGTCCTTTGGGCCAGGATCGGGTCTTACAGTTCCCTTCCATTTACAACACGAGCTATCGAAAATTTCGGCCAGAAACATGGATTTTAGAATGATTTCCAGGGTGAGGAGAGAAGGTGATATATAATGAGTAATAGTAACGATGAGAGAGAGAGAGAGAGAAAGAGAGGGAGAGAGCATGATTTTGAGTTTCAAAAATGTTTACAACTTTGGGGAAGAGAAAGTGTTGTATTTGATGTGACTTTTTAAGAAGATATAGTTTCAGAAGATAAGATATCACAAATCTTTTGAAGATTTTTCCTATACATGAAAATAATGAGCATAGAGAGTGCATAGGGGTAACAGAGTCAAGGTTAATTACAAACTGTGTCTAAATATGCAGCTTTGGTATGTAACTAATTAAGTGATACTTCATTGGTAGACGTTTTAATTTCTCTTTAAACAATTTGAATAAATGTTGAGGTTTTTTTTTCCCTCTAGAAGTTATTTAATTAAAGGACAAAGCCCAAAGCATTACAAAGTCCGAAAACCAAAGGGCAAACTAAACCACACAACTGGGCCGAAAGCCCACCTTGAGAAAACCCTAGAAACGATGCGGGCCACGCGAAAAAAGATTTTTAAAGGAGTAGGACACGTGTTGCCATCCTCAACACCGAGGGACACACGTCACGAGGGCCATCACATCACCACCACTTCGAGCCACCACCGGAGAACCTACCATCGATTCACCTGAACACACCGGAGTTCATGAACTCCACACCATCTTCACTGCAAACGCCTTCATCTCATGTGTTTTCATTATTGGAGAGCATCAATCACCAGTTTGAGATCTCATCCGCCATCATTCGCCACAAACACTAAAGAAAAAGCTTCGCACAAAACCTCACCATTTTCCACCGGAGAGATTCGATCGTCCTACGACGAGATCTCATCCACCGAATCCAGACCGACACCGCATGAACATATATAGAAAGCCACGCCCTAAAGCAGATATATGGAACCAAAGCTGGCGACACAAGGCACGGAAAGCCTTCACCCCCTAAAGTCAAGGCCGGCAACGATGGAGCTGTGGAAGCCTCCACCTCCCGGAGTCTTAGCCAGCGACACAGAGCTGAGGAAGCCTCCACCCCCCCCCCCCCCCCCCCCGGAATCTTAGTCGACAACGACAGAGCTATAGGAGCCTCCACATCCCGGAGCAATAAAACATGAACTCAAAAGCCGACTGTCGCTGCGAACCATCGTCCTACATCCTCACCGCAAAACCAGAGAAAGAAAAGTTTCCGCCGTTCAAAGCTCCCCACGAGCAGAGCCCTTCCCGGAGCAAAACCCTAACCCAGATCCGCCAGCATATCAGAGAGAGACCACAGATCGAAGCATGCAGCAAGAAGACTAAACTGAAACGAGAAAAAAGGGAGCCACCAGCGCCGTCACGCGCTCGGACGCACAGCCGGACGTCGGGGCTACCTTCACACGCGACTCTCTCTTTCTCTTTCTCTCTCTGATTGAAATTAAATGTTGAGGTTTTTGTTGGCCAAAATTTAAAGGTTAAGAATTTAAATGATAATTTTCCAAAAAAAAAAGAAAAATTGTGTGAAAATGGAAGAGAGAGGCGCATGAATTGGGTTGGCACCAATAAAATCCCAAAAGTTGTAAGATGTTTCATAGCTGACCCGTTATGGATTTTACGCGCTACTAGAGCGCTTTGAGATGATGTCACATCGTGTGTACGGAAGACAAGTGGGAATAGCATAAATTAGTTTTATGGAATTTTGAAAAGATACATACATTATGATAGCTATTATTTTGAAAATTAATAGATAACTAACAAAAAATCATTAAAAATTAACTTGATATATATATTATTTTGAAAATTAAAATAAAATAAAATAATATTTTTAAGAAAGAATAAAAATTCTTTTGAAAAAATTAAAGATACACGAATATAAATGACATATAATTTCAAAATTCTATGAAAAATCAATTAACTAACAAAAAGTGTTTAAAATGAATCAATTTGATATATAGTGTTTTTAAAATTAACATAAATAAAAAAAATTAATCAAATATTACAAAAAATAATTCAAAGCTGTAAAAAATTAAATTATATATGATTTTAAAGTCGAAACTACATAATATTGAAAATCTCATATGAATTTAAAATATCAATAAAATACCAAATCACAATTTTTAATTTAATAATTTAAAATATTAATATTTCCAAAAAAAATTCCTTACAATTAATAAAATATAATTTAACATTATGTAACTCATTAAAAAAAATTGACTTGTTACATATAATATTTTTTGGAAAATTTACATCAAAGAGATCTATTAAAAATTTCATAAAGTAAGTTTAACCTACAAATATGTTAGTTTTCTTTCAACTTTTTTGATCAGATATGCTAAGGAAAGGGAGATTGTCAACAACAAAAATGGGAAGAAAAAAAGGAAAAGGATTTTTTTTTAATTAAAATAAAGAGAAAAGAATTCTCATAGTTAGTGTTAATAAAAGGTTGATTCGATTTAGTGATTCAGGAGAAGAAATAATACATATTATATCAGTTAAAAAAAAAACAAATTTTCCATATTACCAAAATGTATAAGAATACAAGAGCATATATTGTTTCACATATATAAATCACCAATATTCTAAGAAAAATACGTACCACAAAGATAAATGGATTCTCTAAGACATAAAGTTCTCTTCATCACGATGATTATGTTCATGAGTGCAACCATGTCCCGTGCCCAAAAGACGACAGTGGTGATTAATAATGATCTTGGAAGTGGATTATCGTTAGGCTACCACTGTAAATCGGGGGACAATGATCTTGGATACGGGCGTTTGGGAGTAGGTGGATCATGGTTCTTTCGCTTCAAACCTGATATTTTTGGTCGTACTTTATTCTTTTGCAGATTTAGTTGGGGAAACGAATCACATTATTTTGATATCTATAAGCAAAAAAGAGATAGAGAGTTTGAGAAGTTTGGATGCACACACTGTGAGTGGAAGATACGTAAGAATGGTCCTTGCAAGCTTAACAAAATCACTAACATGTTTGATGTCTGTCTTCCTTGGAAGTCTTGATTTTTTTAAACAGTTTTAATATCTATGCGTATTAAACTCTTATTAAATTTGTGATATGAATACTGATATGGAAGAGCTTTTTTTTGTCAATTAGTGAAATAAGTATTGTTTAAGAGTTTGTGTACGTTAGCTATAATAATGAGCTCTTGTTATAATTACGTTTATTAACCACTATATTTGTGTAAATTACCAATCCGCCAAAAAATGTGTTATAAAATCTGATTTTCATGTTCTATAATTGGAAATTTAGAACATAATGTAAGAATTTAACTAGGGGCGGGTATATTAACCGAAACTATCCGAATGGTTCAAATTTTTTAGAACAGGAAAATCGAAATCAAACCAAAAAATTAAAATATTTTTGATAATTGCAAGGAACCAAAAGTACACAAAATCCTAAAAATAATCGAAAATACTAACAATATAGTCAAAAGTATCCAAATATATCATTAAACTAGGGTCGGCCCGGGCTACGCCCGGATTTTTTGTTTTAATTTTAGTTTTAATTATATATTTAGTGCGTTTATTTTAAGATACAAAATTAGAATCTATTATAAAAATTAATTAAATTCTAGTTATAATATCTAATTGGTTGAATTGTAGACATGTTCCATTTCACTTAACATAAAAAGGGTTGGTCTGTGCGGGGATTATATATTTCAATTTGTTATATATATTATTTATTTTATATTTTTGTTTATTACTTTACTTATAAGTTATTTGATATTTATAATATATTTTATTACAATATTAATAGGTAAATATAATATAAACATTCATTATTTTAAGTAAAACTAAATTATATCTCTTATTCAAAGAAATTCATAAAAAAAAGTAAATAAAATGCAACATTTACTTACATGTTAATTGTCGTCAATATATTCATCTCATGTATGTTTTTTTGTGTGTTACTTCCCCACATTGTTGAATTTTTATAACTTAAAATTGTGATAAAAGTTGGTAATGAATACATTTGTGAGTGACTTATATACAGAGACAATTTTTATAACTTTTATTTTAAGAAAGTTTTTAAAAAATTGTGTTTATGAATTTTAAAGAGTTCCACTAACTCTTTCTTCCATTTTTTACTTCTTCAATTATCTTATTGTTTACTCCATATAGTTATATCTCATGTAGTTTTTTGTGCATGTCACTCGAACCAATACGATGGAAGTACATATACATAAATAGTATTAAGATTTCTCATTTCAAATTTAAGCAAGCTATACCTTCGTTTTAGTAGTTAGTAGTTAGCCTCTACGATAATACTTGATCAAGAAAAAGAAAATAACCAAAGTTATGATTCAGGTAACCTTTTAAGTATATACCTAGCAGTCATGGCTACTGAAATTCTACAACTCTCTGCTTTCTATCTATTTTCCAACTTCCATGTCTCTGTTCGGCATTTCTTCAAGAAAATTCAAAAAAATTTATCAACTCCAATACCAGCCTAGCTCTGCCCAATCTTATTCCATTTATCATAACTTCAAAACAGTCACCAACCACCATATTTCTTCTTCTCAAACAATGTAATTTCTTGTTCAATCTCAACCTATCAAGGCGTACATAGGATGGTAGAGAAGAAGAAGCATGAATCTTAGTCCATGACTGCTGGTGTTCTTGCACGCATCAATTAAAAACGTGTGAAACAGATGGATTAGCTAGATTTGCAGGCTATGAACTCCAGGATGCTTAGCTTGCATTTGATCGCCAGACCTGCCCAAGATTAGAAAATAAAATTGTGATCTAGACATTTGACACATAACATCAAATTTAGAATGTAATAAGGCACGCACAACTGATTACCTAGCAATCCAACTAACACCAAATGAAAAGAGATATGAAAGTTCAATGAGAAGAACATGGTACAGACCTCCACTTTCTCCCACTATCGTCATGGCCGTTTCGATGATGGGTGCAAAAGATGTCGGACCTGTCACAAAACCAAACAAAAATCAAGAAAAAGTAGAGCAAGTGTAAGAACACAGACAATAGAAAACGGTTTCTTAATCTCAGTCAACCTGCAAGGTGTAGCTGAGGGACAATATCTCTGTAACACATGAGAACTTCTTCAAACCCGGAACAGAATGCATCATTGGAATTGAAACTAAAGACATCCTGATCATGTGTTGTAGCTGCAAAGTCAAAACCAAAAAAAGCAACCTTAAATCTGTAACCACAACAAATTTAGCAGTTAAATAATAAAGGGTGTCTTTGAAGGTATTACCATCTCCGAATCCATAACATGGGATCAAGTTATCCTGATCGAGAACTGATGAAGTCATGATGGAATGAATAGCTCGCTGATAAGGGTTTGGAGTTGTTTCAATGTAATGCAGGCTCTGCCTACCGAATGATCTCGCTCCTAAATCAAATCACCAGTCAGTTTTCGGATCAGAGCGGAATTCACTTAAAATCTAGACTAAAACATTGGCTATACATAAAGATCATAACTTGTCTTACCTGCCCACTCGTTGCTCTTGGTGACATCAATACCAACAATCATATTCGAGCGACTCCATGAGAAAGAGCAGAAGCAACCTGTCAAGAGAAAGAAAATCAATCAAAACACCAATAGACATAAACTCGCACAAACCAAGATCAAAGAAGCTTATATGATTCAAACCCCATTGATGGGCGGTAGTTATCACCAACCCGTGAAATACTTACTCAAGATTCCTCTGATTTTGCCATGGAGGGTGCAGTACCTAACACAGATATTCTAATGTCTTTTTTGTGTCCTAGATTTGGAAAAACGACAAATAATGTATATCAGAGGTTTACCTTACCTGAACCTTACAAAAAATAAGAATTTTCATTCTCACTTTCGTCTCCCATAAACAAAAGCTTTGAATAAGAATAATTTTGATAATCAATAGATGAACAAATTGAAACAAATTAGAAATCAAAGTCATCTCGCGTACGAAATCGTTATTGTTTCTTCAAGCTTCCTTGTAGCAGCTAGCAATAACTTCTCATTGAAAGGATGTTTCACAATACCTGAAACACAGCAAGTAGAAACACACACCCTTAAAATCTGAAGAGCAGAATACAGAGTTTCATGGTGATAACATCAAAACATTTAAAGGGATCTCAAGTAAAAATAATAATTTCCAAGTCAGAAAGATTCTTAAGATTTGAAACAAATGGTGAATCAGAGAATCATGGTATCATTACTTGCCTCAACTTGACTTCTGGAGATATTGAACATGATAATGATCTCATCTAAGTACAGAGGATTTTCCATTGACTTTGTTGCATCTTCTACTGGATCGTCTCAATCTCTTAATCTTCTCCTTAGCTTAAAGCTTTAAAAGAAACAAAAATGAAAATTCTGAATGACTTAAGAGAAATGTTATAAGGACATATCTTAATTTCAGATCAAGCGTTGCTTTTTCCACGTGTAATATTTACCTCTGATTAACCCTCTTTAGATCTTCAGAGTTGGCTCAAGTCTCAGATCAATAATCTCTTTATCACCGTCGCTCTTAACCCCAGATTACTCCTCCCTATCATCCTCGTTTCTTTCCTGAGAGAGATGCAATCGCTATTCTACTGCAAAAAGAAGTTTCAATTAATATTAAGATTTGTGAGGATGATGTTTACGGTATGTAGACGTACCTTTTTATAGCTGTAGATGTATCGCTTGGAAGAGAGGAAGATGAAATGAATGAGAAATCATGGTTGAAGTGCGTCAAGGAATTAAGAACCTCTTTAATGGCAGTGAATCAATTCAGCCTGTAACAGTTCTGTGGAGAAGAAGATAAGCCGAAACGACACTGAAACATCTCGCTCCAAGGAATCCACATGACGATTCATCTCAGATCACTCTCAAGAATCTCCATTGTCGGAGATGAATGAAAATCAAAAAACAAAAAGAACCCTATAAATTTACTATCGGCGTCTTGAGGAAAGGCGATAATACAAACGGACTAAGGTTTTGCTCCTCTGTTCAGCCCAATTAACCAAAAACAAAGATTTCTCGTGGAAGCCCATTAAACTTCTGAATAAATGAAACAGTGAGTATTATCTTTCTTGGACACGTGTCATGCTCTCAGAACACCAATTTATGTGCTGGCATCCTAGGTGGCTCTCTAAGAAGAGAGTAAACCCAATTTTATATAATAAGATAACTATAAATATCCAAAATATCCAAAACAAATACCCGAATGGTTACCTAATTCGATTGAAACCGAACCCGAACCAGAAAAATTTAAAAACTGAATGGTTCCACTTTTCGTGAACAGAAAGAACCGAATCCAATGCTCATACCTAATTTTAACATTTTTATATTTTATTGATGGAGATTGTTGGAAGTTCATAGTGGTACCAACCTTGATCGACCTTGTATCTATGTGGACGCACAAGATACGTTTACAAGTCTGAACTGGATCCATATCATTGTAATCCTTATGGTTCTTGTAACGAAAAGTGAAGAAAGTTGTAAGGGTTCTCGTTTGGGCTTCAGGGTAGTATCGAGTCAGTTGCATCTTTTATTGGGTTTTTGGTGATGAGCTCTTGTTAAAATTACTTTTATGAACTACCATATTTGTGTAAGTTACCAATCCTCCGCCAAAAATGTGTTGTAAAATCAGATTTCCATGTTCTATAATCGGAAGTTTAGAACATAATGCAAAATTTTTAATTAGGGGTGGGCATATTAATCAGTGCGGAAGAACCAAACCAAAACTGAACGACTTGGAAAATATCTGAATAGTTCCAATTTTTAAGAACCAGAAAAATTTGAACCAAACCGAACAGAACTGAAATATTTGGATAATCCAAAGTACACAAAATTATAAGTAACTGAAAATACCAAAATATAGCCGAAAATATCCATATATATCCTAAAATAACCATAGATATCCAAAAATATCTAAAACATATACCTGAATCATTACCTAATTTGATTGGAACCAAACCCGAACCGATATATTTTGAAAACAGAATGGTTCCAATTTTTGAGAACCGAAAACAACAAAACGCAAAAGAACCGAACTGAATTTCCATACCTAATTTTAACATTTTTATATTGTATTGATGGAGATTGTTTGATGTTCATTGTGGTACTTACATTAATAGATCTTTTAAAAATATAAACACAAAATACACCTTTAAAATCTATAGATATAAATCATACATTTTTTTAGAGGGGAAATGAAACCAAAAATGAAAATAACTACAAAAACAAGATAATATTGTGAAAAAGACATGAGAATATTTTTTCTTCAAACAAAGAGATTAAGGAGAAGTGAGAGGGATTCCGAGAAAAAAAAGTTTAGAAACTCTGGCAACCATTTTAGAGAAAATGTGTAAATTTCATTTATACAGGAAGATTAAAAATTGTAATTAGATTAAAATTTACAACATAGTAGAATTTAAATTTATGGAGTAAATTTCATTGGTAGTTTACTTAGTAAAAATTTTGGAAGTCTACTATAATAATTTTATTATTTTATGCATTCTTTATTGTTTCTTGACATTTTTATTATATGATTTTTGAATACTAGTTTGAAGATTATTATTTTAATTTATTCATACATAAATAAAATTAATGTATAATTGTTTAAATTTTTGTAATATCAAACTTTAGTATAGCACAAAAGAAATCTAATATACCCTAAAATCAAGTGGATTTCATTTGAAATCTACTAAACCGCAAACCTAAATGCCCATTTGATAACCAAAAACTCTTAATAATTGTATCAAATATGAAATCTTATAAAACATACACAAATCAAAATTTATATGTAAATTTAAGTCAATAAAACAAAATAATCTAAATCTAAAATCTAACCTAGACAATATATACATCTTTGAAACAATTGTTATCAAACCATACGAGTGCTAGAAACATGGTTTATAGACCAAACTATATTCTTTTTAATTGTTTAATTGTATTAAATTTTAATTTATATATTTTATATTGGTTCGTATATTGATGATTTATATAAATTTTAAATAAATTATTATTTTTTAGTTTTCCAAAAATAAAATTATTAGATCCAACCATGAAATGGATTTTTTTGAGACTCTCCACCTAGTAGGCTTCTCTGTTAAGTGAAGTTTTCGAATTTTCATACTTTTGAGAACTGTCACGACGAGCCTCTTCTCTTCAGTTAAGGCATCCTTTGCTCTTCCGGATGAGGTCTCTAGAACCGGAGTTTATGGCTCAACTCTCCCTGACCAAGCTACTCTAATGAAGTCTCTGACCCTGGCTACTCAAGCCTTTCTCTTTCGTTTGATGGGTGTGCTAGCCTCAGTTGGTTTCCCACCTCTCTTCAAACCCTTTTCACTAGGGTATTTCAATGTCTTTTTAGACTATTTAAAGCTCTCTCGAACTGTGGTTTTAAGGATTCAAGTGAAGATTATCCGCGGATCTCTGTACTTCGAGCTATCTCTCCTTTGAACACTTTTATCTTATGTTTTATTGTTTTCATGTTTTTGTTGTTAATCTTACCGTCGAACATACCTCCGGTTGTAAACCCTTAGACTTTAAATTAATGAAATTTATGACAAAAAAATACATAATTAAGAAAAACATCAACTTCCAAATTATGCTTTTTCTCAAATATATATATGTACGATCTGATTTTTCTTAAAATAATTGTAGTATTCAACCCAATTAGAGAAAAAAACACATATTTCAATATTGTTCTCGGAATTGTGATGATAATATTTATCTTCATTGTCTGTTCAGTTCAAAATATCTACTATTTACATTTTAAATCAACTGGCCCATGTTTATTATTTTCTGAAATTGTCATTTTATTATTTACTAACAAAATATTGTTCTCTGTGTTTTTTAAAAAAATATTAATGTTTTACTTTTGAGTTGCATATGTTTAATTGAATCCACTAATTTCTGATTTTAAAAAAATTGTCAAAAAGTTATCATATTTTGGTTTGCCTAAAGCAAATAACATGTTCATGTTGACTCTGTTTCCCGTTGCATATCATCGGGCATAATACTAGTTTAGTTGGTGATAAGCATCAATAACATCGATGTGTGGACATATTTTGAAAAGAAAAAAACATACAAATAGTTTATATATATAGAGATAAAGGGTACATGTGCAGCAACATTAGCCCAAAATGACATGTACCGACCGCACTGACTTGAAACATTTATATAAAAAAAATATTAACAGTAAAGACGCACAAATTTGTCACCAACAAGACCAAATAAAATTTGACCGATTTAAAAAAAAAAATGTTTTTGACCTCGCAGTCTTGTGTAGTACACAAATGTCACAAAGCTTCCTACAGGCTCCTCATCAAACACACATACCATATAAATCCTTCTCCCAAATTTCCCATTTTGGTTCATAAAAGCATTCCCTCTGATGACTCCTACCCAAACTCCCCCAACAAAGCTTATCTTATGACTTAAACCTCACCCGACCACAACAAGGCAACCCCATCTGACTTTAACACAGAACAAGATTCAAACTCAGACCAATTTGACCAGTGCCCCCCACAGACTCTTAAACCTCCTTTGACTCTTCAGTTTAATGAGCTCCTGTTGAAACAATACCAGACTCAAAGAATTACACAAAATTCACATTTACTATTAACTTCCCAGTCTAAGACATTTGGACAGGATTAACTAGTCCTAAAGTATACCTTCACTGGAAGTTGAATCCACCTGGCGGTGGGGCTGCATCATTACCGCCAAACTGGAATCCCTGAGCAGAGACATCACCCGGTGGTAAAGTCTCGTCTTCCTCTTCCAACCAGTATGTTTCAAGAATCTTTACTGCCTTCTCATAGATTTCGCTATTGTCATGACTCTGCAGATTCTCAATCTTTTCTAATCCCTCGGCATCATCGATCAACTGCGCGTAAAAGTTTACATCCCCGGTGTTTCCCGTAAACTTCTCAGCTTCTCCGACTTTCAGAATGTTCTCCAATCCTTCTAGACACACGGTGATGATCCTTGGATCGGGGCATATCAAAAGATCACACAGTGGTTTTACGACTCCTTGTTCCACCATGTACCTAAAAGCACACAACAGAGGTGAACTCTTAAGTAATCGTTTGAAAAGAGAGCTAATATTCCAACCAAGGATAATATCGAACAATCAATCATACTTGATTTGGTCGGGAGAACCGCCCGAAGTCGCATTTGATACTGCCCATGCAGCTTCTTTCTTTATATCAAACTCTGCATTTTGAAGAAGGTTGACGAGAGGGTATATCAAACCCGCTTCACATACAGCCTGCATTACAGAACAAATATTAGAGAGCATAACCACACATAAATACATTTTCATCGAACAACCAAAACCTTCTGAATCTGAGAAACTGAACAACGTCAATTCTCGGTAAAAGCTCACCTGAATCTGGTCCCTGTTTCCAGCAGTGATGTTTGATATTGTCCAGCAAGCTTCCTTTTTTATGCTCTTCTTATGGTTACGAGTCAGAAGGCTCAACAGGCTAAGGAGTGCACCATGACTAATTACACACTGAAGGAAAAAAAATTATTCAGCTCAGAACCAACCAAAAAAACAACTATGCAGTAAACGGTTAAATGCTTGAGAACTTCAGAGCATTATAGGCCTAAAATGATGAACACATACATCTAGACGAGGATTGCCTAAAAGAGTCAGGATACTAGACATGATGTGCAGTGTTTGAGCTAATGTGAAAACATGCATGGTACCAGGGTATACAAAGTTTAGAAAGAAATCATAGACCACTTTTTCCAGAGGTACACACCGTATATCTAATATTCTCAAGTGTGTTAATCTTATGAGTAGAACGTAACTTTTGAGAACCAAAAGTAATTATTAAATAGTTCACATTCAGCTGATAAGCCAGTGATGTCTCATTCTTCCCATTAATGTCGTAGGACGAGTGGAGCATGTATACTGAGAGAGATGACTGAAAGAATAAGTATACCTGTGTCTGTGCATCATCTCCAGTGACGATGTTACCGATAGTTCGAAGAGCAGGAATAAGCACAGACGGTGATGGATGCCTACAGCAATCAAAAATTCATCATCACATAATCATGTACAAAAACAAGGTGGATTTTATATTATAGGATTGAAAAGACTCACTCGAGAAGCTCGACAAGTCGGGGAACAACACCAGCCTGAATGACAACTTGGATTTTGTCATTGGTGCCGTCAGAAAGATAAGAGAGGGCCCAACAGGCATCCGTTAACACTTCCTCATCCGTCGAATGAATCAGGCGCTCAAGGGCGGGAAGAGCTGGACTAACCTGTTCTTACGAGATCGCAGAAGTTAAAAATCACCTTGATCAAATAAGGAAGAGAAAAAATAAGAGTAAAAGTGAGAGACAAACCTGGTCAAACGGAGGCTGTGGCTTGCCCCTGCAGAAATTAGAGAGTGTCCAAGTAGCATTTCTCAGCATGGAGAGTTTAGCATGCTCATTCAACTGAGAGAGCAATGGTAACAGAGCTCCCTGTCCAAGGACAAGATCTCTGCACCGTGGAGAATCACCAGCAACATTCCCTAATGCCCAAACAGCCTGAAACATGTACACGTTCAGAAAATATACTATAAGAAGATACTTAACGAAAAAAACCCCCATAGAAACATATTGTACCTGCTCACGGACATCATCACTCTGAGAAGCCAAAAGTTTCACAAAAATAGGAACCGCATTGTGTTCAATGACCACCTTTGTATGCTCAGAAGTCCCAGAAGCAATGTTCGTCAATGCCCAAGCAGCCTCAAACTGAAAGCCACACAAATAGCATTAGCATTAAGTATCAGAATGATAAGTGTAGCAAAATGTGAGAGATAACACAAACCTGAAGCTGTGGATAATCCTCCCTCATGAGAAACTCCACAAACCTTGGCACAACACCAGCACCAATCACCTCTTCGATAGGAGGACTACGCTCTACCAAAATCAAACCAAAGGCATCGATTCAATTTCAAGAGAATCGAATCAAAGAACTCATAAAGATATATCAAAAATCACCTATAGAAAGCAGTTTCCTGAACTGAGTAGTCGCTTCAAGCTGCAAGTTCCTATCCTCTGACCAGACTCCGCCAACCAAAGACGGCAAGCTCTCCAACTTAAATCAACAAACAATCGAAAAACGATCTAATCAGTTCTAAAACCCTAGAAATCGAATCGGTTCCAGATCCGTATACCTTCTTCTCGACGGATGATGCAGCAGCAGCAGCAGCGGAGGAAGGAGCGAATTGAGGTTGCTGCTGTGTGGATTGAAGACCTTCGCGACGCTTCTTGAGCAAGCTCTCTTCACGTTTGGTTTTACGGATCTCGACCATGTTGTCTTCCCTCCTCCTTCGTCCTTCTTCGGCATCCACCGCCACTTTGTAGCGGTTACGGCGAACCTCGGTCCTAGCGTTGGGTCTCAGAGACATGATTAGGTACTTGGTAATCTCCCTCTTCTACTTCACCCCTGTTCGTTTACTGAACGCCAGCGTCAATGACAAGCGATCAAAAATTATAAAGGGATCTTGTTTGACAGGTCAGCTTCAAGCCAAAATTCTGAATTTAAAGATGTAAAAACTGAACGCAGCGGCATCTAATATATGTGCGTCAGCCGCTGAAATTTACAGCGGCGAGAAAAATGGTGAAAAGGCCATCGGCGGCAGTTATCGGCGACAATCATATAACAACGATGCATCATTATTTCTCTCTCATGCGTGTTATTTATCGCCACTGCCGCAGACGCTGGCGTTTGAGGAACGAACAGGGGTTTCTTCGTCTTGCTCTGTGCCGGTGAATTAAAGTGAGAGCAGAGGAGAGAGATTTTGTATAGAATCGGCGGTTATATAGAGAGAGAATAAACCCTAGACAAAGTTACATTTCGTTTGGTTTACATATACATTTGAATTCTTTTTTTTTTTTTTTCCGGCTATACATTTGAATTCTTTTATCCAACATACATTTGGAATTTTTTTTTTAAATTAGATTTCGTTACATAGACCGAGCTGACTTGTTGGGTACTAGACTACTAGTCTACTTACAGTCTTACCCTATATAATTTTGATTTTTTTTTTATCATGTCTATTAATTTATACAAATTTTTGTGCGTCACGTGTCTAGATAAAGGTCCGCACCTTGTGCAGAATAGTATATATCCAACAAATTTAATTTTTTTTTAATTTTAATCTAAATTATATAATTAGTTTCAAATATTAAATTAATTATAAGATATAATTTACCTTTTTATTACAACGCAATACATTTAAGTTTGGTACTTAAAATTTTTTTTATTCTAGCCGTTATTGCATCTTAATGCATTTTGATTAAAATTTTACATTGTAAAATTAAAATAATATAAAAGATAAATCTAAAAACTTAAACCACAACTACCAATTATCAGTGAAACATATAAAATCAAACCCCCTTCATCAAAGTGTTAATTACATTTTATATGAATTTTTTTTCTTCATCGGAGTTCATGGTGACTCCTATTAACAAAATCTACAATAATTAAATGCATACTTCTATTTAACTAAAATATTACAAAACAAAAGTAATACATTATATATGTCTGGTAAAAGCGGAATTTTTAATTATAACGGCAAGAGATCGTATCTTTTTTACTGTATTTTTTGACTGATAAGATGATTCAGTAGCATTAAAAAAAAGTTATCTTTCAAAAACAATAAATAAAAAAAAAATATGATTTAATATTACTAAACTAAGATAAGATGAACAAAACTATAAAATTATTGCTAAAATTTGATAACACTCTTTATTAATAATTATTCCTGAATGTAATGAAAATATTTATTAAATAATCATTAAAAATATTTAAAAACTAACAATTCTAAAAATTATTTATTAAACTAATGATTCAACCTAAATTATGAAATATGACAAATAAGCTTCCAGAAAATAATTGAACGTGATAAATACGCAAAATAACCTAAAATCGTAGAAAACCTACAAATAAGCAAAACTAAAATTATCGCCTAAAATTATTTTAAAATATGAGAAATAAATTAAATTACAAATTAAATTTTTTAAAAACATGACAATAAATATTAACCTAAATTATGGAAAATATGACAAATAAGCAAAAACAAAAACCCTAAAATTATGGAAAAACTAACACATAAGCTAAATCACTTCATAAATAATAGTATAGATTTTGATTTTTTTAACACAATCATTTTATGAAATGTAAATAACATAGGATCAATCTAGTGTTTGTCTGGCCTGGAACTTATTATCCGAGATCCAGATTTCATCCAAGATTCGATCCGGATCCGCTCATTAAATTCGGATATCCGGAAGGGTCAGATCAGAATCCGGATAATAAAATGTTGGATCCGTCAAAATCGAATCCGGATATTTTGATTTTTAGTCCGGATATCCGAATCCGTAATTTTTATTGATAACTATTTCAAAAATTGTAATATATATAAAAACTAATTTTTTGTTATATTTTCGTATTTAATACTATATAAGTATAAATTTTTTAATAGTATACTTAGAAATAATTTAAAACATTATATCATTTTTATTTTTAATTATTGTTGATATTTATATATATATTTTAATATTAGTTTTATTTATTTTAAAGATCCAAATTCGGATCCAAATATCCGGATACTTACAAACCAAACACACTTCCAAAACTAGACAATATTAAACACATCACATTTCATGTCGATACATAGATGTCACTAACACAAACAGATACGCAAATTATACAATAAAAGAAGTTAAAACACATTTCAGAGAGATGAAGACTAGGGGTTCTTTACCAAGCGTTTGGACTGTGATGGGTTGCTAGGCGATGGGTTGCTCGGCGATGGGTTGCTAGGCACTGGCTTGTTCATAGATGGCTCTCTATGCTCAACTTCAACGCCTGCATCCCGAAGTGAATTTTTAAGCTGAGACATCATTTCCTCAAATCTTTCACCCATCTGTTTCTGTAGTCTCTCGTCCATTGCAGAGAAATTCTGCTGAAACAACTGTGCCACAAATGCATTCATATCTTCATCAAACAGCACCTGTTGTGGTCTAGTAGAGAGAACCTTATGCTTCCTTTTTTCCATTCCACGATCCGGGAGCCTCTTGTTTCCCTTTGTAGCTCTCGAGCCTATGTTCGCTGATCCTCTTGGAGTTCGAAAGTCTTCATCGCTCCCAGCTGCTTCATCACTCCTAGCTTCTTCATCATTCTTAGGTACTTCATCATTCCCAGCTCCTCCATCATTCTTAGGTAGTTCATCATTCCCACCTTCTTTGTTATCAAGCCCAAAAGAAAAGTCTGGTGTCTCTTCGTACTCCCAAGTATGATCACTGAAGTCATACTTACTCATTATCATCCTCATGAGATCTCTGATTCTATCATCCTCCACCTCATGTTTTTGGGAACCGAAATTCACACTGTCAATTTCCGTAAATTAAAGAAAGTCAAGAAACCCTAAATTTCCCTGAAGTCCCGGATTCTCTGCGAGAGCCAACGACAAATGACCAAACAGATGCAAAAATACGAAGAGATAATAAAACGAATTTATAGAAAAAATAGATCTTATTTCGAATCCAAATAAGAGCATTGCGATTATTACAAAAGGATATGAAAAATATGGCCGCAAGAGCTTTCGGCCAGTTCAAGCCATCTGAAACCCTGGACCTAGTTGAGACGCAGCTCGATAACAAAGATGAAAAAGATACAGAAAAGGTTTTTAAATTTTTGGATTGGACCTTGTGAAAGGCTGCCTACGTACCTCTTTCGAGGATCAAGCCGAACGTAGTTCAGTTAGAAAGAATTGAACAAGAGATCAAACTGTCTGGACGAGTTTGTCTAGTATGAGCGCAAGTCATAGAAACAGGCATTTTGATATCACTCAAATTACCCTAAGGAGTGACTTTACTCTCTCAAATAAGAGGTTCAACTATAGTACTTAGAGATCGAATCCACAAGGAGCTAGGGAACCAATTAGATCTAATAGTTATACAATTAAACTAGTCTAATAAGTAATAAAACAGTAAATAAATTATAAAGCAATAAATATAGTAAATTGCAGGGGCGAACAAGGTAGTTGTTCTTATGTAACCGAGAGTTGTTTGATGGAAGGATGGTTGCTAGACTTAGGGTCTCTATTCAGGTATTTAGAGATTATAATCCTATAGATGTCTAACAGTTGCATGCATGATATTCTATAGCTCAACTACTTAACAACAAGTCAATCAGCTTTCACGTTTCTGGACGAGTCTATTAACTAGAGGCTAATGGCGCTCTCAATCGGCTTGCGTGGTCCGATAGTATCGATCGACGACTCTATAGGAGTATCAATCGATACACCCTTAGCTCCGTTGATCGATTATCCAGTAGGGATATCGATCAACGCACTCTGGTTAAGCTTTATGCGCGGGTTGAATAATGCCCACTAAGGCTCCTAGATCAGCAAATTACCTTACTCCAGCAATCTTAGCTCAATAGATAGGTCAGAACAGTATTATTCAAGGATGCTCAAACATACAAGTTCATATGTTCAATATTCTAGTTAATTACTATAGAACAAAGCATTAAGAACAATCTATTGATGAATATCAAAACTTAGCAATCCTATAGGTTGGGCTAATCCCTTTAACCTATCTGAACCCTAAACCTAACAGGTGGATTTATTCAATCATGAAGTTTGTCACATAAATCATAGATGAATAGATATAAAATAGATAAAAGCAACAAAGAAACCAAAGGAGTTCCAGGAGGACTCTGATAGGAGTTCCCCTCTTCTCTCATAACTAAAAACAATAGAATAAAAGATGTAAAAGAAAGCGTGGCCGTCAACAATGGCTTAGAAATAACTTAAATAGGGTTTTAGGTCGTGCAGGGGCATATTGGTAATTTGTGGTAACTTCTGGACTTCAGTCGATCATAAATTAGGCTCGGACCGAATTCTGTAATCCCTGTCGATCGATGTACAGAGTGCTGCATCGATGGACACACGTTGCTCTTCTCGACAGCTTCCTCTCGCGAGGCAGACTGACCACTCTTCAGTAACACGGGCAAAACTTCTGATACAGGATGCTGATTGACCCCAAACCAGTGTCATTGGAAAGCTAAGTCAAAGATATATCTTTTGTCAAAAGATAATCTCAATCTAACGGTGGGAAGGTCTCCACCCATAGCTAAACATCTGACGCATCTGTGCAGTTCTGCACTTCGAAGAACTCTAAAAGACACCAAAATCACCATATTTCTCAAAAACGTACCTACACCTGTAAATACACCAAATAGACTCCAAAACAGAATAAATATATCTTAAAACACTCATATACCATGGGTAAAAGTGGGTCAAATACATGATATATCACATGTCGATAATAATATATAGGGTTTCTAAGTGCAGAGTTCTAGAGTCTAAAAAAGTCATCTCTTATCTTTAGCTTTAGCTTCTGTATATATATATATGCCTTCTAGGTCGGTTTCCGCTTCCTTTTTTGCCCCTAGGTCGAGTTTATCGTTCTACGGCAATATTCCTTTTTATTCTCGATCTTCGTCATTATCTTGGAAACTTGAAATTTATCTTTCGATTTTGCGAGATTTGCCTCCATCAGCAAGTAAGATAGACCATCATAGCATTAGCGGTTTTATTTCGAATAAAATCATAAGTGGGTTTTGGGCCGTGTCCTAGGCCACTTCGGTTTATTTTCTGACTTAAAAGTTTTTACGATCTCTTCGAAAGAGCGCTTCTTGATGCGACGTCGATTCGACGAGGAAGCCCATACTTCTCGTATAGTTTAGACGATTGTGGTGTTAAGTGAACCGTCATCGTTTACACGATAACCATGGACTCCTTTTGGAAATACAAATATTTGCGGTTCTTATTGTAAGGCTCCAACAGTAACTCCGATAGAGACGGAACGAGGGATTGACCGGTCGAGGTTCAACAGAAGGCATAAGACTTGGACCAACTCGCCGAACGGGCGAGTTGGACAGAGTGCTTGATCTAACTCGCCAAAATGGCGAGTTGGATTTCTTCGTCTGATCCAACTCACCATTTTGGCGATTTGGATTGGTCCAACTTGCAAATATGGCGATTTGGATGACCTCGCGAGGCAGACTGACTACTCTTCAGTAAAACGGACATAACTTCTGATCTACCCGTTGGATTGTCTCCAAACTAGTGGCATTGGAAAGCTACGTAATATCTATCTTAGATCAGCTCAATCGCACTAGGGAAGCTCTCCATCCATATCTAAACATCTGACGTGTCTGTGCAAGTCTGCACGAAAACCATTGTGCTTGGTCCAACTCGCCAAAATGGTGAGTTGGCCATGTTTCTTGGTCTAACTCGCCAAAATGGCGAGTTGTCTGTCTTGCTGGGTCCAACTCGCCATTTTGGCGAATTGGAGCTTGTCGTACTCGCAAAATGGCGAGTTGGCTGGCTTGCTTGGCCTGATTCGCTCATCCGGTGAGCCTGTCGGTGTGTTCTGACAATTGAACCTTCGTACTCGTTTCGTGTTCCGAGGCTTAGAGCAATCTTTCTAGAGGTCTTATTTTCTAAATCCTTTTCGAAATTGATTTGAAACTCGATTTAGATTTCTCACGCTCTTTTTATCTCTTATTTTTTTAAAGAGGACATTTTCCGAGGACTTTCAGGCATTGATTCTGTCGTGACCGATTTTGACCCCAACAGTTAGCCCCCTAGCTCGTTAGAACCATGAGCTTCTAGCGTGAGGTTCTAGCGCGTGGTTTGACAAGTTAGGCAAGTTAGGCGGAATTTAATGGTTGAAAAGGTCCGTCGTAAGTGGTCTTTCGCCCTTTTAAGAATGAAATGCGATAAGATTGGGGCTGCGCCTTATGATGGCTGCCTACGTGCCCTTGATGGAGGGATCAAGCCTTTCGTAGTTCGTCTTGGAGTTAAGATTCTTTCGATCTGTTTTCCAGCGAGACCTTTACGGTCTAGTTTTGTGTTATGTAGAGATTATCAGGTATGTTGCTGCCGATGGCATTTTATGTTGGAATTTTGTCAGCCTCGAGACTAGCCTCGCTGGCTGTTTGCTTCGGCCAAACGCCACCGTATTTATGTTTTCGGGACTGACAGCGTGTGTCTTCGAACTGCTTGGGCGAGTTCGTCTAGTATGAGCGCAAGTCATAGAAACAGGCATGTCGAGAATAATACCTAGGGTTTCTAAGTGCCGAGTTCTAGAGTCTAAGTTAAGTTTTATCTTCTTTTCCGTCCTTTGCTTCAGCTCACTTTTTATATGCCCTCTAGGTCGGTTTGGACGTTTCTCGGAAGTTTTCCTTTTTCTTCTCGATCCTCGTCATTATCTTGAAACTTAATATTTATCTTTCCAATTTCGTTAGATTTGACCCTATCCTGCAGGTAAGATAAACCGTCATAACATTGCTGGGCTTGATCTCAAATAGAACCGTAAGTGATTTTGGGCCGTGTTCTAAGCCTTTTTGGGCCGTCTTTCGACTTGAACATTTTACGAGTTCTTTGATAGCGCATTCTTATGTTTTGACGAGGAAGTTCATACTTCCCATGTAGTTTAGACGAGCGTGGTGTTTAGTTAACCGTCACCGTTTTATGAAAACTATGAACTTCATTTTAGGCGTATAGACCTTGACAGTTTTTGTTGTAAGATTCCAATAATAACTCCGATCGAGACGAAACAAGAGACTGATCATGTCGAAGTCCAACGGAAGGCACATGATTCGAACTATTTCGCCATTTTGGCGAGTTTGACTGCTCAAACTCACCATGACGGTGAATTGGAAGCCTTCGGGAGTTCCAACTTGCCAATTTGGCGAGTTGGACTGGTGCAACTCGCCACGAGGCAGACTGACCACTCTTCTGTATAATGGGTATAACTTCTGATCTAACCGTTGGATTGCCTCTAAACCGGTGGCATTGGAAAGCTAACTCAAAGCTCTAGCTTGTGTTAAAACATCAGCCATTTTGGCGAGTTGAAGGTGCTTCAACTCGCCAATTTAATGAGTTCATCTTGTTTTCGAGCCCAACTCGCCCTTTTGCTGAGGTGGAGGTGCTCCAACTCGCCAATTTGGCGAGTTGGTCTTGTTTACGGGTCCAACTTGCCAACTTGGCGAGTTGGAGAAGTTCCAACTCGCCAATTTGGTGAGTTGGTCTCGTCTCCAGGTCCAACTCGCCATTTTGGCGAGTTGGTTGCCTTGCTTGGCTTTATTCGTTTTTTTTGGTGAGTTTGTTTGTATGTTCGGATATTCGAACTTTCGTAATCGTCTCGTTGTCCGAGACTTAGAGTAGTCTTTTTCGAGATTTCTTGTTTTCTGATTCCTTTTCGGAATTGATTTGAAACTCGACTTAGGTTTCTTGCGCTCATTTTATCTCTCTATTTCCAAAGAGGACTTTTTCCGAGAGGTTTCTGACGTTTGATTTTGATAGAACTCATCATATAATCTTTTCAATAAAAATTGTACGAAGGTTATATTGCGAGAAATATTTTCCAGGAACTTTCAGGCGTTGATTCTGTCGTGACTGATTTTGACCCCAACAGTTAGCCCCCCATCTGGTTAGAATTGTGGGCATCTAGCGTGAGGTTTTGTGAGCGGCTTGGCAAATTTGGCAAGTTAGGTAAGTTAGGCGGAAATAATGGTTGAAAAAGTCCGTCGTAAAGGGTCTTTTGCTCTCCTAAGAATGGAATGCGATAAGATTGGGGCTGCGCCTTATGACGGCTGCCTATGTACCCTTGATGGAGGGATCAAGCCTTTTGTAGTTCGTTTTGTAGTTAAGATTCTTTCGACCTGTTTTCCAGCGAGACTTTTACGGTCTAGTTGTGTGTTATGTAGAGATTATCGGGCATGTTGCTGCCGATCGCATTTTATGCTGGACTTTTGTCAGCCTCGAGACTAGTCTCGTAGGCTGTTTGCTTCGGCCAAATGTTGTCATATTTATGTTTTCGGGACTGACAGTGTGTGTCTTCGAATCCCAGCCGCTTTAAGACTTTTTAAATGAATTGTTTTTCGCGTTTTATGAGCATGTTTTGTATTCGTGTGAATGTAGAGGGAAGAGTACGAGTTGTCATCTCGTAATCTAACTTTGGGTGAACTGCTATATTCTTGTATTGTTTCGAGAGTTTTCCGCAGCATGCAAGCTTGTGGGTTTCTGGAGATGCGCAAATAATAGCCAAGAGACATATTTTGGGATCTCGTATCAAGGTGTTTGATACTATGCCTAGAGATGTTAGAGACCAGTGTGCTGGGTTTAGGCTAAGACTTAGGTCTAATCACGGCTTTAAGGGGTGCGATGACTACTTCAACTTACGTTTCCCGTATCGTTTTTGACCTGACTCCGTCCCGCTTTAAAGTCCGCGATATGTTCACGGCTTATACGACTTGTATGGTAGGAATCGAGCATCTCTTCGGGGACAATTTATAAGTCTCCCGAAAGTGCTAACCAAAATTTTGGATTTCTTTTATAGCGCTATTACCCTTGTGTCGGGTGTACTAGACCTATCTCTACGAGATGGCTTGGTCTGTTTAGGACGTTAAGAGTTTGTTGTGATCAGCAACAAACTTATCGGTAGATATTACCGTTTTTGATTTTTCGCGAAGGATACATGTTTAAGAAGTTATTAGTGCATATGACTGTCTGGTCTTCCAAGAAGGTGTTTTTATCGAGGAAGGTGATTTTATCGAAAAACGAATCTTCGGGCGTCTGCGACGTCTCGCGATGCAGAAGATTGGTTATTTTTTTGTATGCCGCTTTTCGTGCTTGAAATGTTTGCGGGCTTGAAGAGTTTCTGTGTTGCAATGGTTTAGTCTTGGTTTGTCTGCGGATGTTCGCAGCCAAAACTGTTGTTCCAGTTTCGATGTTAAGTACTTTGATTTATGATAGAGGGATTAGGACCAAGGGGCCACGTAGATTTGTCCTTGGGAAGAAGGGTTGTCCTCCACTGTGCTTCGCGAAGTCTTGGCCTTCTGGGATTTGTTAAGGATGACTCGTATAACTCTAGGAGATTTGTTACAAGTGTTTTCTTTCATGCCGCACTTTACAGGTAAACGTTACAGGCTTTAAGTGAATTGTGTGGAACTTGGTTGATTATCGACAAGTTTAATTTTTCCTTTAACCGTTTGATTGCTAGGACTGAATTCTGTTCTGAAAAATTTATCGTATAATTTCCTCTCGGGTTTATACGACAAAAAATTTGTGTAATCGTCACTTGGCGTTTTACGAAAAATCGTGGATCGTTTTTTAGCCGTTTAAGTGATTGGAGCGGTGGTCGCTTGATTGCTTGGGATGAAGGTTGTGTTCAGCCGTACAGCCAAGGACGTTGCTGGTAAAGGACCAGACCATGGAACTTTAGTTTTACGATTGTCCTTAAAAAGACGCCGAATACTGGTTCGGGCTTTTCGGGGAGGCGTCGGAGGTTGAGGGCCAAAGAGCGATTTCCGAGACTGATAGGCCAAATACAGCGGAGTTTTCCGTGTTATGGCCGATGGTTGTTAAAAACGAGTTTCCTCTTTGGGTTAAGTTATACGATGAATGTTTCGTATACTGTTTCCTTTAGTCGTATAAAATTGTTTCCTTTTTATCAAAGGAAGACAAATTTAAAGAGGCTTGCCGCAGAACCCTTGTGGATTTGGTTGCGAGATGATTTCCTGCTCGGATGTAATCGAGGGAAGTGAGAGGTAGAAGTCAGCAATCTTCATGGAGCTTCATTTTCATTATACGAAAAATTATTTATGACAGAAGGCCCATTGTGTTTATTTACAAAAGTTTCTTCGTATGACTTGATTCGTCTGTACGGAGGATTTATCGTGGAAATATTGTGAGAGGGGCTTCTCATAGAAGTAACTGGAGAGTGTTTTTCGTAAATCGCTCGTGAAATTTGCGGAGTTGTTTGGTAGTAACACCGGTCTTGTTTTCCCGTAGGCTGTTTCGTATAAAATGTTTTGGTTATACGAAAATGATGGGTGACCAGTTTTACGAAGGCAGAAAATCAAAAATTTCAAAGTTTCAATGTTTCCGCGGATTACACGGGAAGCGTTTCTGCTTTGATTCCGATCTTTTGCGAGATTTCCTTGGAATCACTCATGGAGTTTTACCGAAGGTTATTTTGTTATGATCTAGTCGTGAGAACGATTTTTCGATGCTTTTCCGTGACTCACTATGTTCAACGGACTCTAAAGCAATGCTTTGGTGCTCAAAGATTTCTCGTACAATTTTTGACTTCTATACGAAAATCGTTTTATTAAGTCGAAAAGATCTTCCAGACTTTGGCCAATCATCGAGTTTTAGTTTGATATTGGTACAGGTTTTTTTTCGTGCATGATCGCGGTAAGAGATGCTGTATAGTCCTCGAGATTCTGTTCGTGATGGTGTAGATATGTTGCTAGTGTTTAGAATCTTAGATTGTCGTTTTCCTTTCTGGGACGATTTTAATGAGGCATTGGAATGCCTAAGCATTTTTCTGCCTGTTTTTGCGAAAGTTTGCTTTGTCAAAAGCATTACGACTTGCTGGTTCTTAGGTCGACGACTTTGAATATGTCGGTTTTTTATGAAAATTACTAGGAACTCATCGATTTTAAGACGATGTTCGCGTTTCTAGATCTTTCTTTCTTTAGGAAGCGAGCTAAGTATGCTTGGTGATCTTTTCTCAATTTTGCGAGAGTTTAGATCGGTTAGCAAGATCCGCCTGAACAGTTTAGGAAACAATAGATCAAGATAGAAAAAATTGCTTAAGACTTAGTTCGCTAGACTATCCACCTAGGTTCTAAGTTTCCTAAAGTTTATGGAAATCTCCAAAGCGTTTTAGTTCTTTGTACCTTCCTACAAAAATTCCAAGTCGGACACACCTTAGTTTTCTCGAAGATTTGGATTTGCCTCTTCTCCGTTTTGCTTGCTTATTTCTCCTTCCTCTTCTCGTGTCTGTACGTCCTTTTCGATATTGGTGTTTGTCATTTGAAACTTGACATATAACCTCTCCTTTCCGGCTGTTTTTCAACTCAAACGTTTTTACGATTTCTTCGAAAGAGTACGAGAAAACAAGTCTTTACGATTTTTTTATCGTAAATTTCTAGTGGTAACTCCAATCGAGACAAAAAAAGAGTCATTTCGAAATGAGATTCGAAGTAGAACGCAAAGAAAGAGGCAAGGGTGAGTAAGATGCTCAAGAGGGAGATTAGGATGACCAAGAGGGCGAGTAGGAGTAAACCGAGGAGTTTAGCGTGTCTTACTTGTTTTCGTCATAAAAGCTCAACGGAAACTCCGTTTGAGACGAAACGAAAAGCATCCGATCAAGATTTGGAAGAGAACACAAAGGAGGAACCCTTGGGGCTGGTCCAACTCGCCAGTTTGGCGAGTTGGATTGTGTGTATGATCCAACTTGTTTTTATCTTAAAATCTCAACGGAAACTCCGATTGAGACTAAACGAAAAGCATTTCGATCGTGATTCAAAAGAAAACGCAAAGGAGTAGCCTGTGGGGCTGCACTAC
The DNA here is from genome assembly GCA_018703725.1 of Brassica juncea. Taxonomy (NCBI): domain Eukaryota; kingdom Viridiplantae; phylum Streptophyta; class Magnoliopsida; order Brassicales; family Brassicaceae; genus Brassica; species Brassica juncea. The sequence continues at coordinate 35,924,404 of CM031941.1, forward strand.
AAGAAAACATACGCATTACAACTATGATTTTCGTTGTTTCCTTTCCCTTCCCCTCTATCTTATTGAATCTTTCTCTTTCTTTTTTTTTTTTTTTTCTTTTCTTTTTCTTTTCTTTTTTTTTTAATAAGGGTGAAGGTCTAAAACAATACACAAGAGCTTTCTTATCTTTCTTTTCTAGGTCCCTAGATTTTTTTTTCTTTCTCATGACACTCTTTTGTTCATCAGTCTCAACATTATCACATCCCAAACCCAAAATATAAACCTTTAAGGAACAAAGACCCACTCACCATCCTAGAAGCTAGCTCAAATGAGGACCCTAGCTATCAAGAGATGAGAACAAATCCATGTCGCTCCCAATACTCTCAAGATTTTGCACATGACAAACTATTAAAAGAGGCCTCACTCATGCAAATCAATGTAGGCTTCAAAGAATGGATAGGGTTCAAGGGTATGGAAGTGCCATTTGGGTTAACAAAGAGTGGTAAAATGGGAAAAGATAACCCAAATGTGTATGAGATCCATGATCAAGTATGCAAATGCTCATATGCAAGAGAAATTAAGTTCATTCAAGTATAAGTTCAGGTTGGAGCTGGTTTCAAGAACAATGCAAATATCAAGCAAGCAAGCCAGTTTCAAGAAGAGTTTTCAAGGTTCAAAGCATGCAAGCCTTTCAAAAGATGCTTAAGCTACTTGATATGTTTAACTAGGGTGCCAAATTCAGTGCAAACAAGTGTTCTTTACAAGGCAATGCTCCATATGCAAGTGAATGCAACCTATATGCTCTAGACTCAATCTTAAAGATGCAAGTGATGCAACTACATGATTCAAAAATTTCAATTTTTTTTGGATTTTCTATGCAAATATGAATGTACAATGTAATGCATGAGACTCACAATCACAAAGCAAACATGATCAAATACCTGGTACCTCCCCCACACTTAAATCACACAGTCTCTGTGTGAGTAAGAGAGAAAGAGATATCCCAACAAGACAAAAGCAAATGTATATAAAAGAAGGGTTGGAGTGGTACCACATAAGGAGATTTGCGCGTGGTGCTTAGTGTTTGGGGATAGGAGTTGGCTTGATTCATAGCAACTAGAGGAAGCTGCTACATGGAAATCATAATGGTCAAGTGCTTCACCACCTTTCTTCTCTCCTCTAGTGCTAGGCTCAACCTGAAAACCTCAACCACTTTTATTAAAAACTTAAAGTAAAATTGAAATTGCAAAGCTATGTACAAAGGTAACCATGGGACTTCCTCCCAAGTGAGCTTGTTTTGAGTCACTAGCTTGACTACCTTGTCTCTTGAACTAGTGAGAAGGAGGATCCTTCCCACCTTCAAGGGTGATGGTGAGGACCTGAGAGAGAAGCTCTTGAAGCTTGATTGGGTGATCTTGGAGCTGAGGAGTGATGATGGCTCTAGCACTTGAGAATAGTGGGATTTGCCCTTATGCTTGATCTTGTACTCAATGACACCATCCTTGAGCTTCTTTGGATGGAGAGTGAGAGTGTGTGGGAGCAGATCAAGAGGTGGAGGATGAGGTTCTTTCACCATCTTCTTCTTGCCATGAATGGCCTTTGAGGCTCCACTCATCCCCTCTCTTTTAGCACTTTCCAAGTGCTCACGACACAACTTTGTAGAAGACTCTCCAACAAGGCCTTCTTTCTTGCAAACAACCACTTCATCTTGGGGCTTCTCAACAGCTTGTTCTCCACAAATGATTGTCCCACAATAGCCAACATCCAATGGAGATTGGAGAGGGTAGGAGACAGCTTTGTTCACATGCATGAGGGTGACCTTCTTGCTGGGAAAGTAATGCAAGCTCCAACTGTAGTGAGGAAAGGAGTGCCAAGGATCAAAGGAACTCTTTTCTCAGATGCCATCTTCAAAACAGTGAGGTCAATAGGTATGGTGCAGGATCCAATCTTCAAAGGGAAGTCCTTGATGATACCAATCGGGGTTGTAGAAGAAGAGTCCCCAAAGATGAGAGAAGAAGTGTCTGGTTCCATGCTTTCAATCCCAAGACTCTTCACCATATCCATGGAAATGACATTGACACTTGCACCACTATCAACAAGAGCATCATCCACAGTTATCTTACCAAGGGAGCAAGACAATGTGAACTTCCCTTGAGACTCAAGCTTAGGGAGGAACTTTGGAGAGATTGATGGATCAATCTTCAAAATGGAGATATCCAAAAGCTCAGCCACTTCATCAATCTATGATATCTCCGTAGTTTGTCTTGTGATTTTCACAAACTCTTGTTCTATTTTTTTAAGTTTAATTAAACTAAAAATTTTACAAACGTCTTAAGCTATTTATAAAAAAAGACTTTTTAAACGTTTTTTAAGAAGTTTATTTAACGTTTACGAAGTTTACTTCTATTAAACTTTTATTCAAAAAATTAAAAAGTTTTATTTTTATTAAAAAGTTTGATAAAATTAAAAAGTTTACAAACGTTTTAAATTTTTTATAAAAATAAAACATTGTAAAATATTTGTATAAAGTTTGTTTAAAGTTTTTATTAAAAAAATTTTGCTAAATTTTATTTTTATTTTTATAAAGTTTACAAATTTTATTTTATTAAAGTTTTATCAAAAACGTTTTAAACTTTTTATAAAAATAAAAATTTGTAAAACGTTTTTTATAAATTTATTTAACGTTTTTATTAAAAATATTTTGTAAATTATTTTTATTTTATAAAGTTTTACAAATTTTATTTTTATTAAAACTTTTTTAAAAGTTTTATTTTTATTTTCTCTTTTTAAAAGGTTTTTAGTTAATTTAAAACAATTCTATTAGTTAAATGTATTTAATTAGATTAATCAAGGGTTACTTTTGGGAACATAAAAAAAATTATACTAAAGAGACAACTAAATAATGGTTTTATACTATATGAACAATCTTGCTGAATTTCTATTCTGTTTTGGTAATTTTTCTTTTTTTTTATAAAAACCTAAATATATTACGAAATAACAATATTAATTAGATAAATATAAGGGCATAATGGTATTAGAAAGAAAATAAATCCTACTTACCTACAAAATCTTCTACAAATCTCATTGGGACAAATCTAACTTCAAAGTGTCTTTATTTCCCAATTTTCTCTTTATTTAACTAAATTAGAGATTATCGTCATGGTCACCATCCGCCTAGTTTCCGAGCAGAAGTATTTGCTAGTATGAGTTTTCGAGCAAATGATAAATTCTCACAATTTTGATTGGTTTTATACGAAAGTTAGAAGGTTCGCTTAACCGGAAGAGTTTTAGAGCAAAAGTATTTTCTAGTAATATCATTTAAGATTCTTAGTTTCCTAAACAAATGCGAAAACCCGAACTGCTTCAATCATCCTCGAGACACAAGAGTTAATTATTAGGTCTTTAAAGAAAATACTGAATTTTGTGAAATAAGGAATATACAGTCTTGAACACCACTAAATAATGATTTAATACTTATAGTTACTAGAGATTTTACCGCGCTACCCGCGGTTTATTTGTGAATAAAATATAAAATTTTAATGTTAAATATAATTTAAACCTCAAAGTTTAAAACAAATTAATTATATTTTTAAGTTTATAGTATAGCATATTTTGTATAATGTTTTTCAAATTGGAGTGAAATGTTATTTGTTTGGAAAATTATTAATTTATATTTTAATACAACAATGTGAAGATAGTTAAAGTTTCTATTAATTTTTAGTAATCATGTTTAAATCATTATTAAAATTTCAAATACTCGATATTTAATAAAATATCAATATTTTCTATTATTTTATATATATCATATATTTGTTTATGCATCATCTGATTAATATTTTAAACTATTATTTGAAGGATAGGTAAGTAACATTCATTTTCATTATGTATATATATATATATATATATATTCATAAATGTGTAATCAGTTTGAATATTTAAATCTGAAAGTGTTTAGGACCAATAAAAGTTGTTCAATAAATCTTTAAATTTTGAAGCTATACTTTATTTTAAATATTAATTTTGGATGTTTATATATTAATTTATAAATAATTATTTACTATAAAAATGTGAAATAGCAGATTTCAAAATTAGTAATTGGTATTGTGTAGAAAATAGATAGCCTTGCAATATTGTTTGTATGTTAGAGTAGAAAAATATTTCCACTATTCGTAAGTGCTTAATATAGAGTTGGAATAGCTAGAATCAAATTAGAAATTTTCTAAAATTTGTAAAGCCTTCTAAAAATGCATCGATTGGTGATTCTCTAACCTAAATTGATCTTTACACAAACTTATTTTGTATAACATTTTTAATAAATGATGGATAAATTTAATGGTACTGGAGGTAACAATTTAAAAAATCTTTGTAAAACGATTATTTATCGTAATTAAAGGCTATAAATAAATTATTAAATTATTAAATTTTCATCATATAATTTGTAATAAAATATATATTTATGATGATATCTATTTTATATTGACAGATATATTTTTTAAGAATTTTAATACTTTTAAGATATAATTTGTTTATTTATATTTGTTAAAAAATTTATGTTGATTTATGATAATATCATTCTAAATATCAATTTAGTACCTTTTTAATTTATTTTTTTTTAATTTTGATTCTCTAGATATTTCTTTTCCTTTTAGGTTATCAGGAGATTATCTAACAAAACTAAGATGAAGTAGTAATTAAATCTTTTGTATTTGGTTTGAAAACCTATATAAATGATAAATTTACTGAAACATCTAACATGTTTTATAGTAAAACAATATTTGTTGGATGTTAAGGGAACAAAGTGTTCATAAATTAGAAAACATTTCTATTTATGCAATTGTAGTGGTGGTGTTATTCATTTCAAGGGAAAAAGGTAGGAAGATGTTTCTTTTTTTCCCTCTATAACTATATTAAAGATATGAAACCAATTTCAAAGATACAAAGTTTTGCCATGTAACCACAACCATAACAGCAGCCCTATTTACCAAAAAATGATAAGGAAAACATCCAACTAATTTTACTTGAACTTGTATTTCTTTTGCATAAATATTTCTTAATTGTATTTTAACCAGTTTTAAAAATTATATTATTTCTTTACTTTATTTCTTCTAATACGTTTAGAAAATAATTTGCTAAATTTATTAGTCTATATCATATATGTTTAGTTATTATACAGTGAGCTTACCGTTTATGTAATTTATTGTTAATTTCTTGTTTTCTCTCGCTACCTCTTTTGATCTCATTTATGGTATAATATAATTTTTTATTTATTTTTTATATTTTCATTTGAAACTTTAGTACTCTGTTTATATTTGCTGAAATAGAATCATTTTAATGGTGCCGCGGCCAGTACTAATTTCACTACACTGTTTTGATTAGTTTTAGAATATATTATGTAAAGTTATTTAATGTAAATATTTCATATATTCTTATGACCAACATGATTCTTGAAATCTTATAAATATTTTAATTTTTCAGTGACTTGTAAGCAACTATTACATCTATCATATACTCAAGCATACAAATTAAGGTTTTACTATACCATTGTTCACATTCTTAAAATCAGGAAAATTTTAATTATTTGGTCATAAATTTTAGATTAACTCTTCACTGATCACATTATTATTTATTTTTATTTTTATTATGTGTTGAGCAATTTTATATCTTCGTTGAGAATATGTTCTCTTATATTGATTTTAACTTCAAGTTTTTACTTCCAGAATTTATTGATGATTTATATACTGTAAATAACTAAATAAATGAAGGGGGGTGTATTCAATCTAGCATTTGAGGTGATTTGATTTTTAATGGGGTTTTAGATGATTTAAATAAGTTGCAGAGATTTAGATGATTTTTGTTAAACCACTCTAGAATATCACCTAAAACCATGGGATTTGGGTTTTAATTTTTTTAACTAATAAACTCCACTCAAACACCCTAAAATCACCTGAAAACTTTAAAACTCCACAACTTAAAAAAAGTTCAATAACAGTGGATTTCAGAGTACTTTACGAAATGTCAAATTCAATAACACTGGATTTTAAATGAGTTTTTAAAATTCATGTTTGAATAACAGTGGATTTGTCATTTTAATACAAATCACCTAAAACTCTCAGTTGAATACACCCCCCGAAATTTATATAGTTTAGTAATGTGTAGATTTAGAAGGGAGATCATATGTATTGTAACTAACTAAAAAACTGTATAGGTTTAAACGTTTAGTGATTAGTGCTCATAACTATCATATTTTTTTTTAAATTATCTTTTGAAATTATTTGTTTCAAAATAGTAAAATACTTAAACTCAATGAGTAATAAGTTTCTACCTCTCGACTTGTAATTTATTCTTTTTTGTTCTCGTAACATTTCTCTTTAATGTAAGTTTCAGAAGAAAAAAAAACATTTCTCTATAATGAGAAGAAAACTTGTATTATAAAGGTCATTCAGTCAACAATTAATTTGGATTTTGGCAGAGGATTGCATTTCGCCTGAGAATAAGAACATTCGTCAAAACTTGAATGAAATTTTTATATTGATTAAAGAGTAATATTACTTTTCTTCACAACTTTTTTCCGTGAGTGGATCAAAATTATTGAAACAATATATAATCTAAAGCCTTTTTACAAAAAAAAAAACTATATAACATCTAAAATAATATTGTATGATGATCATTCAAGTTTCTAGGATTTTAAATTACTCATAATTTTCTATCGAAAGTCTCAATAGGACAACAACCAAAGATCCTACAAAACATGGTATAAGGTAACCAAAGTAAATTAGTTTTGTTTCACAATCTTAATCTGTGTAATGTTGCTGAATCGTGTCAATTTCAAGTCCTTTAAACTTAACCACTGATTTCACTTGTCCTGTTAATGTGTTCAGCTCTTCAGCCAGAAAAAACTTGTGGAAACCCGAAAGAAACAAAAGAATTGAGTTAAGATAGGCGAAAAACCTTTTTTTACGGGTTGTTTTCAAGTAAAGAGTTCTGAACCGATAGTGCGTTACAATACAGAGAAAATGGAAGGAATTAGTTTTCAACTGGCCACCTCAGTTCCGCGTTTAGCCTATTCAGCAATCTCAGAGAGTTCACTGTAACAATTCTTTTAAGATGTTTTTTTTTTTCTCTCTGGTGGTTGAAGTCCATGGAGGGTACTTTGAGATGCAGCCCATTGAGCTTCTCTTTCCTCTTTATCATAGTCTTTATTCACCGTGAAGGCAATTTTTTTCACATAAAAACCATCATATAAGCTTGCAACATTTTCACTGGTTGCTCTTGGACTCATGCGACCATTTTGTGGTGTGGGTATCGCTACCTTGTTGTGAAGATGGTTTAACCTAGCTTTTCCACTCAACATGTACGGATAGCAAACTTGAGCAAGTTGAGAGGGGTGTAGATAATGCAAACTTTAGTAAGTCGAGAGGGATGTAGGTAATGGGACTGTTTAGCCAGAATACTCAACTCATCCCCAACCGGCTCCTTATATCTGCACAAAACTCTAGATCACAGAAATCACTATGAGTGTCGCCACCTGAGAGTGTAGAGACCGCTATGACACTTGCTGTTCTGTTTTCTTGAAAAGTACTCAAGGGGAAACACTTGTTATATACATATATATACATACCAGTTGAGCTATGACAGAGGCATAGAGTAAGAGAAGACCGATGCATGCCACATAGGACCAGCTACGGGATCTGGTGACGAAGATGAGAGCCTTAAGATGCTAACTTGCAGATACAGAGCAGCCATCATTTCTTTAGGACGTTTGCTCAATGGTCTTACACATAACTTGTTCTGCATAAATCCCCCAAAAGAGTTAGCTTTCTGATTTGGCCTAAATAAGAAACTGAGGATGAAAATATATACCGAAAAATATCAGTCTTACATCCCTAAGAAGAAATCGACAGTCATCAAGGCCTGGTAGCCTCCAAACACGATTCGGTCGGAAGATCTTTATGGGCTGCCAGCAATTTGGCTGTGCAGATGGCTTCACTTGTTCCTTGGTATTGTCATATTTGTTTCAATAAATAGCAATGCTTTTGTTAAGTGTATCTCGAGAGTTCACTATTAAATGCAGTTAGTACTCCCATAAGATTGCTATAATCAGGACCATGAAAGGTGCAAAGTCGAACTCCCATAAGAGAGTAATGAAAATGTAACCAAACTGAAGATATTGCGATATCTTTGGACTAATACTTAAACCATCAACACCAAATGGAATCTCGTGAGATACTAAGTACACTTACCACAATACGTATTATGGTTGATATAGCATAAATCTAAAAATAAACACGATGTCAAGATTGGCATTAGTGAGTGAGATGTAAAAACTTATGAGACAAAGTTTTAACTCACAGTATAGTTTCATTCGTTGGAATATGGCTCTGCTGGTGACTGCATTAATGATAGCGCTCAAACCGGGTTCTTTGAGACCAGTATCAGAAGCACCTCTCGCAGCATCAGCGGCCTCAGCTACATCCATATTAAAATATCCGTCTTTTTGAGAGTTAGGGCATACATCCATCATCTCCAGAGATACCACATAGTGCCTTTTGTTGCAGCCTTAAATGGACACATTATTCAGTTGATAAAAGATTAAACTTACAAACTTGCACAGTCTAATACATGATATAGTGAATCCAACATTGAATATGAATCTAAGAAATATGACTAACATACCTGTTTTCTGACTATTTTTTTGTATGTTGTGTGACTCTGGCGTTTATATATATTTCGATTTGAGAAGGAAAAGAACATGAACATAATTCGATTTGAGAAGTTTAATATATGTTACCTTGTGCTTGGTTTGATATAGTCGTGATCTTGGGAATAATTCTTTTACTTTTTCTTATTCTGAACTCAATCGACGTCGCCACTGTTATCTCTTCTATCAGCATAGCCCCAATCTCTCTCTCTCTCTCTGTGATATGATTTGGGTTGCGTTAAAACTAAATGGAATCAACAAATGCAGCTCCTCTGACATCTGTCCCACCTCACTGTTCCTGGCCTGGCCACTCCTCTCTGGCGGTCTCCAACCTTCCTTTGGTTTCTGAGTAGGAAAAGGATTTGTAGAATTAGAGCGTGGAAACTGTATTAAAAACTCAAATAGAGAATATGAAACTGATTTCATTAATCATTCGGCAGGTTTGACAACAACAGACATGCTGATATGTCCTTAAAATACAAAGCGACGGGAGACTTTCCGGTGGAAATAGGGAAACTGTTTGGGTTTCATCTTCATAGCTCAAGATCCTTCAATGAAGGTATTCGGGTTTGCTTGTTTGGAAGTAAGTCTCCACGAATCCGTGTACATCAATTTAGATTGAAGATAAAAGAAGAAGGTAGAAGAAAACAATAAAGAAGGCATTAAAGAGCGTAACTGATAGATAAGGAGGAGCTTGGGTAATGAGGATAACAGAGATTACATAAACCGGATTTTTTTATACAAAGTGGAATAGTCGGGATGCATTCTAAACTTGAGAGTAAGTCAGGTTAGGCATGATTGGGCGTGACATGGGCCATGAGTAAAGTTAATGATAGCATAAACGAAGGCTCGCTTTTTTCTTCATTGGACAGAAGTAGAAGTGAGGTGAAACATTAAAATCTCCTGATTGGTTGATTATTTTTAATGATGTAGACATACTGAGAGTTGATATAAAAGCCTTTTAGTATTGTAAGACTAAACAGAAAAATTTATGATTTACATGAAAAAAGGTCGGCAACCAAATATAATTGGCTAAGAAATTTTCTTCTTTGTCAATAGGCTGGCTAACCCGTAAATCAAATTAATTGCGGATACGATTATTAGTGTCTCCAAACTTAAACAAACAAGAAACTTTTTAAATCAAATTTGGTCCGTCCAACCCTTTTTCAAGAAAAAAAAAAGGTCCGTCCGGGTCCGGTGTCTTCTATTCGTTTGGCTTCTCTCGTCTTCCGAACTAGTCAAACTGTACACTGTAGTTTCAGTAATTATCAACTATTAAATAGGACCCACATATCCTGTAAATTCCGGCCACGTTTTTACTGGTCCATGTTTTTTTTTTGACATCAAAAATACAATTTTTTTTTGTTTTTGAAAAAGGGCATAAAAATACAATTTTGTCAACATGCAGAAAATAACACTATCAAATGATAACTCTCGAGGATGAAAAGAAAAGAAAAACACTTCAAATAATGTTAACCTATTTTGCCCCACTTCTTTATAATATTTTAACATCTACCCATAGAGCTCCCGAATCATCCAATTAGTCACAACAAAATTTTCATATCTTTCTCTATATGCTTTTTCTTTTCGACTAACTAGGATACATATTTCTACTAAAATTTTATTTAAGAAGTCGAACAAATAAACATTATAAAATATTCAGCTCAATTATATAACTTGATGGAATTATTTTAAAAAATTTATTTTAAATTAGGTGATAATCTGCATCTGTGTATACTAATATATGTTCAGATTTTAATTTTTATTTAAATATAAATTATATTAAAATTATTTAAATTCAATATCCTTATTGACAACTAATGTATTAAGTTTTATTTTGTTTATTTACTTAAAAGAGTAGTTTTGGATCAGAATAATATTTAACAATACCAAAACATCATTTGATAAATTGGTTTTAAAATCAATCAGTTCTTGTAATTGTGAGTTGAAAAGAATCACACTGACATTAAAAAGCATTATTCAAAATTTAGTGACACATAAAATTATTTATTGAAAAACTAATGATTTAGTCTAAAATTATAATAGAACATGACAAATAAACAAGCTTACTTTTAAATTTAGTTTGATAATGATAAATATATATTTATTTCTTACAACTAATGTTTCATTATAAGATCATGAAAAATATGACAAATCAGAAAACTAAATTTTAAATAATTAGTATAGAAGATGACTCAGTCTAAAATCATGTGGAAAACATGATAAATCAATAAAACTAATTCTTGGATAATAGTTACATAGATAGAAAGATAATTCAAGAACAAAACCAAACAATTTTTATTAAAAATAAAATAATTACTAGTAGACTTGGGAAAAAGGGATCCACGTTAATAGATTTTTAATTCGTAAGGGGTGGAAAGTGTGAAACAAAAGGTTAGGGGTAAAAAAAAAGAAAGACGGAGATTTTTGTTTTACCAGATTTAACGCATCATTTATACCTAGCCTACAATCTACCGTGTCCAGTTGAATCGTCAACGCAAAAGACAGTTTTATCTTATAAGAAGTTGTGTCTTTAATTAATTAATCAATTATTAAAAATATTAGTGGGAGAAATAGCTCAAATTCGTTTTGTTTGTCTCTCTCTCTCTCTCTCTCTCTCATTATTTCGTGTTTCTCAATTTCTGTGTTGACAGTACTTGTTGTAAATTCACTTTCTTAGGGTTTCATCGAAGAGGATCATCCTTAGATGGCCGGCGTCGATCCCGCCAGGCTTATCGGCTCTGAGATTCATGGCTTCCATACTCACCAAGGTTTTTGTTCTAAACCTTGATCGCTTGTTCGTCTTGATGATGATTCCGTGATAAGTAGCTTGACTGTTTCCGTTTTGTTTTTTGTTTTTTTTTTCTTAAATCCGAGATGAAAAAATCGCTCGTCTGAGTTTTCAGTTCACCGATTCATCTTGTCTGGGTTCTAGACTTTCGTTTCCCGATTGCTCTTGATTTGATCGCATCTAGCTGTGTGATTAGCTGTGATCTAATGCGGTGAATTGAATCAGAGTTCGCCGACATTTTTAGGATAGAGAGAAAAGTTTGATAGCGAATCGAAGAAGACTATTTGTTCACCACGAGACTTTTCGTACCTCCTAAGATTTTGAATGTGTGCTGTTGAGGTTCTTGTGGATTATTGAACAGTTATTGTGTATTGCAGATCTGGATATACAAACGATGTTGGAGGAAGCATACACTAGGTGGCTCCGTCCCAATGAGATCCATGCTCTCCTCTCTAACCATAAGTACTTCACCATCAACGTCAAGCCTGTCCACTTACCCAAAAGTATTTTCCCCATCCTTACTGTCACATGTTTAACATCCTCTTTTCTCAAAGTTTTCTTCTTTTTGCTTCTTAGGTGGCACGATTGTGTTTTTCGACCGTAAGATGTTGAGGAACTTTAGAAAAGATGGCCATAACTGGAAAAAGAAAAAGGATGGCAAGACTATTAAGGAAGCTCACGAACACCTTAAAGTGAGCTTTTCTTTGATTTTTTTTTTTCTCTTTTTTTCTGTTCATCATATCTGTGTTTGCCTCCTTGACAACTAATATATGTTCTTATATCATTCGTCCAGGTTGGTAATGAGGAAAGGATCCATGTCTACTATGCCCACGGTGATGATAACCCTACCTTTGTTCGAAGGTGTTACTGGTTACTGGACAAGTATGTGGCTGCGAAAGATTGTATAAATAGTTGACTTGATGCCTTCATTTCCCTGCTTTCTTTCTTAAATTAATTCACCTCTTTCTATAATGGCAGGTCTCAGGAGCACATTGTTCTTGTCCACTATCGTGAGACACATGAGGTTTTTCTTCCTGTCCTCAGCTTATTCTGATTTTTTTTTTTTTTTAATGTTAGGAATGGTTTTGGATTAGAATGATGCATTGATGTTGCTGAATAGCTTACGGCCTTCTCTTGGCATATTTTAGTTGCAAATTACAATATTCGTTTGCAGCCCTCTGAGGAATTTTGGTAAAACAGGTTCAGGCAGCTCCAGCAACACCTGGGAACTCGTACTCAAGTTCGACCACTGACCACTTATCAGCAAAACCTGTGGCTGAAGATAATAATTCTGGTGTCCGTAATGCAGGTGAGAATGAGTCTCCTGATGATCTTGAGCTTTTATGATTCAATATATTGGCTATTCTTCTGTACTGTTCATAAATTTTAGTGTACTAAAATATGTTCTTCATTTGGAGCTCTCTTAGAAGGCTGGACACTTATACACTTAATTTTTTTTTTGTTTGCGGGTTTGAAGTGCGCAGCAACAGTCTGGTTGCTAGAAATCATGAGATTAGCCTTCATGAGATCAACACACTTGATTGGGATGAGCTTCTAGTAGAAGCAGATATTAGCAACCAGCCTTCACCAACAGAAGGTACTTATATCACTTGAGCTTAACCTTTATAAATTCACATCTTCCAAAAAAAAAAAAAGAATATATCTGCTTGTTGTAAAAAGGGAGCGATGAGATGATGTTGAAAATCATTTGAATTTTTACTTTCATTCGTTCTTGCAGACGATGTGTTGTACTTCACTGAACAGCTCCAAACTGCGCCTATGGGATCTGCACAGCAGGTGAGTGAAATAGATGTTTCAAGCCTGTAAGTGGCTTTGCCTGTCTTGCTTTCACCATTTTGCCGTCTTGTTTATTGTGCAGGGAAATCACCATGCAGTCTACAACGGATCAACAGATATACCATCATATCTCGGTCTTGGGGACCCTGTTTATCAAAATAACAGTCCATGTGGCGCACGAGAATTTTCTAGTCAGCACTTGCACTGTGTAGTCGACCCAAATCAACAAACAAGGGATTCCAGTGCAACAGTTGCTAATGAGCAGGGTGATGCTTTGCTTAATAACGGTTATGGAAGTCAGGAAAGTTTTGGAAAATGGGTAAACAACTTCATAAGTGACTCTCCTGGTTCTGTGGACGATCCTTCCCTTGAAGCTGTATATACACCTGGACAGGAATCATCTGCTCCTCCTGCTGTAGTTCATTCTCAGTCTAACATACCAGAGCAAGTATTCAACATCACTGATGTTTCACCTGCCTGGGCCTACTCGACAGAGAAAACAAAGGTTTCTCGAACTTCTTTCCAATATACCCTTTTCTATCATGTCACCATTGGTTGGTCCTATATGTGAATCTAACCATTTGCATGTTAATCTTGCAGATTCTTGTAACTGGGTTCTTTCACGACAGCTTCCAACATTTTGGAAGATCAAACCTCTTCTGCATTTGTGGAGAGTTGCGTGTCCCCGCAGAATTTCTCCAGATGGGAGTATATCGTTGCTTCCTTCCCCCTCAATCTCCTGGGATAGTAAACCTTTATCTAAGTGTCGATGGGACCAGACCGATCAGCCAATTATTCAGCTTCGAACACCGCTCAGTTCCAGTTATTGAAAAAGTCGTCCCTCAAGACGACCAGCTATACAAGTGGGAAGAATTTGAGTTCCAAGTCAGACTAGCTCATCTTCTCTTCACTTCCTCGAACAAAATCAGCGTTTTCTCTAGCAAAATCTCACCTGATAACCTGCTTGAGGCTAAGAAACTCGCTAGCCGGACTTCCCATCTTTTAAACAGTTGGGCGTATTTGATGAAGTCAATCCAGGCGAATGAGGTGCCGTTTGATCAAGCAAGGGACCATCTCTTTGAGCTTACTCTGAAAAATAGGCTGAAGGAATGGCTTTTGGAGAAAGTCATCGAAGACCGCAACACAAAGGAGTATGACTCTAAAGGCCTTGGAGTGATCCACCTTTGTGCTGTCCTTGGATACACTTGGTCCATCCTTCTCTTCTCCTGGGCAAATATATCGTTAGATTTCCGTGATAAGCATGGTTGGACTGCTCTTCATTGGGCAGCATACTATGGAAGGTAATATAACTTGCATCTTTATAGTAACACGAGACTTTTTGCATATCTTCTTTTCATTTTATTAACTTCTTTTCCATGTTTTACTCTTTGAAAGGGAGAAAATGGTGGCTGCTCTTCTGTCTGCTGGGGCAAGGCCTAACTTGGTGACAGACCCGACTAAGGAATACCTCGGCGGCTGCACGGCGGCTGATATTGCACAGCAGAAAGGTTACGAGGGTTTAGCAGCTTTTCTAGCTGAGAAATGTCTTGTAGCTCAGTTCAGGGACATGAAAATGGCTGGAAACATCAGTGGTAACCTTGAGGGTATCAAGGCAGAGACGTCAACAAACCCAGGACATTCAAATGAAGAGGAGCAGAGCCTGAAGGACACTCTGGCGGCATACAGAACCGCTGCAGAGGCGGCTGCACGGATCCAGGGAGCGTTCAGAGAGCACGAGCTGAAAGTTAGGTCAAAGGCGGTTAGGTTTGCAAGCAAAGAAGAAGAGGCCAAAAACATAATAGCCGCGATGAAGATTCAGCATGCGTTTCGAAATTACGAGACTCGTAGGAAGATTGCAGCCGCTGCTCGGATTCAGTACAGGTTCCAAACATGGAAAATGAGGCGGGAGTTTTTAAACATGCGGAAAAAGGCAATTAAGATCCAGGTAAAAGATTATGTTGCCATCAAACTCTGCAACCAATGGATTGCTCTTTGCTGCTTTAGAATACACTATAAGATGATGTTTTTGTGGTGATGCAGGCTGTGTTTAGAGGGTTCCAAGTAAGAAAACAGTACCAGAAGATAACATGGTCGGTGGGAGTTCTTGAGAAGGCGATTCTGAGGTGGAGACTCAAGAGAAGAGGATTCAGAGGGCTTCAGGTCAGCCAACCTGAGGCGATGGAAGGGACTGAAGCGGTGGAAGATTTCTACAAGACAAGCCAGAAACAAGCAGAGGACAGGCTAGAGAGATCAGTGGTTCGAGTCCAGGCCATGTTCCGATCCAAGAAGGCTCAGCAAGATTACAGAAGGATGAAACTTGCTCATGAAGAAGCTCAGGTGAAATGACATTTACTTCTTTTTTTTTTTCTTAATTCAATTATAAATAGTCTTTTACTTATAATTGTATAATATGCGACACAGCTGGAGTATGATGGGATGCAAGAGCTTGATCACATGGCTATGGAGAGCTGAATGTGATAGTAAAGACAAGTGTTGTGGAACTGTTGTAAAATTTGTGTAAATGACAAGGGGCAATTTCAACCTTTTAGAAGCTGTTTTCAGAAAAAAGCTTCAACGGGTATCATAGTAAGATCAATCCTGGAGCTGGGAGATTTTGCTTAGAGGCGTCTTGTCATAAAAGTCTGTTATTTGGAAGACTATGGTAGTTTCTGTAATGCATTATGTAACTTTCGTTAAACAATAATCTAAAATATAATAAGAATAAAAAAAAATGAAACGAACATACGTGAAATCTAGAGCATACATAGCGAATGTTGCTGAAGTACAAAACTTTTGTGACAAGCTGATCTCGGATTCTTTGTGTTCACACACCTTGTGCTGTTGTTGAAGCTGGACTTTGGACCTGAAATAAATAGGAGTTGCTTGCTTCTAATAGACATTTGATTTCTGTAGATTTGAGATTGCAGATATAAATTCTTGTAGTTTTACCTTGGCTGCTTTAAACCGTACGTCTACAACTTCAGACAGAGTTGGATGTGAAGCAATCGCGTTCGAAGCTTCATGGATAAGATCAGCTGCAGCATGCAATCCAAAGATGTGAACTCCAAGGATGAGTAAAAACGTTTCTTGTCGTTAAACCGGCGATAACCCGGTCTATATCTAGGCCCAGTAGGCTTTTATGTCGTCATTACACCGGAGATTAAAATCCGGTTTATATCTCTAGCCCAGTTATTATTAGGAACTAGGAAGAGAGGAGCCACGTTGGGAAAGACAACGGTGAACAGTTCAAAGGTGAAACTCCGACACGTGTGGAGAAGCGGAACACGTGTCAAAGAAATGGCGAAGCTCTCTTTGTTTTGTTCCACATTCTTCTCCCTACTTGTTGTGAAGAGAGAAAGTACTAACAAAGAACCAAAGAAAGATTAAGCGAAGAGAGAAGAAGAATAAAGAAAAAATGGACAAGAGTGGAGGAAGAAAGGTAATGGATGAGATAAGGAGCTTTGAGAAGGCAAGTTTGTTCGATCTTGGCCATCCTCTTCTTAACCGCATCGCTGACTCTTTCGTCAAAGCCGCCGGTGTAAGTTTTAATGTTTCATATAATATAAAATTGTATATTTGTATTAACATACGATTAATTATGAAGGTCGGTGCTTTACAAGCGGTGTCTAGGGAAGCTTACTTTACGGTGGTTGATGGTAAACTCTCCGGCCAGCTTTTTATTCTTCTTCATATTCAGAAACACATAAGTTAAAATAAAAGGTTTGATTATGATTCCAGGGGGAGGGTTTGACGCGAGCAGCATGGGTCCACCTTCTGAGAATAACAGCAGCAAGAAACATAGGTTCCCTAATCTCAGAGGTTTGTTTATTATGTCACGCAATTGCAATTACGATATTGTACCATGTGACGGTTGATGTCGATATAATTCGCAGTGTCTCTAAACTATGATTTGCCGGTATTTGTTGCATTTTCAGGGGAAAGCAGCAAATCTCTGGATGCATGGGTGAGTTTGATCACAGATTGAACACTAACTTTTCTATATTTATTTATCTCCAATATTATTCGTTCCGCACGTGTGTATGCACATTATGATATGTCTTGTGTCCCAATGTGTGTGTGTTTAGCAAAAGCAAGAGACAATATTGTATGGTCGGTCATACGCTTTTGTTCTAGACTTAATTAAATAACGACTGGTCTTTTAATATATACCGTTTTAACTGGTTGGTGTTTAGGTGAAGAACACAGGAAAAGAATCTCTCCAGTGGGGTGAGTTTAATACATATATTTATGTTAAATTAAATAGAGATTATTTAAATAAGACTTGGGATGTTGATTGATATATATGGTATGGCAGGGCTTGCAGCTGGATTATACTCGGGTATAACTTACGGTATGAAGGAGGCTCGTGGAGGAGCTCATGATTGGGTGAGTCTAATCACCATTGTCATTTTTTCAAAAGAAATTAAATTTGCTACCATCATTGCATTGTTAATGTGAGGTTCTTAAATTAATTTGTAACCATATATACATCTATCGCAGAGGAATAGCGCGGTGGCCGGAGCATTAACAGGAGCGGCGATGGCTATGACGACCTCAGAGAGGACAAGCCATGAGCAAGTGGTTCAGTCTGCTCTTACAGGAGCAGCCATTTCCACTGCTGCTAATCTCCTTTCCAGCGTTTTCTAGATGGTCTCATCAGAAGTCTTGTTATTTGCGTTAGTTTTAGCATAAACGTGCGTCTTTTTATAAAACTTTTCTATGGATGTGTCAAGACTAGGCTCTCTGAAGCCAGATATAAGATTTCCTTCCGTTTGATTATTTTTTTTTGCTTGAACTGCTTAAAGAAAAGTAGTCGCATCTTTTTGGCATAAAAGAAAGAGGATACACCTTATCCTTTTTGGATAAAAATGCGGGTCCTGTGGACCCAGACAAGAGGATACTTCCACCCGAGAGGTTGCGTCAGATGTTTCTTTGGAAGTATTTGCTCGTTTATCTACAAACTACAATATCAAATAACAAAATAAGGTTTGTAAGAAGGTGAAAATTCATTTCTCGTGCTCATTGATTAGAGACATCTCTATACACTAAGGCCTTGATTGGTAGAGCATTAACATTAGCATTATACTCTACATTATCCAATCAACATTTGTTACAAAAGCATTTAGAAAAGCATTTACTAAATGCTAATGTTCTCCAAATGCTCTCTGGTAAATGTTCTCATATGAAGCTTTTGGAAGAAGCATTTGCATTATATAATTTACTAAATTTAAAAATAATATATATTAGTTTATTTATTTGAATTTAATAATATCATAAAACTATGTTTGATATCCAGAAAATGAAATTTGGATTCTAAAATAAATTTACCATATAAATATATATTTTAAAATTAATTTCAACATTTAAAATATAATTTAATTACATTTAATTAAATTAATTATATAAATTATAGTTTAAATTAATTATATAAATTATATTTTAAATTAACTTAATATAAAGTAACAATTAGAAAAATTAGATAAATTGATTATATTAAATTATATAAATGCTATAAATTATATTTAATATAATTATATTTTAAATTAATTATATAAAAGTAAATTATTAATTTTAAAATATAAATATAATTAAAATTGATCAGATAAATTAAATTATAGTTAAATGCGAAATATGATTTTTAAAATAGATATTTTAATTGTAAAATTTATTTTTTAAAATAATATTTTCGATATAAACATAATTTTTAAAATTAGTAAATAAAATAAAATAATTATATATCTTTTATATATTAGTATAATATATATATTAATATATAAATAATATATATATGAGAAATATATCCATTATAAATAAATATATTATATATTATATACTAATTTTAATAATAATTTTAAATAGCATATCCATACTGCTCTACCAATCAATCTTTTAAACAGTTTAGCAAAATCATACAGCTTCTGCAGCATACTGCTTTTATAGCATACTGCTACTGCTTTCTCATTTGCTTTGCCAACCATGACCTAATTTAAATGAACAAGTTTTCCAAAGTTATCATAATTCTGCTTTTTTCTAATCAAAATCACAAATCTTTTAAAATCGTTTAACGAGTTTGCCAGACCAAGGGAAAATATATTTGGACGTCCACTAGTTTGGATTTAAAAGGTCTTTTAGCTTAAATTAAAAAGGTAATTAACCTTTTGTTCAAAATGTCCTTGAACTTTCAAAAAGATAAAACTTTGGTCTCAAGAAACATGCTGTGAGAGCATCATTAACATAGGGACTCTAAATGGATCTCTTATTTTGTTAATATTTTTTCATTGTAGAAGTAATTTAAAAAACAAGATTAAAAGACCTGTACGTGCTCCAATACAAGTCTCCAATGCAAGTCTCTTAAGAAAGGGTTCTTAAAATTTTATTTTGTCTTTTTAATTAAAAACCAATTTTTTTAAATTTTTCTATTAAATTTAAACTTTTCCTTAAAACATAGTAAAAGATAACATTTTAAACATTGATTTTAAAATAAAAACATAAAAACATAAAAACAAAGATTAGTAAAATAAACGATAATAATTTGAAAAAAACATCCGAACTCAGTTGTTGTCTTCATCACATCTAAATTTATGCCATACATGTTCAACCAAATAAGCTTTCAGTTGTTGATGCATTTGTCTATCACGAATTCTAGTTCGAACACCATCATATCGGCGATATTTGAAGGCATATATGTAGAATACGTGAGATCCACATGTGAACTTCCGGTGTCTTCTCCTTGTTGGAAATCTGAAACATCAAATTGAGTGTATCCATCTCGTTCGTCTTCTACTATCATATTATGGAGTATGATACATGCTTTCATAATCTTCCCAATTTTGACTTTATCCCAAAAAAGTGCTGGACTTTTAACAATGGCAAAGCGAGCTTGCAAGACTCCAAAAGCACGCTCGACATCTTTTCGGACAGCTTTTTGACGTTGAGCAAATAAAACTGCTTTCGGCCCTTGTGGTATTGGAATAGATTGGATAAAAGTTGCCCATTTCGGGTAAATACCATCGGTGAGATAGTAAGCCAAATGATACTCTCTTCCATTGACGGAGTAAGTGGCTTGCAGAGCTTGACCGTTTATTATGTCATTGAAAACTGGTGATCGATCAAGAACATTGATATAATTTAAGGTACCTGGAGGTCCGAAAAACGCATGCCATATCCACAGATCATATGAAGCAACCGCCTCTAAAACGATTGTTGGTTTACCCGAACCACGAGTATATTGCCCTTTCCAAGCGGTGGGACAATTCTTCCACTCCCAATGCATACAATCGAGGCTTCCTATCAAGTAGACGTTGAAGATCAGCCGGTGCTGGTCTTCTTAGGTACTAATTGCCGAACAAATAAATTATTCCTTACACAAAATTGTCCAAACATGACCGAGTTGTGATTTCACTGAGCCGGAGGTATTCGTCGACCGTGTCAGCCGCACTATGCTGTACACTTTTGGAGTGCTGAGAGACCAAGCCTTCCAAGACCATCTTTCTTTTGTTGAAAGAAGTGAACTTTGTTGGAGAGTCGATCAACAATGTGCATGAACAATGTCTTGTTCATTATAAAACGTTGTCGGAAAAAATTAACTGGATACGTGGAGTTGCACTGAAATAATCATTCCATAAACGTACATTGCCTTCTTCTCGTTTTCTTTCGATATAAGCTCGTTTTTTTTTTTTGTTTTTTCCTTCGTTCTTTTCAATCACCATGAATGGTAAAATTCTTGAAGGCTTGATCAAAATGTTGATCAAAGATTTGATCAAATGTATCATCAAATGATTCATCTAAATTGTTTTGAGAAGAAGAAGCCATATATGAATATGAGAGAAAGATGAGTTGTCGATTTGATCAAATTGTTTTTTTTTTTGAGAAGATGAGTTGTTGATTTAAGAGAAAGCAAGAGTGATTAAAAATATAAGAGTGTTTGGTGTTGTGATTAAGGAGAGAAGATTACTTTGGTGTGATACAAATCGATAGAGAAGATGACTTTGGTGTGATACAAGTTGAGAGAGAAGATGAGTTTATAGACACAAGCATATAACAAGTCTGTGACACTACAAGAATATACACAAGAGTTTATCAAGTCAGACATTATCAAAAAATACAAGACATTATCAAGTCTGTGACACAAGAGTACAAGAGTGTACACAACATTATACTACAAGACATTATACTACATTACAAGACAAAACAAAGACAGAGTCCGTGACACTACACGCCTTGAGATACAAGACATTACACTTCGCTTCAGTCCGTGATCCTTCTCACCTCTCTCAGCAGCACAAGACTTCACTTCAAATTTCACTTCGGTTTCATTCACTTCAGAATCTACTTTCACACCTGCATTAGGACAACTACTACATTAACTCCATTACAACAACATTGTAAGCATAACAAGAACTGCATTAAAGACATCACAGAACATTTAAAACATAAGAAGAACTGCATTAAAAATAACAACAACTACATTAACATATGAAGAACTGCATTTAAATTAAAACAGAAAAATAAACTTAGACGGAGCTTCTTATAAATCAAGTAAAACAGACCAAGAACAACTAAAACAGAACATGACCTTGACAAATAAAAGAACTAAAACAGAACATGACCATGACCAAGACTCACACTTAACTAATTAGACATCAACTCAGTAATGAGTTTCTTCTTTAGCTCTTCTTCATAATCTTCTAGGGGAACTTGTTTTCCAATGAGACTGTCAAGTAGCTTAATTTTGGACAGCCTCTCTTTCATCTTCAAATCCTGCTTCTTGATGGTCCACATCGTCTGAAACTCACACAGCTCCTTCCCCTCAACAATTGGCTTCTTCCCACGTGCTTTTGCTGCCTTAACACCAGGGGGTCGATTGGTTCTTTCATCATCGGTTTCATATGCTTGAGAGCTTGCTGAATGTGAGGCGTCCTCAGCCTTCCTCTTTTTGGAGATTCCATCTTTTTTAGCAGTAGATAACTCACACCACTTCTGGTCATTGCGCAACTCCTTCCAAGTATGCTCAAGGGTAAACTTCTTTTTATGGTTGCTGAAGAAGATTTCGTGGGCTAGTTTGAGAACATCATTCTCATTTTTCCCACTACTTTTCTCCCTGGTTGCAGCTTCATAGGCTCCACAAAACTTGCAGACTAAGTCATTGATCTTGTGCCACCTTTTCTTACACTGAGAAGCCTATCTTTTTTCACAGCCAGCGAGCTTAGGACTAGCACAAAAGTAAGCTGCAATTCTTTTCCAGAATGCAACAGACCTCTGCTCATTCCCTACAACGGGATCTTTGCTCGTGTTGAGCCACGAGCTGATGAGGACGACATCTTCTGTTGGACTGTCTTCTTCGAAGTTTGATCCTTCAGTAGCTTGACTGCCGAATACAAGAAGAGCAGAAGATTCTAAACCACAACTATCTTGTTGACTTTGAAGAAGATCAACAAAATTTAAATTCATATATGGATTAGAAACCATATCTGAATATGTCTAAAGTAAGAGAAGAAGAGAAGAAGCCGTGGTTGATAGATGGAAGAGAAGAATAGAAGAAGTCGTGGTTTATAGAAGAGAGAAAGTAAAAACATTCATCACACACATAACCAATTGGAGTTGACATTTAGCTAACTCATTAATCACACTTAAACATCTATTTCTATCTAACCAGAAGAGATTCGCAATCAATTACTATAGCTAACTCGTTTCTAACTCCCCATTAATCACTATCAATTCATTTCAAACCAGAGCAGATTCACAATAAATTCAGACCACAATCCTAAAAACATCTAACAGATCAAAGATTGAAGCGGTACCTGTATTGCAATAAAAGTGCTATTCTTTGAAGAAGCTTCATGTGTCTTGATCCGCCCATACTAAAAAACAATGACAGAGACAAATCAGAATGAATCAGTAGTGATCGATATATTAATCAGGAGACATTAACAAACACAATCATGTATTGCAACTCGTTCCACACCACAATCCTAAAACATCTAACAGATCAGAGATTTATGTCAAACCTGTATTGAAAATTGTAGCCCTTTTCTTTGAAGAACCTTCAATGATCCTGATCCGTCCATCTCACATAAAATTACACAAGAGACATCATCTTCTGTTGAATCAAAGACAGAGACATAAACACAAGAGACATCATCATCTGTTTACCTTTAGATTTGGTTTCGTCGAGGAGAGATCATCGAGGTGAGCCGTCGAGGAGAGCGAGAGAGAAGACGATTCCACCGAGAGAGACGCCTCCTGATTCCGTCGAGGAGAGATCATCGTCGACGAGAGATCACCAAAGACGCGGAGTCGTCGAAGAGACTGAGAGAGAAGAAAAGTCGCCGAGGAGAGCGAGCGAGACGACAATTCCACCGAGAGAGACGCCGCCTGATTCCGTCGAGGAGAGATCATCGTCGACGAGAGATCCCCAGAGACGCGGAATCGACGAGGAGACCGAGAGAGAAGCGGAGTCGTCGAGGATATCGAGAGAGAAGACGATTCCACCGAGAGAGACGCTGCCTGCTTCTGTCGACGACAGATCATCGATTGATTCCGTTGAGGAGATCGAGAGAGACGACGAGAAATCAATAGAGAGATTCGGAGTACTCTAGGTTTCACGAGAGAATGAGAGAAGTTGATCCGTCGAGAGAGAGAAACAAAGGTGAATGTTTGACACCTGTCCGATAAGAAACATTTCTTCAAGGGCTTAATTAAGCAACGTCTCTTGCTTAATTAGATAATTTTCTTTTTTTTTAAGTAAAAACACTAGAGACGCGGGTTTGGAGACCGCGTTAAGGGTGCTCTGAGCGAGGTTTTTAATTGAGGGCTAGTCAGGTAAGCAGTTAAAATTTTTAAAGCAAAATCGTAAAACAAGATATGAAAATTTATGTGATGTGACCAACGTGTTTTTTTTCTTAATAAAAAATTATCATGATGTTCTAGACCGGCTCAAAACGAAAAAATTAGTTTGTTCAAATACTATTCGCTCATATAAATTTTCGGTTATATTTTTGGATGATTTTCCAAAGAACTAATAACAACTTTTTTAAAATTTTTTTTAATAATAACAACAACTTACACACTATTCTCCCAAACACTATAATATTTTTAGAATTATACAGTTGTTATAACCTTTTTTGGTGTATTAAGAGCATCTCCAATGTATTACTCTATAATTTACTCCAAAATTGTGCAACTCCAAAATGGAGTAGGGTTTTACTCCAATGTATTACTTCAATTTTTACTCTAAAAATAATATTTTTTAAAGTGCAACACCTTATACTTTTAAAAAATTACCAATTAACCCCAATTATTTCATGTTTACAAAAATTTCTTAAAATATAATCTATTTGAATTAAACATTTATTATTAAAAAATACAGAAATCATAAACATAAAATAATAGAAAATATATAAGTTGGTTCAATAATGATCATTAGAATATTTTTCCCACAAATGATCAACTAATGTTTTTCGTAATGAAAAATGAGCTGCTTTATCTTTGATATTCATAAATCGAGCAAGAAAATTTCGAAATCAGACATTTTCATCTTCTGCAATTTTGATATTTGGAGGTAGAGTTTCTCTTCCAAATTCAATTTGTGCATTGAGTTCACGCTCATATGGAGATTCAAAAACAAAATCATGCACGAAAAGAAGAAAAAAAAAGTTTTGTTTTGTGATTTGAATTACATACAAGATCCAAATATCCATGTGTATATTCAAGCTCAGCAAGTGCTAATAATATCAAAGAGAAATGCTGAGTCACACGATCAACAAGCTCTTTCTCAGTCTTCTTTGTCTGGACAATACTTTACCGGTCTTAACGGATCGTGAAACGATTTTCCGGATTATTAAATCATTTGTTTTATGTTATCTTTATTTTTTATTATTTATTTTTTAATAATATTATGCATTTTTATCTATAATTATTAAATAATGGACTATCTTGTTTTTCATGTTATTGTATCATTTTTAACACAAAAATATTATTTAAGTAAGAAATAAAAACATTAAAGATTTAAGAGGACCATTTCATAAATATAAAAAGTTCAACTCCAAAATGGAGTAATGGGTAAGATTACTCCATAAATGGAGTAACCCTAGCCATTACTCCATTTTGGAGTTGAAAATGGAATAGGGTTGGAGAAGATTTTATTCCAAAATATATGATGTTTGGAGTAGAAAATGGAGTAGGGTTTGAGATGCCCTAATAACAATAACTTACACCAAAAAAGGTATAACAACTGTATAATTCTAAAAATATTATAGTGTTTGGGAGAATAGTGTGTAATCGGATAAGATGGCAATCATTTGTCATAGGAAATGTGCACGACATCGTTACATCGCGGCAAATAACATGTCCTTATAAAATGTGGATTTGTATAATCTAGTTAGGTAGGTTGATTGTAGCTAAAATGATCTACTAAAATGCATAAGGGTATTCAATGCATGTGTTTTTCTTCAAAAAAAGGTATTTAGTGCATGTGCCTGTCTGAGTATCAGGTTGATAGTACATTTTCCAAACTAAATAAATTCTACGGCAGTGTAAACAGTATCGGATTCTGAAAATTTGGTAATATGCTTGAAACTTGTTTGTAAAATTATAGTATGAAATTTAGCAAGAAAAAAAAAGATTATATGGAAGATTTTATGTGTGGTATTTATTGATGGACTGTATTCTTCGACACTTCATCAGGAAACTAAATGAGACTCATCATAACTATGAACTGTGAGAAGAAGAAAAAATTGTATATGAGAAGTTCACAGCCATTTCCAACTAGTAGTCTGAACTGATACTTGCTTCTTGTCGAGTCGGGACTGATCTTTCCTGTCGGGATAACTTTGGGGTTTGGTTCTATCAGCGTCTTCCTCTAGTGGTGTCTCGGGGTGAGTGCCAGCCACCTCCGTTGAAGCTGCTTGGAGCCATTTTGGTGAGTGGTCGACTAAACTTCCCTTCAAGTTATTCTCTTGCTTATGAAGATTAGCTTGAAGCGCTTTGGTTTGGGAGTTATACATTGTTTTTTTTTTTTGTTCTAGTTGATCTTTTAACTTTATGCTTTCCATTGTCAGGAAACTTGAATTTAAGTTTTTAGGTTCTTAGGAGTTTTCTAAAACTTTTTACGGTTTCTAAGAATCGAAATAGCTATCAAAACAGACTATGGCTGCAAGCCACCTTGTATCCAAACCTCCATACTCTCAGTAATGATATTTACAATTTAGCAAACAAAAAAAAATCTAATACTCTGAACTGTACATCCAAGTTCTAAAAATGAAAAATGAAAGAAGTACTAGGCCTGCGATATTTAACCAAAACCAAATACCCGAACCGGATCCTATTCAAAACGAACCGGTTCGGTTTGATTTCGATTATAGCATAATTATTCGATGGGTACTGACGTTGATTATCCACGGGTATCGGTTCGGTTTTGGTTTTTATCCGGAATCGATCAGATACCCGTTTAAACTGGATTCTACACTTAAAAATCATGGAATTGTATCCAGCGAGGGTCAAACCTAGGTTGGATATGCGAAATATCAGGGGCAATACTACTCAACTTCGTTGTATATAAATACATTTTACGAATAAATAAGATTTCGATTTATTATTATTTTTTTTTTTAAAAAAATTAAAATTTAGTATTCCGGGTTTTAAGTTGAATATCAAAATCGGTGGAACCGATATGGATCCTAACCAAAAGTTTGCTAAGTACTATTTGGGTATAATTTTCTTATAAATCTGAAACCAAACGGGTCCTACCTGAAACCAATCCGAATACCCAAAGTCGCAGCCATACATTAGTCCCGCGGACGTTCGAGATTACCCAATTGTAAGTCAATTATGAGACATTCCTTCCGAGAAACTTGCACCATCCAATTTAACATTGAGCCAAGGTTGATGGGATTGTGAATTGTACAAATAAAAAAGCAAAACCAATAAAGGATTTTACTATAATAAAGGTTTAAAATGGATAATCAACCGAGAGTGTGAACACCACTAGATGAGTAGATGCCATCGTATAAAAAAAAAGAATTTGTACAAATCGAACACCTAAATAGGTCTGAGACTTATTATCCGAGATCCGGATTCGATCCGAGATCCGATCTGGATCCACTCCAAAAATCCGGATATCCGGAGGGGCTGAATCCAGATCCGAATAGTAAAATGCTGGATCCGTCCAAACCGGATCCGGATATCTAAATTTTTTAGTCCGGATATCTGGATCCGTAATTTTTATTAATAATTATTTTAAAATAGTAATACCTATATATAAAAACTAATTTTATTTATTATATTTTCATTTTTATAATAGTATATATAAATTTTATATAAAATTTGTAATAGCATACATAAAAATAATTAAAAAATTATATACATTTTTATTTTTAAATTATTGTTAATATTTTATATAATTTAATATTATTTTTAATTTATTTTATGGTTCTAAATCCGGATCCGAATATCCGCCGGATATTACAATTTTTTAAAGGATATCCGACACCCGGATACCCAAGAACCCCGGATCCGGATAAGAATAGTAAAATCATGGATCTGCCGGATACCTCGAAATACACCGGATACCCGATCCGTTCAACCCCTACACCTAAACATGTAATAACTTTACTTAAGACGAGATAAAAAGTAAAATCATACTTATTGGGTAACAAGAGAAATTTTGTTTTCTGTCAGTTTCCAATAAATACTAACCACTTGTGAAAATAAATTCTAAGATATCCATTTCTTTTGCGACAGGATTACTTCGTGTTGAGAAAATCGTGGATTAATGTCTTCTTTTTGTAATATTTCTATGGCGTAACGCAGTGTAATCGAATAAAGCAACATACATTAGAATACGCCGCCAACTAACCTAACGCATAACAACTCTTTCGTCAACAACGGATAAAAACTAAACACAAGTAGAGTTTAGGTCGCCATTCATTTCTTTTAACCTTTTTCATAAAGTATTAGTAGAGTTAATTAAGATTAGTCAACATTAATGATGATAAAACGGAGGGAGTGGAGATCACATGGAGGAAGATAATATAAAAATCGACTCCATTATTATAACTTTCGTTGCTCCAAAAGTATTCCTCTTATCTCTTTTGACGTCTCACCTTCTTCCACCTCCACTCGCCACATGTAATCTAATTACATTTAATCATTAATCACACGCTAATCTCTACTAATCTCTAATCACTAATCTCCTTTATTGTTTCCTATGTTTTCTATTTGTGTCTCCAGAGCAGAGGAATTAACATGGAGTCTATGAATCAGCCGACGAGCATTGGTTATGATCAATCACGGCGTAAACGGAAGAAGAAACAGCCGTCACCACCACCGTCTCAATCGTCGGTGCAGATATGGAGATCAGAGAAGCAACAACAGATCTACTCCACCAACATCATTCAATCTCTGAGAGAACTCCGGATTAACGCCGTCGCGGATCAATCTCCGTCACTACCTCCTCGCGGCGGAGGTATAGCCGTACGCGACGCTGCCTACAGGTCTCTGGCGGTTACGGCCAGAGGCAGAACGCTGTGGAGCCGAGCTATATTGTCTAAAGCGGTTAAAGAGAAGCTCAAGTTCAGGAAACAGAACCGGCCGAGAAATTCGAATCCTCCTCCTCCGACGATAACCGGAAATAACCGGTTAAGGAAGAAGAGAGCAACGGTTTTGAGGCTGAAGGCGAAGGGTTTGCCAGCTGTGCAGAGTAAAGTGAAATTGCTTAGCCGGTTAATTCCCGGTTGCCGGAAACAACCGTTACCGGTGGTTCTAGAAGAAACCACCGATTATATTGTTGCCATGGAGATGCAGATTCGTGCTTTGAATGCCATTATCTCCGCCGTTGGCTCTGGCTCTAGCGCGGCGGAGGCAGGTGATGATGGCGAAGAGACACACATGCTCGGTTAGCTTGGCCCAGCTGTCTTTTTTTTTTTCCTCCCTTCTTTATTTAAATTACACTTTTTTTATCTGATCATGATTTCTCTATGCTATTTTAGATTCCCTTTAAATTGTTATGAATAGGCCTGGGCATTTTAACCTGGACCCGAAAACCCGACCCGGAACCGATCCGAAAATACCCGACCCGAAACCGAACCGAAAATTTACAAGTACCTATTGGGTCCAAAAATTTTCTACCCGAATGGACCCGGACCCGAAAAGAACCGACCCGAATAGACCCGGACCCGAAAAGGACCCGACCCGAATAGACCCGACCCGAATAGACCCGATTCAAATCCGACTTTAAAACTGTAAAATATCTTTTTATTAACAATCTTTGTCATTATTTTGTAACATTTCTAAGTAACATGAAGTTTGAAATGTAAAATATAGAATTAAAAATGTTCTATTTTAACTATTAATAGTTTATTTTAAGTTATTTTGTAAAATTTTAGATATATATGATAAATTTTGACTAAATTTGATGAAATTTGAATATTTTATTTCCTTTTTATATTCTAAATACCCGAACCCGACCCGAACCCGACCCGGACCCGACCCGAATCCGAAAATTATGGGTATTACCCGAACCGACCCGGACCCGACAAGACCCGACCCGGAACCGACCCGAAAAATTATGGGTACCTAAATGGGTCTAAATTTCCAGGACCCGAAGGACCCGGACCCGATAAGACCCGACCCGAACCCGACCCGAAGACCCGGATGCCCAGACCTAGTTATGAACTTATTCTTAAACCCCTCTCTCATTTAAATGTAAAGAACTTATGAATAGTTTTCTCGAGTTGAAGCCTTGATTTGTTATGTGCAAGTACAACAAAAATTCTATAAATTAATATTTAATATATTAATAAACTTTATTTATTTTTTAATTGAACCGATTCAAAGTATAATATAATTTGATAAGATAATGAGATAATAAATTTAGAAAATAATATGTAGATATATAACCTTATTAAATTTCTAATTTACTAATTGATATATATATATATATATATATATTTTAGATAAAACAAAACATTGTCTTGTTTATTTTTATTCGTAAGAGAACCTATCACAAATTTTCTTACAATTCAATATTTTTATAATACTATTCTAAAAGTATTAATATTATATAGTATATATCTTTTATACACCATATTTTCATATAAGAATAATAGGAGAACCAAGTTTAATCTTTATATAACCTGTTAAAATTTTATATTTTATTTTATATTAAAATATATTATAAATTATATAAATCTAAAAAGTATGTAACTTAATAACTTTACAAATCAATAAAATATAATAATATACACATTATTGATTTATAGTTATAGAGTTTTTACTGTATTGTAAAATTGTTGGCTGATATTCTGAAGTTTTTATTTTTGGTTATGCACTTATCTTACAAGCTTGTGTAATATTCCAATAAGATATATATATATATTTTAAATTTTTCACACATTAATACAACATATAATAAATACATATTTTTTTGTGCTGATCTTTTTTCCATAATTTGAAATCAAAAGAATCCAATAGTGCAATTAAGTTTTTTTTTGAAATTTGCAATTAATCATTAAAATTTACTAAAATATGCATTGAAAATAAAAATTCTTTATCTTTTGAAACAATTTTTTTCCTAAAATATGTAATTTTATGAAACTGGAGGGAATAGTTTTTTTTAGCTTGTGTTATAGTTATCATAAGATACTTGGATTATCAACTATTGATCTTGCTTTTTGCTTTCTCAAATACATATTACCAAGACAGCAATTTTTTTTTCTCCCGAATTGACATTATATTAGAAAAACATACACAACAGTCGTAAATCCCTTGTGAAATTTGCGAAGTTATTTTGTAGTAACACCAGTTTTGTTTTCCAGTAACTGTTTCGTATAAAATGTTTTTGCCATACGAAAAATAATGGGTGACCAGTTTTACGAAGGTAGGAAATCGAAAATTTCAAAGTTGCGATGTTTCTGCGGATTACACGGGATGCGTTTCTGCTTTGATTTCGATCTTTGGCAAGATTTCCTTGGAATCACTCATGGAGTTTTACCGAAGGTTATTTTGTTATGATCTAGTCGTGAGAACGATTTTTCGATGCTTTCCCGTGACTCACTAGGTTCAACGGACTCTGAAAGCAATGCTTTGGTGCTTAAAGATTTCTTGTATAATTTTTGACTTTTATACGAAAATCGTTTTATTAAGTCGAAAAGGTCTTCCAGACTTTGGCCAATCATTGAGTTTTAGTTTGATATTGGTACAGGTTTTCTTCACGCATGATCGCGATAAGAGATGCTGTATAGTCCTCGAGATTCTGTTCGTGATGGTGTAGATATGTTGCTAGCGTTTAGACGAATCTTAGATTGTCGTTTGCCTTTGTAGGACGATTATAATGAGGCATTGGAATGCCTAAGTGTTTTTCTGCCTGTTGTTGCGAGAGTTTGCTTTGTCAAAAACATTTTCTTGATGCCAAGGCAAAAAGTTTTTTTCTTTTTTTGAAGTATGGGAGTATACGAGTATAGAATACATACCTACTCCCCCTTTTTTTACGAAAGAAAACGGTTGAACCGATATTTTGAAAGGTTGTGTACGCTTTTTCTTTTGAGGATTGGGATGATTGACAATCTGGGTCGGTTAAAAGATGACGCCAGGATTGCGACTTGCTGGTTTTCAGGTTGACGACTTGGAATATGTCGGTTTTTATAAAAATTACTAGGAACGCATCGATTTTAAGACGATGTTCGTGTCTCTAGTTCTTTCTTTCTTTCTTTAGGAAGCAAGCTAAGTATGCGTGGTGATCGTTTCTCGATTTTGCGAGAGTTTAGATCGGTTAGCAAGATCCGCCTGAACAGTTTAGGGAACAATAGATCGAGATAGGAAAAATCGCCTAAGACTTAGTTCGCTAGACTATCCACCTAGATTCTAAGTTTCCTAAAGTTTATGGAAATCCCCAAGGGTTTTTAGTTCTTTGTACCTTCCTACGAAAATTCCAAGTCGGACATACCTTAGTTTTCTCGAATTTGCCTCTTCTCCGGTTTGCTTGCTCATTTCCCCTTCCTCTTCTCGTGTCTGTACGCACTTTTCGATATTGGTGTTTATCCTTTGAAACTTGACATTTATCTTTCGAACTTGACTTTTATTCTGTCCTATGCGGCTGTTTTTCGACTTAAAAGTTTTAACGATTTCTTCGAAAGAGTACCTTTGATACAACGTTAAATTTTATAAAAAAAGTTCAGATTACTCGTATAGTCAAGGCGGCTAAGGTGTTAAGTTAACCGTTTCTTTTTTATACGATCAATTTGAATACATACAAGAAAACAAGTCTTTGCGGATTTTATCGTAAAGTTCCAGTGGTAACTCCAATCGAGATGAAAAAGAGGCATTTCGATCAAGATTCGAAGGAGAACGCAAAGAAAGAGGCAAGGGCAAGTAAGGTGCGCAAGAGGGCGAGTAGGATGCCCAAGAGGGCGAGTAGGAGCAAGCCGAGGAGTTTAGGCGAGTCTTACTTGTTCTCGTCGTAAAATCTCAACTGAAAATCCGTTTGAGACGAAACAAAAAGCGTTCCGATCGAGATTTGGAAGAGAACACAAAGGAGGAGCCCTTGGGGCTGGTCCAACTCGCCATTTTGGCGAGTTGGATTGTGTGTATGATCCAACTCGCCAAAATGGCGAGTTGGATTGTGTGTATGATCCATTTTGGCGAGTTGGATGGTGCGTTCACCTCCAATCTTGATGGTACATTGATGCGATCATTTCGTAAACGCTGTCAATTTTATTCTACAAAAATCGCATCGTAAAATATTGACTTGTTTCACTTTGCGAACGATGTTCCGTAAAACATTGTTGAGTTTAATTTTACGAAAGCTGTTTCGGAAAACGTTGTCGAACTTTAATTTTACGAAAGTTGTTCCGTAAAGATTTAGACGACAAACATGGACAATTCCCGGAATATGTTACTTTCGAAGCGACACTTGAATTTTTACGGAATCTTAGGTTTCAGAAATCGTTTTAGCGGTGAATGATACGATCTCACGTTTCGCTTTGTTTAGTCCTCGTCAACCGTTTTATATTTCGAGCGGCTTTACAAAAGTCAACTTTGTATCTCCAAAATTTATCCAGAAGAAGTACAGCCGTGGGGGATTGTCAACCCGATTTGCTGTGCTTTTTTTCCATGAGTAATCTGAAAGTTATACGGAAAAAGTACAGCGGGAGTTGTGTAACTGATTTGCTATGCTTCCTTTTTCCGCGAGTAATCTAGGTTTCGCGCTGTTTCGAAGAGAGCAAGAATTATTTTTCCGAAAAGTTTTTTGGAATCAAACCCTTGCGGGCCGAGATTTCTCCAACTTGGCAACGAGACAAATTTTTCAGGGTTTGATAGATTTTATCGTTGCCCTTTCTGTTTAGACAGAGAAATTGCAGACTTGTTTCGGTGCTCTTATGTGGCGAAAAGTTGCGACTAGGTTTTCTATTTTGTCGAGCACTGCGGCGTTTGCGTAAGCGTTAGCCGTAGGAGCTTTCAGTGCTGCGAGTTTGTCTATCATATATCCAAACATCGTTTTGATCATGAGCTTTGTGGCTCTGAGTAAGAGTAATCGGACCCCCCCTCCTTCTAGCGCCAAACTGTGGGAACCAAAATTCACACCGTCGATTTTTGTTTAAATTAGGAAAGTTAGGAAAACCCTAATTTCCCAGAGGTCCGGATTCTCTGCGGGAGCCAACGATAAGTGACCAAATAAAAGGGGAAAAATATGCAAAGACAATAAATCGAGTTTGGAAAAAGTAGATCTTTATTTCAAATTTGCGTATGAGCTTTACAGGAGCAAAAGCATACAAGAAGCTTGTCTGGAAACGGGATTACAAAGGAAATTGTATGACAAAAGCAATAAAACGAGTCTAAGTTTATCAGCAGTACCACCTATGTCAAGAGAAAACCTGTGGCCACAAATCGCTTAGCAATATACGAAAAAGACGAAAAAGGTTTTGAAGATTTGGGACTGGACCTTATGGAAGGCTGCCTACGTACCCCTTTCGAGGATCAAGTCGAGCGTAGTTCAATTAGAAAGATTTGAACAAGAGATCGAACTGCCTGGGCGAGTTCGTCTAATATGAGTGCAAGTCATAGAAACAGGCATGTCGAGAATAATGCCTAGGATTTGTAAATGCAAAGAGTTCTAGAGTCTAAAGTTGTCTAGGATAAAAAGTCGTCCTCTAGAGTCTTAAAATCGTCCCTCTGCCTCTTCAACCTCGACGTCCTTATATACTCCTCGTAAAGGCGGTTTGCTCTTTCCCTTTCTGCCCTTGGTCGAGTTTATCACTTTGCGGAAATATTCCATTTCTCTCCGATCTTCATGTTTATCTTTGGAAACTTCACATTTATCCTCCGAACTTGACATTTATCTTTTCCTTCATAATAAAAGATAAAGAGTCATAACAATTGGGCTTGATTTCGTACAAAATCGAGAGTGGGCTTTTAGCCGTGTTCTGGACCCTTTCGGACCCTTTTCCGACTTAAGCGTTTTTACAATTTTATAGAAATAGTGCTTTTAAGAAACGGCGACGATTCCGAAGAAGGTTTGAGTTTCTCGTATAGTAGAGGAAGTTCAAGGTGTTAAGTTAACCGTCGCCGTTTTATACAATCAATTCGAATTCCATAAACGGAAACAATTTCTTGCGGTTTTCATCGTAAGTTTCCGATGGCGACTTCAATCGAGATGGAACAAGAGCAACTTCGATCCGACTGCAAAGGAAAAAGCTATGAGGAGGAGATGAAGATAAATTGGGAAATCCAACTCGCCAAAATGGCGAGTTGGCCATCATGCTTGGTCCAACTCGCCATTTTGGCGAGTTGGGATTGATCTAACTCGCCATTTTGGCAAGTTGGGAGTGATCTAACTCGCCAAAATGGCAAGTTGGCCATGTTTCTTGGTCCAACTCGCCATTTTGGCGAGTTGGGAGTGTTCCAACTTGCCAAAATAGCGAGTTGGCCATGCTTCTCTGTCCAACTCACCATTTTGGCTAGTTGGAAGTGATCCAGCTCGCCAAAATGGGGAGTTGGCCATGTTTCTCGGTCCAACTCGCCAAAATGGCGAGTTGGCTGGCTTGCTTGGCCTGATTCGCTCGTCCGGTGAGCCTATCGGTGTGTTTGGACAATTGAACCTTCATACTCGTTTTTTTATCCGAGGCTTAGAGTAATATTTCTCGAGGTCTTATTTTCTAATTCCTTTTCGAAATTGATTTGAAACTCGATTTAGGTTTCTCGCGCTCTTTTTGTCTCTTTTTTTCAAAGAGGACATTTTCCGAGGACTTTTAGGCATTGATTTTGTCGTGACCGATTTTGACCCCAACAATTACTATCACCCAACTTTTGCAGTAGACACTGCCACATCCGAGTTCAGAGATAAGGAGTATGATGAGGATTACAAGGAGGAACGAGCTACAGAGTATCATGGTCTTCTTGCAGAAGAAGAAAGGATTCCCCACCATTCCTACAGACTTCGGAATGCAACATCGATCGACAGAGGCGCCTACACATATCGATCGACGCACCCCACTACATATCGATCGATACTAATTCAGTTGACTTTGAGGAAAAAGGAAATTACTCATCTGGAAGTTGGGCAGAGGATCACTATAAAGAGAGTTTTGTAGTAGAGGAAACATCAGACGCCCTAGAAGCAGACAAGATGAATAAAGGTTTCAATGCGGAGGAACTTTCCAAATTCAAGGCACAAGATAATTTATTTGATAAAGAATACAGAAAAGAAGGGATCTTTGTCTACAAATTTCTCCCTCTCAAACCAGAAGATCATGCAAGAGCAGAGACAGATTCATTGTTTGCAGAAGCCTGTGTCAATGGTACTCGTTTTAGCCGCATTAGTGAAGCAGATAGACGTGCAGCGACCTAAGAGGAAAGACCACAATTGCTCGCTAGAGCTCGACAAACATCGATCGATAAGGCTGCTTCAACATCGATCGATATCAACCCTTCCACATCGATCGACATGCATCCAAACCCTAGATCTGAGGTAAGTGAAAAGAACTTTAATGATTATGGATATCTAACAACGGATGAGTTTGATATTTTCAGGGATCCAGATGGCCAAGCACGAGCTATAGATGGAAGAATTCTTCAAGTATCAAAAGAAGATATTGCAGACATCCTTCAGGTGGCCGATGGACCAGACAACCTCTTAATGCAACAACGCAGCATTCCAGAACGCCAGCCGAAGGTTACAGACGAGCATCATGATGTAGTTGGCAGAGTAGACAATCGTTTCAAGCCAACACCTTGACCACATACTCAACCATCGATCGGAAAGACACATTTACTATCGATCGATAGGCCACTACCACCGTTGATCGGCACGATATTCTATCCATCGATCGACAGGTGTACAGAGTTTGGAAAAAGAGCCTACCATTGTGGGATTAGAAAGTTCTTTTGGGAGCAGAAATATGAGTATGGTGTCTACAGAGATGAGTCTGGATATGTGCACGTGAATTTGATGGTGAGATCATCAATGTATCCAAAGAAGACATCAGGAAACTACTAAGAAGAGCTTCAATGGATGAACACTCTTACATATGTATTCCAGAACATGCTCACTCATTCACACTAACCAGGCTAGCAACAGAGATCTACACCAAGGATGAGATCAACGAGATGATAACTGGAATTTGTGGAGCCCAACAAAGAGCAGAAGGTGACTTCAAGATGAAGCTAGATGAAGCTTTTCAACCACTGAATGACAACATCAACTGGTTGGGTACAAGCATGGATGAGATGAAAGAAGATTTGGTCAGAATTCAAAACAAGCATGAGGCCGATAAGCAAGCACCACCATCGATCGACGGCAACACTCTGCCATCGATCGACACCAAGCATCCACCATCCAGAAATTCCACCAGAGAGGAGAACAAGGGAGCTGACCAATTGGAAGAAGGAGCCCTTAACATGAGATTTGGTGACATCTACCATACACTCTACAACTACATCAACTGGCTAACTAAGAGGAGCGAGTTGATCAATAAAGAATTGGCTATGCTTCATAAGAAGAATGATTGTCGACAGAAGGAATCCACATCAATCGATACAGAAACTGCACCATCGATCGACGCGAGACTTACATCACTAAAAGATTTGGTGAAATCATTCGATTACAAGCTTGATGGAGTCTACTATCCGCTCAATGATGACATGGATGGATTAACCAGAAGACTGATCCAATTACAACAAGAAGTCGACACCATTCAGCAGCAATTCGATTTTCAAGCAGAAAGATCGAAATCGATCGATGACACCATCAACCCATCGATCAACGCCAAAAACCACCAGTGCCCACTTCTTACACCAGATCAGAGATTGATCAGATTATAGAAGAGATGTACAGAACTCTGGGAACAACCGAGGACAGACTTGATAGAAGATGTGACGACATCTACTTTCCTTTCAACAACAACATTAGTGGATTCAACTCACAATCAGAGAGGATGCAGAGGGAAATTAGAGCACTTCAAAGGCAGCTCGCAAGTCGTCCAGAGACATCAGCATCGATCGACAGAAGAGCCTGCAAATCGATCGACACGTATCAACCAGAACCGATCGACGTACTAACATTAGCATTGATTGATATTGAGTCTGCATCAGACCGAGAGAAGCTGATAAAGGATAAGCTGTACATGCTAGATTCAATGCAAGAGGAGCTGAAGGAACTATCACATTATGCATATGACAAGCTTGGAATGCATCAGTTCAGCATTGAAGGCCTAGGAGAGAGGCTACAAGTGATTGAAAACACTACATCAAAGATGGATGAGAGATGGACCAGAGAAGATGATGTCACAAGAAGCTTCATTGCCACTAGGTTCCATATGAGAAGAGAGGACGTGGATACTTGTTTCACAACAAGTAGCTACTTTCGACCACACTAGCACAAATACCTCCAAAGTCAAGCTAAATGACTATAACAAAGCGCTGAGTGGGAGACAACCCATTATTAGGTAATTTTACTTAGTTTTATTCTTCATAGTTACTTATTTTCGTTTTTATTCTTATTGCAGGTTATTATTATAAAAAAATGATCCGAGTAGACGATTGCCTACGACATCGACCGACGAAACCAGGTCAACGTCGATCGACACTGCCATAGCAACAATGATCGACAGACACATCATCACGTTGATCGACACGGACTTCGGTCAGGTATATCGATCTAACTTTTTCAATTCATTACTTATGTTTTATGTTATTCCCTTAACTCCGACTGGTTTTACACTGAGGACAGTGTATAATTTAAGTCTGGGGTGGGTGGAAGTTACTGATATTACTTTACCTTTGATCTTATTAAATGTTTTCAAAGTTTTTATTGAGTCAAGAATGGGGCAATGAACTTTTTCAATCTTTACGTAGTATCTAAAAACTCTCTAGCACCATTTTTAGATTTGTTGACTGTAGAATGCACTAGAGATACTAAAGTGGATCACCTGTCAACTATGACCTCACTTTCTTAGAATGTTTGAAGGAATCAAAGCTGACCTCCACCCTAATTTGACTACTATTGCTTGTCTTGGGGCTTGGTATACATCGGACGAACTCCTCTAGCAAGCCTGTGAGGTAGAATATGTATGACTGTGGTTCCCTTCTCTCTTTCTCTCTTCGGCATCCATAGAGTTACCAAGTGAGAAGACTTCCTAGAAGATGCAGAGGGGGTAGGTACATTACCGATGACCCCATTATTCTAATTCGAAAGGGAACGATCACACATTGTTGGAAAGCGAGGGGTAGGTACATTACCGATGACCCCACTATTCGCCTACAGTTTGTTAAAATTGGGAAGTATTGTACTTTAAATTGTCAACAAGATAAGCAAAGATCGCCTGATCGACATTAACATTCATTGGGCTTGAACCTATAAGGATTCAGAGAAGAGGGGGGAAAAGAGAGAGAAGAAAGGGATCAGAGAGATTGCCTACTTTGTATTCAGAAAAAAATTGCTTGAGTAAGAATCCAATGTCCTTTGATCGATACTCCCAAGGTAAAGCCTACACTTTTATTTTTTATGCAAAGAAATGAGATCAGTAGAGGGGTTAGTCAGACAGGATTTGCTAAGTTGCTGGCTAGATGAATTTGGTTGCTAAGCTAGGATATAGTATATAAAGTGCTTCTAGAGTTAGGAGATATTTGATGTGGCTTGCAATATTGTAGAGGTGATGATTCTAGGATTAAAGGTTGTGTGAGACCCAGCTGTTTTCAAACCTCTTTCAGAGAGACTGCATGTATGTTTTGCTTGAGGACAAGCAAAAGTGTAAGTCAGGGGGAGTTGATATACCATGGATTTGACTCAGTTTTACCCATGGTATAAAGGTGTTTTAAGATATAATTATTATGTTTTTGAGTCTGTTAGGTATGTTTTCAGGTTCAGGAGTGTTTTGGAACAAAGTGATGTTTTTGGAGCATTTTGGAGCACACAAGAGATTTTCATTCGAGCTGACTATCAATCCAGACCAGAGGTCGATATTCAGAGTTAATAATCGATCGATGAACACTCTATGCCATCGATCGATATTGAAGAGAAGGGTCCATGATTGAAGATGATAATCGATCGATGCATATCCTGTGACATTGATCGATGCTCAACCAAACTGAAGACAGCCGACTTAAAGCCCAAGATTTTACCAAATTACAAGATTGCCCCTGACGAGTTTTTAACCTAATATATATACTCTTTTTATGGTTTTAAGCACACAGAGCTTTTTGGAGAGATTTTCTATTCGACTGTTTACATCTAAAGGTTTTAGGGATTTATAGAGTTGGAGAGAAGATCTAGAGAGATTTGTGATTGGAACTCCATTATTATCTATCTATCTATCTATGCAGTTTTCTTATTACTTTGTTATCATGAATTGCTTAGCCATGTCTGAGTAGTTCCATTATTAGGTTTAGGGTTTAAATAGGTTATGAGGGATTAGCCCCAGCTATAGATTGCTTAGTTGTGATATTCATCATTTGGATGTCCTTAATGCTTGTGTTCTTGAATAGCTAACTTGAACCTTGACCTAGGATATAAGTTATTACTTAACCTTGTCCTGCATCTATCCTAATTGAGCTAAGATTACTAGAAACAAACGGAATTTGATCTAGGATGTCTTAGTGAGCATTCATTCAACCCTACCTCAAAGCTTGGCTAGAGCGCGTCGATTGATACTCCTATAGAGTAATCGATCGACGGTGCCAAAGGTGTATCGATCGATATTCCTATAGAATAATCGATCGACAATTTCTAATTGAACAAACTGAAGGGTAAGGTCATTAGATCTAGTCAATAGACGAATCTTGAAGGCGAAAGCTGATCGATTTGTTCTTATGAAGTTGAGCTCTATAATATCACGCATACAACTTGTTAGGCATCTATAAGGTTATAATCCTGATTACCTGAATAAAAACCTAAGTCTAGCTACTTTCCTTTTATTGTCAAAACCCCTCAAACCATCATCTGAGCAATTTTTCTTGCTCAACAACCTGCTATTTATGTTTAATCATATTCGACTTAGCTTAATCACCCTGATTAGATCTTATTGGTTCCCTATCTCCTTGTAGATTCGATCCCTAAGTACTACAACTGAACCTCTTATTTGAGAGAGTAAAAGTCACTTCTTAGGGTAATTTGAGTAGACATCAAGTTGTGGTTGGATGTGTTCTACAAGTATCCAGAGAAGACATTGCAGACATTCTTGCAATGGCCAATGGATCAGACAACCTGTTTCGTCATCAACGAAAAATAGCTCAGTCATTGCTAGACAGTTACACTCGACCACCGATCGAGGCAAGCATCAAATTTGGACGAAGATCCTTTGATTGGAATGGGAATAGGAAATAATTCAGTGGGAGAAATAAGACGAGTATGGTGTCTACAGAGACGAGCATGGATATGCACGTGCTGTTAATGGAGAAGTCATCAGAGTATCACAGAATGATATCAGGAGAATTCTTGAAAGAGCTATACTATTTGAGCATACTTGCATCCGTCTTCCAGAGCACGCAGAGTTATTCACTCAACCCAAGCCTAAATGAGATATCTACACCAGGGCAGAGATTGACGAGATAGTGCAAAATATCTACAGAGCTCAAGGAACGTCAATGATGATTTCAACATGAAGCTAGATGGTGTCTACTATCCACTCAATAATAGTATAAACTGGTTGCCCTCACATATGAATGAGATGAAGCAAAACATAGTCAAGATGCAGACACAAGGTTCGACCAAAGCAGAAACTTTGAATAGATTGACAGGCAAGCTACGATGTTGATCAACGTTAGGTTTGCAGCAATTGAAGATCATCTACAGTCAGTTGAGGACAAACTTGATAGCATCCAGTATCCACTGAATGAGGACGTTGATAGCCTAACCTCACGTATGGACGCGTTGCAGCAAGAGATAGACACGATTCAGAGACAGCTCGATTTCCAAGAAGAAGCATCAAAATCGACCGACGGTAATTCTCAACCATTGATCGACGGTCAGATCACGTCACTGATATACCATGGATTTTACCCATTTTCCGCCATGGTATATATATGTTTTAAGCTTAATAACTATTATGTTTTAGGTGTTTTGGAGTAAAGTGATGATTTTGGAGCATTTTGGAGATAATTGAAGATGACACCCGAGATGGACATCGACCAAGCCTTGAGGTCGACACGGAGCACTCACCGTCGATCGACATGCACCTCGCACCGTCGATCGACATGAAGCCACGCAAAGACCACATTTGGCCCAGCCGACTTGAAGCCCAAGACTTCACAAAATTACGGAATGACGAGTTTTAACCTAATACTAAATACTTTGCCAAAGTGTTTAGGAAAGAGAGAGAGCTTTATTGTATTCATAATTTTCACAGCAAAGAGGGAGAGATTGAGAGTTGGAGAGAAGGTCCAAAGAGATTTGTGATTGGAACTCCATTGATTTTATTCTATCTATTTATGCTTTCTCTTTACCTTGCTAGTGCTATGTGTTACTTGGCTATGTCTGAGTAATCTACTTGTTAGATTTAGGGTTCAAATAGGTTGAAGGGATTAGCCCCAACTATAGATTGCTAGTTGTGATATTCATCAACTAGGTTGTTCTTAAAGCTTTATTCTAGATTAGCTAACTAGAATATTGATCTTAGGAGTTTGGTAGATTTAAGCATCCTTAAAGTACTGTCCTGAGCTAACATGTTGAGCTAAGATTGCTAGAAGAAAACAAGAGTCGATCTAGGAAGATTAGTGGGCATTATCAACTCGTGCCAAGGCTTAGCTAGAAGCCGTCGATCGATATCCCAACTGGACAATCGATTGACGTTGCGAAAGGTGTATCGATCAATATCTCCAAAGGATCATCGATCGACACTTTCTTGTGATCAACATACGACGGTTGAGATCCAAGATCTTTTTTAATTAAAGTCTCCACCACTTCATTCTCTGATAGTAGAGCAACTGCCTTGCTCAATTAGAATTTTATTGCTATTTCACATTTAAAAACTGCAACTACCTATAATTAATAGTCTGATTAGATTTAATTGGTTTCCTAGCTCCTTGTGGATTCGATCCCTAATTACTACATTGTTGGGGTCAAAATCGGTCAAAGACGCAATCAACACCCGAAAGTCCTCGGAAGGAATCAAGTAACGAATAAAACCAAGAAAAACTAGTTACTCGACGAAACGTCGGAGGGGATGATCACATCGTAGTCCCGAACACCAGCAGAAGCGGCCACGGCCTAGCCCCGGGCGCCGGCGCAGGCACGACCGGCATGGCCCCAGACGCCGGGCGCCGGCTCGCCCGTGCTGTCCCCGGGCGCCGGCTCGCCCGTTCTGGCACCAGGCGCGGGGTGCCGGCTCTCCCGTGCTGGCACTGGGCGCCGGGCGCCGGCTCCCCCGTGCTGGCATCAGGCGCCGGGCGCCGGCTCGCCCGCACTGGCACCGGGCACCGGGTGCCGGCTCGCCCGTGCTGGCCCCGGGCGCCGGCTCGCCCATGCTGGCTCCGAGCGCCGGGCGCCGGTTCGGCCGTGCTGGTCCCGGGCGCCGGGCGCCAGCTCGCCCGTCCTGATCACGGGGGCCGGCGCCAGCATTCATGTCCAAGTCCCGGGCGCCCGCGTACGGATTACTCGACAGGTGCAACCTTCTCCCCGCAAAACCGTCTCGACAACTAGTCCAACTCTACATTTTGTATCTTTGCTCGAAGACTCACCGTTCAAACTCCTCGAAGACATGAAACCTGAGAACCCCATTTCGTTCTGGTCGAAATAAATCGGGAAGGCTTAAGAAGACCACCAAAAAGTTCGGT
The DNA here is from genome assembly GCA_018703725.1 of Brassica juncea. Classification (NCBI taxonomy): domain Eukaryota; kingdom Viridiplantae; phylum Streptophyta; class Magnoliopsida; order Brassicales; family Brassicaceae; genus Brassica; species Brassica juncea. Next base: position 35,967,927 of record CM031941.1, read on the forward strand.
TGATGAATGGATTTCGATTCATCGTATAAAACGATCACGGTTATTCTAAAAACACCAGTCATCTAGACTATACGAGGAGTTGGGGTTCTTTCGGCAAAACAAGCACCATGGCAGGCTAGTCTCTCGCGAAATCGTAAAATGTTCACGGACGAAACAATGGCCCAGAAGGCCCAAACGCGACCAAGCGGCCCACTTACGACTTTCCAGGAGATCAAGTCGAAATGGACGTGACGGCCCATGTTTATCTTTACATAAAGAGATAAATGTCAAGTTTCCCGAAGATAAATGTCAAGTTTCCCGAAGATAAATGTCAAGTTTCCTGATAAACATGAAGACCGACGAAAATGGAAGAAGCCCGATTCACGATAGATTCGGCCCAAAGGAGGAATAGACCGTCCTAAGAGGAGTATATAAGGAGAGCTTGGGGCGAGGAGCAAGGGGAGAACTTTTGAGAGCAACATAGTACTTAGAGCAACTTAGGCACTTTTTTTCCGTTTTTACTAGCGAGCTGCAACTCAACTAGGTTAGATATAGGAGGCTGGACTAGCGAACTCATCGACAGCTCTTGTAGCCGATCTCTCTCCTGTTGTTCACGCTTAAACGCAAATTCGGAAATAAGATCTTTTGCTCTATCTTTTTGTTCTTACGATTTTTATATTCCGTTTTGTTATCTTTCCGTCGTATTGATTGTTTCGTGTGTGGCCCAGCAGATAACCGGGACCTTCAGGGAAGGCTAGGTTCACTTGGCTTTCCTCCAAATCAACTAAAATCGACAGTGTGAATTTCGGTTTCCACATACATCTGAACCTCTTATTTGAGAGAGTAATTGGTCAGTCTTTAGGGTTATTTGACACCGTATCAGTCACTCAAGGAGCAGTTAAGGTCATTCATGGAGAATCTTGATGAGAGCATTCATAAACAGACTGCGATTGGAGGAGCACAACAGACATTGATCGACAGACACTCTCAGCCATCGATCGACGAAGAGTCTGAATCATCCAAAGAGAAGCTGGTAAAAGAGAAGCAGCTAAAAGATATGGTTGATGAGACTAATTTTTCTCAACACTTGATGAAAGAGAGTATCAACTAGGAGCTGAAAGACATCTCAGTCTACACTGAAGCCAGACTTGGGATGTATCAGACTAGCATTGGACATTTTCAGAAGAGGATGCATGCAGTGGAGGTTTCTTATGGGATATTAAAGAATGAATGGGCCAGAGAAGATGAAGCCGTAAGAAGCTTCATTGCTACAAGGTTCCAAAAGACCAAAGAAGAAGTAGATACTTGCCTTCCAGCAAGTAATTACTCTCATCTTTACTAGCCAAACACCTCCAACAAGTCAAGCTAAGTGACTATAACAAAGCGATGAGTGCGAGACAACCCACTTTAGGTATGTTTTTCAAAAAAAAAACACAAAAAATTGACCCGAGTAAGACGTTTGCTCGAAATCGACTGACGAGACGAGGTCGATATCGATCGACCCTGCACCTTCAACAGCGATCGACAGAGATCGGCGAGGTAAAAGGTTCTAACTTGTTAAATTCAGTACTTTTGATTTATTTTCACACCATAACTCTGGCTGATTTTACACTGGGAACAGTGTAAGGTAAGTCTGGGGGGAGGTTTACTGATATCTAGTTTATTATGAGTCTTATTAAATGATTTTCAAAAGTTTTTAATGAGTCAAGAAAGGGACAATGAAGTGTTTCAATTTTCACTTGTTATCTAACCACTCTTTAGCACCATTCTTAGATTTGTTGATTGCAGAATGTACTAGGGATGCTAAAGTGGATCACCTGTCAACTATGACCACACTTGCTATGAAAGTTTGAAGGAACCAAAGCTGATTTTCAACCTAATATTGACTTGATTTGCTTGTCTTGGGGTTTGGTATACATTGAATCGGATTCCTCCTGCAAGTCTGGTTTATAAGATGAGATGTACATGAAAAAAGATCCTAAAGATCTGTGAGTAATTAAATCCTTGAAAGAAAGGATACACCAAATAGTTGGATTTGATGTAAATCTCCGTGTAAACGAAAAAAATGAACTCAGGATAATAAAACATGTGGATGCGGTTTAATCCGCTATTGTGGTCGTGGAAGAGGACGAGGAAGAAAATTCTGTCCCGATGAAATAATGAGAACTTCCACAAAAATGAAAGTGGCCGGATGAAAAAAGGCAAACAGAAAAAGTTTGTTACAAATGCGGCAAGAAAGAACATTGGGTACATAGTTGTCGTGGACCAAAATATATAGCCGATCTGTATTGAGAACAAAAAGAAAAAGAGAGAGGAAGTGAAATAAACCTCATCTCTTTTGAGCCTGGACCATCTTTTCATGGCTTGAATAATTATAATCATCTTGATGTTTTAGATTTTCTGGTTGATCCAGAAAATAGAAATGAGAATATTGATGTGACATAAGAATTATCTTGCGGAAGAAGATTTTGAGATTAAGGATGGATATAGATTCTCTTGACAGATATTGGGTATTAAAGGTAACAAATATCTCTCCTCTCTTAAAATAAATTATGTGAGTGTCTGGTGTTTTAAAACCTCTTTCTTAAGAATACCATGTTTTTGCTTGAGGACAATCAAAAGGGTAAGTCTGGGGGAGTTGATAAGCCATGGTTTTTACCTACTTTTATCCATGGTTTATAAGTATTTTAAGATATAATTATTGTGTTTTGGGGTTTATTTAGTGCATTTATAGGTTGAGGAGTGATTTGCAAGGAAGTGATGATTTTGGTGCATTTTGGAGTACTTTGGAGATTGTACCCTAGCTGACCATCGAATCAGACCAAAAGGTCGGACATTTAGAGACAATAATCGATCGACACACACTCTATGTTGTCGATCAACAGCGAAGCGCGCAAAGAGGCCCGTTGTGGGAATCGAAATTCACACTGTCGATTTTAATGAATAATAATGAAGGAAAGCAATGAAAACCCTACTTTCCTTGAGGTCCGGATTCTCTGCGAGAGCCGATGACAAGTGACCAAATAAATGCGGAAAAGGGTTTGTTAAGAGTTGGGACTGGACCTTAAGAAAGGCTGCCTACGTACCCCTTTCGAGGATCAAGTCGGACGTAGTTCAGTTAGAAAGAATTGAACAAGAGATCGAACCGCCTGGGCGAGTTCGTCTAGTACAAGCGTGGGTCGTAGAAACAGGCATGTCGAGAATAATGGCTAGGGTTTCTAAGTGCCAAGCTCTAGAGTAAAAGAATTGTCCGATCCTTCCGAGAGGAACAGAGATCTGCGAACAAGATAAAAATAGAACAAGAGGCGGCCAGACGTTCTAGGTCATGCCTTGCTAGTCTAACCGCCTAAATTCTAAGTTCTCTATTCTAACGGGAGTTCTCTAGGTCTCAAATCTCGGATCCCCTTTTATTCTGCTCCAGCTCTCCTTATAAAGTTGCTTTAGGTCGGTGGCCCGTTTATTCCTTTGACTTTGGGCCCAAGTTTATCTCTTTTTGGTAATATTCCATTTTCCGTCGATCCTCGTAATTATCCTCGAATCTTGACGTTTATTTTCGGAAACTTAACATTTATCCTACTTCCGAGAGTTAGGATAAACCGTCATTGTTCCCATTGGGCTTGGGTCCCTTCAAAATCGTTGATTGGCCTCTACACACGTTTAGATCCTTGCGGGCTGTTTTTAGGCCTTCGGGCTCTTCTACGATTTTGATCTTAGTCATAAAACTTCGAGAGTAACTTCGATCGAGACGAAACGAGAGGTATAAGGTCCAAAGGTGGGAGAACACCACTATACGGAGGATGCGGGAATCGAAACGAGTTGGACTGACCGTGATTGGATTGTCCTCGCCCTAGGGCGAGGTGACCTTGGTGCGCGTCGTCCTCGCCCGTGGGCGAGGTGGTTCGGGGCGGTGCTTTGTTTCTTTCGTAAAATCTCAACGGAAAGTCCGATCAACACGAAACGAAATCCACTTTGATCTAGACTCAAAGGATAACAAAAGTGAGGTTTACCTAGGGAGAGGTGACCATTACAGAGGGCGAGGTGACCTCGGTAAGGCGGTCCTCGCCTGTGGGCGAGGTGGCCGGGACAGTGACTTTGTTCTCCTCGTAAAATCTCAATGGAAACTCCGATTGAGACGAAACGAAAGCCATTTATATCTAGACTCATAGGAGAACAAAGTGAGCTTGTCCTAGGGTGAGCTGGGAAGACTGAGCTTGCCCTATGGCGAGTTGACCTGGTAAGCCCAAGCTCCGACCTCCTTTCTTTTTGCCGTTCGTTTCCCGAGAGTTGTTTGTCGGAGAGATTGGATATTCTATTTTGATAACTTGTCGTATAACCTCTTTTCGATTTGTACGAAACTTTTTGTTCTGAGAAATACTTTCCGGGGACTTTCAGGCATTGATTTTGTCGTGACCGATTTTGACCCAACAGTTAGCCCCCCAGCTCGTTAGAACTTTCGCGATGTTCTTGCGTGCGGTTAGAAATGTAAGATAAATTAGGCGGAATTAATGTTTGAAACACTTTGTTGAAAGTGGTAAGATTGGGGCTGCGCCTTTCGAAGGCTGCCTACGTACCCTTGTCGAAGGGATCAAGCCTTTCGTAGTTCGTTTGGAGTTTAAGACCCTTGTGATCTGTTTTGCAGCGAGACTTATATGGTCTGGTTATGTGTCGTGCAGAGACTTTCGAGCATGTTGCTGTCGATGGTATTTTGGTTTTGTTCTGGGCGTTGTGAGGCCATGATGTATCTTTCAGGACTGGCCGTTGGCGGCTTCGAGTCCCTGTCCTTTTTAGGGCTTTTAAAATATTTTGCTCAAATTTATAAAATCGTGGTTTTTATAAATTGAGAGAACTTTCGTTTTTCGAAGTTAGAGGGACAGGGTGTGAGTTGTCGTCTCATTCCTGTCTCTCAGATGATCACCATATCTGTCGTTGTGTAAGATGAGAATTACCGAAGTCTTTTGGTTTGCGGAGACTCATAAACGTACAAATATAAATGAAGAGACAAATTTTAGGATCTCGTATCGGGGTGTTGATACTATGCCTTTGAGATGTCAAGATCCAGCATGTCTGGGTTTAGGGCAAGACGTAGGTTTACTCTCGTACTAAGGCTTTGCAATGACAAGTCGGCTTTCGTTTTGCCTGTTTGCGATTTTAACCTGATTCGTACCGATTTCGTCTGGAATATTTTGATGAAAAGAATGTCCTTCGAGCGTTAACGACGTCTCGCAGTGCTGAAGGTTGAGTTTTCCTTGTGCCGCATTTCGTGGTTGAAATGTTCGCGGGCTTGGAGATGTTTTGCGAATGTTCGCTGCCAGAAACTGTTGTTTCGGTTTGGACGCAGAATTTTTTTTTTTTTTAATATATTTTTGATCGAGGAATTAGGACCGAGGGGTCCCGTAAATTTGACCCAGGGAGAAGCGTCTACCTTCACTGCGCTTCGTGAAGTGTTGGCCTTCCGGGATTTGTTTTGTATATTTTTAAGGATGACTCATAAAACTCTTGGAGCTTTGTCACGAGTGTTTCTTTTCATGCCGTGTTTAAGGGGGGTATAGAACTTAATCGATTGATGATAAATTTAAATCTTCCGTTAACCATATGGTTGTTAGGAATGAGTTTTGTTATGAAGAATTTATCGTATGATTTCTGATTCTGGATTATACGACAAATTGTTTGCGTAATAGTCACATGGCATTCTATGACAAATCGTGGATTGTCGTTTTAGCCGTTAAGCACATGGAGCAGTGGTCGCTCAATTATTTGGGTGTGGCATGAAGGTTGTGTTCAGCCGTATAGCCAAGGAAGTTGTTGGTAAAGGATTAGACCATGAATCTTTCGTGTTAACATTAAGGTCATGTTAGTTTACGATTGTCTTTTAAGGGGATGCCGAATTCAGGTTCGGGCTTTATGGAAAGGCATAGTTGGCCGAGGGCCGAATAGCATTCGTCGAGATTGACAGGCCAAGCATAGCGGAGTTTTTCGAGTTACGGCTAATGGCTGTTAAAATCGATTTTCCACTTTAGATTTCAGTTATACGATGAATGGTTCATATAAATTTCCTTTGGTTGCATGAAAATTGCTTAGGATGCGTTGCGATCGTTTCTCGGTTTTTCGAGAGATTAGATCAGTTTGCATGTTCTGCCTGGACAGTCAAGGAACAATAGAAGAATACTGGAAAAATTTCCTAAGACTTAGCTTGCTAGACTATCCACCTAGGTTCTAGGTTCCCTAAATTTTACGGCAGTTTTCAAGACGTTTTCATTCCTTTCCTACGAAAAATTAAAACCTGATAAAACTTTCTGAGTCGGACATACCTTAGTCTCATCGATTATTCGGGATTGCCTCTTCTTCCTTCTTCGTCTCCTCTTGTCTTCTGACGAGTTAGTAATTTATCGAGAGTTTGTTAGGCATTTCGGAATGGCCACTTTTGATTCAATGTCAAGGGACTTCGAAAAGCCTGATACTGAATTTTATACGAATTGGTTTTCGACGAAATTATGACGACAATGTCGGAATGAGGAAGAGACATCAACATCCAAGTTCATGTCCTCGTTTCTTCGTACTTCCGGTTTTCCGAAAGAATTTTACGAAATCGTTGAAACAAAAGGAGGAGAAGCAGGCCAAGAGGGGCGTTTAGGAAAGAGGAAGCAATGGACAAGATGTCATTTGGGTTTAGTTCGTCAAGCTATGAGCGAACTGTTCATGTCCCAGACCCTATTGTTTCATATGATCTTGTTTAATTTTTCGAATGATGTTTCGAAAAATATTGCCGAGTTTGATCTTACGGAAGTTGTTTCTTAAAACGTTGTCGAACTTTTATTTTACGAGAGTTATTCTGCAAACTGTTGTCGAGTTAATTTTACGGTAGCTTGTTTCGTAAAATGTTGTCGAGTTTAATTGTACAAAATCTGTCTCGTGAAATACTGTCGAGTATTATTTTACGAAAGGTGTTCCGTAAAATGTTATCGAATTTTAATATCAGAAACTCTCGCTGCGGCGAGCTGTAACTTTTGTGACTAAACTTCATCAGAAATTTTCTCGTTTCCGTAGGATTGATCCGAAGGAGTTTTGAGTAGTTTCTCCGAAGTAAGCTTAGTGGAAAAACCGAGAGTTCGTGCAGCGTTATGAAATTCTTGGTTTCAGAAGACGTCTTAGCAGTGAGGGATACGACCTCTCGTTTTGGCTTTGTTTAGTCTTCCTTAACCGTCTTAGGTTTCGAGTGATCTTATACAATTGAACTCTGTTTTTTTCCAAACCTGGTCGAGAAGGACCGAGTTGGCCGTATGGCGAGTTTGTCGAGAAGGGCCGAGCTCTCTGTATGGTAAGCTGGTCGGGACAGTCGAAGCTTTGTGCTTCCTCGGAATGGTTCGGACGGTTGGAAGCATTGGTATGCGCTTTTTTCGTTTCGTCGTGTGTTTACCAAAAATTGTTAGAATAAAGTACCGCAGTGGGGAATCGATGACCCGATTTGTCGTGCTTTTTTTTCACGAGTAATCTAGGGTCTCCCATAGGTTCTGAAGAGAACAAGTTTTATTTTTTCGAAAAGTTCTCGCAAAAACGTTTTTTTGGTAGAACAATTGCTTGTTGAGATTTCTTTAACTCGATAACTAGACAAATTTTTGGGGTTTGACAGATTTTATCGTTGCCCTTTCTGTTTAGATAAAGAAATTGCGAGATCGTTTTCGTGCTCTTCCTGTGGCGGAAAGCCGCGACTAGGTTTTTGATTTTATTGAGCACTGCGGCGTTTCCGTAAGCGTTGGCCATAGGAGCAGTCACTCCTGAAGTTATTTTACCAACTTTGATGCGAGCTGCGAATTCGTTTTTCATACTTCCAGACATCGCTTCGATCAAGCGTTTTGCGGCCATTAGAGTAAGAGTAATCCGTCCCCCCCCTCCTTCTAGCGCCAAACTGTGGGAACCGAAATTCACAACGTCAATTTTAATGAATAATAATGAATGAAAGCAATGAAAACCCTACTTTCCTTGAGGTCCGGATTCTCTACGAGAGCCGACGACAAGTGACCAAATAAATGCATAAAAGGGTTTGTTAAGAGTTCGGACTGGACCTTAAGAAAGGCTGCCTACGTACCCCTTTCGAAGATCAAGTCGGACGTAGTTCAGTTAGAAAGAATTGAACAAGAGATCGAACCGCCTGGGCGAGTTCATCTAGTACGAGCGTGGGTCATAGAAACAGGCATGTCAAGAATAATGTCTAGGCTTTCTAAGTGCCGAGCTCTAGAGTAAAAGAATTGTCTGATCCTTCCGAGAGGAACATAGATCTGCTAACAAGATAAAAATGGAACAAGAGGCGGCCAAACGTTCTAGGTCCTGCCTTGCTAGTGTAACCGCCTAAATTCTAAGTTCTCTATGCTAACGGGAGTTCTCTAGGTCTCAAATCTCGGATCCCCTTTTCTTATGCTCCAGCTCTCCTTATATAGTTGCTTTAGGTCGGTGGCTCGTTTATTCCTTTGCCTTTGGGCCCAAGTTTATCTCTTTTTGGAAATATCCCATTTTCCATCGATCCTCGTAATTATCCTCGAATCTTGACGTTTATCTTCGGAAACTTAACATTTATCCTACTTCCGAGAGTTAGGATAAACCGTCATTGCTCCCATTGGGCTTGGGTCCCTCCTAAATCGTAGATTGGCCTCTAGACACGTTTAGATCCTTGCGGGCCGGTTTTAGGCCTTCGGGCTCTTCTACGATTTTGATCTTAGTCGTAAAACTTCGAGTGTAACTTCGATCAAGACGAAACGAGAAGTATAGGGTCCAAAGGTCGGATAACACAACTATACGGAGGATGCGGGAATCAGAACGAGTCGGACTGACCGTGATTGGATTGTCCTCACCCTAGGGCGAGGTGAACTGGATGCGGATCGTCCTCTCCCATGGGCGAGGTGACCACGGTAACTGTCGTCCTCGCCCATGGGCGAGGTGACCACGGCAATGGTCGTCCTCACCCATGGGCGAGGTGACTAGGAAGCGGATCGTCCTCACCCATGGGCGAGGTGACCAAGGTGCGTGTTGACCTCGCCCATGGGCGAGTTGAACACGGGAATGGTCGTCCTCGCTCATGGGCGAGGTGACCAGGACGCGGACCGTCCTCGCCCATGGGCGAGGTAACCATGGTGCGAGTCGTCCTCGCCCGTTGGCGAGGTGACCTCGGCACGGGTCATCCTCGCCCGTGGGCGAGGCGACTTCTGTGCGGGTCGTCCTCGCCCGTGGGCGAGGTGAACTTGGTGCGGATCTTCCTCACCCGTGGGCGAGGTGACCTCGGCACGCGTCGTCCTTGCCCATGGGCAAGGTGGTTTGGGATGGTGCTTTGTTTCTTTCGTAAAATCTCAACGGAAAGTCCGATCAACACGAAATGGAAGCCACTTTGATCTAGACTCAAAGGAGAAAAAAAGTGAGCTTTCCCTAGGGCGACGTGACCATTACAGAGGGCGAGGTGACCTCGGTAAGGCGGTCCTCCCCCGTGGGCGAGGTGGCCGGAACAGTGACTTTGTTCTCTTCGTAAAATCTCAATGGAAAGACGAAACGAAAGCCATTTTGATCTAGACTCAAAGGAGAACAAAGTTGAGCTTTCTCTAGTCCGAGGTGGCCATTACGGAGGGCGAGGTGACCTCGGTAAGGTGGTCCTCGCCCGTGGGCGAGGTGGCCGGGACAGTGACTTTGTTCTCTTCGTTAAATCTAAACGGAAACTCCGATTGAGACGAAACGAAAGCCATTTTGATCTAGACTCAAAGTAGAACAAAGTGAGCTTGTCCTAGGGTGAGCTGGGAAGACTGAGCTCGCCCTATGGCGAGTTTACCTGGTAAGACCAAGCTCCGACCTCCTTTCGTTTTGCCGTTCGTTTCCCGAGAGTTGTTTGTCGGAGAGATTGGATATTCTATTTCGAGAACTTGTCATATAACCTCTTTTCGATTTATACTATACTTTTTGTTCTGAGAAATACTTTCCGGGGACTTTCAGGCATTTATTCCGTCGTGACCGATTTTGATCCCAACACCCGTTTGGTCCAGCCGACTTGAAGCCCAAGACATCACTGAATTACGAGATTACCTTGACAAATTTTAACCTAGTATTTATGTGCTTTGCCATTGTTCTAGGCAATACACGCTCTTTCATCTTTTTATAGTTTCTTACAGCAATAGTTCTAAGTTCTTTAGTAGTTTTGGAGAGAAGATACAAACTCCTTCAGAGATTGTTATTGGAACTCCAGATTATTTATGTATTTATCTATGCAGTTTTTAGTAATTGTTGGGAAAAAAAAATACTCAGGTATTATTTTTCTCCAGGCTCCTGGCAGGACTCGGACCTCCGGGTCCCCGCTAATAGAGTACCCCGGGTCCTCACTGAAAGGAACTCAGGAACTCAGGAACTACCCCTTCCCCGGGAAAATGGAAAACTTCCGACAAAGAGAACCTTCTTTATTTCCGAATATGGAAGAATTCCTCTTACTCAGATCGACTAAGACCGACCTAAGGACGACTATATAAGGCGAAACAAAACCCTAAAGCAGGGGATCGACATCTAGAGACTAAGAGAATAGAGCTAGGCGGCTAGACTAGGGTTCATACACCAATCTATTGTAGTTCCTGCTTTACTCTCTAATAAAACGTCTCTTCACATATAAATCATGTCATTCTCGACAAATCTCTCTGTATACTCTCGAAGTAACAACTCATCCATCATTCCGTAGTACCCTAAAAGGACTTATACAAAAATCCCCTAACAGTTTGGCGCTAGGAGGAGGACGGCAATCCAAACTACGTGATGGTGACGACGGATGGACACAACGAGCTACCCGAAGCTACCCAGAGAGAAGCCAAGCTTCAAAGACGGCTTGACAGTCTGCAGAATCAATTAACCGATCTACACCGAGCTCAGGAAAACGCCACGGAAAACCCCGAGATCCTCTCGGCGGTTCAGGGTCTAAGAAGTCAGCTAGATGAGCACTCCAAGAAGCTGGAGAAAAGCGCAGAAAAACTCAGCCAACTCGAGGCCGAAAACATCTCTCTCCGAGATGAGAATCAGCTCCTTAACACGGTCAGCAACAAGAAGCACCGCTTCCGAACTCGAGTCCGGTCTATGCCCACTTTGGAGACGCCTAACGCGGGAGGAGACACAAATCATCCGCAGACGGCGCCCAACGCAAAAAACGCAAACCAGGGCGAGGTCAGGAATGCCCGAATCCACGGTATAGAAGACAGCGACTCAGAGCTGGAACCTGATGAGGAAGCACCCGACGGAGTGGCAGCAGCAAAATCCGCCTCGAACGCCTACCTGGAACAGATGTTCACCGAGAAGTTTAATGCTATACAGTCCTTGGTGGAGAGACTCCCCGGAGTAGCTCCTCCAATCCGGAAGAGCAACCCCAACTCCTACGCAGAATCTCTGTTCGTGGACAAGATCGCCCTGATAGAAATGCCAAGGAAGTTCTCTTTTCCAAACATCAAGATGTATGATGGAACCGGAGACCCGGACGATCACATCGCCCAGTACAAACAAAGAATGCTAGCAGTAGCACTCCCAAGGGAACCCCGTGAAGCTACCATGTGCAAGGGGTTCGGTTCCACCCTGATCGGACCCGCACTCCAGTGGTACATCAATCTGCCCTCTAGGTCAATATCCTCTTTCGCAGTCCTTAGCGACAAATTAGTGGAACAGTTTGCAAGCAGTCGGGACATAGAGAAAACATCGGACAACCTCTATGAGATCCTCCAGCATCGGTCGGAACCCTTACATGCCTACGTAGCTCGCTTCAACCAGGAGAAAGTGGCGATCCCCGAATGCAGTATCCCAACGGCGGTCTCGGCCTTCAAGAGGGGATTGCTCTTAGACGGAGAGCTCTACAAGGAACTCACCAAGTACACTTGCAGAACTATGGAGGACGGGTTATCCCGAGCCTGGGCTCAGGTGAAGTGGGAGGAAGACATCGCCAGCCGCCCCAAAGCAGAGAAAAAACAAGATCAGAAGACTGCCAGACCAGATAGGAATGATCGACACGAGAGAATCCACCAAAAGTAAGCTAGGGACTCCGGAGGCCGGAGCCGAAGCAGGTACCCGAGCAGGCCAGCCGACAAGCTGGAAGGAACGTCCGTCTCCACCTGGCCAGACATTTCCCACCTCTCCATATCCAAGCCGGAGTTAGTCAACGTCCTAAGGCAGATGGGCCAACAGGTCAAGTGGCCCCAGAAGATGAAGGCACCCGATTCTTTCCGGAACCCGGATCTTTGGTGTGAGTTCCATCGCGATCATGGACACAGGACGGAGGACTGCATTGCCCTGCGAATTGAAGTCAACGAACTGCTCCAGAAGGGGCACCTTCGTTAGTTCCTCTCCGAAAAGGCTAAGGGACATCTGAGCAAGGAGACATCCGAGAAGCCCGCCATGGCTACTCCCACCTCACCGCCTCGACAGGACAGGGTGATTCATGTCATATCCAGCGGTTCAGAGGTGAGCGGTGTGAGCCACGCATCTGCGAAGAGAAGTACCAGGAATGCTAAACAGGGCCTGGAATCGACGCAACCCAAGTGTCTACTCCTGGGTACCGACGAGATAAGCTTCACAGCCAAGGAGCAAGAAAGAGTACTCACTCGTCACCATGACGCCTTGGTTATATCACTCATCGTGGCAAATTGCCTTGTGAAAAGGATCCTGGTTGATAATGGAATTGCTAGCAATATCATCTTTCAAGCCGCATACCAGGACCTAGGGCTGGAAGAAAGTGCCCTCACGCGAAGAGTGACTCCCCTCATCGGATTCAGCGGAGAGGTCAAGCAAACTTCGGGAGAAGTGACATTGCCCGTCTACGCAGAGGGAGTCAACATGGCAACCAGATTCCTCGTCGTTGACTGCCAATCATCGTACAACATAATCTTGGGACGACCCTGGATCAATGAGATGGGGGCCATCCCCTGTGGGAACCGAAATTCACACCGTCAATTTCCGATAAATAAGATTGCGGAGGAAAACCAAGTAAACCCGACTTTCCTTGAAGGTCCGGATTCTCTGCGTTGACACACGAAATCGATAAAGTAAACAGAAGACAAAGATGGGAATTGTAATATTTGCCCGAAGGCGTTTTATTAGATGAAAGAAACGAGTATAAGGATTCTCCGAAAGACAGAGAGATTTGCGATTAAAGAAAAAGATAGAGTCGCAGGCAGCCAAACGTCCTAAGCCTTGCTCCGCTAGTCTAACCACCTAAACCCTAGTTCTTCTAAGCTAGCAGGATGCTCTAAGTCAAATTTTCGGATCCCCTTCTCCTCTGCTCTTGCTCTCCTTATATACCCACTCCTAGGTCGGTTTGCCTTAGGATGATGGACCTCGCCTTTGGGTCCAAGCTTATCTCTTCAGGAAATGTTCCATTTTCGTCGGTCTTCGTAATTATCCTCGAGTTTTCCGCTATCTTCCGGTGACTTGATGTTTATCCGATGTTTCGGGAAATCGGATAAACCGTCATAGCCTGATTGGGCCTGAATTTTGAAAAATCGTAAGTAAGTCTGTGGACTTGTCTTAAGTCGTTAAACGTTTTATACGATTTCTCGGAAAGACGATCTTTCTCGAAGAATAAACCGTATAGCTTAAAGGATCGATGTTCAAGTTAATCGATCTTTGTTTTATACGATGTCTTCTACGAGAAATCCAATCCCTCTAGTTTCTATCGTAAAACATTGAGGATGATTCCAACCGAATCGAAAGATGTTTATTCCGTAGCCTTGATTGTACCAAACTCACGAGGATTGATCCGAAGAAGCCAAGATGGGATCAGACCGAGCACGATGGGACCGAGACCAGGACGAGGGCCGTGGACCGGTGCCAGGCCGGAGTGCCGCCGGCGCCAGGCCGGCCCGCGTGACGGGTGCCGCCGGCGCCAGGCCGGCCCGCGTGACGGGTGCCGCCGGCGCCAGGTCGGGTGCCGCCAGCGCCAGGCCAGCCCGCGCGACGGGTGCCGCCGGCGCCAAGCCGGCCCGCATCACGGGTGCCACCGGCGCCAGGCCAGCCCGCGTGACGGGTGCCACCGGCGCCAGGCCGGGGTGCCGCCGGCGCCAGGCCGGCCCGCGTGACAGGTGCCGCCGGCGCCAGGTCGGGTGCCGCCGGCGCCAGGCCAGCCCGCGCGACGGGTGCCGCCGGTGCCAGGTCGGGTGCCGCCGGCCCCCGTCACGGGTGCCGCCGGCGCCAGGTCGGGTGCCGCCGGTCGCCAGGCCATCTCGCCGTCTGTGGGTTTTCCGTTGTTCGATCTCTTTCCCCGTTAGTCGCTCGTGCGGGAAATCTTCGAGTTTGGAAGGATCTTTAGCCGTAGATTTCGAGATAACTGTTTTTGACCCCAACAGTTAGCCCCCCAGCTCGTAAGATCGGAGACGATTTTGCGGGCGAGTGTTTTCAATTTTTTTAGAAAATCGAAATTTTCGGCTAAGGATTTTTCCGCAGGAAACCTGTGTCCCTTTTTCTTATAAATAGCCAGCCTTCCCTTCTCATTCTTCACATCCTTTCAAATTCTCTCTTCTTCTATCTTAGGATAGAAAATGTCTTCATCCCAAATTGAAAAGAATGATTCTGATGTTGAGATGGGTGAGGCCGGCCAAGCTCCGTCAGTTCCGGCCAGCCAAGCTCCGGCCGTTCAGGCCGTTCAGGAGGCTACTCCGTCCCTCATTGATGGGTTTGATTCTTTCAAGGCTAAGCTATCCCGGCGTAGTGCTGCGAAAGGCTCAAAGCGGGCGAGGACTGAGACGCCCGATGTTCCTTCCGCGGCTCCAACTCCTTTGCCTGCTCCTTCGGTTCGCAGCCCCGAAGTCCCATCCGGTGCCCTCCCGTCTACAGAAGGGGTTATTGTTACTGAACAGACTCTTGATGTTCAGATCCATCCATTGGGTTCTTCGACTGCTCCGATCGTGATCTCCGGAAGAGAGGACGCGATAGAATCTGCACCTCTTCCCCCAGCGAAGAGGGAACTCGTCTTGGGACTGCCAGCGGCTGGCGCCGCGCCGTTGCCCAAGGGAAGGGCAAGGGCTGGCGCGGTGTCCGGAGCGAAAAAGAAGCGGGGTGCGAAGAGCGAGGAAAGCGAACTCTCAGAGCCGTTGGCGCGCCATCGTTCCAAGGTTCGATTTTAATTTGTCTGCAATTCTTGCACTGTTTTTTTAACGATGATACTTACTCCTTTCTTTTTTCGGGCAGTTTGTGTCGCTGATTGACGGAATGCTTGGCGAGTGCGGGTCGGAAGTCATTCGTCTATCGAAGGAACTGGAGTCGTCGCAGGAAGCGCTGAAGCGTACTAAGGCTGCATTGCAGACTGTCGAGGACACCCATGCTGCCCAGACGTCCCAGCTTGAGGTTCGTATCAGCAATCTTGAGCGCGACCTTGGGAAGACCGCGAGTTCGTTACTCAAGGTGAAGAAAGAGAAGAGGAGTAAATCCTCGGAAGTCCGCCGTCTTCAGGAGAAGGTTCAGGCTCACGAGGAGATGAACGCCCGTAGATCCTCGGAGGTTGCCGATGCCAGCGACGACTTCTTTGGTCGTCTGACGAGGATGGCCATCCTGTTTGAGTCCTTGATAGCCATCCGCAAGAGGGACTTGGCTTTAGCGGGGATCGAGGGGAGTTTGAATGAGCTTGAGTTGCTTCGAGGTAACGAGGCCCCGTCTTTGGACTTGGAGGAAGCCAGATTATCGTCCTGTAAAGGAGAGTGGGCGGCCACCGAGGGAGATTTTGATTCAATCCTTGCCGGCCTGCAAGCCGAATGCACCCTTGCTCCGACCTCCGAAGACTCAGAAGATCAGGAGCGCACGGGAGAAGATCGTGAGGTTGGCGCGGACGAGGCAGGTAGTGGCGATGCGACTGAGGGAGGCGACGGCGAGGCTATCCCTGTCGCGAGTGAGAATGAAGATGGCGCTCCTGGGAGCGTCTAGGTTTATCAATCCCTTCTGGGATTTTGTTTTTTTATGTGTTTCGGCCGTTAAGAGGCCATGATGTATTTACCGGGACTGGCTGTTGGTGGCTTCGAATCCCTGCCCCTCTTTTGGGGTTTTGTTTGAATTTCGGCAGTCTCAGTCTATGAAACGTTTTCGATTATTTATGAACTTCAGTTTTTTTTTTTAAGTATGAGAAAGAGGGTGTGAGTTGTCGTCTCATTCCTACTTCCCCGATGATCACCGTACCTATTGTCTGCATAAAGCGAGATTTTCCGCGGTTTACCGATTTACCCGAAAAACTCGTGAAACGAATAGGCTTAAGTGAAGAGACAAATTTTTGGATCTCGTATACCATACTATGTCTGTGAGATGTCAAGATCCAGCGTGGCTGGGTTTAGGGCAAGACCTAGGTTTACTCTCAGACTGAGGCTTTGTGATGACAAGTCGGCTTTCGTTTTGCCTGTTTGCGATTTTAACCTGACTCGTACCGTTTAAATTCCGCGAATTGTTGTTGGCTTATATGATTTGTTTGGGCGTGAGTCGAGCTACTTCCTTTACGAAGAGCTAGACCAAAATTTTGAATTTCTTGTATAGCGCGCTATGTTTTATCCTTGTCGGATGTAAGAGAGCCTACCCCTTGAAGGGCGGCTATTTGTCTGTTTAGGACGTTAGAGTTCGTTTGTTGTGATCAGCAACAACGAAATGATACCGTTTTGAGGTGCGTTTGTATGTTCAGAGACGAAGATTTCGTCTGCAATGTTTTGCGGAAAAGAATGTCCTTCAAGCGTTAGCGACGTCTCGCAGTGCTGAAGGTCGATTTTTCCTTATGCCGCATCTCGTGTTGAAACGCTTGCGGGCTTTGGGGATGTCTTTTGCGAATGTTCGCAGCCAGAAAAACTGTTGTTTCCGTTTTGGACGCGGGACCAAGGGGTCGCGTAAGTTTGACCCAGGGAGAAGCGTCTATATTCACAGTGCTTCGTGAAGTGTTGGCCATCCGGGATTTGTTTTTGGATGTGATAATCGCTTAGTGGATACTAGATCCGTTGTTGTGGCCGTTTCGGCTGATTTTGAAAAAGTCGTGAAAAAGTTTCGAAAATTTTAGAGTCTTCGAAATTGTTGGGAGTATACGAGTATACGTACCCACTCCCCCCCTTTTTTTAAATTGGGGGGATAGCTGAATCCGCCGGTTGGCGAGTTGCCTACGTACCCTTGTCTAGGGATCAAGCCATCTCGTAGTTCTTTTGTACCACGTTTTATCGTTTAGTGGTAGTATTTTTTTAGGTGCATCGCATTCCAAGTTCTCGGGATTTTGACGTCTTGCATGTTTGCGATTTGGTATGAACCTGGTCGGACTACTTTTATGACTTTGTACGGTCCTTCCCAGTTTGCTCCCATTTTTCCTGCGTTTCGTTCGGCAGTGTTTTGGAAGACTTTGCGTAAGACTAAATCGCCTTCTTTGAACCTGCGATGGCGTACGTTTGAGTTGTAGTACCTTGCGGCAGCGTGCTGGTAATTCTGCATTCGAATGAGTGCCTGGTCGCGGCGTTCATTGATGAGATCGAGATTGTCCAGCATCATAGCGTCGTTTAAATCCTCTCTTTCGGGGAGGAATCTTCTCCGTACTCCGGGGAATTCTACTTCCGCGGGGATCATACATTCCGTTCCGTAAACGAGGGCGAATGGAGTTTCACCCGTAGCCCGTCTTGGGGTTGTGCGATGCGACCAAAGAACTCCTTCGAGCTCCTCTGCCCATCGCCCCTTCTTGGCGTCTAGGCGTTTCTTGAGTCCACAAAGGACGGTTTTGTTGATGGTTTCTGCCTGTCCGTTGCATTGCGGATATCTGGGAGTTGACTTTGTAAGTCGTATTTTCCATTTTTCGCAGAATGCTTCGAATCGAGCAGAGATAAATTGAGATCCATTATCTGTTACGATTTCGTACGGGACCCCATGTCTAGTTATGATATGTTTCCAGACAAAGTTCTCGACTTGTGTGTCTTTGATACTTGCGTAGGATTCTGCTTCTACCCATTTGGAAAAGAAATCCGTAAGGACTAGGAGGAAGCGCTTTTGTTTTGATGGGTGCATAGGTCCGACGATGTCCATGGACCATCGCATGAAAGGATAGGGGGACGAGACTGAGGAGAGGATCTCCGCGGGTTGATGGATTGTTGGAGCATGCCTTTGGCATTTCTCGCACTTCCGGGCGAACTTCTCGTAGTCTTTTACCATGGTTGGCCAATAATAACCGTGGCGTTTGATTTTGACCGCGAGAGATCTTCCGCCAGAATGATTTCCGCATGATCCAGAATGGACCTCTTCCATGATTCTTCTCGCCCTTTCCCCTTCTGCGCATGTCATGAGAGGACCAGAGAAACACCACTTATAAATTTCTCCCTCTATCGTGACGTACCGTGCCGCTTGGGTTTTCACTTTACGAGCCGCCCATTTTTCGGCGGGTAAGGTTCCATTCACGATATAGGCTCGGATTGGTTCTATCCAAGGGCTGTCGCAGCCATACTCGGTTGGGTTCACATCCGCTTTCGGTTGATCCTCGACTTCTTCCGCATCTTCAATCTCGTCCCGGATTAGATTGACGACCACTGGTGGTCCGATGCTTGGATGCTCGATGAATTCGACCGGGATTACTCTTTGGAGCCCTGGATCTGAGCTTGAGGCGGGGGCAGCCAAGGCGTCGGCCTGGACGTTTTCCGAGCGAGGAATTCTGGTCAGGGCGAACTGGTCGAAATTTAGAGCCAGTTCTTGGACGAGTTTTAGATATGCGTCCATCCTTTCGTCTCTTGCCTCATATTCTCCGCTGTATTGATTGGCGACTAACTGAGAATCGCAGTAAGCGTGAATATTACGGATTTTTAACCCATGGGCCAGCCGCAAGCCTGCGACGAGTGCTTCGTATTCTGCCTCATTGTTTGAAGCATGAAAAGCCAATTGGAAAGACTGTTCTAGGATTTCCCCGTTAGGAGAGGTGAGTCGTATTCCGATTCTGGATCCTTGTTTGGATGAAGATCCGTCGACGTGGAGAACCCAAGTTAAGTTTGGTTCCTCGTTAGTCATGCTTTTAGTGGGTAATTCTACCAAGAAATCCGCAAGTACTTGGGACTTTGCACATGTCCTTGGGCGATATTCGACGTCGTACAGTTCGATTGCCCATTTTGCGAGCCTACCGGATTGACTCGGACTATGCAGGATTATCCGCAGCGGGAACGTGGTGAGAACCACTATAGTATGAGACTGGAAATATGGTCTTAGCTTTCTTGCCGAGGTTATGACGGCGAATGCTAATTTTTCTATTAGCGGGTATCGAGTTTCCGCATCCAGTAACGTCTTGCTTATGTAAAAGATTGGCTTTTGTTCGCCGCGTTCTTCTCGTATCAAGACGCCACTGACTGCCGTTGCGGAAACTGCGATATAGAGGAAAAGAGGATCACCTTCCACTGGTTTTGCGAAGACTGGTGGAGTGGCCAGGTAATGTTTTAACTGTTGGAAAGCTTTTTCACATTGCTCGGACCATTCGAACTTCTTGTTTCCCTTCAATGTTTCGTAAAACGGTAGGCACTTATCCGTGGAGCGCGAGATGAAACGGTTCAAAGCCGCGACTCTTCCGGTTAGCCTCTGGACTTCTCGCTTGGTTCTCGGGGAGGCCATATCTATCAGTGCGTCGATTTGTTTAGGGTTGGCCTCGATTCCGCGATACGTTACGAGGTATCCGAGGAATTCTCCCGATGCCACCGCGAATCTACATTTCGCCGGGTTGAGTTTCATGTTATGCTGGTTGAGTCGTGCAAAACATTCCTCTAGGTGGGCTATATGATCGTGTTCGTCAAGAGATTTTACGAGCATATCATCGATGTATACTTCCATAGTTTTTCCGAGTTGCTCGGCAAACATTTTGTTGACGAGTCGCTGATATGTTGCACCCGCGTTTTTAAGACCGAAAGGCATTACCTTGTAGCAATACGTTCCCCGGTCTGTGATGAATGCAGTTTTTTCGCGGTCGTCGGGATTCATCATGATCTGATTGTATCCGGAAAAAGCGTCCATGAATGACAGAAGCTTGTTTACCGCGGTTGCTTCGACCAGTCGGTCGATGTGTGGGAGCGGGAAGCAATCCTTTGGACAGGCTTTATTCAGATCCGTGAAATCGACACAAACTCGCCACTTTCCGTTCTTCTTTTTTACCATGACAGGGTTGGCAAGCCAGTCCGGATACCTGACTTCTGTTATCGACCCTACTTTGAGGAGTCTTTCGACTTCCTCGTTGACTGCGGTGGCACGCTCAGGTCCCAGCTTTCGTCTCTTTTGCTTTACGGGTTTGTGAGTCGGGTCGATGTTAAGTTCGTGACATGTTACGCTAATGTCAATTCCGGGCATGTCCTCCGAAGCCCAAGCGAACGTACTGAGGTTCTTTTTGAGGCATGCGATGAGCTCTGCTTTTATCGGTTCGCGGAGGTTGGCTCTGATTTCGACGCACCGTTCCGGGAAGGAATCGTCGAGACAGATTGAGACCACCGGTTCGCAGGTTGGTTCACGCTTCCCTTCCAGGGCCTCAGCTCTTTGGGACTGCCAGAAAGTTTCCGGCGAATCGTGAATCGTTTGCTTTTTCCGAGAGGTCTCGATTTCGGAATTTTTCCGTTTTAGTTCGGTAGCGAGGTAGATTTGCGCTGCTCTGTGACTACCATGTATTGTTTCGACCCCGAAAGGTGTCGGGAACTTGAGGCATAGGTTGAATGTCGATGGGATCGTTCTCATGGAGTTTAGCCAGGGTGTTCCAACTATCGCGTTGTATGATGTTGGACCATCGATCACCAGGAATTCCACGTTTTTGGCGACGCTCCCGACTCTGACTGAGAGGTTAGTCGAACCGAGGGTCATAACTTCCCCTGAGAGTCCAGATACTGGGCTGGGGTCATCTGTAAGGATGCTTATATCGACGCCCATCCTCTCGAGGGTGCTTTTATAGATAATATTAACCGAGCACCCGGTGTCGACTAATACCCTTGCTACGTCAATACCCTGGATCGTAAGTTCTATTACGAGGAGATTGTTGTGAGGTTTGGCTATACAGCCGTTGCTCGATCCTCGAAAGATACGATGTTGCGGACTGACGAAGTAGCCATACTGAACTTCGATCGATTGGTGGTTTTTCGAGTTAGAGAATCCGTCCCCCCCTCCTTCTAGCGCCAAACTTTGGGAACCGAAATTCACACCGTCAATTTCCGATAAATAAGATTGCGGAGGAAAGCCAAGTAAACCCGACTTTCCTTGAAGGTCCGGATTCTCTGCGTTGTCACACGAAATCGATAAAGTAAACAGAAGACAAAGATGGGAATTGTAATATTTGCCCGAAGGCGTTTTATTAGATGAAAGAAACGACTACAAGGATTCTCCGAAAGACAGAGAGATTTGCGAATAAAGAAAAAGATAGAGTCGCAGGCAGCCAAACGTCCTAAGCCTTGCTCCTCTAGTCTAACCACCTAAACCCTAGTTCTTCTAAGCTAGCAGGATGCTCTAAGTCTAATTTTCGGATCCCCTTCTCCTCTGCTCTTGCTCTCCTTATATACCCACTCCTAGGTCTTGCCTTAGGATGATGGACCTCGCATTTGGGCCCAAGCTTATCTCTTCAGGAAATGTTCCATTTTCATCGGTCTTCGTAATTATCCTCGAGTTTTCCGCTATCTTCCGGTGACTTGATGTTTATCCGATGTTTCGGGAAATCGGATAAACCGTCATAGCCTGATTGGGCCTGAATTCTGAAAATCGTAAGTAAGTCTGTGGACTTGTCTTAAGTCGTTAAACGTTTTATACGATTTCTCGGAAAGACGATCTTTCTCGAAGAATAAACCGTATAGCTTAAAGGATCGATGTTCAAGTTAATCGATCTTTGTTTTATACGATGTCTTCTACGAGAAATCCAATCCCTCTAGTTTCTATCGTAAAACATTGAGGATGATTCCAACCGAATCGAAAGATGTTTATTCTGTAGCCTTGATTGTACCAAACTCACGAGGATTGATCCGAACAAGCCAAGATGGGATCAGACCGAGCACAATGGGACCGAGACCAGGACGAGGGCCGTGGACCGGCGCCAGGCCGGGGTGCCGCCGGCGCCAGGCCGGCCCACATGACGGGTGCCGCCGGCGCCAGGCCAGCCCGTGCGACGGGTGCCGCCGGCGCCAGGTCGGGTGCCGCCGGCGCCAGGCCGGCCCGCGTCACGGTTGCCACCGGCGCCAGGTCGGGTGCCGCAGGCGCCAGGCCAGCCCGCGTGACGGGTGCCGCCGGCGCCAGGCCGGGGTGCCGCCGGCGCCAGGTCGGCTGCCGCCGGAGCCAGGCCAGCCCGCACGACGGGTGCCGCCGGCGCCAGGTCGGGTGCCGCCGGCGCCAGGCCGGCCCCCGTCACGGGTGCCGCCGGTGCCAGGTCGGGTGCCGCCGGTCGCCAGGCCATCTCGCCGTCCGTGGGTTTTCCGTTGTTCGATCTCTTTCCCCGTTAGTCGCTCGTGCGGGAAATCTTCGAGTTTGGAAGGATCTTTAGCCGTAGATTTCGAGATAACCGTTTTTGACCCCAACATCCCCTCGAAACTACACCAAGTGGTCAAGTTCCCCAAACCCTGGGGCATAAGGGCGATCAGAGGAGACCAGGAGAACTCTCGCTCCTGCTTCCAAATTTTCCTAAAAGGGAAGACCAAGGCTTTATAGCAGTTACAGAACGGTCCCCCGATCCAAAACACCGGGGGACCGGGAAACGGAAGGGTAAGCGGTGCCTCAAGCAACTGGACTCTGCATCTTAGGGCCAGCAGATGGGCGAGGAACTTCTCTCCCAGACCTCGTCAACCAAGGATACCCGGAGGGCCGCCAAGCGACGCGACCTCCACTATCAGGCCACGCTCGGACCCCGATCACAGCCTTCAAGAGAGAACTGGTCAGAGATCCTCTCCACTAGAAGATCCCGGAGGCGCCATACGTCGGAAAGCCGCAAGAGATCTCAGAAAACCCAGCAAGGGAAGTCTCAGACCTCCTTCCAGTAGGAAAAACTCAGTTCCTGAGAACGCTGAGCACTTCCAATATCTGAGACCCCGAGATATCCATAAGCGGACTGATATAACATGGATTTTACCCGTTTTTACCCATGGTATAGGAGTGTTTTTACTACTATTATCTATGTTTTGGAGTCTATTAGGTATGTTTTCAGGTTCAGAAACATTTTGGAGAAAAGTGATGTTTTAGGTGCCTTTTTGGAGCTTAAAGAAGAGTTCACCCGTGATCAAGACCAGAGGTCGACACCAGAGTTACAAATCGATCGATGCACACTATGTGCAATCGATCGACACACATTAGCCGAAGGACGATACATCGAGACAATAATTGATCGACATACACCCTGTACTATCGATCGATACTGTGGCGGCAGAAAGACAAGTTGGACTTGGCCGAACTTGAAGCCCAAGATATCACATTTTACAAGAATGCCCCTGACGAGTTTTTTAACCTAATGAACTCATATATTTATATGCCTAAGTTTTTTGGCAGAGATATACAAGTTAATACAAGCAGATACAAGTTGATACAAGTTTTCATAAGTCTTTAATAGTTTCTAAGAGTTTCTTCTTCTTCTACTCATTTCTTTTACTGTTTCATTACTTTGCAAGTTCTCAATAAAGTTCTATTCAGTTCTTTATTTGTTAACAAAGATTATAGAATTCTAGATCTAGAGGAGAGATCCAAAGATATTTTTGATTGGGACCTAAGTGTTCACCCTCTTATAGATCTATGAATTTCTATTATTACCTTGTTGCTATGAACTATTAGCCATGTCTGAGTAGATTCATTTGTTAGATTTAGGGTTTAAATAGGATATGAAGGATTAGCCCCAACCTATAATTGCTATATATGTGATATTTATTGTTAGGATTGTTCACTAATGCTTTTTCTAGCTGAACTACCTAGAACATGAACTTGGATTGCATTGTTTATTACATGCAATACCTGACAACATCCTAAACATGCTATGACCCTCTTGAGATATGCGAAAGCTGATCTAAGATCATGGTGAGCATTGTATCAACTCGCGCATAAAGCTTGCTTAGAGCCGTATCGATCGATACTCCTATAGAGTAATCGATCGACGTAGCTAGAGGTGTATCGGTCGATATTCCTATAGAACCATCGATCGATACCATCGGCAGAGTAGCCGACCGCAACACCATTTAGCATCTAAGTAATAGATGGTATTAATAATGCGAGAGATGATGGATTCATTTAATCAGTGTTGAGCTCTGACATATCATGCAAGCAACTTGTTATCCTTCATAGTATCTATAATCCTGAATTCCTGAATACATACCCTGAATCTAACTACTTTTCTTTATTGTTTCAAAACCAAATCCTTTCAAGTGAGTAATCTTATCCTTACTCAGCAAACCTGCAATTTACTTTAAACCCTTTTCAACCTAGCATAGTCATTAAGATTGTATCTTATTTGTACACTAGCTCTCTGTGGATTCGATCCCTAAGTATTACAACTGAACCTCTTATCTGAGAGAGTAAAGTCACTCCTTAGGGTAATTTGAGTGATATCAAATTTGGCGCCGTTGCCGGGAGCTTTGATACAATAGGATTTAGTGTTATTGGGTCTAGGTTATTTCTATTTCTATTTTAATTTGTTTTCTGACACAAAATTGTTTCTTGTCTTTTCAGGTACATGCCCAGCAGCACCAGAAGCAACAAGGAATCTCAACTTTTGTTCTCAGAAGACCCTGCTAGCTTGGAACGTTCAATCCGCAAGGAAATCCGTTCCGCATCGATCGACGCCATCAACTCCCTGTCGACCGATACTGACGCATCCCTGCCGACCGAGACACCGTCTTCGTCGACCGATACTCGCACCTTCACGTCGACCGACACTACTTCACCGTCGACTGGCATTTTTCATCCGACATCGATCGATACCCTTAACCGTATATCGATCAATACTGTTCGGCGAGTCATGGTTGCGCCTGTTATTCTCACACGAGATGAGATGGAGACTTGCGTGACCAAGAAGGTCACCTTCGTAATGAAGCAGGTCAGAAACTCAACGCTCAGAATGAAGTAATCCCTGAGCCAGAAACAGCACCTACAGGAGCTGTTCAACCTGTAGAAGAGGCTGCTCGAACACTAGCTGACTACAACCGTCCAGATCAGTTCTACACCAACAGATCAGCCATTCGTCCCCCTGCTATTCAGAGAGGCAATTTTGAGCTCAAGCCGCAGTACTACACCCTGGTGGGACAGACACCTCACTATGGGCTGTCCAATGAGCATCCCATGGACCATCTGGAGAGGTTCGAGGATCTCATATCTGCTATCAAAGCCAATGGAGTCCCTGTGGACTACCTTCTCTGTAAGCTCTTCAAACACTCTTTATCTGGAGAAGCTTTATAGTAGCTTAAGCAGCTACCACCAGGATCTCTTACATCCTGGAGCGACATCAAAAACGCATTTTTGCGTAACTTCTTTGATGATGCGCGCGCTGAAGACTTAAGGAGGAAAATTGCCACATTCAACCAGGAGCGTGGAGAATCATTCAAGGATACCTGGATCAGATTCAAGTCTTACCAGCGAGACTGCCCACACCATGGATTCAACAAAGTGCAGCTGCTCTGCACTTTCTTCAGAGGCATCGCACTGAAATATCAGATGGCTCTGGACACTGCGAGTGAAGGCAACTTCACCACAAGGAATCCTGAAGATGCTGTGAAGCTAATAGACGACCTAGCATCTAGCAACAGCACGAAGAACATTGTAAGAGCAAGATCTGCAGCGTTCCTTGGAAAGGAACATATAAATGAGGTACAAGCTACACTTGACAATGTTCAGAAACTGCTAAACAAACAAATCTGCTCAGTGGAGGATGCAGAAGCTGATGAAGAAGATGACTACATAGAAGCAGAAGTCAACTGGATCAGTGGAACCGGATTTCAGAGATCTGGAAACCAAGGAAACAGAAACTTCGCAGGACAGAGAGGAAACTTCAACAGCAGCGACCTCAACAACAACAGGAGTTATGGAAACTCATCTTACATGAAGCCACCCACACCAACCCCAGAAGGAAAGATAGAAGACATGCTCAGTAAAGTTCTTGAAAGCCAGCAGCAGTTAGAGGTGAACTTCAATGGAAAGATCGACGATGTCTACACCACTTTGAACACAAAGCTTGATGCTTTGAGTACCCATGTGAAGAAACTAGAGACTCAGGTGATTCAGACAGGAGAAGCTGTTAAGAAGCAGGAAGCTTTAGGAAAAGGGACTGGAGAAGAAACAACAGGCCACAACGTCAGTGCTATCATAGAGGATGATTTTTGGAGAGTGGTTAAGCAAGAGAAGCTACAAGAGAGAGACTTCCAGATCGAAAGTTCCATGAGTATTGGCGGCAACCACTGGAATCGACCGATGTCAGGATATCCACATCGATCGATGTACGCCAACACCAATCGATCGACTGAACCAGACGAGCATCGATCGATGGATCTTGAAGAATCCACCAACGAGTGCAACACCGTGAAGATACTTACTCACGAGGAGTTCGCAGAAAAGCACCCACATCCGCCCAGCCCTTACAACATCGGCCGACAGGACAGACGTCCCATCGATCGACCGAATGATAAAGAAATCGATCGACACACTCCAGAACCTGTCGATCGATATTCAGTTATCACACGCCGAGTGCAACTTCCCAAGATAGATGTTGCACGACTTAATGCACTCCGGGAGCAATGTAAGCCTTCCAGAAACCCACCAACCGCCATAATGAAGAAACCCACGGATATTATTGATCCAATGGAGATAGAAAAGGAAAAAGATGGCAGAGTTCTCAGAAAAAGGAAAAAGAAGGTTCCTAAACACCTTAAAAGAGGAGTTAATGAGAAAGAGTTGGCAAGTTTCAGAAAGAGAGTTCTAAGGATACATACAGAGAAACCCTTTGAAGAAGCCTACTTTTCACACAGATTGTGGATGTTTTTCAGAGAAACTAAGGAGACAGAAGAAGACATCAAGAGGATGTTCAACCAAGTTAGAGAAAGTATGAAGAAGAGGATCAAACTTGAGAAGAAGGGTGATCCAGGGAAGTTCGTTGTTCCTTGCTCACTACACGGGATCAACTTCATACGTGCCCTATGTGACACAAGATCTGGAGTTAGCATCTTACCCAAGGTGATAGCAGACCATCTAGGTCTGAAGATAGAGCCTACTGAAGAATCATTCATCTTTGTGGATTGTTCTCAGCAGAACTCTGGAGGAATTGTGAGAAACCTTGAGGTTACCATAGGAGAAGCCCTAATTCCAGTAGACTTCCATGTCTTGGACGTCAAGATAACCCTACCTACTTCTTTGCTTCTTGGAAGAGCCTTCCTAGCCACAGTTGGAGCAGTCTGCAACCTTCAGACAAACAAACTGTGCCTAACTCTGATCAACCCTACGGTCTACTATGATCCAGTACGAGTCATCAAGGTCCCTAAGAAGATCCAAGACGGCTCAGACCTTGTAGCTGTTTGCTATTGTGGAGATGAATATGATTCACAAGGCAAATACGAGACAGAGACCGCAGAATCAATCGATAGTAGCACTGTCTCATCGATCATCTCTGGTGAACTGACATCGATCGACAGCCACACATGGTCATCGATCGATTCACTATTTAATCAGATCGAGGAGGAGTTTCCAGAAGGTGATTTCAAAGTAAACGAGTGGGAGAACAACTACTACATCCCACCACACGCTGCAAATACTACTCACAATGAGGAGTATACTGATGATTACGAGGAGGAGAGAGCAATAGAGTGTCACAACCTTCCAGAAGATGAAGATCTACTTCTCCACCACAACCTCAGAATCACGACATCGATCGACAGGGCCACATCCCCATCGATCGATACTACTTGCCTCGCATCATTCAATAACACAGTCAACAACAAGCGAGACGGAGACTACTCAATCGGGAGCTGGGCAAGCGACTACCAGTACGAGAGCTTCGCGGTCGAGACCGCCACACCAACATACATCACCCAACCCGAAGAAGTCTCATCGATCGACACGTCACCAGCACAATCGACCGATAGGCCTGAACAACCATCGACCGATTCAGAACCTGTGCCATCGACCGATACATACATCCAACCATCCCAGGTAACAAATTAAAATGTACTTAATTTCGGTAATCTAATCCCGGATAAGTTTGGTATTTTCAGGGAATCACAAGGTTTTGTGATGCGCCCCAGTTCATGGATCAGTACATGGAACCATCTAAAGAGAGTGTGCATGAGCTGAAACCAGCTGAAGTGAAAGGTGATGAGCTGGATGAGTTTAGTGAGCTAACTGACACTAGCTTGGAGCTGAATGAGCTAAGTGACACTGAAGATGGAGCTGGTTTAGTTGCTGGGCGAAATGGGCCTTTTTCAGCCCACGGAAAAATTCATAACAAATTCAATTTGGGTCTGGTTTACACCAAATTCGACCAGGCCTTTGCTGATGGTCTCCTGCCCATTTGCATCAAGAAATATCAACAAAAGGAGTCAAAGTCGTGCCTAGGAAAGAGGCATTCAAACTCTGGTCAAAAGTCATAGTCCACATTTCGGTTTTCCATAAAAAGCTTAGTCTTTGTTTGTGTTTTTTATGCTTCTAGTTTTCCACAATTATTTATATCTTTCTTTGACTCATTTGAGTATAAATATGTAACTTCAGTCCATGAATAAAATCAGAGAGTTTTTGGGTTTCATTTTCGTTCTTCTTTTCTCTGAGTGAGAGAGAGTTCTTAGCTAGTTCATCGGTTTGAACCGGCTTGTTGATTTGGTGGTTAGCCAATCATCTTTGTGGTGTTCCTTGGTGGTTAGCCAACACACAATCATCCTTTCTTAGGTGGTTAGCCTTTAGAACGTGGTATATCAAGAGCCATTCCGCACCTCTTGACGATCCATTCATTCCATCCCAGTTCCGGAAGTGTCAATTGCCTTCTCGGTTCATATCCAACACCCGGCTAAAGTGATCCTTCCCGTTTTGGGTGTATCAACTTGGTATCAGAGCCACTTTGGCTGGTTTGTTTTCTATCTTCTTTTCATCTTCTCATCTCTTCATCATTTTCTTTTCTTTTCTTATTGGATCCGGGCTGTTCCTTTACTCCCTTGTGATCGCCATCTTAAAAAAAAAAATCAATCAAAAAAAAATCAATCAAAAAAAAATCCGAAAAAAAGAAAAAAAAAGAAGAGTAAACACTTTTGGGTTGAATCACTTCTGAAGAGAAATCCAGGGGGAGTGGTGGAAGAGAAACTCTGCTGGCTGAAGAGAAACCCAGCCTTAGGACAGTTAAAGCGGATCCACACAAAAAATCTCTTCATCTTTCTTTCTGTATCTTTTCCCACAAAGTTTGTTTTTGGTTTTGATTGCTGAATTTTGACTGCCTATCATCCTTTGAACAAGTATAAAGAACTCTGAGTGATCACCTAAAAATCGTGAGCTAAACACTTTGAGAGTGTGAGGATTTTTATTTGCTAACTCTTTTGTTAAGTGTTTTCAGGATGTTTGGACTTCTTAAGAAATCAAAACCACAGCAAGACGTTTACTTTCCTTTTAAAACCATGTTAGAAAAAGAGCAAATGATTTTTGGAAATAAGAAACAGTTTGCTTCTAATGGGTTTGATTTTATGCAGAAACAAAGAAACCAAAGGAAGAGACAAAACAGGTTCGATGATGTTGAGAAGTGGGCCAGAAGTAGTGATCGTCCCTTCACCAAAGCCAAGAGAAGCAACCGTGATCTGTTTGATCAGAATGAGCTTCAGACTTATGCCAGCTTGGAGAAGATGTTACATAAGGCAATTCATGCTATCCAGCAACTCAAAAAGAAGGGAAACACCAACACTTCTTCAGCACCAAAACAGCATGATCTCAAACGAGGTAATCTTTCTTCTTTTTCAAATTCCAATTTGAAAACTAATGAGATTTCTTTTGATAAAAGCAAAGCTGTGAAACCCACAAGCAAAGCTCATTCTACCAGGTGCTTCAAATGCCATAGGATCGGTCATTATGCTAACAAGTGTCAAAAGCAAAAACCGTTGGTAACTTTGGAAAATGAAAACCTTAAAACCGAACCAGAAAAGGAAGAGCTTTTGCCAGTTCACAAACCGGATCAAACTCAAGGTGAGCAATGTTCTGATTATGGTTCTTTTGCTTATAATCCTTTTCCTTTCAATGTTTCAGATTTGAGGACAAATCTTTTTGAAGAAGGAGGGAATGATGCGCCCCAGTTCATGGATCAGTACATGGAACCATCTGAAGAGAGTGTGCATGAGCTGAAACCAGCTGAAGTGAAAGGTGATGAGCTGGATGAGTTTAGTGAGCTAAGTGACACTAGCTTGGAGCTGAATGAGCTAAGTGACACTGAAGATGGAGCTGGTTTAGTTGCTGGGCGAAATTGGCCTTTTTCAGCCCACGGAAAAATTCATAACAAATTCAATTTGGGTCTGTTTTACACCAAATTCGACCAGGCCTTTGCTGATGGTCTCCTGCCCATTTGCATCAAGAAATATCAACAAAAGGAGTCAAAGTCGTGCCTAGGAAAGAGGCATTCAAACTCTGGTCAAAAGTCATAGTCCACATTTCGGTTTTCCATAAAAAGCTTAGTCTTTGTTTGTGTTTTTTATGCTTCTAGTTTTCCACAATTATTTATATCTTTCTTTGACTCATTTGAGTATAAATATGTAACTTCAGTCCATGAATAAAATCAGAGAGTTTTTGGGTTTCATTTTCGTTCTTCTTTTCTCTGAGTGAGAGAGAGTTCTTAGCTAGTTCATCGGTTTGAACCGGCTTGTTGATTTGGTGGTTAGCCAATCATCTTTGTGGTGTTCCTTGGTGGTTAGCCAACACACAATCATCCTTTCTTAGGTGGTTAGCCTTTAGAACGTGGTATATCAAGAGCCATTCCGCACCTCTTGACGATCCATTCATTCCATCCCAGTTCCGGAAGTGTCAATTGCCTTCTCGGTTCATATCAAACACCTGGCCAAAGCCTTCATCCCGTTTTGGGCGTATCATTTTGCACGCTCAATGGATGGACGAACACTCCACATATCCAGAGAAGACATTGCAGACGTCATACAGTTAGCCAACGGATCCCACAACCTATTCCAGCAACAACGCTACGGACCAGACCACCATTATCAGCACCAGGAGGCAGACACAACAACCGAGCCAAAGGAAGCAGAAGATAACCATCTCAACAGAAAGGATCCATATTTTCAACGGAAATCGATCGATACAGAGTGTGTCGCATCGATCGATAAGCGTCCCGAATTCGGAAAGAGAGCCTTTCGATATGGAGTTCAAAAATTCTTTTGGGAGCAGAGAGATGAGTATGGGGTCTACAGAGACGAGAAAGAGTTTGCTAGAGGAATAGATGGTGACATCATCAGAATTTCTAAAGACGACATCAAGAAACTGCTTCAAAGAACTTCAATGGACGAGCGCTCCTACATCTGTCTACCAGAGCACGCTAGTTCATTTACAAGAAGAGAATTGGTGCAAGAAACCTACACCAAAGACGAGATCAACGAGATGTTCACTGGTTGACTTGGAGAACGCAAATGGGAAAAGCTCTCCATGGAAAAGAGTTTAGAGGAGGCCACAGACAAGCTTCGCAGTGAGATGAACTGGATGTTCAGTGCAGACCAGGCATTACTCAAGAGGGTTCAACGTCTTGAGCTGGAACTTGAAGATCTTCGCAACGCACAGAACCATAGCCAGAAAAGATCAATATCGATCGACGGAGTAATATCCACATCGATCGATATGAAGCCTGCACCATCGACCACTTACTCAAAACATGAGGTTGATGAGTCTCTTGGAGATATCTGGAAAGAACTGAAGAAAGCAGAAGCTCATCTCAGCAGCAAACTCACCAAAACCTGTGAACCTATCTTCCACAACCTAGGGGATCTAAGCATCTGCACAGAAGAGATGAAGAGATCTATCCGCCTTATCAATGAAGCACATGCAGATATGAACCCCGCTGCACCTTGCAATCCTTTTGGAGGATTGACTCGTCTGAAAGCAGTTGAGAGGAAAATTGCTGATATACACTTCTTAGTAGACAAAGAAGTGGAGGAACTCGCACTACGAATGGATACTATGCAGCAGGAGGCTGAGAAGTTCCAACGTCAACTTGATTATCAGGCTGCATCAATCGACGAGCTCAACCTCACATCGAGCGATAGGCGTCTGACTAAAATCGACGGCCAGATGAAGCTCTTTGCCGAGAAGCTTCACGAGAATCTGCAGAAGCAAAAATCGACCGATGAACAACCGGTTGCATCTATCGATATACAAACTTCAGAGATCTGTACCAGAGCTGATTTGGATAAATTAGCTGATGAAGTCTACCCGGCAATAACAAGCGTGGATAATTCACAAGATAGACGTCTAGACCAAACGTATTTCCCGCTTGTTAACGAGGTTGGAAGCATGGAATCTAGCATAGAAGGGATGCAGAAAGAAATCAAAGCCATTCAGAGGCAGCTTGCGAGCAGACCTGCACCCTTAGAATCGACCGACAGAGGATCCAGCACATCGATCGATGGACTTCAACAGCCATCGACCAACATTTCAACAAAGGAATCGATCGATACCAGCTCCATCCACGACAAAATGATCCAACGCCTTAATTCAATGCAAGCAGAGCTCAGTGATCTTTCAGAACATGCCTACAGGAAATCAGGATTGCACGAGTTCAGCAATGAAGGTCATGAAGAAAGGATTCAAAGGATCACTGATGAGTTGATTGAGATAAAGAAGAAACGAACCACAGAATATGAAGCCACAAGAAGCCTATTTGATGCATGGTTCGGCGAGAAGAAAGATACAGAGGATACTTGTTTCTCAACAAGTACCTGGACTTCATCTCAGTAGCTCATTCCATCCAAAGTCAAGCTAGATGACTATAATCAAAGCACTGAGTGGGAGGCAACCCACTGTTAGGTAGTTTTTCATTTTATTTTATCTTTAGGATTTTATTTTTCGTATTTGTTTTTCTTTGCAGTTACGACTAGATGATTGCCACTGAAATCGACCGACATGACACAGTCGATATCGATCGACATGAACCACACAGAAACGATCGACGAAGGCAACTCAACATCGATCGATACGCATCACGGTCAGATATATCGTTCTAACTTTTTGATATCAGTGTACTTTATTATTGCCTATGCCTTCACTGGACTGGTTATACACTAGGGACAGTGTATGATTTAAGTCTGGGGGGATGATTACTGATGCTGTTTACCTTTTGATTTCATCCAAAATGTTTTCAAAATGGTTTTTATTGAGTCAAGAAAGGGATAATGATAATTTAAATTTTCACTTTTTATCTAACCAATCTTTTAGGCACCATTCTTAGATTTGTTGATGCAGAATGTACTATAGATGCTAAAGTTGATCACCTATCAGCTATGACAACACTTTCATTGATTGTCTGGAGGAACCAAAGCTGATTTCCAACCTAACCTGACATTCTTTGCTTGTCTTAGGACTTGGTATACATGGGATCGGATGCTTCAAACAAGTCTGGAAGGTAAAGCCTTGTGTAGATAATTTTATCACCCTCTCTCTCTCATTTTCGAAATTCGATTTAATTTTACATAGTTTCTAAAAAAAATATATATATTTTTCGAAAATTATCTTAAATTTATGTTCTAGGATTAGTTAGTTATTAATTAGGAAGGAATTCGAACAGGGCTTGGCGGTTACCCCCCTCAAGACTTGATTCATAAGAATTCTATAGGTAAAGGATTCGAACAGGACTTGGTGGTTACCCCCTTCAAGACTTGCTTTGCATGAATCCTAGGATATAGGTCAAAAAGAAGTGAACAGGACTTGGTGGCTGCAACCATTAAGGCTTGATTCATGGAAACCTGTCCAATCTTGGTCAATGTCTTGTGAATGAAAGCAGACTTGACTAGGAGAGAAATAGTAGAGAGAGAGGACAGGAACTAATTTTTACCTACAGGTCCAGATACTTGTTTGAGCAACCTTGCATCCTGTGATCAATACTCCCAAGGTAAAGCCTGCACTTTTATTTTTATGTACAGAAATGAAATCAGTAGAGGGGTTAGTCAGACATGATTGCTAAGTTGTTGGCTAGATGATCAAGGTTGTTCAATTAGGATATTGCATAATGTGCTTCTGTGATTGACAGACTCTTAGATGTGGTTTGCAACAAAGTAGAGGTTATGATTCTAAGTTTGAATTTGATTTAGTCCCTGCTTTTCAAAACCTCTTTCATAAAGACTGCCTGTGAGTTTGCTTGAGGACAAGCAAAAAGTTAAGTCTGGGGGAGTTGATATACCCTGGATTTTACCCGTTTTTACCCATGGTATATGAGTGTTTTTACTACTTTTATCTATGTTTTGGAGTCTATTAGGTATGTTTTCAGGTTCAGAAGCATTTTGGAGAAAATTG
Source organism: Brassica juncea (assembly GCA_018703725.1). Lineage (NCBI taxonomy): Eukaryota > Viridiplantae > Streptophyta > Magnoliopsida > Brassicales > Brassicaceae > Brassica > Brassica juncea. The sequence goes on from CM031941.1 coordinate 36,002,304, forward strand.
ATGTTTTAGGTGCCTTTTGGAGCTTAAAGAAGAGTTCACCTGTGATCAAGACCAGAGGTCGACACCAAAGTTACAAATCGATCGATGCACACTCTGTGCAATCGATCGACACACATTAGCCAAAGAACGATACATCGAGACAATAATCGATCGATGTACACCATGTACTATCGATCGATACTGAGGCGGCAAAAAGACAAGTTGGACTTGGCCGAACTTGAAGCCCAAGATATCACATTTTACAAGAATGCCCATGGCGAGTTTTTTAACCTAATGAACTCATATATTTATATGCCTAAGTGTTTTGGCAGAGATATACAAGTTAATACAAGCAGATACAAGTTGATACAAGTTTTCATAGTCTTTAATAGTTTCTAAGAGTTTCTTCTTCTTCTACTCATTTCTTTTACTGTTTCATTACTTTGCAAGTTCTCAATAAAGTTCTATTCAGTTCTTTATTTGTTAACAAAGGTTATAGAATTCTAGATCTAGAGGAGAGATCCAAAGATATTTGTATTGGGACCTAAGTGTTCACCCTCTTATAGATCTATGAATTTCTATTATTACCTTGTTGCTATGAACTACTTAGCCATGTCTGAGTAGATTCATTTGTTCGATTTAGGGTTTAAATAGGATATGAGGGATTAGCCCCAACCTATAATTGCTATATTTGTGATATTTATTGTTAGTATTGTTCACTAATGCTTTTTCTAGCTTAGCTACCTTGAACATGAACTTGGATTGCATTGTTTATTACATGCAATACCTGACAACATCCTAAACATGCTATGACCCTCTTGAGATATGCGAAAGCTGATCTAAGATCATGGTGAGCATTGTATCAACTCGCGCATAAAGCTTGCTTAGAGCCGTATCGATCGATACTCCTATAGAGTAATCGATCGACGTAGCTAGAGGTGTATCGGTCGATATTCCTATCGAACCATCGATCGATACCATCGGCAGAGTAGCCGACCGCAACACCATTTAGCATCTAAGTAATAGATGTTCTAAATGATGCGAGAGCTGATGGATTCATTTAATAAGTGTTGAGCTCTGACATATCATGCAAGCAACTTGTTAGCCTTTATGGTATCTATAATCCCGAATTCCTGAATACCTACCCTAAATCTAACTACTTTTCTTTATTGTTTCAAAACCAAATCCTTTCAAGTGAGTAATCTTATCCTTACTCAGCAAACCTGCAATTTACTTTAAACCCTTTTCAACCTAGCATAGTCATTAAGATTGCATCTTATTTGTAAACTAGCTCTCTGTGGATTCGATCCTTAAGTACTACAACTGAACCTCTTATTTGAGAGAGTAAAGTCACTCCTTAGGGTAATTTGAGTGATATCACGGACCGTACATCGCCAAAGAAGCTGGGGCATGAACGTCGCAAGGATATATCCCACTAAGCTGGGGCAGGATTACCATCTCCTAACTAGGAGCCCTTGCTCCCCAAAAATAAATAAGTACGAGATATTCGGCAAATCAAGTACTTCACACTACAGGAAAGTACCCGGGGCAGGCGTAATCACTCATTACTGAGCCAAACCGCTCCTAGAAGCTAACTTCAACAACATCCGCAAGGGCTGGGGCATGAGGCCAACCCTCATCGAACCCAAGCATCATCGACCAAACACGACGCAAGGAACTCGCCGCATCTCATCCTACAAACAGCAAGAGTACTGCAACAGCAAAACTGCATGCAAGAGCAGCCAATTCGGAGCCCAGTTCCCCAAAAAGAACTACGATTTGGAAACATCAAGTCTCCGTCTGATCAACAATGGAAGGAGAGACGAATGATTCAGAACATGGCCTAACTACGAAAGATCTCCAAAAATCCATGAACTTCGAGGCAGCAAAGGTAGAACACTATCAAACTGCTGGAACCCACTATAGCTCAAAGCATATCAACTTTAATACGGTCTCCAGACTATGATTTATTACTACTTATATTTAAGCATGATGGTTTTCTACTCCTATGTATAACATCCACGGACATAGCTTATATAATAAAATAGTTCCGACTATAGATGACAAAAACCATCATCCTTAAAGGGGCATACATGGCTGGATCAGGTCCCTTGAAACCTTCGATCCCGGCTGAGCCTCACCAATGCGTGGCACGCCCACACAAAAATGACAACGGGTATGAGACTTAAGCAGGAATTGGTCTGATCAACCTAAGAAGGCTGTCAAAACTCCCTATAACCCCGGTGTAGGCCTTGAGCCTTAGAAATATCAAGGCCCCAAAAGCAAGAGTACTGTGACACCTCCGGGTTAATTCAGGGAATTTGCATATTGCAAAAGTATTGTTATGCACAGGGAGCAATACACAAACTCCTGCTTCTCCATACTTGGAAAGCAGAAAAGCCTGGCACTTGGATTTCCGAATCCATACCAGCACCTCTAAGTCTGACAGTGGCTTCCTGCAGAAGCAGAATGCAGCACTGGAGTCGATAGTGGCCAGCTTCCGAGCGGTAGAATCCGAGATCCCAACAGGTACCGGTAGTAGTCCTGCCTAGGTGGACGGAATACGGTCCCTGCAAAACCAAACACTCCGGATTCCTACTAACTCCAAAGTTCTTACGAATTCCAGGCTCAAATGTAAAAACTCCAGGGTTATTGCAAATAAACGGACTTCCGAGTCCTTAACGAACTCCTGAGTTCTCAAATGAACTCCCGAGTTCCAAAAGAACTTCCGAGTTCTCAAACGAACTTCCGAGTTCTCAGACGAACTCCCGAGTTCTCCAACGAACTTCCGAGTTCTCAGACGAACTTCCGAGTTCCCTAAGAGATCCAAACTCCCAACTGACTTCCGAGTCCCTAACGAACTTCCGAGTTTCCAAAAGAACTTCCGAGTTCTCTGAACCAATAGGTTCTCGAAACGGACCTCCGGATTCTCAAGCGTAAAGCCCCTACAGGATTTCTAAATCCTAGACGACATTTCAATACATTCAAGCAGGAAACCCCAAGTTCCCCGAAAGCAAGTCCCAGGACTATGAAGTCTCCGGACTATCTCAAACTTCCAAAACAAGAAGACAATTATACAATTTGCGACTCCCAATGGATCGAAGCAACCACAGAAGACAAAAAAGAGAGAGAGAAACGCAACAAATGAATTCATAAAAAGACCGCAGTAGGGCCATTGTCTTACAAAGAGCCACGAAGGGCCAACAAAAGATATCCGGGATGACGACACCCCAAGGGGTTATGATTCAAGAAAAGGAAAATAACGGGATCAAATCCTCAGGGCTTGGACGAGGACTCCACATCCATGTCATGGGACGGGGGAACGGCTGGATCGTCATCAAAGGAAGGGGGAGCAATCCCCTTGTTCTTTGCCTCTTCAAGGACTACCATTTTATATTGGTCCTGCGCCTTGGCCAAATCCCACTGATCACTTTGCTTCTTTATCCATTCCCTCATTAACTCCCAGCGAACAAAAACTCTCGCCCCACTCACAGCCATCACCATCTCCAGTTTGAAGTTCTCTGCGGCCGCCTTAAGGGCATCAATCTCTTCCGTCAGCTTCTGATTCTCCTGATTGGCAGCCAATGCATTAGCAGAAGAATCTCCGGCAGTTTTCTCCAGGGTCTTCACCTTCTCCTTCAGGTCTCGGATCTCGAGCTCGCAAGCCGTGCGGCGGTTCTTCTCCTCTGAAGCTTCGCGCTTTAAGGTTTCAAGCTCTTCGTACAGACGTAACATCCTCGACAGATGATCGACCATGGATTTTACCCATTTTTAGCCATGGTCTATAGGTGTTTATATATATATATTTACTACAATATAGAGTCTATTTAGAGTACTTACAGGTTCAGGTACGTTCTGGAGAAATATGGTGATTTTGGAGTCTTTTGAGTGCAGAGCTGCGCAGACGCGTCGGATGTTTAGATATGGATGGAGATCTTCCCACTGTGAGATTGAGCCCATCTTTTGACACAAGATAGAGAGTTGAGTTAGCTTTCCAGTGCCACCGTTTTGGGGTTAATCCAACGGTTAGATCAGAAGTTATGCCTGTTTTACTGAAGAGTGTTCAGTCTGCCTTGCGAGAGGAAGCTGTCGAGAAGAGCATTGTATGTCGATCGATGCTACACACATCAAATAGATCGACATGGATGCCAGGACGTGGGTCAAGTGTATATTATGACTGATTTAAGCCCAGAAGTAATCACAAATTACCAAGATGCCCCTGGACGATCTCAAACCCTATTTATGTTATTCTAAGCCATTGTTGACGGCTATGCTTCATACTATTCTAGAGAGAGAAAGCTTTGGATTGGAGAGAGAGATCTGAGCACCTTGAGAGAGGGAAGATCTTGAACTCCCTTTGTTTCTTTTCTTTGTTCTTATATTATTTATTTTATTGTAGTATTATTAAGACCATCATAATGTTTCTTATGAATATGTTTAAGTAGTCTCATTGTTAGATTTAGGTTTCTCACAAGGTTGACTCATGTATTGCAAACAGACCATTGTTAGGGTGTTTAAAATATGGTTCTTCATCTAGTTGTTCTTATTGCTTTGTTTCGGATTAATCACCCTTGACCTAGATCTTAGGATTAATTTGGATAAGTGAGAACTTAGCATATTCCTGAAAACTAAACTAGTATGTTCTAATCTGACTGAGAACACACGAGAGTTGTTCCTAGTTAGATTAGAGAACCCATAAAACCCGATCTTAAGGCTCGTTGGAAGCAATATAGTTCGACGCAACTATCGTTGTATCGGTCGATATTGTGAAAGGTGCATCGATCGATATTCTATTGAATAATCGATCGACACTTTCTTATGATCATCGATCGATAGTTCATGATCCGAGATCCAGTTGAAGGTAATTAATTCGATTAAACCTAAAGTTTGAGTTCAGAACTATGAATAGTAAAAACCCTAATTAACTTGCATACTTGTCGAACTTGAGATAATACCTGAATCTAGCTACCTTTCCTTCTATTAACAACCTCAAATCAAATCAATCGAGCAACTGACTTGCTCACCATTTAATTTACTATTTAAAACTTACCTATCTAGCTTTATTTCGAAGACTATACAATCTATTGTGTAATCTTAGAGTCTCTGTGGATTCGATCCCTAAGTACTACAACTGAACCTCTTATTTGAGAGAGTAAAGTCACTCCTTAGGGTAATTTGAGTGATATCAAATTTGGCGCCGTTGCCGGGGACTCTTTCTTATTGCCATTAGATTAAGTTTAGATTTTACTTACTGTTTATTTAAAATTTTTTCTTCTTTCCTTACTGACACAGGAACTTAAGAAGAGGAACACAAGTTCGACCGAGCATCGATCGACAAGATGACAAAGACATTGAGCGACGAATCGACGGACAAATCGATCGAAACTTCCATACTGGAATCGATCGACGCAGATCAACAAAAATCGATTGACGATGAGCTAAACAAATCGATCGACGCCGACCAGCCGGAAGCAGGTAAGTCTGTGCTTACCAATTTCAATTATGGGAAAGTAGTTCTAGGATATCTAGATAATTGAGTATGCAATGCATCACGTCAAATTAATTATAAACCTAGGGCTGAAATTCCTGTTGGAATTGCCGTTGTTTTGAATGCTGGGTCGGAGAACCACCAAACGCTTGGGGATTATAACAGACCTGATCAGTTTTACACTAACAGGTCTGCGATCCGCTCACCAGCAATTCAGAGGAAAGACTTTGAGCTGAAACCTAAATACTTCTCTCTAGTAGGTCAGCATCCCTTTCATGGTCTTCCTCATGAAAATCCCATAGACCATATCGAAGCACTTGAGGAACTTGTGTCTAACATCAAGATGCACGAGGTCTCTGAAGATTACTTATTCTGCAAGTTATTCCCGCACTCTCTCGCTGGGGATGCGATTCACTGGCTACAACAACTGCAGCCAGGATCTTTGACTTGCTGGAGTAATATCAAGCGCGTTTTCCTCAACAATTTCTTCGATGATGAACGGACCGAGGAATTTAGGAATAGGATCTATAATTTTTCTCAAGGCACTACAGAAGCTTTTAAAGCTTCTTGGTTAAGATTCAAAGCCTACCAGCGAAACTGTCCACACCATGGTTTTCCGAGATTCAGCTGCTTAATATCTTCTTCAGAGGTCTCGACTGGACATACCAAGCGGCTTTGGACGCTGAGAGTCAAGGAAACTTCAAAACCAGGACCCCTGAAGAAGCTACGAGACTCATTGAAAATGTGGCGACTAGCACTAGTGCCATGAAAACTGATCTTGAGAGGAAAAAGATGGCCAAGAATCCAAATGAAGATCAGATATCTGGGAAACTTTCTGACCAGCAGAGAAACCTATGCTCTATAAGAAGCTACGAGGCAGCAAAGACCCAAAAGAGCATGGAGGAATCTATGATGGGACAAGTTCTGAAAAACCAGCAGAAGATGAGTGTGGATTTCGATGTAAAATTGGATTCCATGTACGCTCATTTGCATGATAAGTTTGAAACTTCGAACCACCATGTTAAGAAATTAGATAGTCAGATTGCACATGATGCTGGATTTGTCGGAAGGGAAGAAGGATATCACCTTGGAAAAACTGATACCAACCCGAGACGTCACGTTAGTGCTGTACTTTTGAGAAGCGGGAAGCAACTCGCCCCGAACACTAGAGCAAACACTTCTTCGGAAGAAAGCACTGAAACTCGAGAAATAAATAAACCCCTTCCAAACCCTGTGCTACTCTATAATACGAGATCGAAACTTTCTCAGAACAAGGATAGAACCAGAAATCCTCAAGGAACTGAGAAGGATGTAATCGATCTTGAGGAAAAGGAGGAAACCATCGATATCAATCGATCTGAAGATCCAAATATCGGTCGATCTGAAGATACAAATATCGATCGATCTGGAAACTCAAATATCGATCGACAGACTCCCAAGAGTTCGGGACTAAATTCAACACCCGCTGGACCAACTATAGAATGGGTGTATAATATGTTACTTCCCTTCCCTCCCAGTAAGTCCAACACTTAGCGTGAAATAGACAGAGAAATCTGTAGAAAAGCATTCGAAAGGATCAAAGTGGAGTTGCCACTAATTGATGCCCTTAAAATTTCGCCCACAATAAGGCAATACGTTAAAGGGATGACAACTAAAAGCTTTTCAACAGACAAGCGCAGTGTCATGATTATCTCTGAGGAAATTAGTACTATAATCCAAAGTGAAACCCCAGTCAAAAGCCCTGATCCCGGTAGTTTCGTTCTAAATTGTACCATTCAAAATAAGCAATTTCCAAGAGCACTCTGCGATCTAGGCTCTAGTGTAAATTTAATGCCACATTCCGTTGCGACATCCCTTGGATATACTGAATTTACACCGGCCAATATCCAGTTAGTTCTCGCTGATAGATCTGTTAGGATTCCGGAAGGAGTGCTTGAGGATGTACCTGTGGAAATTGATGGATGCCCCGTACCAACAGATTTTGTCGTACTTCATTACAAGAATGAACCTAGGGATCCGATCCTTTTAGGAAGACCATTCCTTGCTACCGCAAATGCAATTATCAATGTCAAGGAGGGACAAATCAATCTTAACATAGGAAATATTTCAATGTGATTTGATATGGAGAAGATTTTGACACGTCCTCTAATAGATAAACAATCATCTTACGTAGATGAAATTGATGAGATGATTCAAGAGTCTTTTGAAGACTCGCTATCCGATGACAATCAAGGGATGTACCTATGCTTACCCAAAATGAAGTGTTCAGCATGGACAAAAGAACAGATGAATATGATCATCTCATGGATGCAAGCCGTGAGACCACGGATATTGAAAGCAAAGAAGACGACAAGTAAAAAATCGATATCGATCGATATTTGCAAAATATCATCGATTGACAACCGTCTTCTTTGGGAAATCTAACTAAGGAAAAAGCACCCAATGTGGAACTAAAGCCATTACCTACTGGACTCAAATATGCTTTCCTCTATGATAGCTCCTTTCCTGTCATAGTTGTTTGGGTCAAAATCGGTCAACGACGAAATCGTCACCCGAAAGTCCTCGGAAGAAAACAAAGTGACAATCGAAACAGAGAAACGGGTCGTCACTCGGAAAAACTAAGTAACAATCGAAACTGAGAAACGAATCATCACCCGACGAACTTACGGGAAGGCACGAACGGACCGTGAGCCCCGGGGATCGAAGAAGGCGAGCAACAGCGGCATCGGCGGACGCGGGACACGGCACGGGCGGTAGGGCGCCTGGCGCCGGAGGCAGACAGACCACATCGCGCCTGGCGCCGGCGGCAGACCGATCATGCTGCGCCTGGCGCCGGCGGCAGACCGACCACGCCGCGCCTGGCGCTGGCGGCAGGCTCGTCCTCTCCCGTCTGGCACCGGCGACAGGCCCATCGTCTCGCGTCTGGCGCCGGCGGCAAGGTTCCTGGCGCCCATCCGTGCAGTCGTCTCGTGATCTCGGGCAACGGCAACATCTTGGTCCCTTAAACCCATGTTCGGATTGTTCGAGAAACACGAGGATTCTTCCGCAAAGCCTTCTCGATTTTTTAACAAAGTTCATATTTTAAAATCTAAGTTCGAAGCCTCATTAATCAAACCCTCGAGGACGGGAAGACTACGAATCCAAGTCCATCTCGATCCCGATACTCGAGAAATCTTGGAAGACCATAAAAGGTTCGAATGATGAATGGATTTCGATTCATCGTATAAAAAGATCACGGTTATTCTAAGCACCAATCATCTCGACTATACGAGGAATTGGGATTCCTTTGGAAATGCTGAAACCTTCGAAGACTATTTTCTCGAAAAACCGTAAAAATGCCTAAAAAGTCCGACATGACCAAAACGGCCCACTTACGATTTTCCAAAAATGAAGGATAACTATGACGGTTTATCCTTATCCTCACATAAGAGATAAATGTCAAGTTTCCAGAAGATAAATGTCAAGTTTCCCGATAAACACGAAGACGGACGAAAATGGAAAAAGCCCGATTCAGCCCGAAGGAATATAGACCGTCTTAAGAGGAGTATATAAGGAGAGCTTTGGGCGAGGAGCAAATCATCACAAAATTTCCAGAGCAATTTAGCATTTATAGCAAATGCATCATTTCTTTTCTGTTTTCACTGGCGAGCTGCGACTCAACTAGGTTAGATTTAGGCGGCCGGACTAGCGGACTTTTCGACAGCTCTTGTAGCCGATTTCTTTCCCTGTTGTTCACGCTCAAACGCAAATTCGGAAATAAGATCTCTTTCGCTCTATTTTAACGATTTTTATTTTACAACTTAAATTCGCATTGATTGTGTCGTGTGTGGCCCAGCAGATATCCGGGACCTTCAGGGAAGGTTAAGTTTACTTGGCTTTCCTACAAATCAAACGAAAACACGACAGTGCGAATTTCGGTTCTCACAGTTTGGCGCTAGAAGGAGGGGGGGGGGGGTACGGATCTATCTCACTCGCAACCACACACGCTCGGTCTGATATGGCGACCAACGCTGACAACCCGCAAACGCACGACGGAGCTCCTGTCGATGCCAATGCGACCAATACTCCAGCTGGAAACGTATCAACGGTCACCACTGACACCACGATACTCGACCAGATGAAAGAGATGTTCGCCTCCGCTCAGAAACAGGCGGACGAACAAGGAAAACTCGTGGCCTCTCTCGCAAAACAGGTGGAAACCTTAACTGCAAAGGCCAAGAGCAAGGCCCCGCGAGGGATCGCAAGAGCCCGCAGTGGCAGAAGACTCGATTTCGAGACTCCGGGTGATCGAGCTGCACGTGCGGACAAGACTTCTTCAGGCCAGAACCCTGACGAATCTCTCCAACCAGGTGCGCAACCGACTACGGAGAATCTTCCACCTCCCTCTGGGGACAACGAAGAAAATGACGTCGAACGAATCAACCTGGACGTTAGCGACCGATCCGATCATTCGGACGATGACGCTGACGTTCATCATAGAAGGACCCGAAGTCAGTCTGCCCGACAGACAGTGTCCTTCGAAAAACCCATGACAGAAGAGGAAGAAGACCTCTACTAGATGGAACAGGAAGAACTCGCGGAGGATCAAACTCGGATCCATCGAAAAACGCAGGTAGTGATAGCGAGATCCACGATCTCCGCGAGTCTCTCGCAAAAACAGTAGCCGAGGTAAAAGCGGTGAAATCACAAATTCACCAGGCAACTAGTGCCGCTCTCGAGATCGATAGACTTCTCGAGGAAGCACGAAAAACGCCGTTCACCGCTCGGATCACAGAGACACGCATCTCAGACCCTGGGAAGATCAAGATTCCCGTCTACGATGGAACCACAGATCCAAAAGCACACTTACAGTCCTTCCAGATCGCGATGGGAAGATGCAAACTCCCGGAGCGTGAACGAGATGCCGGTCACTGCCTCCTCTTTGTGGAAAATCTTAGGGGCGTAGCGCTCGAATGGTTCTCTCGGCTCAAAAGAAACTCCATCGGAAGTTTCCGCCAACTAGCCTCGGCATTTCTCAAACAGTACTCCATGTTCATGGACAGAGAGACTTCCGACGTGGACTTGTGGAGTCTGACTCAAAAGGAAGACAAATCACTTCGCGACTTCATGAGAAGGTTCAAGCTAGTGATTGCCAGAGTGACGGGTATCAGCGACAAAGTCGCAATCGACGCCCCGAGGAAAACTCTCTGGTACAAGTCAAAGTTCCGAAATTGGATATTGCTGGAGAAACCACGGACGACCAAGGATACCCTCCACAAGGCAACGGACTTCATCGTCATGGAGGAAGAGATGAGAGTCCTGTCGCAAAAGCATGGACCGCAGAAAACGTCCTCAAAGAAGAAACCCTCTCGTAACGACAAGTACGTCCATCACGAAGGGGAAGACGCCCAAGGCGAGCATAACTACGCCATCAACTCGGAGCAAGGCAAAACCTCCGGAAACACCTGGACCAGGAACCAGTACAAGGATAATTCCTACTGCGAGTTCCACGAAACCAGAGGTCAGTCCACCGCGAACTGCAAGGTTCTCGGCGCCAGGCTCGCCGCAAAGCTCCTCGCCGGCGAACTGTCAAAGGTCAAGAGTATAAAGGACTTGATCCTGGAGTCCGACCGCCCAAAGACCAACAAAACTGTCTCCGAGGACCGCGCGACCAAAAGTCAATCGGGTGAGAAGCGCGGAAGGAGACGGGACGACCAAGGGAACAACAGCAGTCGCCAGAGGGTAAATATGATCATCGGAGGATCACAGTTCTATCAAGACTCTGTCTCGTCGATAAAAGCCTACGGGAGAAAAGCAGAGACGAGTTCCAACTGGCTTCCAGATAGCGATATTCCCAACCACACGATCGTTTTCGAGGAACAGGAAACTGTCGGAATCGACAAACCTCATTGCGATCCTTTGGTTATCGACCTGGTAATCCAGAATCTCGAAGTCGGCCGCATTCTCGTCGATACAGGAAGTACGGTCAACGTCATCTTCCGCGACACCCTCTACAGGATGAAGATCCCACTTGGGGAAGTCGTCCCTGAGCCAAAACCTTTGACTGGGTTTTCGGGCGTCACCTCCATGACCCTCGGGAGCATTAAGCTCCCAGTCATGGCGAAGGAAGTCACAAAGATCGTCGAGTTCGCAGTAGTCGACAACCCGGCCATCTACAATGCAATCATGGGAACCCCCTGGATCAACTCGATGAAGGCAGTACCGTCCACATATCATCTCGGCATCAAATTTCCGACTCCAACCGGAACCGCAGTAATCTGGGGTAGTCAGAAATAGTCGAGACTCTGCTACCTAGCCGAGTTCAAACTGCAAAAAGATCGGAACGCCCCTGCGGCCAAGCCAAAACGAGCAAAGGAATCACACAACATTCCTGAAGACTCGAAAAAGATGATCCAGAATCATCCGAACAGGCAACGATTCAAGACAGCGAGAAAGTCTCTGATTCCATCGCCGTAAAAGCAGACAGCTCGACCCCCGCACAAACCACCGATCCGACTAGCACGATCGGAACGGCGACACACGGGGAGGAAAAATGTCTGCAGCAACTATCAGAACTACGAGATGGCTTGATCCTCGAAAGAGGTACGTAGGCAGCTCGTCGAAACCCGGCGAGTTCAGCTATCCCCCTCACCAAAAAGGGGGGGGGGGGAGTGGGTACGTATACTCCTATACTCCCACAAAAATTCGTGCATGGACATGTACTCGAAATTTTTGAAATTTTTTCAATAAAATTCTTTCTATCTATTTTTTATGCTCACTTAATATAGTAAACGCGTAAACACTTCGGAAAAACGAAAATCATATCTTCAAAAAGAAACGCAAGACGTCGCAACTTCTGAAAAAGATAACAAAACTCGTATCATCCGCTAAAATAATCCACCTGCGACTTAAAAATAACTTACGCCCGTCGATTGGCCCCGACGGACGCACACAGAAACATTTCACTCAATACAAACTCGTAGTCAGACCTATAAGGTCCTCTTACATCCGAGAAGGATATCATAGCGCGCTACACAAGAAACCCAAAATTTTGGTTTAGCGTCTCGGATAATCTCCGAAGATAGCTCGATTCTTTTAACACAAGTCATATAAGCCGGCGACTAGTCGCGGACTTTAAACGAAAAGAATCAGGAAGAAATCACTAACAGGCAAAACGAAAGCCGATCAGTCATCGCACAGCCTTAAAGATGAGCGTACGCCTAGGTCTTGCCCTAAACCCAGTCTTGCTGGATCTTGACATCTCACAGACATAGTATCGTATACGAGATCCCAAAACATGTCTCTTATCGCTTACACCTAAAACGCTCGCTAAAAAGTAGCATACGGACCAAGCGACAAAAAAGAGTTAGGATACGAAGTGACTACTCGCATTATTTCCTCTACACTTGACGAAAGTATAAATCAAAACAAAAGACGAAATCTCGCAAATTTTTTAATTATTCATAAGGCCGTAAAAACGTCGGGATTCTAAGCCACCAACGGCCAGTCCCAAAAACATAAGAATGCAACCTCCAACGGTCGCAGAATAAACTCCTAAAAACAGCCACACACGGCCAAACATACAACTCACAAAGAAAAGTCAACATCGAGAAATCCAGACACGGAAATCCCGAATGAACCCGCAGGCTGGTCCACTTCCTCGTTCACACCTTGGGCGTTCTCGCCACCCTCGGCGTTCTCATCAGCTCCGGCCTCCACCGTATCCTCGGAAACCTCGATAGGCTCCCATAGTCTCCGGACTCTTTCTTCGACTGGAGGAACCAAGGATTCAGCATGAGCACACTCGGCCATGAAATCCTTCATCTCAGCAATCTCTGAATCAAAGGAGAAATCCGGGTTTTGAGACTTGTAAAGATTTACGACCGAGCCCCGGCACTCGCGGAAATCGCCAACAAACTTCTGAGCATCTTTGAAACATTGAAACTCAGCAGCAAACGATTCCGCCCGTCTCGCCACCTCGGCTGCGACCATCCTCCTTCCTCTCTTTTCCGCCCGAACAAAGCCTCGAGCATGAAGCTCAGCTTGCTTTGCGTTCTGCGCCTCTAACTCTTGTCGGAATCGGAAGAGCTCTCGCTCGGCTTCTTTGGTCTTGAAATTAGCAATCCTAGACTTGCGGAAACTTGAGTCAAGCGCATCACCAAACACTCTCAGTCCCTGCATAAATTCAAGATCAATAAATATACATATATACAAATTCAAAAATACGGTTTAGAAGTTCAAGGGGCAAAACCTCGTTGATCCGCTGGGAACCCTCGGTAAAAACCCGTTGCTTCTCCTCATCCTCCAGCGACTCGTCAGTAACAAACTCCGGAGGAAGGCCGTCAAAGAAATTGTTGGGGAGTGGAAAATCGCTGGCTCCGCCTTTTTCCGTTGGAATGAAACTAGGGTTTTCCCCCAACGGTGAAGGGTCTTCATAACCTTCCCCACAGTCGATTTCTTTCCCTTTACGAGATCTCTGTGTAGGAGCTTCGATAACCGTTTCGGTATCGCATGTCAGGACAGGGTCTCGGGACCGGTAAAGCTTTACCGCGTCTCGAATCCGTCCAACGGTGAAGGACTTCCAGAAAAACGGCTTTTACCGAAGGAGATCCCTCTTGACAAAAAGATCACCATGCGTATGCGCAACAATCCCGTTCACTACAAGCGAAACTTTTTCATTAAAAACTCGCACTTCCGGAATGGTGAAATAAAAAACAAGTTTTTATCGTATTACCTCGGTTGAAGTTCCATGCGTGCGAAAATAGATGGAGGCAGCTCTCCTCGACGGACTAACCACCTATTCAGACATAGAAGAAACGCTCCTGCCATAACTTAGGGTTCGAAGTAGTCCCCTGAATTATGGTCATATCCTTCTTCGGCACCATGGTGTAGTAACTATCGCTCCCCGTTGGCCGAGTGCTCCAAAGACCTTCGAAATCAGCAGGACTAAGATCGATCCCGAGCTCATAACTTGCGATCAACACGCCAAGCCAACTCTCTAAGACAAAAACACTGAGCTGGCTGATCGAAAGTTCGAAGCGACGAAGCGCACGAACAATGGTACCAGGGATCGAGAACCACATGCTGCAGTACGTAAGGAAGGCCTCGTAGCATGTAAAGAAATCTTCCAGAGGATTCCTCGCACTCTCATTGCCGATAGGAATTCGGAATTTAACTCCATCAGGAATTTGGTAAAACTCCCGAAGAGTCCTGAGATATTTACGTGAAACCGAGCTCGACGTAAAGGAAGCACCCGACAGCCTCGAAGGTCTCTTCGGAACAGGGACATCTAGCAGAGGTGGAGCCAAGCCCACAAGAGCTCGGTAATACGCGTTCTTCGCCTCCTCATCGACTAACTCTTCTTGCTTCGGATTCACCGTCACGTGGGCAGGAGAGTCATCCGAGGATGAATGGGAAGAAGAATTTCTCTTGGAGGATCTTGAAGACATTGTTCTTAAAAAAAAAAAAAAAAAAGAGAGAAAGGTTGAGAGAGATGAATTTTTCATGATGAAGTAAGAATGAATGAGATTTCTTACTCCATCCTTATAAAGGAGGTAAAATCACTATTTACCCCGACTTTCGGCAATCGATTACGTCTCTACACCTTCCCATACGGCTATACCGCAAACTAGGACCCGAAAGGCACTACGGTTCCTAGCTAGCTGGGGGGCTAACTGTTTGGGTCAAAATCGGTCAACGACGAAATCGTCACCCGAAAGTCCTCGAAAGAAAACTAAGTGACGATCGAAACCGAAAAACAGGCCGTCACTCGGAAAAACTAAGTAACATTCGAAACCGAGAAACGAATCATCACCCGACGAACTTACGGGAAGGCACGAACGGACCGTGAGCCCCGGGGATCGACGAAGGCGAGAAACAATGGCATCGGCGGACGCGGGACACGGCACGGGCGGCAGGGCGCCTGGCGCCGGCGGCAGACCGACCACACCGCGCCTGGCACCGGCGGCAGACCGACCACGCCGCGCCTGGCGCCTGCGGCAGACCGACCACACCGCGCCTGGCGCCGGCGGCAGACCGACCACGCCGCGCCTGGCGCCGGCGGCAGGCTCGTCCTCTCCCGT
This sequence comes from Brassica juncea, assembly GCA_018703725.1. NCBI lineage: Eukaryota > Viridiplantae > Streptophyta > Magnoliopsida > Brassicales > Brassicaceae > Brassica > Brassica juncea. The sequence goes on from CM031941.1 coordinate 36,017,832, forward strand.
CTGGCGCCGGCGGCAAGGGTCCTGGCGCCCATCCGTGCAGTCGTCTCGTGATCTCGGGCAACGGAAACATCTTGGTCCCTTAAACCCATGTTCGGATTGTTCGAGAAACACGACGATTCTTCCGCAAAGCCTTCTCAATTGTTTAACAAAGTTCATATTTTAAAATCTAAGTTCGAAGCCTCATTACTCAAACCCTCGAAGACGGGAAGACTACGAATCCAGGTCCATCTCGATCCCGATACTCGAGAAATCTCGGAAGACCATAAAAGATTCGAATGATGAATGTATTTCGATTCATCGTATAAAACGATCACGGTTATTCTAAAAACAAATCATCTCGACTATACGAGGAATTGGGATTCCTTCGGAAATGCCGAAACCTTCGAAGACTATTTTCTCGAAAAACCGTAAAAATGCCTAAAAGCCCGACATGACCAAAACGGCCCACTTACGATTTTCCAAAAGGAAGGATAACTATGACGGTTTATCCTTATCCTCATATAAGAGATAAATGTCAAGTTTACAGAAGATAAATGTCAAGTTTTCCGAAGATAAATGTCAAGTTTCCCGATAAACACGAAGACGGACGAAAATGGAAAAAGCCCGATTCAGCCCGAAGGAAGATAGACCGTCTTAAGAGGAGTATATAAGGAGAGCTTTGGGCGAGGAGCAAATCATCACAAAATTTCCAGAGCAATTTAGCAATTAGAGCAAATTCAGCATTTCTTTTCTGTTTTCACTAGCGAGCTGCGACTCAACTAGGTTAGATTTAGGCGGCCGGACTAGCGGACTTTTCGACAGCTCTTGTAGCCGATTTCTTTACCTGTTGTTCACGCTCAAACGCAAATTCGGAAATAAGATCTCTTTCACTCTATTTTTACGATTTTTTTTTTACAACTTAAATTCGCATTGATTGTGTCGTGTGTGGCCCAGCAGATATCCGGGACCTTCAGCGAAGGTTAAGTTTACTTGACTTTCCTCCAAATCAAACGAAAACTCGACAGTGCGAATTTCGGTTCCCACAATAGTCAATGCAAACCTAACTAGCGAAGAGCTAACTTTGTTGCTTAATAAGCTGCGCAAGTATCGCAAGGCTCTCGGGTATTCTCTCGATGAAATTCCTGGAATCTCGCCCGATTTATGCATGCATAGGATACACTTGGAAGACGAGTCGAAATCATCTATTGAGCATCAAAGAAGACTGAATCCAAACCTGAAAGATGTGGTGAAGAAAGAGATAATGAAGCTTCTGGAAGCAGGAATTATCTATCCAATTTCAGACAGCAACTGGGTTAGTCCGGTACATGTGGTTCCCAAGAAAGGAGGAATTACAGTGGTAAAGAATGATAGAAACGAGCTGATCCCTATGAGGACTGTTACTGGGCACATGATGTGCATAGATTACAGGAAGCTCAACGCTGCTACGAGAAAAGATCATTTCCCTCTACCCTTCATAGATCAGATGTTAGAAAGGCTTGCACACCACAAGTATTACTGCTTTTTAGACGGGTATTCAGGATTTTTCCAAATTCCTATCCATCCGGACGACCAAGAAAAGACCACATTCACTTGTAGATATGGTACCTTCGCATACCGCAGGATGCCCTTTGGGCTTTGTAATGCTCCTGCTACCTTCCAAAGATGTATGATGTCCATCTTTACAGATATGATCGAGGATTTCATGGTAGTCTTTATGGATGATTTCTCGGTCTATGGATCTGATTTTACATCATGCCTTAACAACTTGTGCAAAGTATTAGAAAGATGTGAGGAGAAGAATCTTGTCCTCAATTGGGAGAAGTGTCACTTTATGGTCAATGATGGAATTGTTTTGGGGGCACAAGGTCTCGTCAGCCGGTATAGAAGTAGATCGAGCTAAAATCGAAGTAATGACCAGTCTGCCGACACCTTCCAACGTAAAAGACGTGAGGAGTTTTCTTGGGCACGCTGGTTTCTACAGGAGATTCATAAATGACTTTAGCAAAATAGCTAGACCCCTAACAACTCTTCTGTGCAAAGAAGTAAAATTCAGCTTTACCCCAGAATGTTTAAAAGCTTTTGAGGGGATCAAGTCAGCTTTAGTAACCGCCCCTATCGTCCAAGCCCCTTCGAAATAATGTGAGACGCAAGCGATTTCGCTGTACTATGCTACTATGCTAGTAAGACTCTCGATGATGCACAAAGTAATGCTCGTCGGAGATCCATCGGTCGATGCTCGTCGGAGTCCATCGATCGATCGGTGTTGGCGTACATCGATCGATGTTCATGTCCGGACATCGGTCGATACCAGTGGTTGCCGCCAATACTCATGGAACTTTTGATCTGGAAGTCTCCCTCTTGCAGCTTCTCATGCTTCACCACTCTCCAAAAATCATCTTCTATGATAGCATTAACGTTGTGGCCTGTTGCTTCTTCTCCAGTCCCTTTTCCTAAAGCTTCCTGCTTCTTAACAGCTTCTCCTGTCTGATTCACCTGGGTCTCTAGTTTCTTCACATGAGTACTCAAAGCATCAAGCTTTGTGTTCAAAGTTGTGTAGACAGCATCGATCTTTCCATTGAAGTTCACCACTAACTGCTGCTGGCTTTCAAGAACTTTGTTGAGCATGTCTTCTAGCTTTCCTTCTGGGGTTGGTGTGGGTGGCTTCATGTAAGATGAGTTTCCATAAGTCCTTTTGTTGTTGGGGTTGATGCTGTTGAAGTTTCCTCTTTGTCCTGCGAAGTTGGTTTCCAGATCTCTGAAATCCATTTCCATTGATCCAGTTGACTTCTGCTTCTATGTAGTCATCTTCTTCATCAGCTTCTGCATCCTCCACTGAGCAAATTTGCTTGTTTAGCAGTTTCTGAAAGTTGTCAAGTGTAGCTTGTACCTCATTTATCTATTCCTTTCCAAGGAACGCTGCAGATCTTGCTTTTACAATGTTCTTCGTGCTGTTGTTTGATGCTAGGTTGTCTATTAGCTTCACAGCATTTTCAGGATTCCTTGTGGTGAAGTTGCCTTCACTCGCAGTGTCTAGAGCAATCTGATATTTCAGCGCGATGCCTCTGAAGAAAGTGCAGAGCAGTTGCACCTTGTTGAATCTATGGTGTTGACAATCTCGCTGGTAAGACTTGAATCTGATCCAGGTATCCTTGAATGACTCTCCAGGATCCTGGTTAAATGTGGCAATTTTCCTCCTTAAGTCTTCAGCGCGCGCATCATCAAAGAAGTTACGCAAACATGCGTTTTTGATGTCGCTCCAGGATGTAAGAGATCCTGGTGGTAGATGCTTATGCCACTGTAAAGCTTCTCCAGATAAAGAGTGTTTGAAGAGCTTACAGAGAAGGTCGTCCACAGGGACTCCATTGGCTTTGATAGCTGATATGAGATCCTCGAACCTCTCTAGATGGTCAATGGGATGCTCATTGGACAGCCCACAGTAGGGTGTCCGTCCCACAAGGGTGTAATACTGCGGCTTGAGCTCGAAATCGCCTCTCTGAATAGCAGGGGGACGAATGGCTGATCTGTTGGTGTAGAACTGATCTGGACGGTTGTAGTCAGCTAGTGTTCGAGCAGCCTCTTCTACAGGTTGAACAGCCCCTGTAGGTGCAGTTGAACAGCTCCTGTAGGTGCAGTTTCTGGCTCAGGGATTACTTCATTCTGAGCATTGAGTTTCTGACCTGCTTCATTACGAAGGTGACCTTCTTGGTCACGCAAGTCTCCATTCTCATCTCGTATGAGAATAATAGGCGCAACCATGTCTCGCGGAACTGTATCGATCGATATACAGATAGGTGTATCGATCGATGTCGGATGAAATGTGTCGGTCGATGGTGAAGTAGTGTCGGTCGACGGGAAGATGCGAGTATCGGTCGACGAAGACGGTGTCTCGGTTGGCAGGGGTGCGTCGGTATCGGTCGACAAGCAGTTGATGGTGTCGATCGATGCGGAACGGATTTCCTTTCGGATTGAACGTTTCAAGCTAGCAGGGTCTTCTGAGAACAAAAGTTCAGATTCCTTGTTGCTTCTGGTACTGCTGGACATGTACCTGAAAAGACAAGAAAAAATTGTGTCAGAAAAAAAATTAAAATAGAAATAAAAATAACCTGGACCTAATCAGATTAGATCCTATTGTATCAAAGTTCCCCGGCAACGGCGCCAAATATGATATCACTCAAATTACCCTAAGGAGTGACTTTATTTTCAAATAAGAGGTTCAGTTGTAGTACTTAGGGATCGAATCCACAGAGAGCTAGTGTACAAATAAGATGCAATCTTAGTGATTATGCTAGGTTGAAAATGGTTTAAAAGTAAATTGCAGGTTTGTTGAGTAATGGTAAGATTACTCAGTGGAAAGTATTTGGTTTTAAAGCAATAAAGAAAAGTAGTTAGATTCAGGGTAGGTATTCAAGAATTCAGGATTATAAATACTATAAAGGCTAACAAGTTGCTTGCATGATATGTCAGAGCTCAACACTTATTAAATGAATCCATCAGCTCTCGCATTATTTAGACCATCTATTACTTAGATGCTAAATGGTATTTGTGGTCAGCTATCTTGCTGACAGTATCGATCGATGGTTCGATAGGAATATCGACCGATACACCTCTAGCTACGTCGATCGATTACTCTATAGGAGTATCGATCGATACGGCTCTAAGCAAGCTTTATGCGCGAGGTGATACAATGCTCACCATGATCTTAGATCAGCTTTCGCATATCTCAAGAGGGTCATAGCATTTTTAGGATGTTATCAGTAGTTGCATGTAATAAACAATGCAATCCAAGTTCATGTTCTAGGTAGCTAAGCTAGAAAAGCTTTAGTGAACAATCCTAACAATAAATATCAGAACTATAGCAATTATAGGCTGGGGCTAATCCCTCATATCCTATTTAAACCCTAAATCTAACAAATGAATCTACTCAGACATGGCTAAGTAGTTCATAGCAACAAGGTAATAATAGAAATTCATAGATCTATTAGACGGTGAACACTTAGGTCCCAATCACAAATATCTTTGGATCTCTCCTCTAGATCTAGAATCCTATAACCTTTGTTAAGAAGAACAAATAAAGAACTGAATAGAACTTTATTGAGAACAAATCGGTTGATTCTTGCGGAATGGACTCCACTCCTTGGAAAAAAGTTCATGCCTTCCAAATGATCAGACTCTTCTTCAATATCTTCAAGTAACTCAGCTTCTTCAAGCTCAGATGACCCGGTCTCATGTGAACTCTCGGTGCTCTTGACCACATTCTCGTCTTCAAAGTTGGAATCAGACTCCGACTCGCTGGATGAGCTCGATTCACTTGACCCATCATAACCGGCTGCTCTGGCTGCTTGCCCAACTCTTCTTAACCGTACCACATTCCTCATTCTCAATCCACTTCCACCCTGTCGATTACCAACACCAGAAACTGCAACACAAGGTAAAGGGTAAGGTCCTAAATTCTCAGAAACTAATCTAACCTAACATACCTAGTTCTAAGCAGAGGACGTGCTAGTTCCCTAGTGATGTTGTTTGCGACTCCTTTTGACTCGATAAAACATTTGAAAACCCGCAAACGAAAGCACGGTATCTCAACCATGCTCTGATACCACAATCTGTAACACCCCCGGACCATCCTAGACCGGACTAACCCGGAACGTCCTGGAAGTGCCACAAGTCGGCGAGTACTGCAGTCAGTCCGGTCAAAACTTCAAAACAAATTCGAAGTCTCGACCAGTCCGACCACAATAACGCCTGATAGACCATATATTTGACCCGATTTTACCCCTGATATCTGAGTGTTTTAGGATATATCTAGTATGTTTTGGAGTCTTTTTAGCATATTTTCAAGTTCAGGAGCATTTGGAAGAAAGATGATGTTTTAGGAGCATTTTGGAGCACTTTAGAGATCTCACCCGAGGAGGCCATATCGACCCCCTCAGGGTCGACACGAAGAGAGATGTGGGAAACGAAATTTACAACGTCGATTTTAATGAATAAAAACGGAGGAAAGCCAAGTTAACCCGACTTTCCCTGAAGTTCCGGATTCTCTGCGACAGCCAACGACAAGTGATCGAATAAATGCGGAAAAGGTTTTGTTAAGATTTGGGACTGGACCTTAAGAAAGGCTGCCTACGTACCCCTTTCGAGGATTAAGTCGGACGTAGTTCAGTTAGAAAGAATTGAACAAGAGATCGAACCGTCTGGGCGGGTTCGTCTAGTATAAGTGTTTGTCATAGAAACAGGCATGTCGAAGATAACGCCTCGGGTTTCTATGTGCGGAGCTCTTAAGTAAAAGAATTGTCCGATCCTTCCGAGAGGAGCGGAGATTTGCGAGCAGGAGGCGGCCAGACGTTCTAGGGCCTGCTTTGCTAGTCTAACCGCCAAAATTCTAAGTTCTGTCAGCTAACAGGAGCTCTCAAGGTCTCCAATCTAGAATTTTTGGATCCCTTTCTCTTCTGCTCCAGCCCTCCTTATATAGTGGCTTTAGGTCGGTGGCCCATTTAACCTTTCGCCTTTGGGCCCAAGTTTATCTCTTTTGGAAATATTCCAATTTCCGTCAATCTTCGTAGTTATCCTCGAGCATTAACATTTATCCGCAGAAACTTAGCATTTATCCTACTTCCGCGAGTTACGATAAATTGTCATAGCTCCTATCGGGCTTGGGCCTCCAAAATCGTAAGTGAGCCCGTGGACAAGTTTCAAGCCCTCGAACGTTCGTACGATTTCTCGGAAAGATTATCTTTTCCGCAAAATAAATCGTATAGCCTAAGGAATCGATTTTCGAGTTGATCGTCCCTGTTTTACATGATACATTTTGCGGAAGAACCAACCTTCCTAGCTCTAGTTGTAACACTTCGAGGATAACTCCAATCGAGTTGAACCGAGGAACGTTAGGTTCGTAGCGAAGGTGCTATGACTTCACGGAAGCCACAAGGTGCGATCTAAATCGGACGAGCTGGGAATAGACTGGATGCACTGGTGCCCGGGGCCAGCACGGGGGAGCTGGTGCGCGGCTCCCGGGGCCAGCACGGGCGAGCCAGCGCCCGGCGCCCGGGGCCAGCACGGGCGAGCCGGCGCTGTGGGAACCGAAATTCACACCGTCAATTTTAATGAATAAGATTGCGGAGAAAAGCCAAGTTAACCCGACTTTCCTTGAAGGTCTGGATTCTCTGCGACAGCCAACGACAAGTGACCGAATAAATGCGGAAAAAGATTTGTTAAGATTTGAGACTGGACCTTAAGAAAGGCTGCCTACGTACCCCTTTCGAGGATCAAGTCGGACGTAGTTCAGTTAGAAAGAATTGAACAAGAGATCGAACCGTGTGGGCGGGTTCGTCTAGTATGGGCGTTTGTCATAGAAACGGGCATGTCGAAGATAACGCCTAGGGTTTCTATGTGCGGAGCTCTTAAGTAAAAGAATTGTCCGATCCTTCCGAGAGGAACGGAGATTTGCGAGCAGGAGGCGGCCAGACGTTCTAGGGCCTGGTTCGTCTAATATGAGCGTTGGTCATAGAAGCGGGCATGTCGAAGATCATGCCTAGGGTTTCTATGTGCGGAGCTCTGAGTAAAAGTATAGTTAGATCCTTCCGAGAGGAACGTGGGTCTGCGGAGAAGATAAAACTAGAACAAGAGGCGGCCAGACGTTCTGAGTCCTGCCTCGCTGGTCTAACCGCCTAAGTTCTAAGTTCTCTAAGCTAGCAGGAGTTCTCTAAGTCTAGATTCTAGGATTTTCGGATCCCCTTCTCTTCTGCCCTTGCTCTCCTTATATATCCACTCCAAGGTCGGTTTGCCTTAGGATGATGGACCTCGCCTTTGGGCCCAAGCTTATCTCTTCAGGAAGTATTCCATTTTCGTCGATCTTTGTAATTATCCTCGAGTTTTCGGTGACTTGATGTTTATCCGATGTTCGGGATATCGGACAAACCGTCATAGCCTGATTGGGCCTGAATTCCTAAATTCGTAAGTTAGTCCGTGGACTTGTCTTAAGTCGTTAAACGTTTTATACGATTTCTCGGAAAGACTATCTTTCTCGTAAAATAAACCGTATAACCTAAAGGATCGATGTTCAAGTTAATCGACCTTGTTTTATACGATATCTTCTACGAGAAATCCAATCATTCTAGTTTTTGTCGTAAAACATCGAGGACGATTCCAATCGAGTCGTAGGATGTTTATTCCGTAGCCGTGATCGTCCCAAACTCATGATGATTGATCCAAACAAGCCAAGATGGGATCAGACCGAACACGATGGGACCGAGACCAGGACGAAGGCCGTCGACCGGCGCCAGGCCGGGGTGCCGCCGGCGCCAGGGCCGGGGTGCCGCCGGCGCCAGGCCAGCCCGTGCGACGGGTGCCGCCGGCGCCAGGCCGGCCCGCGTCACGGGTGCCGCCGGCGCCAGGCCAGCCCGCGTGACGGGTGCCGCCGGCGCCAGGCCGGGTGCCGCCGGCGCCAGGCCAGCCCGGGTGACGGGTGCCGCCGGCGCCAGGCCGGGTGCCGCCGGCGCCAGGCCAGCCCGTGCGACGGGTGCCGCCGGCGCCAGGCCGGGTGCCGCCGGCGCCAGGCCGGGTGCCGCCGGCGCCAGGCCTGCCCGTGCGACGGGTGCCGCCGGCGCCAGGCCGGGTGCCGCCGGCGCCAGTCCAGCCCGTGCGACGGGTGCCGCCGGCGCCAGGCCGGGTGCCCGCCGGCGCCAGGCCGGCCCGCGTCACGGGTGCCGCCGGCGCCAGGCCAGCCCGCGTGTCGGGTGCCGCCGGCGCCAGTCCGGCCCGCGTGGCGCGTGCCGCCGGCGCCAGGCCGGGGTGCCGCCCGCACCAGGCTGTAGATCTCGGAGAGGGCTTCGATTTGATATCTTGATCGTTTTCTGGTTCCTCACGGTTTGAGAGAACGACCTCTTCGAAGTTTCGAGGCAGATTCTTTTATGTTTAGGGTTTTTGTGGTGATCGAATCTTGATGTCCTTGGGCGAGCGGACCGATCTTTCCTGGGACTCTCGTCCGCGCACGCCCGTAGTCTTCCGATCTCACAGAGAGTGGATATTCCAATTTGAGAAAATCTCGTATAACTTCTTTTCAAATTATCCGAGACTTTTTGTTTCAAGAAATACTTTCTAGAGACTTTCAGTTATTGATTCCGTCGTGACCGATTTTGACACCAACAGTTAGCCCCCCAGCTCGTTAGAACCTTTGTGATGTTCTTGCGAGCGATAAGACATGTCAGGTAAGATAGGCGGAATTAATGGTTGAAAGGCTCCGTTGAAAGTGGTAAGATTGGGGCTGCGCCTTTCGAAGGCTGCCTACGTACCCTTGGTGTAGGGATCAAGCCTTCCGTAGTTCGTTTTGGAGTTTAAGACCCTTGTGATCTGTTTTCCGGCGAGACTTATATGGTCTGGTTATGTGTCATGAGAGTCTTTCGAGCATGATGCTGTTGATGTATTTGTTTTTCGATTATTTATGAACTTCAGTTTTTTCGAAGTATGAGAAAGAGGGTGTGAGTTGTCGTCTCATTCCTAGTTCCCTGATGATCACCGTACCTATTGTTTGCATAAAGCGAGATTTTCCGAGGTTTACCGATTAACGCGGAAAGTTCGTGAAACGAATAGGCTTAAGTGAAGAGACAAATTTTTGGATCTCGTATACCATACTATGTCTGTGAGATGTCAAGATCCAGCGTGGCTGGGTTTAGGGCAAGACCTAGGTTTACTCTCGGACTGAGGCTTTGCGATGACAAATCGGCTTTCGGTTTGCCTGTTTGCGATTTTAACCTGACTCGTACCGTTTAAAATCCGCGAATTGTTGTCGGCTTATATGATTTGTCTGGGCGTGAGTCGAGCTACTTCCTTTACGAAGAGCTAGACCAAAATTTTGGATTTCTTGTATAGCGCGCTATGTTTATCCTTGTCGGATGTAAGAGAGCCTACCCCTTGAAGGGCGGCTATTTGTCTGTTTAGGACGTTAGAGTTCGTTTGTTGTGATCAGCAACAACGAAATGATGCCAGTTTAGAGGCCTGTTACCGTTTAGAGGTGTGTTTGTATGTTTTGAGTTCTAGAGACGAGGATTTCGTCTGGAACGTTTTGAGGAAAAGAATGTCCTTCGAGCGTTCGCGACGTCTCGCAGTGCTGAAGGTCGAGTTTCCCTTGTGCCGCATTTCGTGGTTGAAATGTTCGCGGGCTTTGGAGATGTTTTGCGAATGTTCGCAGCCAAAAACTGTTGTTTCGGTTTAGACGCAGGACCAAGAGGTCGCGTAAGTTCGACCCAGGGAGAAGCGTCTACATTCACAGTGCTTCGTGAAGTGTTGGCCTTCCGGGATTTGTTTGTATATATTAAGGATGACTCGTATAACTCTTGGAGCCTTGTCACGAGTGTTTCTTTTCATGCAGTGTTTACGGGGCGTATAGAACTTAATCGATTGACGATGAGTTTGAATCTTCCGTTAACCAGATGGTTGTTAGGACTGAGTTTTGGTATGGAGAGTTTATCGTATGATTTCCGATTCTGGGTTATGTGACAAATTTCTTGCGTAATAGTCACTTGGCGTTCTATGAACAAATCGTGGATTGTTGTTTTTAGCCGTTAAGTGATTGGAGCGGTGGTCGCTCAGTAGCTTTGGATTGGCATGGAGGCTAGATGCAGCCGTATCGCCAAGGAAGTTGTTTGGTAAACGATCAGACCATGACCCTTATTAAGGTCATGTTAGTTTACGATTGTCCTTAATGCGGATGCCGAATTCAGGTCCGGGCTTTACGGAAGGGCGTAGTTGGCCGAGGGCCAAATAGCGTTTGCCGAGATAGACATGCCAAGCATAGTGGAGTTTTCTGAGTTACGGCTGATGGCTTTTAGAAACGATCTTCCACTTTAGGTTTCAGTTACACGATGAATGGTTCGTATAAAAATTTTTTTGTTATACGAAAGTAATGGATGACCGGTTTCATGGAGATAAAAAATCGCAGATTGTTAAAGTAGCGATGTTTCCGCGGATTACACGGGAGATGTTTCCGCTATGATTTTGACCTTTGGACGAAAGCTGCTTCGAACTACTTATGGAGTTTTACCAAAGGTTATTTCGTTATTTTCTTAGTTCACCGTCGTGCTATTAGTCCGACGTTGGTACACGTTTCTAGTCGCGAGTTTGCGACGAAAGACGACGTAGAGTTTTCAAGACTATGTTTGTAACGGTTGGGCTATGCCGTTAGCGTTTTTTAGACGAATCTTATTGCTGCGAGAGTTTTGCTTTGTCAAAAGCGTTGTCTTGATGCTGAAGCCAAAATTTTTCGAAGATGGGATTATACGGATATAGTATACGTACCTACTTCCCTTTTCTTTTTACGAAAGAAAACGGGTTAGCCGTTCTTCCGAAGGCTTGTGTACGTTTTTTCTTTCTTTTAGGAAGCGGGATGAGTATGCTTTTAGAACGCGTGGCGATCGTTTCTCGGTTTTTCGAGAGACTAGATCGGTTTGCATGTTATGCCTGGACAATCAAGGAACGATGGAACAAGACTGGAAATTTTGCCTAAGATTTAGCTTGCTAGACTATCCACCTAGGTCCTAAGTTCCCTAAATTCTACGGCAGTTTTTCAAGACGTTTTTGTTCCTGTCCTACAAAGAATTAAAACCTTTACAAAAATTTTCGAGAAAATAGTCTTTTGAAGGTTTCGGCATTTCTGAAGGAATCCCATTTCCTCGTATAGTCGAGACGATTGGTGTTTAGAATAACCGTGATCGTACCAAACTCACGAAGAATAATCCGAACAAGCCAAGAGGGGATCGGACCGAGCACGATGGGACCGAGACCAGGACGTGGACCGTGGACCGACGCCAGGCCGACCCACGTCCCGCGTGCCGCCGGCGCCAGGCCGACCCGCGTCCCGCGTGCCGCCGGCGCCAGGCCGGCCCGCGTGACCGGTGCCGCCGGCGCCAGGCCGGGGTGCCGCCGGCGCCAGGCTGGCCCGCGTCCCGCGTGCCGCCGGCGCCAGGCTGGCCCGCGTGACGTGTGCCGCCGGCGCCAGGCCGGGGGGCCGCCGGCGCTAGGCTAGCCCGCGTCCCGCGTGCCGCCGGCGCCAGGCCGGCCCGCGTGACGGGTGCCCCCGGCGCCAGGCCGGGGTGCCGCCGCGCCAGGCTGGCCTGCGTCCCGCGTGCCGCCGGCGCCAGGCCGACCCGCGTCCCGCGTGCCGCCGGCGCCAGGCCGGGTGCCGCCGGCGCCAGGCCAGCCCGCGTCCCGCGTGCCGCCGGCGCCAGGCCATCCTGCCGTCTGTGGGTTTTTTTGTTGTTCGATCTTTCCCCGTTAGTCATTTGCGGGAAATCTTCGAGTTCGGGAAGATCTTTAGCCGTAGATTTCGAGATAATCGTTTCTAATCCAACAAGACTCCTCGAGTATCGGGATTGAGATGGACTTGGATTCGTAGACTTCCCGTTTTCGAGGGTTTGAGGCTTCGAACTTAGATTTTAAAATACGAACTTTGTTAAAAAAATTGAGAAGGCTTTGCGGAAGAATCGTCGTGTTTTTCGAACAATCCGAACATGGGTTTAAGGGACCAAGATGTTGCCGTTTCCCGAGATCACGAGACGACTGCATGGATGGGCGCCAGGACCCTTGCCGCCGGTGCCAGGCCGGCCCGCGTGTCGCGTGCCGCCGGCGCCAGGCCGGGGTGCCGCCGGCGCCAGGCCGGCCCGCGTGTCACGTGCCGCCGGCGCCAGGCCGGGGTGCCGCCGGCGCCAGGACGGCCCGCGTGTCGCGTGCCGCCGGCGCCAGGCCGGCTCGTGTGACGCGTGCCGCCGGCGCCAGGCCGGCTTGCCGCCCGTGCCGTGTCCCGCGTCAGCCGATGCTGCTGCTGCTCGCCTTTGTCGATCCCCGGGGCTCCACGGACTCAAAGATCAAGTTACGAAAACTCAGGCAAAGATGCATGGTACTGAGACAGGATCGGTCTCGTCCTATGACGGGACAGAGAGGTCCTTCTCATGGGCGAGGTGGTCGAGACAGTGATATTGTTTTCTTCGTAAAATCTCAATGGAAGCTCCGATTGAGACGAAACGAAAACCATCTTGACCTAGACTCAAAGGAGAGTAAAGTGAGGTTTCCACAGGCGAGGTTGCCATGGGCGAGGTAACCTTGGTGATGGTTGTTCTCGTCCACGGGCGAGGTGGCCGGGAGAGTGATTTTGTTTCCTTCGTAAAATCTCAACGGAAACTCCGATTGAGATGAAACGAAAGCCATTTTGACCTAGACACAAAGGGGAACAAAGTGGGCTCCTACTAAGGCGGACTGGGAAGACTGATCTTACCCTATGGCAAGTCGTCCTAGTAAGATTAAGCTCCGACCTCCTTTCGTTTTCCCGTTTATTCCTCGAGAGTTGTTTGTAAGAAGTATGGCAGTGGGAATCGGTGAACCGATTTGCCGTGCTTCTGTTCTGCGAGTAATATAGGGTTTTCCCATGGTTTCGAGGAGAATAAGTTTTATTTTTCCGAGAGGTTCTCGAAAGAAACGTTTTTCGTAGAAACCTTGCTCGTTGCGATTTCTCTAACTTGGTAACAAGACGAATTTTTGGGGTTTGATAGATTTTATCGTTACCCTTTCTGTTTAGATAGAGAAATTGCGAGCTCGTTTTCGTGCTCTTCCTGTGGCGGAAAGCCGCGGCTAGGTTTTGATTTGCTCGAGCACCGTGGCGTTTGCGTAAGCCTTGGCCGTAGGAACAGTCGCTGCTGGTGTTGTTTTACCATCGTTGACGCAAACTGCAACTTTTTCTTTCATATTTCCGGACATCGGTTCGATCAAGCGCTTTGCGGCCGTATGAGTAAGAGTAATCCGTCCCCCCCTCCTTCTAGCGCCAAACTGTGGGAACCGAAATTCACACCGTCAATTTTAATGAATAAGATTGCGGAGGAAAGCCAAGTTAACCCGACTTTCCTTGAAGGTCCGGATTCTCTGCGACAGCCAACGACAAGTGACCGAATAAATGCGGAAAAAGAATTGTTAAGATTTGAGACTGGACCTTAAGAAAGGCTGCCTACGTACCCCTTTCGAGGATCAAGTCGGACGTAGTTCAGTTAGAAAGAATTGAACAAGAGATCGAACCGTGTGGGCGGGTTCGTCTAGTATGGGCGTTTGTCATAGAAACGGGCATGTCGAAGATAACGCCTAGGGTTTCTATGTGCGGAGCTCTTAAGTAAAAGAATTGTCCGATCCTTCCGAGAGGAACGGAGATTTGCGAGCAGGAGGTGGCCAGACGTTCTAGGGCCTGGTTCGTCTAATATGAGCGTTGGTCATAGAAGCGGGCATGTCGAAGATCATGCCTAGGGTTTCTATGTGCGGAGCTCTGAGTAAAAGTATAGTTAGATCCTTCCGAGAGGAACGTGGGTCTGCGGAGAAGATAAAACTAGAACAAGAGGCGGCCAGACGTTCTGAGTCCTGCCTCGCTGGTCTAACCGCCTAAGTTCTAAGTTCTCTAAGCTAGCAGGAGTTCTCTAAGTCTCGATTCTAGGATTTTCGGATCCCCTTCTCTTCTGCCCTTGCTCTCCTTATATATCCACTCCAAGGTCGGTTTGCCTTAGGATGATGGACCTCGCCTTTGGGCCCAAGTTTATCTCTTCAGGAAGTATTCCATTTTCGTCGATCTTTGTAATTATCCTCGATTTTTCGGTGACTTGATGTTTATCCGATGTTCGGGATATCGGACAAACCGTCATAGCCTGATTGGGCCTGAATTCCTAAATTCGTAAGTTAGTCCGTGGACTTGTCTTAAGTCGTTAAACGTTTTATACGATTTCTCGGAAAGACTATCTTTCTCGTAAAATAAACCGTATAACCTAAAGGATCGATGTTCAAGTTAATCGACCTTGTTTTATACGATATCTTCTACGAGAAATCCAATCATTCTAGTTTTTGTCGTAAAACATCGAGGACGATTCCAATCGAGTCGTAGGATGTTTATTCCGTAGCCGTGATCGTCCCAAACTCATGATGATTGATCCAAACAAGCCAAGATGGGATCAGACCGAACACGATGGGACCGAGACCAGGACGAAGGCCGTCGACCGGCGCCAGGCCGGGGTGCCGCCGGCGCCAGGCCGGGGTGCCGCCGGCGCCAGGCCAGCCCGTGCGACGGGTGCCGCCGGCGCCAGGCCGGCCCGCGTCACGGGTGCGGCCGGCGCCAGGCCAGCCCGGGTGACGGGAACCGCTGGCGCCCGTGGCCAGCACGGGCGAGCCGGCGCCCGGCGCCCGAGGCCAGCACAGGGCGAGCCGGCGCCCGGCGCCAAGGGCCAGCACGAGCGAGCCGGCGCCCGGGGCCAGCACGGGCGAGCCGGCACCCGGTGCCCGGGGCCAGCACGGGCGAGCCGGCGCCCGGCGCCCGGGGCCAGCACGGGCGAGCCGGCGCCCGGTGCCCGGTGCATGCACGGGCGAGCCGGCGCCCGGCGCCCGGTGCAAGCACAGGCGAGCCGGCGCCCGGCGCCCGGTGCAAGCACGGGCGAGCCGGCGCCCGGCGCCCGGTGCCATCACGGGCGAGCCGGCGCCCGGCGCCCGGTGCCAGCACAGGCGTTCTGAAGATCTCGGCGAGGGCTTAGATTTGATATCTTGATCGTTTTCTGGTTCCTCACTGTTTGCGAGAACAACCTCTTTGAAGTTTCAAGGCAGATTCTAAGTCGGACAGGCCGGGAATAGGCTGGAAGCGCCGACACCCGGGGCCAGGACACGGACGCTCGCGCCGGCGCCCGGAACTAGCATGGGCGAGCCGGCGCCCGGTGCCCGGTGCCAGCACGGGCGAGCCGGCGCCCGGCGCCCGGTGCCAGCATGGGCGAGCCGGCGCCCGGTGCCAGGACAGGCGAGCCAGCACCCGGCGCCCGGTGCCAGCACGAGCGTTTTGAAGATCTCGGCGAGGGCTTCGATTTGATACCTGATCGTTTTCTGGTTCCTCACGGTTTGAGAGAACGACCTCTTCGAAGTTTCGAGACAGATTCTTTTGTATTTAGGGTTTTTGTGGTGATCGAATCTTGACGCCCTTGGGCGAGCAAACCTTGATTGAGTTGATCCGCCTTTTTTCGTACCGATCTTTCCGGGGACTCTCGTACGCGCACGCCCGTCGTCTTCCGATCTTACTTTCAAGAAGTGTTTCACGAAGAACCCATAAGTAAAAAATAATCCTAGCTGTTGATTTCGAGATAACCATTTTCGACCCCACCAGAGAGTGGATATTCTAATTTGAGAAAATCTCGTATAACTTCTTTTCAAATTATACGAGACTTTTTGTTTCAAGAAATACTTTCCAGAGACTTTCAGTCATTGATTCCGTCGTGGCCTATTTTGACCCCAACAAGAGATGCATCGATCGATACACATCCTGTGTTATCGATCGATATTTGAGCCGCGGAAGCCCATTTTGGTCATAGCCGACTTGAAGCCCAAGCAATCATCTATTTACCAGAATGCCCCCGACGAGTTTTAACCTAATTATTCCTAAGAATTTAAGCCTTGCCTAAGTGTTTTGGCAAAGACACAGTTTTTCATTTAGCTTTTACATAGTTTCTTCTACCTTTTCTTAGTTCTTTGTTTTGTGAGAGAGAGAGAGAGTTACAAATTGAGAGCTTTCTTGAACACCTTTGTTTCTATATATTCTATCTATGCAGTTTTATATTATTGTTATGATGTTCTACTCAGCCATGTCTGAGTAAACACCCTCGTTGGATATAGGATTCAAATAGGTTGAGGGATTAGCCCCAAATATGAATACTTGAGCATGTGATATTCATCTTAGAATATTGTTCTTAATGCTTGTGGGGGAGTAGCTAACCTATGCATGAATACAGAGATAATATCCTTGGATCTATCTTCTCTGAGCTAAGAATTTGCTGGGAACAAGCGACAGCTGACTTGGCAAATTCTCTAGTGAACTGTATTCAACCACACGCTTAAAACTCGCTAGTAGCGTATCAATCGATACTCCTAAAGAGTCATAGATCGATATACGCGAGGAATCATCGATCGATAAGTGCAATGGCAGGTCGATCGACGCCTTTCGGTGATTCTCAACGTGGAGTCTCATTGATTCTAGTGTAAGATAGTCGGCGACGACAGTCGGGCTATTGCATCGTTGGGTTCTTTAATATCATACAAGCATCTCATATAAGCATTCATACTATTATAATCCTGATAACCTGAATAGTAATTGATATCACTCAAATTACCCTAAGGAGTGACTTTACTCTCTCAAATAAGAGGTTCAGTTGTAGTACTTAGGGATCGAATCCATAGAGAGCTAGTGTACAAATAAGATGCAATCTTAGTGACTATGCTACGTTGAAAATGGTTTAAAGTAAATTGCAGGTTTGTTGAGTAATGGTAAGATTACTCAGTTGAAAGGTTTTTGGTTTAAGACAATAAAGAAAAGTAGTTAGGTTCAGTGTAGGTATTCTTGAATTCAGGATTATAAATACTATAAATGCTAACAAGTTGCTTGCATGATATGTCAGAGTTCAACACTATTAAATGAATCCATCAGCTCTCGCAATATTTAGACCATCTATTCCTTAGATGCTAAATGGTGTTTGCGGCCAGCTATATCGCCGACAATATCGATCGATTATTTGATAGGAATATCGACCGATACACCTCTAGCTACGTCGATCGATTACTCTGTAGGAGTATCGATCGGTACGAATCTAAGCAAGCATTATGCGCGAGTTGATACGATGCTCACCATGATCTTAGATCAGCTTTCGCATATCTCAAGAGGGGCATAGCATGTTTAGGATGTTGTTAGGAATTGCATGTAATAAATAATGCAAACCAAGTTCATGTTCTAGTTAGCTAAGCTAGAAAAAGCATTAGTGAACAATCCTAACAATAAATATCACAACTATAGCAGATATAGGCTGCGGCTAATCCCTCATATCCTATTTAAACCCTAAATCTAACAAATGAATCTACTCAGACATGGCTAAGTAGTTCATAGCAACAAGGTAATAATAGGAGTCCATAGATCCGATCTATTAGAGGGTGAACACTTAGGTCCCAATCACAAATATCTTTGGATCTCTCCTCTAGATCTAGAATCCTATAACCTTTGTTAAGAAGAACAAATAAAGAACTGAATAGAACTTTATTGAGAACTTGAAAAGTAATGAAAACAGTAAAAGAAATGAGTAGAAGAAGATGAAGGTAGAAAGGTGGTTAGTAACCTGTGCCTACTCTCTGGTGCCAAAACACTTAGGCACATATAAATATGAGTTCATTAGGTTAAAAAACTCGTCAGGGGCAATCTTGTAAAATGTGATGTCTTGGGCATCAAGTTCGGCCAGGTCCAACTTGTCTTCTGCCGCTTCGATATCGATCGATAGTACAGGGTGTACATCCGATCGATTGTGATCTCGATGTATCGTCCTTCGGCTAATGTGTGTCGATCGATAGGACAGAGTGTGCATCGATCACGGGTGAACTCTTCTTTAAGCTTCAAAAAGGAACCTAAAACATTACTTTTCTCCAAAATGCTCCTGAACCTGAAAACATACCTAATAGACTCCAAAACATAGATAATAGTAGTAAAAACACTCATATACCATGGGTGAAAACGGGTAAAAACCATGGTATATCAGTAATCCTAGATCTAACACCTTCACCATATTAGTTAACACTCAAATCAATCACTTGAGTAATCGTCTTGCTTACCAGTTTTAAGTTTACTTGAAATATACTGCTTTGAAATCTTTGACCTAGCTTAGTTATAATAAGATCTATTGTGTTCCATTGCTCCCTGTGGATTTGATGCCTAAGTACTACAACTTGACCTCTTTTGATGAGAGTAAGGTTGCTCTAGGGTAATTTGAGCATCGTATCACCGCCCCTCTCAACCTCGGCCTAAGGCTTGCTAACCCGTACCTCGGTTGAGAGTTGTGTTAAGTTTGGACTAAACTAAATATCAGCGTTCAACGGGGATTTTATTAAACAAACATACCTTTATTTATTTTACAAAGTCGGGAACTCGAGTAAGTCATCAAATTTAACATTAAAAAGAAAAAGAAAACGTCAAATGGGTACCCATGAAAAACAAAACAAGTGAAAACAGCAACATCTTGCTCCTTGCAAACAACACCAGAAATCTACGCCTGGCCTCGTCCTCCGCACCCCGCTAATGCCTGTCCCTCTAAGGTTACCTATATAGTAGAACAGGGGATGAGTATTCATAAAATTACTCAATGAGTTCCCAACACAAAACAACAACAACCCCCTTCAGCCCATGCTTAAACAACAAGCAAATAACAAACAAGCAATAACAACAATGCAATGCGGAAAAGTAAACGTGCAACTACTAATGCAATGTAATAAAAATAAACATGAATGCAATGCAAAAAATAAACAAAGGGTATTAGTCTCGCCCACGAAACCCTAAAACTACCCCAAAACAATCTAGAATCAATCCTAGACTCGATTCTAGACTCAAAACAAAACAAAACACACAAAGGATGGAGACTCAAGCTCAAACATCCCGGGATCCCTTGACACACGGAGCCCTATCTCTCCACCCTGAACACTTCCGACCATAAACACCAAGTCACATGATCGGAAAACATCAATCCGGGAATTGGGCTTCATCCAATCTAACCCGGGCCGCATCGTCATGCAGCGCTTATCCATGGGCGCGACCCACTTCACGTGACAAGCCAAGTAGAGAAGGTCACTCCACCACTGGAGAATTGGGTATCTCCCAATCTAACCCCATGGTCCACGCACATCATCGGAGAATTGGGCTTCATCCAATCTAACCCCAAGACGGCTACACACACATGCACTAGTCTAGATGCATCACAACTCAAATCTGCATGAGGGAGCTCAACCTCTAACCAACATGCTATGCACCTAGACTAAATGCAAAACACACAAACAAGAAACAAGCACTTGCACTAGTCTAGACCCAAATATAAAACTACAACCAACATGAGGGAGCTCCACCTCTAACCTCCATGCAATATTTGGTCGAGACTAGAGACACAAAACTAAACCTAAGCGAGTGACTAACCTAGACTCTACCAGCATAAGAGAGAGTCTCACTCAAATCTCTATGCAACCCATAAATACACTACAATGCAAATGCATATGAACTACATGAGAGTGTTAAACTCAAATCCACATGCTTCACAATACTAACATATGCAACTACAAATCTGAACAATGCAATGCATGAATCTAACAACCTAACAACAATGCATGCAACAATTCTACACAACCAACAAGAGAGAGTCTCACTCAAATCTCTTGCGGTTCAACACACACAACAACATGCAAATAAATAAACACTCAAGTGTGGGGACTACCAATCTCCCCCCCCCCCCCCACACACACACACACAAACCGCAAAGGCGGTTCAAGCACAAGAACAACCCGGTTCAAGCTCTCCAACCTGCACACACACACGGTTAGAAACAAATAACACACACACACACACACACACAAGGAACCCACCTAGGTCTTCACAAGCCGGAAAGAACATCCTAAAGCTAAAGACCTACGGTTCACGCCAAAACCGATCAAAATAGGCTAAAAGCAAAAAAAAAGGAAAGGGACCTACAAACAAAACATCTAAGGTCTTACCACCCCTCCTAGCACTACAAATCTGATCCTGGAACAAGGATAAGCTCACACAAAGCCTCCCACACTCACCTCACTCACTTAGAAATTTTTTATCGGTTTTGGTCACTTTCTCTCTCAAGAGCAATCCATAAGATCGACTGAGAGAGAAAGCTCGGGGGGGGGGGGGGGTTCTAACTTCTAAAAATAATCCTAAGAGTCCTATTTATAGCCAAAGAGTGGTGTGGGAGCTCTTGACATTTTTCCAAACACTTGTGGAAGATAAACCACCTCCTTATGCTGGTTGCTTGCACGGGATATCAGCTCAAAACTTGATTCCCAAGTTTACTTTGCCACATAACCCCTTTTTATGCCAAAAAGCACTCCTTTGCTCAGCATGTAGTAAACCTACTCCTTAGGTTTGTCTCTCCATATCATGTAGACTCAGTATGTAGTAGAAGAACCACTGCATGGAAGCTTTCGTGCCTGACATGTTTCCATTAGACTTCTTCCTCTTTTACCAAACCGCCAAAAATGGCTATTTTGGGCTCCTTTGGTCTTCAATCTTCTAATCTGCTTTCCTTGTGCTCCAGTGAAATCCAATACTTTTCTTAGGTCCTAAATGAAGCTTAGATATCGTGATTTTGATGTAGAAAAGAGTTTCTTCATGCCTTAGCTCCATTACCAAATGTAGCCCATTTTGGGAACAAATAGTATCTTCATGTCTTCTTGCTCTCTAGATGTATTTTGCCCCTAATTTCTTCACCATAGAATCCCTTGATTTATTCTACATCATGTCGAGGATTGAAGAAATTTGGTGCCCTCCACGTGGCATGCTCCTATTGGTTGACCGAATGGGTTAAATGGACCAATAAGGTGCATTCTCTCTCCTTTGACTTTGGTTGACTTTGACACCTGAGTTGACCTTCTCCAAAAGTTTTGGAATTGTAGAAAACACTCCTTTGAACTCCTTTGCCATGTTTGCACACCTCCATTTGGCTTCCTTTGCCCTTGGCTAGCTCATTTCGACAATATCGGCCAAAACTGCCTTCCTCCAGACCATCTTGGTTTTGCCTTGGCCGAACTCCCAAATATGTCTTCAAATACCTTTAATAACATTCCTAGATTGATCCCCAAGATCCTGGAATCAAAATAATCTTCTTCGTCCTTTGCCCAATGCCAAACCTCTGTCTCGACCATCTCTGGAAGCTCTTTTGACCACCTTCACTTTGGCTCGTTCCAGCTTCATTCTGACTCAGCTAAAATTCTTATCTTATCCCATAATGATGATTGAGATCAAGTCCCACTTGATTTGCATACTTTGGAATTTCACCATGCTCGGCCTTGACCGCTTCGAAGCTTCAGTTTTGTCTCCTCAACCAAGTCTTGTTTCTCCTCGACCATTCTTCAAAATGCTTTGACTGAACCTCAATTCCTTTCTTTTAATAGCTTCTCCATCCAAGTCTGGCTTGATCTGAGTCTGTTGACTTGCTTTGACTTGATACCCTTGATTAGGAGTATTACAATATTCGCTTTCCATGAGATGTATGGAAAAATGACATCCTACACAAGAAAGGTAAAGAAAGTTAGATCCTAAAAACTCATTTCAAAGAGGATGAAGGCATTGATGACAAGACTTTTCTAAGGTCCTAATCAAATGTTGTAGAATACAAGATGTCAATCCAATTCTAAGAGATTTTAATGCAAAGGAAATGCAAGTTCATGCTTAATCTAAGTGCAATCAAGATGAGAGGGTGATTATGAAACTAAGACAATATTAAAAATGCAATAAAATATTGAACTTTCTTTCTCAATGAGGCAAGGGGGGTTCTTGGGACAAGGGAACTGACTTTGGGTGATCAAGGTTCAATCCAAGATGCTAACTTTTCAATCAATCTAATTCCTTATGCCTAGACAACAAAACTAAGCAAGCTCTATCTCTAGATGGATGCTCTTTTGCAATGATCACCCAAGTACACCAAATCTCTTTGGCTGTAATGATCAAAGCAAACATGGAGAATGAGTCTAATAGCAATCCTAGCTCCTTTGACAACTAATCTCTTAGGCAAAGCAAGCTAGAAGCATAGATGAGTTGGTTCAGGCATTTCATAGAACACCTTTCGGGCATGAAATGCCTATGACTCTATCTTTGAGAGGCCAACTCAAATATAGCTTTAAGAACACCAAATCAATGCAAGGAAATGATAGATCTAACCCTAAGCACCTTGGATCTACACTTAATCACCCTTAGTCTCCCAAGCCCATGAACCCTAGATAGATCTACTCACTAATAGCCATGGAAAACCTCAAAATCAATGATGATTCAAGGCTAAACATGATTAGAGAAGAAGATAATCTATTAAACACAAAAGAAATGAGATAAAAGGATCAAAGATCCAAACTTTCTTCAAGATCTTATTATGTTTTTGAGAGAAAAGAAGTTAGATCTCTTAATGAGATCACAAGAGTATTTATACATAGGCTTGAAAGCCCTTGGAAACATAAAACAAAAATACTAAAATGCCCTTGGCCAAGTGATTTTCGACCAATGAGAAGCAAGGAGAAAGGAAGAAGCTGAGCCACCCGGGTCAGGCAGTGTGATCCTTGGCCGGGTGTGTGCTGGCCGGGTGTGTGCTGGCGTCCTGAGATTGCAGCCGTGCGGTATCTCTAGGCCGGGTGTGTTCGGCCGCGTGGTCCGTGTCCAGCAGCTAGCAGGACGTGCGGGTGCTGTTGGCCGGGTAGTCCTGTCCGGGTGTCTTCATGCGCGGCTTCATCGTCCGGGTGGTACTGGCCGCGTGTGTCTAGGCGTCCAGCAGCATCAGGACGTGCGGGTGGAAGCAGCCGGGTGAGGGAGGTCGGGTATCTGCTGGTACGCGGGTAGGAACGGACGGGTGTGCTAGGTCGGGTGTCCTGATCAGCTCGTCCATCAGTTCGTACGCGGGTGAGGCAAGGTCGGGTGCGTCCTTGGTCGCGTCCAGTCCGTTCGTCCCTTGTCCGTCCCGTGCGGGTGAGTCTCCCCGGGTGTGTGCACCCGCGTGTCGTCTATGCTCCCATCCCGTGCGGGTCCTCGTCCTCGGGTGGTACTGGCCGCTTACTGAGCTCATCCAGCATGACCTGATGGTCTGGCTCGGGTATGGTAACCCGGGTGGCTTGACGTGCTTCCATTCAATTGACCATAACTTCTCCAATATGAGTCCAAATGTCTTGAAATCACTTCCATTGGAAAGCTAACTCAAACTGCCATGCCTCCACCAAATCTTAGCGTCAGAAGATATTCCTAAGGCCTCTGTCCATGTTCATCTTTAAACCCCTCTTTTTCATCACAAAACTCCCAAACATCTTCAATATCTCCAAAGTGTGCTCCAACACCTAATAGGGACATATGAATGCAAAATGAGCCTAAAGATGCCTAATGCCTAATCTAAATAAGCAAAAATGCATAAGATATGATAGCTAAAAACATGTAAATATGCAAGACATCAACTCCCCCACACTAGACCTTTGCTTGTCCTCAAGTAAACTTTTCAAACACAAGGGGGGTGGATGCAAAGATGGGAACAAAGCCAAAGGAAACACTCATAGCACTCAACCTGACATCCTAAAGAATCATAGCAAATAGCATGAGCAAACTCTCTTATTATGCTCTAGCTTCACAAGGCCTATCAATTACTCTTATGCCTCTACACAAGATGCAATGCCTATCAACCAACATGCTCTCTTAACCAGCCCTCACATTGATTCACACACACACACACAAGGTGAAGTCTCACAAATGGGCACATGATCTCAATCATTTGGCTAGGTGATCAGATGGTCTAATATGGATGAAAAGGAGGGTTCAATGCATCATTTCAAGGTGGCAATCACTCAAAAATCAAGGAGCTTGATCATTATGCAAAATTTATCTAAGACTAGGAGCAATTCATGCATACATGGATCCATCCTCATCATTCTACCCAAATCCTAAATGATTACAAGTTCTACACCCCTTTTAATTCATCCCACAACCCAAAATGAAAACATACTCACATCACTCACCCAATGAACATTTTCTTTCTCATGATTCAACCTCTAAGGACCTATATTCACATTCTAAGCTCTAACTCTTAAGTCTTTCCTTTCCCACTATCTTATTGAATCTTTCTCTTTTTTTTTTTCTTTTTCTTTTTCTTTTTCTTTCTTTTTTTTTATATATGCATGAGGGGGAAGGTCAAAGACTTAAACTAAGAGCTTTTCATTTTTTTTTTATTTCTAGGTCCCTAGGGTTTTTCTTTCTCAATGATATTCTTTTGTTCATCAATCTCAGCATTGTCATATCCCCAAACCCAAAATGTAAACCATTAGGTAACAAACACTTCACTCACCATCCTAGAAGCTAGCTCAAATGATGACCCTATGCTAGCAAGAGATGAGAACAAATCCATGTCGCTCCCAATACTCTCAAGATTTTGCACATGACAAGCTATCAAAAGAGGCCTCACTCAAGCAAATCAATGTAGGCTTCAAAGAATGGATAGGGTTCAAGGGTAAGGGAGTGCCATTTGGGTTAACAAAGGGTGGTACAATGGAAAAAGATAACCCAAATGTGTATGAGATCCATGATCAAGTATGCAAATGCCCATATGCAAGAGAGCTTAAGTTCATTCATGTTTAAGTTCAGGATGGAGCTGGCTTCAAGAACAATGCCAATATCAAGCAAGCAAGCAAGTTTCAAGAAGAGTTTTCAAGGCTCAAAGCATGCAAGCTTTTTCAAAAGGTGCTCAAGCTACCTGATATGTTTAACTAGGGTGTCAAATTCAGTGCAAACAAGTATTCTTTACAAGGCAATGCTCCATATGCAAATGAATGCAACCTATATGCTCTAGACTCAATCTTAAGGATGATAGTGATGCAATCTACATGGTTCAAAAATTTAAAATTTTTTTGGATTTTCTATGCACTTATGAATGTACAATGCAATTCATGAGACTCAAAATCACAAAGCAAACATGATCAAATATCCGGTACCTCTCCCACACTTAAATCACACAGTCTCTGTGTGAGTAAGAGAGAAGGAGATACCCCAACAAGATAAAAGCAAATGTATATACAAGAAGGATTGGAGTGATACCACACGAGGAGATTTGGGTATGGTGCTTGTGGCATGACTAGAAGCTGGCTTGGTTCATAGCAACTAGAGGAGGCTGCTACATGGATCATGGGGCTCAAGTGGTTCACCACCATTCTTCTCTCCTCTAGTGCTTGGCTCAACCTAAAAACCTTGACCACTTTTATTAAAAACTTAAAAGAGAATTGAAATTTCAAAACTATGTACAAGGATAACCATGGGACTTCCTCCCAAGTGAGCTTGTTTTGAGTCACTTAGCTTGACTACCTTGTCTCTTGAACTAGTGAGAAGGAGGATCCTTCCCACCTTCAAGTGTGATGGTGAGGACCTGAGAGAGAAGCTCTTGAAGCTTGATTGGGTCATCTTGGAGCTGAGGAGTGATGATGGCTCTAGCATTTGAGAATAGTGTGGACCTGCCCTTATGCTTGATCTTGTACTCAATGGCTCCATCCTTGAGCTTCTTTGGATGGAGAGTGAGAGTGTGTGAGAGAAAATCAAGAGGTGGAGGATGAGGCTCTTTCACTATCTTCTTCTTGCCATGAGTGGCCTTTGAGGCTCCACCCATCCCCTCTCTTTTAGCACTTTCCAAGTGCTCAACACACAACTCCTTAGAACACTCTCCATCAAGACCTTCTTTCTTACCAACAACCTCTTCATCTTGGGGCTTCTCAACAGCTTGTGCATCACGAGTTATTGTCCCACAATAGTCTGATTCCATTGGAGGTTGGAGAGGGTAGGAGACAGCTTTGTTGACATGCATGAGGGTGACCTTCTTGTTGGGAAAGTCAATGCAAGCTCCAACTGTTGTGAGGAAAGGAGTGCCAAGGATCAAAGGGACTCTTTCTTCAGATGTCATCTTCAAAACAGTGAGGTCAATAGGTATGGTGCAGGATCCAATCTTCAAGGGAAAGTCCTTGATTATGCCAAGTGGGGTTGTAGAAGAGGAATCCCCAAAGATGAGAGGAGGAGTATCTGTTTCCATGCTTTCAATCCCAATATTCTGCACCATATCCAAGGAGATGACATTCACACTAGCTCCACTATCAACAAGAGCATCATCCATAGTTAGTTTACCAAGAGAGCAAGACAATGTGAACTTCCCTTGAGACTCAAGCTTAGGGAGGGACTTGGGAGGGATTGGTGGATCAATCTTCAGAAGTGAGATGTCCAAAAGTTCAGCCACTTCAGCTTGGTGGGTGAGAATGTCCTTTATGAGCATCATTTGGACATGAGCAGCATGCATATTGCTGATCTCTGGAAGCTTGACTCCAATATCACTGAGGTCTTTTCTGAATTTGGAGACCACTTTTTTCTGAGCTTTGGTGAGGAACCTTTGAGGGTAAGGGAGCTTATCATAGGGTGATAGCTCAAACTCATTGTCTTCTTCCTTCACTTCTTTCAGCTTGGGGTTAGCACTCTTCTCAACTTGTGTCTCAACCTTAGGTTCATCAATCTTTCCTTGAACCTTCTTATCAGCTCTCTTCACAACTCTAGCTTCAGCTGTGGCCACAACCAGTCTCTTATCATTTTCAATCTGATTTCCAAGCACTAGCCTCTCAATCTCATCAACATCACTCTTATGATCACTCAACGCAATCCTTGAAGAAGTGGAGAGGATGACATTGCAAGTCTCCTTAGGGTTCTTCTCTGGTTTCCCTGGTAGAGATCCCATTGGATTCTTGGAGGATGAAGACATGGATGCAACTTGGCTCTCCAAAGCTTTGAGGTGAGAGGCAAGTTTCATGTACTTGTTGTTGAGATCAGAATAGGTTCCATCAATCTTAGCATGGATGTTCTTGAACTCATCACCAATGGTCTTAGCATTTCTTTCTTGAGCTTCTAAGAGTTGCTTGAACATGGACTCCAAATTTGAACTTGGAGCCTGAGCTGGAGAAGAGCTTCCTTGGGGCTGAGTAGGCTGGTTGGCTTGGTATCCTCCTTGTTGATTGTTGTAGTAAGGTCTTTGCTGGTAGTTGTTTTGGTATTGGGAGTTAGGCTCTTTCCTATACCATGTGCCATTAGAATTGATGAAGCACAGCTCCTCTTGACCTTCTACACCATGAACTTCAGGAGTTCTAGCAGGCTGTTTCTGTTGCTGGTTCCCAATGGAGTTAAGCTGCTCTTGCTTAGCCTTCTCTACAAGAAGCTTGTCCAACTTTTCTTGGAGAGATTTCAGGGCCTTTCTTGTGTGCGGATCATCTTCATCAGTTCTTTTGTTTGCTCTATCATGCTCCTCACTGTAGACTGAGTCACTCCTGGCCATGTTCTCCACTAGCTCCTCAGCATCCTGCTCAGTTCTTCCCAAGAAGAACCCATTGCTGGCTGTGTCCAATCTGCTCCTGAACTCTGGTAGAGCACCTCTGTAGAAGGTACTAAGCAAACTCTCCTTGGTGAAGCCATGATGTGGGCATTGAGACCAATAGCCCTTGAACCTCTCCCATGCTTCACTAAAGCTCTCAAGGTTCTTCTGCTGAAAGCTAGAGATCTCATTTCTGATCTTGGCTGTTCTTGAGGTAGAGAAGAATTTCTCTAGGAATGCTCTCTTGCACTCATTCCAAGTAGTGATAGAGTCACTTGGAACAGCCTTCTCCCATAGATGTGCCTTGTCTCCCAAAGAGAATGGAAACAACCTCAGCTTGAAAGCATCTTCGGAGACTCCATTAATCTTGGACAAGCTACAGTAGCTATCAAATGTGTCCAAGTGATCAAGGGGATCCTCCACAGCAAGGCCATGGAACTTGTTGTTCTCAATCAAATTCAGCAGCCCTGATTTGATCTCAAAGTTGCTGTTCTCCACAGCTGGTGCTCTGATTCCCAACCTATGACCATGAATGTGAGGTTGGTCATAGGCTCCAATGGCTCTTGCTTGGCGTGGTTGGTGATGTGGCTGGCGTGGTGGTCTAGGATTGTCAGCTCTTGGACCATTGTCCCCTTGGACATTACCATCTTGAGGCAGATTCTCCATCTCAAACCCCAACCTTTGAAGATGAGCCTGTTGCTCTACTTCTCTTCTTTGTCTAGCTATTGTGGGAACCGAAATTCACACCGTCAATTTTAATGAATAAGATTGCGGAGGAAAGCCAAGTTAACCCGACTTTCCCTGAAGGTCCGGATTCTCTGCGACAGCCAACGACAAGTGACCGAATAAATGCGGAAAAGGTTTTGTTAAGATTTGGGACTGGACCTTAAGAAAGGCTGCCTACGTACCCCTTTCGAGGATCAAGTCGGACGTAGTTCAATTTAGGTGTAATTGAACAAGAGATCGAACCGTCTGGGCGGGTTCGTCTAGTATGAGCGTTTCTCATAGAAACAGGCATGTCGAAGATAATGCCTAGGGTTTCTATGTGCGGAGCTCTTAAGTAAAAGAATTTTTAGATCCTTCCGAGGCGGCCAGACGTTCTAAGTCCTGCCTCGCTGGCCTAACCGCCTAAGTTCTAAGTTCTCTAAGCTAGCAGGAGTTCTCTAAGTCTAGATTCTAGGATTTTCGGATCTTCTTCTCCTCTGCTCTTGCTCTCCTTATATATCCACTCCAAGGTCGGTTTGCCTTAGGATGATGGACCTCGCCTTTGGGCCCAAGCTTATCTCTTCAGGAAATATTCCATTTTCGTCGGTCTTCGTAATTATCCTCGAGTTTTCGGTGACTTGATGTTTATCCGATGTTCGGGAAATCGGATAAACCGTCATAGCCTGATTGGGCCTGAATTCTTAAAATCGTAAGTAAGTCCGTGGACTTGTCTTAAGTCGTTGAACGTTTTATACGATTTCTCGGAAAGACTATTTTTCTCGTAAAATAAACCGTATAGCCTAAAGGATCGATGTTAAAGTTAATCGACCTTGTTTTATACGATATCTTCTACGAGAAATCCAATCCTTCTAGTTTTTGTCGTAAAACATCAAGGACGATTCCAATCGAGTCGAAGGATGTTTATTCCGTAGCCGTGATCGTCCCAAGCTCACGATGATTGATCCAAACAAGCCAAGATGGGATCAGACCGAACACGATGGGACCGAGACCAGGACGAGGGCCGTCGACCGGCGCCAGGCCGGGGTGCCGCCGGCGATAGGCCGGCCCACGTGACGGGTGCCGCCGGTGCCAGGCCGGGGTGCCGCCGGCGCCAGGCCGGCCCGCGTGACGGGTGCCGCCGGCGCCAGGCCGGGGGTGCCGCCGGCGCCAGGCCGGCCCGCGTGACTGGTGCCCCCGGCACCAGGCCGGGGTGCCGCCGGCACCAGGCCGGCCCGCGTGACGGGTGCCGCCGGCACCAGGCCGGGGTGCCGCCGGCGCCAGGCCGGCCCGCGTGACGGGTGCCGCCGGCGCCAGGCCGGGGTGCCGCCGGCGCCATGCCGGCCCGCATGGCGCGTGCCGCCGGTGCCAGGCCGGGGTGCCGCCGGCGCCAGGCTGAAGATCTCGGCGAGGGCTTCGATTTGATATCTTGATCGTTTTCTGGTTCCTCACGGTTTGAGAGAACGAGCTCTTCGAAGTTTCGAGGCAGATTCTTTTGTGTTTAGGGTTTTTGTGGTGATTGAATCTTGATGTCCTTGGGCGAGCGGACCGATCTTTCCGGGGACTCTCGTCCGCGAACGCGCGGTAGTCTTCCGATCTCACAGAGAGTGGATATTCTACTTTGAGAAAATCTCGTATAACTTCTTTTCAAATTATCCGAGACTTTTTGTTTCAAGAAATACTTTCTAGAGTCTTTCAGTCATTGATTCCGTCGTGACCGATTTTGACACCAACAGTTAGCCCCCCAGCTCGTTATAACCTTCGTGATGTTCTTGCGAGCGATAAGACATGTCAGGTAAGATAGGCGGAATTAATGGTTGAAAGGCTCCATTGAAAGTGGTAAGATTGGGGCTGCGCCTTTCGAAGGCTGCCTACGTACCCTTGTTGTAGGGATCAAGCCTTCCGTAGTTCGTTTTGGAGTTTAAGACCCTTGTGATCTGTTTTCCGGCGAGACTTATATGGTCTGGTTATGTGTCATGAGAGACTTTCGAGCATGATGCCGTTGATGTATTTGTTTTTCGATTATTTATGAACTTCTGTTTTTTTGAAGTATGAGAAAGAGGGTGTGAGTTGTCGTCTCATTCCTAGTTCCCTGATGATCACCGTACCTATTGTTTGCATAAAGCGAGATTTTCCGCGGTTTACTTGATTTACGCGAAAAGTTCGTGAAACGAATAGGCTTAAGTGAAGAGACAAATTTTTGGATCTCGTATACCATACTATGTCTGTGAGATGTCAAGATCCAGCATGGCTGGGTTTAGGGCAAGACCTAGGTTTACTCTCGGACTGAGGCTTTGCGATGACAAATCGGCTTTCGTTTTGCCTGTTTGCGATTTTAACCTGACTCGTACCATTTAAAATCCGCGAATTGTTGTCGGCTTATATGATTTGTCTGGGCGTGAGTCGAGCTACTTCCTTTACGAAGAGCTAAACCAAAATTTGGATTTCTTGTATAGCGCGCTATGTTTATCCTTGTCGGATGTAAGAGAGCCTACCCCTTGAAGGGCGGCTATTTGTCTGTTTAGGACGTTAGAGTTCGTTTGTTCTGATCAGCAACAACGAAATGATGCCAGTTTAGAGGCATGTTACCGTTTAGAGGTGTGTTTGTATGTTTTGAGTTCTAGAGACGAGGATTTCGTCTGGAATGTTTTGAGGAAAAGAATGTCCTTCGAGCGTTAGCGACGTCTCGCAGTGCTGAAGGTCGACTTTCCCTTGTGCCGCATTTCGTGGTTGAAATGTTCGCGGGCTTTGGAGATGTTTTGCGAATGTTCGCAGCCAGAAACTGTTGTTTCGGTTTAGACGCAGGACCAAGAGGTCGCGTAAGTTCGACCCAGGGAGAAGCGTCTATATTCACAGTGCTTCGTGAAGTGTTGGCCTTCCGGGATTTGTTTGTATATATTAAGGATTACTCGTATAACTCTTGGAGACTTGTCACGAGTGTTTCTTTTCATGCCGTGTTTACGGGGCGTATAGAACTTAATCGATTGACGATGAGTTTAAATCTTCCGTTAACCATATGGTTGTTAGGACTGAGTTTTGGTATGGAGAGTTTATCGTATGATTTCCGATTCTGGGTTATACGAAAAATTGCTCGCGTAATAGTCACTTGGCGTTCTATGAACAAATCGTGGATTGTTGTTTTTAGTCGTTAAGTGATTGAGCGGTGGTCGCTCAGTAGCTTTGGATTGGCATGGAGGCTAGATTCAGCCGTATCGCCAAGGAAGTTGTTGGTAAACGATCAGACCATGACCCTTATTAAGGTCATGTTAGTTTACGATTGACCTTAATGGGGATGCCGAATTCAGGTCCGGGCTTTACGGAAATGCGTAGTTGGCCGAAGGCCAAATAGCGTTTGCAGAGATAGACATGCCAAGCATAGCGGAGTTTTCTGAGTTATGGCTGATGGCTTTTAGAAACGATCTTCCACTTTAGGTCTCAGTTATACGATGAATGGTTCATATAAATTTTTTTTTGTTGCATGAAAATCGTTTCATTTTATCCGAGGGGGACAAAGTTTAAGGGATCAACGCAGGACACGTGCGGGTTCGTCTGCGTGATTATTTCCTGCTCGGACGTAACCGCGGGGAGTGAAAGCAGGAGCCAGAAACCTTGTGGAGCAACCCGTTGGATCCATTATGTTTATTTTACGAAAGTTGCTTTGTATGAATTGACTCGACCATACAGAGGATTTTTCGTAAAAGTGATGTAAGAGGGGGTTTTCGCAAAGGTAACCGGAGAGTGTTTCTCACAAATTCCTTGCGATATTCGCGACCACGGATTATGTTTTCCTCATTCACTTTTGCGTACTGCGCAATCGTTTCGCATGAGACCGATCATGTTTTTTCCATAGGCTGTTTTGTTCTAAAATGTTCTTGTTATACGAAAGTAATGGATGACCGGTTTCATGGAGATAGAAAATCGCAGATTGTTAAAGTAGCGATGTTTCCGCGGATTACACGGGAGATGTTTCCGCTATGATTTCGACCTTTGGACGAAAGCTGCTTCGAACTACTCATGGAGTTTTACCGAAGGTTATTTCGTTATTTTCGTAGTTCACCGTCGTGCTATTAGTCTGACGTTGGTACACGTTTCTAGTCGCGAGTTTGCGACGAGAGACGATGTAGAGTTTTCAAGACTATGTTTGTAACGGTTGGGCTATGCCGCTAGCGTCTTTTAGACGAATCTTATTGCTGCGCGAGTTTGCTTTGTCAAAAGCGTTGTCTTGATGCTGAAGCAAAAAGTTTTCGAAGATGGGATTATACGTACCTACTTTCCTTTTCTTTTTACGAAAGAAAACGGGTTAGCCGTTCTTCCGAAGGCTTGTGTACGTTTTTTTTTCTTTTAGGAAGCGGGATGAGTATGCTTTTACAACACGGGGCGATCATGTCTCGGTTTTTCGAGAGACTAGATCGGTTTGCATGTTCTGCCTTAGTCTCATCGATCGTTCAAGGCTGCCTCTTGCCCGTTCCTCTTTGTTTCGTGAGTTTTAACGGTTCATCGTCAAAGGACTTTGAAAAGTTTGATACCGAACGAGAATCGGTTTTTTGATGAAATTCTGACGAGAATATCGGAGCGAAAGAGAGATATGAACGCCCAAGTTCCTGTTCTCGTTTCTTCGTACTGCTGGTTAAATTGACAATGTGTCCGAAGGAACATTACAGAATCGTTGAAACAAAGGGAGGAGAAGTAGGCGATAACTCGAAGAAGGCTAAGGTGGGTGCTTTAGACAAATGGAGACATTGGGCAAGACGCCACTCGAGTGAGGCTCTTAGCTCGTCAGGCTATGAGCGAACTGGTTAAGTCCTTATCGTTTCATATGATCTTGAATGACTTTACGAATGGTGTTTCGTAAAATATTGCCGAGCTTGATTTTAAAATATGAACATTGTTTAAACAATCGAGAAGGCTTTGCGGAAGAATCGTCGTGTTTCTCGAACAATCCGAACATGGGTTTAAGGAACCAAGATGTTGCCGTTGCCCGAGATCACGAGACGACTGCACGGATGGGCGCCAGGACCCTTGCCGCCGGCGCCAGGCCAGCACGCGCGTCGCGTGCCGCCGGCGCCAGGCCGGCCCGCGTGTCGCGTGCCGCCGGCGCCAGGCCGGGGTGCCGCTGGCGCCAGGCCGGCCCGTGTGTCGCGTGCCGCCGGCGCCAGGCCGGGGTGCCGCCGGCGACAGGCTGGGTTGCCGCCGGCGCCAGGCCGGCCCGTGTGTCGCGTGCCACCGGCGCCAGGCCGGGGTGCCGCCGGCGCCAGGCCGGCCCGCGTGTCGCATGCCGCCGGCGCCAGGCCGGCTTGCCGCCCGTGCCGTGTCCCGCGTCCGCCGATGCTGCTGTTGCTCGCCTTCGTCGATCCCCGGGGCTCCACGGACTCAAAGATCGAGTTACGAAAACTCAGGCAAAGATGCATGGTACTGAGACAGGACCGGTCTCGTCCTATGACGGGACAGAGAGATCCTTCTCATGGGCGAGGTGGTCGAGACAGCGACATTGTTTTCTTCGTAAAATCTCAATGGAAGCTCCGATTGAGACGTAACGAAAACCATCTTGACCGAGACTCAAAGGAGAGCAAAGTGAGGTTTCCACAGGCGAGGTGGCCATGGGCGAGGTGACCTTGGTGATGGTTGTTCTCGTCCACGGGCGAGGTGGCCGGGAGAGTGATTTTGTTCCCTTCGTAAAATCTCAACGGAAACTCCGATTGAGATGAAACGAAAGCCATTTTGACTTAGACACAAAGGAGAATAAAGTGGGCTCTTACTAAGGCGGACTGGGAAGACTGATCTTACCCTATGGCAAGTCGTCCTAGTAAGATCAAGCTCCGACCTCCTTTCGTTTTCCCGTTTGTTCCTCGAGAGTTGTTTGTAAGAAGTATGGCAGTGGCAATAAGTGAACCGATTTGCCGTGCTTTTGTTCCGCGAGTAATATAGTGTTTCCTCAAGGTTTCGAGGAGAATAAGTTTTATTTTTCCGAGAGGTTCTCAAAAGAAATGTTTTTCGTAGAAACCTTGCTCGTTGCGATTTCTCTAACTTGGTAACAAGATGAATTTTTGGGGTTTGATAGATTTTATCGTTGCCCTTTCTGTTTAGATAGAGAAATTGCGAGCTCGTTTTCGTGCTCTTTCTGTGGCGGAAAGCCGCGGCTAGGTTTTTGATTTGCTCGAGCACCGTGGCGTTTGCGTAAGCGTTTGCCGTAGGAACAGTCGCTGCTGGAGTTGTTTTACCATCGTTGACGCAAACTGCAACTTTTTCTTTCATATTTCCGGACATCGGTTCGATCAAGCGCTTTGCGGCCGTATGAGTAAGAGTAATCCGTCCCCCCCTCCTTCTAGCGCCAAACTGTGGGAACCGAAATTCACACCATCAATTTTAATGAATAAGATTGCGGAGGAAAGCCAAGTTAACCCGACTTTCCCTGAAGGTCCGGATTCTCTGCGACAGCCAACGACAAGTGACCGAATAAATGCGGAAAAGGTTTTGCTAAGATTTGGGACTGGACCTTAAGAAAGGCTGCCTACGTACCCCTTTCGAGGATCAAGTCGGACGTAGTTCAATTTAGGTGTAATTGAACAAGAGATCGAACCGTCTGGGCGGGTTCGTCTAGTATGAGCGTTTCTCATAGAAACAGGCATGTCGAAGATAATGCCTAGGGTTTCTATGTGCGGAGCTCTTAAGTAAAAGAATTTTTAGATCCTTCCGAGGCGGCCAGACGTTCTAAGTCCTGCCTCGCTGGCCTAACCGCCTAAGTTCTAAGTTCTCTAAGCTAGCAGGAGTTCTCTAAGTCTAGATTCTAGGATTTTCGGATCTTCTTCTCCTCTGCTCTTGCTCTCCTTATATATCCACTCCAAGGTCGGTTTGCCTTAGGATGATGGACCTCGCCTTTGGGCCCAAGCTTATCTCTTCAGGAAATATTCCATTTTCGTCGGTCTTCGTAATTATCCTCGAGTTTTCGGTGACTTGATGTTTATCCGATGTTCGGGAAATCGGATAAACCGTCATAGCCTGATTGGGCCTGAATTCTTAAAATCGTAAGTAAGTCCGTGGACTTGTCTTAAGTCGTTGAACGTTTTATACGATTTCTCGGAAAGACTATTTTTCTCGTAAAATAAACCGTATAGCCTAAAGGATCGATGTTAAAGTTAATCGACCTTGTTTTATACGATATCTTCTACGAGAAATCCAATCCTTCTAGTTTTTGTCGTAAAACATCGAGGACGATTCCAATCGAGTCGAAGGATGTTTATTCCGTAGCCGTGATCGTCCCAAGCTCACGATGATTGATCCAAACAAGCCAAGATGGGATCAGACCGAACACGATGGGACCGAGACCAGGACGAGGGCCGTCGACCGGCGCCAGGCCGGGGTGCCGCCGGCGATAGGCCGGCCCGCGTGACGGGTGCCGCCGGTGCCAGGCCGGGGTGCCGCCGGCGCCAGGCCGGCCCGCGTGACGGGTGCCGCCGGCGCCAGGCCGGGGTGCCGCCGGCGCCAGGCCGGCCCGCGTGACTGGTGCCCCCGGCACCAGGCCGGGGTGCCGCCGGCACCAGGCCGGCCCGCGTGACGGGTGCCGCCGGCACCAGGCCGGGGTGCCGCCGGCGCCAGGCCGGCCCGCGTGACGGGTGCCGCCGGCGCCAGGCCGGGGTGCCGCCGGCGCCATGCCGGCCCGCATGGCGCGTGCCGCCGGTGCCAGGCCGGGGTGCCGCCGGCGCCAGGCTGAAGATCTCATAGAAACAGGCATGTCGAATGCCTAGGGTTTCTATGTGCGGAGCTCTTAAGTAAAAGAATTTTTAGATCCTTCCGAGAGGAACAAGGGTCTGCGGAGAAGATAAAACTAGAACAAGAGGCGGCCAGACGTTCTAAGTCCTGCCTCGCTGGCCTAACCGCCTAAGTTCTAAGTTCTCTAAGCTAGCAGAAGTTCTCTAAGTCTAGATTCTAGGATTTTCGGATCTTCTTCTCCTCTGCTCTTGCTCTCCTTATATATCCACTCCAAGGTTGGTTTGCCTTAGGATGATGGACCTCGCCTTTGGGCCCAAGCTTATCTCTTCAGGAAATATTCCATTTTCGTCGGTCTTCGTAATTATCCTCGAGTTTTCGGTGACTTGATGTTTATCCGATGTTCGGGAAATCGGATAAACCGTCATAGCCTGATTGGGCCTGAATTCTTAAAATCGTAAGTAAGTCCGTGGACTTGTCTTAAGTCGTTGAACGTTTTATACGATTTCTCGGAAAGACTATTTTTCTCGTAAAATAAACTGTATAGCCTAAAGGATCGATGTTAAAGTTAATCGACCTTGTTTTATACGATATCTTCTACGAGAAATCCAATCCTTCTAGTTTTTGTCGTAAAACATCGAGGACGATTCCAATCGAGTCGAAGGATGTTTATTCCGTAGCCGTGATCGTCCCAAGCTCACGATGATTGATCCAAACAAGCCAAGATGGGATCAGACCGAACACGATGGGACCGAGACCAGGACGAGGGCCGTCGACCGGCGCCAGGCCGGGGTGCCGCCGGCGATAGGCCGGCCCGCATGGCGCGTGCCGCCGGCGCCAGGCTGAAGATCTCGGCGAGGGCTTCGATTTGATATCTTGATCGTTTTCTGGTTCCTCACGGTTTGAGAGAACGACCTCTTCGAAGTTTCGAGGCAGATTCTTTTGTGTTTAGGGTTTTTGTGGTGATTGAATCTTGATGTCCTTGGGCGAGCGGACCGATCTTTCCGGGGACTCTCGTCCGCGCACGCGCGGTAGTCTTCCGATCTCACAGAGAGTGGATATTCTAATTTGAGAAAATCTCGTATAACTTCTTTTCAAATTATCCGAGACTTTTTGTTTCAAGAAATACTTTCTAGAGTCTTTCAGTCATTGATTCCGTCGTGACCTATTTTGACACCAACAGCTATCTCCCTCTCAAGTGCAGCAATCTCTTCAACATTAGGAACCAAGTTGGATGCCCCTCTACTTCTTGTGATAATACACCTGAAAGTCAAAGATAGAAGAGGCAAGAACCAATATCACAAGATACAATAAAAATAAAAATGACTTAGTCTCAAGCAAATAACTAAATCCCAATGTCAAAATCAACTTAGAACTTGGCAACGGCGCCAATTTGATGACAAGACTTTTCTAAGGTCCTAATCAAATGTTGTAGAATACAAGATGTCAATATTCCTTCTAAGAGATTCTAATGCAAAGGGAATGCAAGTTCATACTTAATCTAAGTGCAATCAAGATGAGAGGGTGATTATGAAACTAAGACAATATTAAAAATGCAATAAAAGATTAAACTTTCTTTCTCAATGAGGCAAGGGGGTTCTTGGGACAAGGGAACTGACTTTGGGTGATCAAGGTTCAATCCAAGATGCTAACTTTTCAATCAATCTAATTCCTTATGCCTAGACAACAAAACTAAGCAAGCTCTATCTCTAGATGGATGCTCTTTTGCAATGATCACCCAAGTACACCAAATCTCTTTGGCTGTAATGATCAAAGCAAACATGGAGAATGAGTCTAATAGCAATCCTAGCTCCTTTGACAACTAATCTCTTAGGCAAAGCAAGCTAAAAGCATAGATGAGTTGGTTCAGGCATTTCATAGAACACCTTTCGGGCATGAAATGCCTATGACTCTATCTTTGAGAGGTCAACTCAAATATAGCTTTAAGAACACCAAATCAATGCAAGGAAATGATAGATCTAACCCTAAGCACCTTGGATCTACACTTAATCACCCTTAGTCTCCCAAGCCCATGAACCCTAGATAGATCTACTCACTAATAGCCATGGAAAACCTCAAAATCAATGATGATTCAAGGCTAAACATGATTAGAGAAGAAGATAATCTATTAAACACAAAAGAAATGAGATAAAAAGGATCAAAGATCCAAACTTTCTTCAAGATCTTATTATGTTTTTGAGAGAAAAGAAGTTAGATCTCTTAATGAGATCACAAGAGTATTTATACATAGGCTTGAAAGTCCTTGGAAACATAAAACAAAAATACTAAAATGCCCTTGGCCAAGTGATTTTCGACCAATGAGAAGCAAGGAGAAAGGAAGAAGCTGAGCCACCCGGGTCAGGCAGTGTGATCCTTGGCCGGGTGTGTGCTGGCCGGGTGTGTGCTGGCGTCCTGAGATTGCAGCCGTGCGGTCTCTCTAGGCCGGGTGTGTTCGGCCGCGTGGTCCGTGTCCAGCAGCTAGCAGGACGTGCGGGTGCTGTTGGCCGGGTAGTCCTGTCCGGGTGTCTTCATGCGCGGCTTCATCGTCCGGGTGGTACTGGCCGCGTGTGTCTTGGCGTCCAGCAGCATCAGGACGTGCGGGTGGAAGCAGCCGGGTGAGGGAGGTCGGGTATCTGCTGGTACGCGGGTAGGAACGGACGGGTGTGCTAGTTCGGGTGTTCTGATCAGCTCGTCCATCAGTTCGTACGCGGGTGAGGCAAGGTCGGGTGCATCCTTGGTCGCGTCCAGTCCGTTCGTCCCTTGTCCGTCCCGTGCGGGTGAGTCTCCCCGGGTGTGTGCACCTGCGTGTCGTCTATGCTCCCATCCCGTGTGGGTCCTCGTCCTCGGGTGGTACTGGCCGCGTACTGAGCTCATCCAGCATGACCTGATGGTCTGGCTCGGGTATGGTAACCCGGGTGGCTTGACGTGCTTCCATTCAATTGACCATAACTTCTCTAATATGACTCCAAAT
This sequence comes from Brassica juncea, assembly GCA_018703725.1. Lineage (NCBI taxonomy): Eukaryota > Viridiplantae > Streptophyta > Magnoliopsida > Brassicales > Brassicaceae > Brassica > Brassica juncea. The sequence continues at coordinate 36,057,126 of CM031941.1, forward strand.
GTCTTGAAATCACTTCCATTGGAAAGCTAACTCAAACTGCCATGCCTCCACCAAATCTTAGCATCAGAAGATATTCCTAAGGCCTCTGTCCATGTTCATCTTTAAACCCCTCTTTTTCATCACAAAACTCCCAAACATCTTCAATATCTCCAAAGTGTGCTCCAACACCTAATAGGAACATATGAATGCAAAATGAGCCTAAAGATGCCTAATGCCTAATCTAAATGAGCAAAAATGCATAAGATATGATAGCCAAAAACATGTAAATATGCAAGACATCAGGCATCTTAAATATAATTAATTACCTCTTTTGTGAAGATGCTCTCCAATCGAATGATCTCGTTATATGACACCTTCGCAGCTCCCATCCAGTTTATGCATCTAGGACCATCCTTAAAACCCTTGTCCATTTTTTTATCACAGAGCTTTCCAATCTTTGGTACAGCTTCCATTGCCCAAATCTGCATGGCTGAGGAGAATCCATCTAACACGTAACTAGTAGTCGTTTCAGATAGGAAGTCACATGTTTTGTCTACTGACTCGGAGAGTTAGTCATAAGCAGCAACTCCCCAAGGATACCTTCGAAGCTTCTCAAGATCCATGACCACCTTGATATATTTGAGGGAGATATAAGCCTTCTCATCTCTCGCTAAAACAACATACATAATGATGCAAATGTAGACCAATTTTATGCGATCTGTATTACGCACTTCGTAACAGCATTCTTGTGCTTATTCCACAGGTTGAAGATTGTAATTCCTTCTTTTTTCCTCAATACCTTGCTCCATCAGCCACCATCATCATCCCAGTCATTGAACTCTTCAAGTGAGATACTAGTATCGCATTGAAGTCCGGTTATTGCGTGGAACTCTTCCAATGAAAATCGAAGTGGTCTCCTCGCTAAGACAAACCAGAGCTCGTGCATTTTGTAATTCACCAGCTCCCTAAACAAGAAGCTGTTTATCACTCTCGCGGAGTACCCAAGACCATTCTCATGCAGCTTAAAAATCTGATTAAAACCCCAATCTTTCTTCACTTCATTCAACTCCTTTGAGAGCCATTCGACCAACTTTCTAATAATGTAGTCGATACTGCAGTTGTTATTGATTTGAGTCACTTGGGTCTCCTCACCCTCCTTAAATATCCGCTTTGGTAACTCCCCTGACGTACCTACAATCAAAGCAAAACATTGTTAGTTCAAGTAACTAGCAGAACCATCGACATATCAATCAACATGTTAAAGTATCAATATCATCGAAGAACAACTAATCAACATTACATCGGACAATAACTAGCTCAAGACTCGAATTTTCCCCCATTCCAAAAACCTAAATCAATATTCTACAAATACAATCAAAAACAGTAACATGCATGACTTAGTTAGAGTGTATAAGATGATTTATCAACCCATAAAACAAATTTAGTTTAAGAAAGATGAGAAATCAGGTTTACAAATATTTAGGGTTAAGAGAATCAAGAGACGAAATCGTATACCTACTGTGAAGAAATGTGAGATTTTGATGAAACTGACCAAAGAACACTTCGATTTCGTAATGAACCGTCCGACGAAACTCCTTGAGGAAGAACAAAGAAGATTTCGTTGTTTAGTGTCTGAGAACGAAGAGGAGGATGACGAAAACGAGGATAGTGTGTGAGAACGAAGAGGAGAACAAAGGATTTACTCCAAGAAAGAGTGTATCGCCATTGATGGAGTGGAGAGCTTCGGCGGAGAAGACAAAGTGAAAAGGGTAAAGTTAACCGATAATATCCCTAGTTACCTTTAACCGTCTTTATTTATTTTACTTTGTTTTCTTTACTTTTTTTTTTCTTTTCTAATTAATATAAATTTTAATCAATTTCAAAAACTAATATGTATTATCCTAATTCATATTAATTTATTTTTAAGGGTATTCTGGTATTTACATGATTTAAAATCCTACTTCCCTAAAAAATCTACTAGAAATCCTATTGTGATAAATCCTAGTTCAAAGTGTCCTATTTTTCTAATTTTCTCTTAATATATCTTATCATATATAATCCCGCATACTTGAAAATTTCTGGAAGACAAGAATCATTATCATACACATCTCTAACAAATGCAAACCTAAAACAAAAACCCCAAAATTATACAAAAATAATAATTTAGATCACATGTAAAGTATATCCCACCCAAAAGCGGACCGACCCTAGTAATGTGGACGATTCTAATCTATACTTCTTTCCGTAAATATTTTATCCAAATATTCCTTTTCCTCTCTTAAATTCATGTATATGGTAAGAAATCACGTAATATATGGTCAAACTTTCTTACCATTTCATGTATATGGTAAGAAATCATGTATAAGGTCAAACTTTTAAGTTAATGAACGTAAACTGTAGTTACATTTTAGGTTGACTCATTTGGGTCATATTCATATTTTTATTCAATATTTAATTTACAGAAACTTTTATGCTGAGAATCATGAAATTCATTCTCGTAAAAATATACCAGATTGATTCAATTAATGAAACTAATAAGGAATCAATATTCGGAGGTTTCCATGCCTTCAAAGTGAGACAGTAACTTTACCTGATTGGCATTACAACTTGTAAAACAAACAAAGATATTACTGAAGGTGTATATTAAGATAGTGATACATGAAATCCATTTGTAGAGTAAATTAATAAAAGTCTCACTCTTATTCTATACCAAGATAAAGAGAAAGAAAAAGACTTTTAGTGTTTATATGTGTTTTAAAAAGATTTTTAATGATTTTTGAACAATGGATCTTCTCCTTTCTTTTTAACATTGAATTCCAGATTTTTTATATATTATTCGTAAATGTCCATAAATCCTTATATGAAAAGTTGCAATGGTTAACACCAACAGTTGCAATAGTTGATCTTCAAAAATTGCGATGATTTATCACGAAAATTTCAATGGTTGATCTCTAAAAGTTACAATCACCAACAGTTATAATATTCCATTTATATAATTGCAATTCTTTATCTAAACAACTGATATAGTTTATGCAAATTATTACAACCATTAACTTAAATTATATCATGAAGAAGATTATCCTTATATAGGAAGTTGTGACCATTATGTCTGCAAGTTCAGCAAGACCATGATCCCTGCGAGAGTGTCAAATTTCAGCGTTGTCTCTGCAAATGAAGACCAAATCGCTGCAAATCTAGTCCAGATCTAGCTAGTAAGTTACTATATCAGAAAAAACTCAAAAACCTTTTGTCTATGCTGCTCAATAGTTTGAAAATGCAAGATGTCTGCCCTGAAGAAGTCGTCGATGTAGACGCTGAGGTAGTCACCGAAGTAGGTGACGTGCTAAGTGGTGAAGACCATGTGGATGCAAGATGCTGAGCTGGAGTCGTGTAGACTTGGAGGCAAGCGTGTATCCTTGAGAAATGGAAAGAAGAATAAATTTGAGGCGCAAGTTTATGAATTAAGGAAAGGTGTAAGTGCTATTCCAAGAAAAGAAAAGTTGCACTTAATGTTATGGAAGACGTCAATATTCATGTTGCCTTAGAGACTAGGATTTCGGGAACGTGGAAAATAACTATAAAATAGCTATGGGGTCGTCTGTAGAGAGACAGAGACACAAAGGCTGATCTTATAGAGAGAGAGAAGCTCTTGGAAGTGTTCTTGGGTCGTGCTGAAGCAGTGGCTGATGTACTTGACGGAGAAGAGACATAAGCGGGTAGCTTAGGATTCTTTCAGTAGAGTGTGTTATGGTGTTAACACTAGACGTGCAAAATGCTGAATTAAGCAGATCTTGTAATAGATTGTTTAAAGAGATTCTAATAAAGCATAGGTGTTTGCTTGTATTGTTCTGTCTCTCGGTTTACCTTCTGCAGTACTATTGTGATGTTATCTTTACATTAACAAGGGGTATTAGAGTGGGTCACCTTAGTTACTTGTGTGATCCTAGAGGTGAAGATGGACACGGTTGTTTCTATGCAGAAGGCAATCATGTTGGATGCGGACCAGTATGGTCATTGGAAGGCTTGCATGAAGCAGTTGATTCAAGGATTTAACGAAGATGCGTGGACAGCTGTGGAGATTGGTTGGGAGGAGCCTACCATAGTCACAGCAGATGGGAAGAAGCCTAAGCCAAAAGAGGATTGGTCAGAGGCAGAGCGCAATGCATCAAAGTTTAATGCAAAGGCGTTGGTGGCAATTTTTGGAGCTGTTGAAGTAGAGCAGTTCCAGCTGATTCAGAGGAGTACTTCAGGTAAAGAGGCGTGGGAGATCCTGCTGAAATCGTTTGAAGGAGATGACAGTGTCAAGAGGACACGTCTGTATCATCTTGGTTCACATTTTGAGAATCTCACGTGGTCGGATAATGATTCTGTGGCGAGCTTCAGTGCCAAACTCAGTTCTATGGCGCATGAAGCATGTGTACTTGGAAAGAAGTACAAGGAGAAGAAGCTGGTAAAGAAGTTGATACGCTGTCTTTCAATGAGGTTTGGAGCTCACAAGGCGTTCATGAATATAACTGCAAACACGGATGAGCTCAAGTTTGACAAGCTAGTGGGTATGCTGAAGGCAGAAGAGATGGAGACAGGGAGTAGCTCAATCTCTACATCAAGTGGTGCGCGTAAGAGTATAGCGATTGTGGCTGGCGAAGAAGTTGATAAACTCCACAAGGTTGAAGATTCCGGTGGGTGGCTGGTTAGAAATTTCAGCAGGTTCATGAGCCATTTTGATAGGAGGACGCTTCAACCTCTGAACCAGTATGGTGGTCATAGCAGAAGAAGAAAAGGTCTCAAGTGTTACGAGTGTGAAGGAGTTGGTCATGTGAGGGCTTACTTTCTTATAGCACAACGAAGGAGTTCAAGTGTCCTGAGTGTAGAGGTGTTAGACACACACGGCGTGAATGTCGAAACTCAAAGAAGGAAAAATGTGTTCCATTGCAGTCATCTGGTGAGTCAGAGTCTGAATATGATGGAAAGGTAATGAAGAATCTTGTTACATTTGGTGCACGCAAGGAGGAATCTAGTGAATCCTCGGCTTCAGATGTTGGTATAGATGCTGAGGAGTATCATGTGAAGAACAACAAGTGGTTAAAAGTCGAGGATCGGAATCTGAGACTTGTAGCGTTAGCACAGAAGCAAAACGAGCTTCTTGAAGAACTTTCTGAGGAACTTGTAGCTGTGTTTGAGTAGAATGAGTCTCTTGAGCAGGAAGTTAGCAGACTGAGGGAAGTTTCTACTGGTGAACAAGAGAGAGCAAGGATGCTGGAGCGTGATTTGGCTGCCAATCGCAAACAGATTAGGATACTCAACAGTGGATCCAAGGAGTTGGATAAGATACTCTCGAGGGGACAACCAGCCAAGGTGAACTGGTGTCTGGGATATCGAGGAGCTGATAGTAATAAGGAAGTACAACAAAAGGGGCTGTCACACTTTGTGCGTGGAAGCACATCAAAAAGTGGAGCCAAAGAAGCTTGTCAGGAAGTATGTCGGGATGTGCGACAAGGAGTACGGTAGGAAGTACTACAGCATGTAGCTGTCAATAGCAAACCAAAGGTGGTACATCAGTGCACCAACATCAAGGTCAGATAGGAGGTTCTGAACCATGGTTGTCCAGCTGGTACAAGGAAGGAGACTGATCGGTGTATCAGGAATTGTGTCAGGCGGAAGAAGAAGCAACATCGGATGTGCTGTTGGTTCTGTGGAAAGGTTGGACACAAGAAGGTGGAGTGTTTTGCTCGTGAGAAGAGAAGAAACATGGTCGAGAAGGTGAACAAGGCATTCACTAAACCCAGGAGGGTTGAAGAGATGGTGTTAGCCAAGCATAGCTTACTTCTTGAGGAAATCAAGGAAGAGACATCAGAAGAAGGGTTCAACTCTATCAGGAGTTATCTTGAGGAAGGTCAAGAAGCATCATGTCTGGAGCTAGGACACGGAGTTGTTCATAGTACAAAGGGGAAGGAGATCGAAGTGCGTCAGGAAGTGATGCGAGAAGATCTTCAGGAGGGTGATAGTGAAATCGCTCCAAGAGAATAGCAACGAGTGCACTCGGTGTGGGTGAGGAGGGGCTCATGGTCAAGGAGATGACACATGAAGGAAGCCAAGTCCTCAACAGAAGTGGGCCGGAAGATAGTTCAACAGGTGCATCAGAGCATGATGCAGTACTTGTAATCTATGCCGCTGCAGCAGGGGCTGTATCATGATTACGCATGGAGAAGCAGGCAGGTGTGTCTATAAGGCTTGACCTCTAAGCATCTGTGTTTTAGCTTAGTATGCAATCAAGCAGGGGGAGAAGTGGTGACGTTCTGGTCCAAGGAGTGCATATCTCATGGGGGAGAAAAGCATGTTGTGGTGCACATCTCGTGAGGGAGAAAAGCACATTTCGTGGGGGAGTTTCCAGGAGAGGAACATGGTTGTTGAACCAGATGGATGTTGTGTTTGATCGGCACATAAAGCTAAAAGGGAGAGACTGAAGATGCAAGATGCCTGCCCTGAAGAAGTCGTCGATGTAGACGCTGAGGTAGTCCCTGAAGTAGACGACGTGCTAAGTGGTGAAGACCATGCGGATACAAGATGCTTAGCTAGAGTTGTGTAGACTTGGAGAGCAAGCGTGTATCCTCGAGAAAAGGAAAGAGGAATAAACTTGAGGAGCAAGTTTATGACTTAAAGAAAAGGAGAAAATGTTATTCAAAGAAAAGAAAAGTTGCACTTAATGTTATGGAAGACGTCCATATTCATGTTGCCTTGGAGACTAGGGTTTCAGGAACGTGGAGAATAACTATAAGATAGTTATGGGGTCGTATGTAGAGAGACAGAGACACAGAGGCTGATCTAATAGAGAGAAAAAGAAGCTCTTGGAAGTGTTCTTGGATCGTGCTGAAGCAGTAGCTGAAGTACTTGACAGAGAAGAGACATAAGCGAGTAACTTAGGAATCTTTCAGTAGCTTGTGTTAGGGTGTTAACACTAGACGTGTAAAAGCTGAATTAAACATATATTGTAATAGATTGTTTAAAGAGATTCTAATAAAGCACATATGTTTGTTTGTATTGTTTTGTCTCTCGGTTTACCTTCTGCAATACTATTGTGGTGTTATCTTTACATTAACATAGTTGCTATCAATGCAATAGTGATGCAAACTTACATATGAGGAGTCTCATTCCCATCAGTGACGGAGCAACCATAATATCAGGTGGTCATGTGAGTTTTTGTAGAATACATGTATTATCGATTTGATGAATTTAACTTATTTTTGATCCTTGTAGAATACATGTATTATCGATTTGATCCCTGTAAAAGATTTTTTTCCCTCCGCCATGGTTTCCGTATGTATGTTCAAAGAGCCAAGACCACGGGGTGCTCTGTTCAAGTTTGGTTCATCAGAATGTGCTTCAATCGACTTAAAGAGAAGCCTAATTATTGGATCTTGGAAAACACATGGACATTATTGGGTTTTACCTTTGTATAAGTGATGTATATGTATGGATGTAACCATACTATTAGTGGTTATTGCTAGTATAGTCTCTTTATTTTAGTTTACTTTAAAATAGCTTTGCATTTTATTTTTGTACTCAAATGTTATGAGTTTTGTTATAACGGATGCATAAAAAGATAAATGAAAAAGATAAATAAACAAGTAAATGACACAGATTTAATTTGGTATACTGGTTATTATTATCTACGAACGACCAAAAGTTAATGATTTGCGGGTTTAGACTCAATAATGGTGACTGATCTGAAAGCCGCAGTATATAACAAAAACATCATATACTACTGAAATCCTATCTGTCGTACCTAGTCATATTAGATGTTAACATATAAACCGTTATCAACTTATGAAAATTGAAATAAATGATATAATGGTATGTTTGAAGCTCGTGAGCAATAGAAAAGACCAACACATTACATCCATATTGGCTATGTATTCGTCAATACAATGACTTATTTATTCCATGGAAAACAAATATCGAACTGCTTAGTTCCACCGTTAAACCTACAAGGTCCGGTTAGTCTTATCTTCCACACGCAATTTTGGCACCAGTCATCGCCAGCAGTATCTCGGTGGTCTCTAAATATGTCGAAATAATAGCTTCCATTGGGCAACGCAAAAGAACAGAAAAACAATGTTCTTCCGAAGAACTGACGCTTAAAACTAAACGACCACGACCCACCAGGTTGCAAACTCTTGTCACCAAAATCATTGTCCTTTGATTTACAATGATAAGGCAATGATACTGTACCACCAATATCATTGATGATTTCTACAGTAATTTTTCCGAAAGGCTTAAACACATCTTTTGTTGATGGTAATGATTGACTGTTTGCAACAGGAATGTTGTTTCTTGTGGCAGCATGAGAGAGATCTGTAGCTACGAAGACAATCAATATGAATAGTGATGGGTAACGTTTTGGAATATTCATTTTTGTGGTATGAGATAGTAATGTTGCTTATAGTTGTTGAATGAGTTATTATACATATATATATATAAAATATATATATATATATATATATATATATATATAGTAGTGTATATATTACTTCTTTCCGTAAATATTTTATCCCTAATAATTCATGTATAGGGTCAAACTTTCAAGTCAGGAACGTTAACTATAGTGACATTTTAGGTTGGCTCGTTTGGGTCATTTTCATATTTTTATTTCCTACTTAATTTACAGAACTTTTATGGTGAGAATTATGAAAATCAATCTTGTAAAAATATACCATATTGATTCAATGAATCTAATAAAGAATAACGTTTGATTGGTTCCATATGTCTCACCCAAATTTAACTGATTGGCGATTAAACTCGATATACCACGGATTTAACCCGTTTTTACCCATGGTAAAGAGGTATTTTTAAGATATATATAAAATCTTTTGGAGTCTATTAGGTATAATTTCAGGTTCAGGATCATTTTGGAGTAGAGTGATGATTTTAGAACATTTTGGAACATAATAGAGATTTCATCCGAGCTGACTATCAAACCAGACCAGGGGTCGATATTCAGAGACAACAATCGATCGATGCACACTCTATATCATCGATCGACATCAATATCCAAAAGTCGACGTATCAAGATTATAATCGATCGATGCACATCCAGTGACATCGATCGATACTGAGTCGCGTAGAGACAGATTGGTTCCAGCCGACTTAAAGCCCAAGTCTTCACAAAATTACAAGATTGCCCCTGACGAGTTTTGTACCCAATGAACTCAATATTTATAGTTTGCCAATGTGTTTAAGGCAAAGCATGATTTTTATACTTTCTATTGTTCCTACTTTGTTCTAGTTTATTTTTTCTCTATCTATCTATGTATGAGTTTATTTCATCTTGTTGCTATGAATTGCTTGGCTATGTCTGAGTAGTTCCATTGTTAGATTTAGGGCTCAAATAGGTTGTGAGGGATTAGCCCCAACTATAGACTGCTAAGTTGTGATATTTATTGTTAGGATTTTCTTAATGCTTGTGTTATAGAGTAGCTAACTAGAATCTTGACCTAGGATTGTTGGTTAACCTGACTTCATCCTGAATACATCCTATTCAAGCTAAGATTTCTAGGAAAAGGCGAGAGCTTGTCTATTGTCTTGGTGAGCTTGATTTCAACTCGCGCATAACGCTTACTAGAAGTGTGTCGATCGATATTCTTATAGAATAATCGATCGACGGAGCGAAAAGTGTATCGATCGATACTCCTATAGAGTCATCGATCGACACTTTCTAATTGATCATCCCGACAGGTGAGATCATTAGATCTAGCTATCAGACGAATATAGAAAGCGAACGCTGATCGATTTGTTCATAAGTGTTGAGCTCTTTATATCATGCATGCAACTTGTTAGGTATCTTAGGATTATAATCCTGATCACCTGAATAGAAATTCTAAGTCTAGCTACTTTCTTTAATTGTTTTAAAACCCTCAATCAAACCCACCGAGCAACTGCCTTGCTCAAACCTGCAATTTAAATTAATCATAATCAACCTAGTTTAGTCACTAAGGATTAGATCTTTTGTGTTCCCTAACTCCCTGTGAATTCGATCCCTAAGTACTACAACTAAACCTCTTATTTGAGAGAGTAATTCACTCCTCAGGGTAATTTGAGTGACATCAAATTTGGCGCCGTTGCCGGGGAGCTTTGATCGCCATTAGATTTAATCTGATTAGGTCTAGGTTATTTTTTTTAATCGTTTTCTGAAAAAAATTTTCTTGTCTTTTCAGGTGCATGCCCAGCAGTACCAGAATCAACAAGGAAACTCAGCTACTATTCTTAGAAGATCCTGGAAGCTTGGAACGTTCGATCCACAAAGACAAAAGCTCCACATCGATCGACATCAACACCAGTTCGTCGACCGATACTGGCAAACCAACATCGACCGAGACATCTTCTCTGTTGACCGATACTAGTTCATCACCGTCGAGCGACACCACTCTTCCATCGACCGACATCATTCACGGACATCGATCGATACCCCAGCTCTTACATCGATCGATACTCACCGCGAGACATGGTTGCGAAAATGATTCTCAGACAGGATGAGAATGGGGACCTGCGTGATTAAGAAGGTCACCTGCGTAATGCAGCAGATCAAAAGTCAGATGCTCAGGAGACTGTAATCCCTGAACCTGATGCTGTAGCTACAAGAACTTTCGCTGACTACAAACGTCCAGATCAGTTCTATGCCAACAGATCAGCCATTCGCCCTCAAGCTATTCAGAGAGGCGATTTCGAGTTGAAGTCGCAGTACTACACACTTGTGGGACAGACACTCTACTATGGGTTATCTCACGAGCATCATATGGACCATCTGAAGAGGTTCGAGGATCTCATATCTGCTATCAAAGCCAACGGAGTCCCTGAGGACTATCTTCTCTGCAAGATCTTCAAGTACTCTCTTGCTGGAGAAGCTTCGCAGTGGCTTAAGCAGTTACCACCAGGATCTCTTACATCCTGGAGCGACATCAAGAACACATTCTTGCGTAACTTCTTTGATGACGCACACGCTGAAGACTTGAGGAGAAAATTTGCTATATTTACTCAGGAACCTGGAGAGTCATTCAACAATTCCTGGATCAGATTCAAGTCATACCAACGAGATTGTCCACACCATGGATTCAACCAAGTGCAATTACTCAGTACTTTCTCCAGAGGCATCGCACTACAATATCAGATGGCTCTGGACACAGCTAGTGAAAGCAACTTCAATACCATGAATCTAGAGGAAGCAGTGACACTTATAGAGAACTTGGCATCCAGCAACAGCACCAAGAACACTGATTTTGACAGAAGGAAATCTGCAGCATTCCTTGGAAAGGAGCAGGTGGATGAAGTAAAAGCAAAGCTGGATAGCGTTCATAGGCTGCTAAGGAAGCAAGTTTGCTCAGTATAAGATGCAGAAGCTGTAGATGCAGAGGATGATATCTTAGAAGATGATGTGAACTTCATCGGTGGAACTGGATTTCAGAGGTCTGGAAACCAGAGAGGAAACAGGAACTTCTTTGGACAAAGAAGTAACTTCAACCAGAATTCATAGAAACTCTTCAACAACAACTACAGCAGCAACTTAACCAAACTATGGAAATTCATCTTACCATAATCCACCACCACCAACTCAAGAGAGCAAGATAGAAGCCATGCTTGACACGGTTCTTGAAGGTCAGCAGAAGCTAACTGTGGATTTCAATGGGAAGATTGATGCTGTCTACACTAACCTGAACACAAAATTTGAAGCTTTGAGCACTCATGTGAAGAAGTTGGAGACTCAGGTAGGAGAAACTGTTAAGAAGCAGGAAGCTTTAACATGGGGATAGGTGAAGAAGCAACAAAGCACCACATGAATACCATCATGGATGATGATTTCTGGTAAGTGGTGAAGCATGAGAAGCCGCAAGAAGGAAATTTCGAAGTAGAAAGCTCCATGAGTATCGGCGAGTCACATTGGTGTCAACCGACGTCGACTAGTGACCATCGATCGACGGACTCTACACCAAATCGATCGACGAGCTTTGACGAGCATCGATCGACGCCATCAGCAGAGTCGAGTGCTTCGTTCAATGCCGTGAGGATAATGACTAACGAGGAGTTCGCAGCAAGACACCCACATCCACCCAGCCCTTTTTGCGTCAAAATTGATCGGCATAAAGAACCAGCCATCGATCGACGGCGAGATGATGACATCGATCAACAACCTCCAGTACCCATCGATCGACGTGCACCTCTCACATACCGAGTGCAGCTACCAAAGATTAATGCAGAACGACTCAATGCACTCAGACAACAATCCAAACCTTCAGATACACCACCAGACACCATCAGCACTCAACCCAAAGATGCACTAGAGCCTATGGAAGTTGATAAAGCTACAGAAGGGAGAATCCTAAGGAAGAGGAATGAAAAGGTTCCCAAGCATATGAAAAGGGAAGTCATTGAGAAGGAATTGGATAGCTTCACAAAGAGAGTTCTCAGAATCCCACTTGGAAAACCTTTTGAAGAAGCCTACTTTACCCACATGCTGTGGATGTTCTTCAGAGAAACCAAGGAGACTGAAGAAGACATTAGAAGAATGTTCCATCAGGTCACAGAAAAGATGAAGCAGCGGATCACATTGAAGAAGAAGAGTGATCCTGGAAAGTTTACAGTACCCTGTGTAGTGCAAGGTATCACTTTCCCACGTGCCGTCTGCGACACAGGAGCTGCAGTAAGCATCTTACTCAAGGTAATGGCAGACCATCTAGGTTTGAAGATAGGGCCTTCAGACGATTTATTTGTATTTGTGGATTGTTCTCAAAGGAACTCAGGAGGAATCATAAGAGACCTTGAGGTGCAGATTGGTAATGCATTAGTTCCAGTTGACTTCCATGTCCTGGACATCAAGCTGAATTGGAACACTTCTCTACTACTTGGAAGGGCATTCTTAGCTACAGTAGGAGCGATCTATAACATGCATACTAACCAGTTATGTCTGACTCTCATAGATCCAAGTGTGTACTATGATCCAGTCAAGACAAAGAAGCCCAACATAGAGATTGGGGATGATCCAAGAAATTGATTCAGAAGTCGAGTATGAGACAGAGTATAACGAATCGATCGGCGACAGAATGGACACATCAATCGATCCTCATCCATCATAATCGATCGACGCGAAGTTCGCTCAATGGAAAGAAGAATTCCCAGATGGTAATTTTTCTGATGACAGTTGGGAAAGTGATTATTATCACCCCACTTTTTCTATAGATACTGCCGCATCTGCGTCTAGACACGAAGAGTATGATGAAGATTACAGGAAGGAACAAGCTATAAAGTATCATGATCTTCTTGCAGAAGAAGAAAGGCTTCCACATCATTCCTGCAGACAATGGAATTCAGCACTAATGGATAGAGACGGGGTCAAAAACGGTTATCTCGAAATAAACGGCTAAAGATCCTTCCAAACTCAAAGATTTCCCGCACGAACGGCCAACGGGGGAAAGATCGGACGACGGAGAACCCACGGGCGGCGGAGAACCCACGGGCGGCATAGAACCCCTGGCGCCGGCGGCAGGCGAGACGGAGCCGGCCTGGCGCCAGCGGCAAGCGTCACGCAAACCGGCCTGGCGCCGGCGGCAAGCCCCCTGGCGCCGGCGGCAAGCGTCACGCAAGCCGGCCTGGCGCCGGCGGCAAGCCCCTTGGTGCCGGCGGCAAGCGTCACGCAAGCCGGCCTGGCTCCGGCGGCAAGCCCCCTGGCGCCGGCGGCAAGCGTCACGCAAGCCGGCCTGGCACCGGCGGCAAGCCCCCTGGCGCCTGCGGCAAGAGTCACGCAAGCTGGCCTGGCGCCGACGGCAAGCCCCCTGGCGCTGGCGGCAAGCGTCACGCAAGCCGGCCTGGCGCCGGCGGCAAGCCCCCTGGCGCCGGCGGCAAGTGTCACGCAAGCCTGCCAAGTGCCGGCGGCAAGCCCCCTGGCGCCGGTCGACGGTCCTCGTCCTGGTCTCGGTCCTTGTCCTGGTCTCGGTCCCATCATGCTCGGTCTGATCACGTCTTGGCTTGCTTGGATCAATCCTTGTGGGTTTGATACGATCACGGCTACGAAATTAACATCTCTCAATTCGACTCGATTGGAATCATCCTTGATGTTTTACGACAAAAATTAGAAAGGTTGGATTTCTCGTAGAGGATATCGTGTAAAACAAGATCGATTAACTCGAACATCGATCCTTTAGGCTATACGGTTTATTTTACGAGAAAGATTGTCTTTCTGAGAAATCATATAAAATGTTCAACGACTTAAGACAAGTCCACGGACTTACTTACGATTTTAAGAATTCAGGCCCAATCAGACTATGACGGTTCATCCAATTTCCCGAACATCGGATAAACATCAAGTCACCGAAAAATAGGGGAAAACTCGAGGATAATTACGAAGATCGACAAAAATGGAATATTTCCTGAAGAGATAAACTTGGGCCCAAAGGCGAAGTCCATCATCCTAAGGCAAACCGACCTAGAAGTGAGTATATAGGGAGGGCTGAGGCAGAAGAGAAAAGGATCCGAAAATCCTAGATTGGAGACCTAGAGAGCTCCTGTTAGCTAGTAGAACTTAGAATTTAGGCGGTTAGACTAGCAAGGGAGGCCCTAGAACGTCTGGCCGCCTCCTGCTCGCAAATCTCCGCTCCTCTCGGAAGGATTGGATAATTCATTTACTTCAGAGCTCCGCACATAGAAACCCTAGGCGTTATCTTCGACATGCCTGTTTCTATGACAAACGCTCATACTAGACGAACCCGCTCAGATGGTTCGATCTCTTGTTCAATTCTTTCTAAACTGAACTACGTCCGACTTGATCCTCGAAAGGGGTACGTAGGCAGCCTTTCTTAAGGTCCAGTCGCAAATCTTAATAAAACCTTTTCCGCATTTATTCGGTCACTTGTCGTTGGCTGTCGCAGAGAATCCGGACCTTCAGGGAAAGTCGGGTTAACTTGGCTTTCCTCCGTTTTTATTCATTAAAATAGACGTTGTGAATTTTGGTTCCCACAGTTTGGCGCTACAAGGAGGGGGGGACGGATTACTCTTACTCATACGGCTGCAAAGCGCTTGATCGAACCGATGTCCAGAAATATGAAAGAAAAACTTGCAGTTTGCGTCAACGATGGTAAAACAACTCCAGCAGCGACTGTTCATACGACCAACGCTTACGCTTTCTCTATCTAAACAGAAAGGGCAACGATAAAATCTATCAAACCCCAAAAATTCGTCTTGTTACCAAGTTAGAGAAATCGCAACGAGCAAGGTTTCTACAAAAAAACATTTCTTTCGAGAACCTCTCGGAAAAATAAAACCTATTCTCCACGAAACCTTGGGGAAACCCTAGATTACTCGCGGAATAGAAGCACGGCAAATCGGGTCACCAATTCCCACTGCCGTACTTTTTCTGAACAACTCTCGGTAAGCAAATGATGAAACGGGAAAAGAGCTTACCAATGCTTCCCAACCATCCGAACCACCCAAGGGAGGCCAAAACTCCGAATGTCCCGACCGGTTAGCCATACGACAAGTTCTGTCTGTCCCGACCGGTTAGCCATACGACAAGTTCTGTCTGTCTCGACAAGCTCGCCGTAGGACAAGCTCGGTCTCTCTCAACCAATTTGCAATGTGGCCAGATTGGTCCTTCTTGACCAGTTTGAGAAGAACAGAGTTGATTTCTATAAACCTACTCAAAACCTAAACCGGTTAACTAAGACGTTTTCTGAAATCTAAAAATTTCCGCGCCATTGCGAACTCTCGACTTTTATCCGCTAAGCTTACTTTCGGAAAACTACTCAAAACTCCTTTGGATTAATCCTACGGAAACGAGAGAATTTCTGATTAAGTTTAAAAACAAAATTACAGCTCTCCGCAGCGAGAGTGTCGGATATTAAAATTCGGTAACATCTTACGGAAACAACTTCCGTAAGATCAAACTCGGCAATATTTTACGAAACATCATTCGTAAAGTCAAACAAAATCATATCAAACAACAAGGTCTGAGACTTGACCAGTTCGCTCATGGCTTGACGAACTAAGAACCTCACCCGAATGACATCCTGTCCATTGCTCCCTCTTAGCCTGCTTCTCCTTCTTTTGTTTCAACGATTTCGTAAAATCCCTTCGGTACATAAAACGCAATCTGAGTCTGCCACGTTTAGTCGGAAACATCTATTCATAACGCTTGATAGACTTTTCAACAATATACAAAGCGCACCTGCCAATTTAGGGAAGTACGAAGAAACGGAGACATGAGCTTAGACGTTGATATCTCTCGTTCGCTCCGATATTCTCATCAGGATTTCATCGAAAATCAATTCATGTGCAGTATCAGACTTTTCAAAGTCCTTTGACGTAGAATCGAAAGTGGCCATTTCGAAACGCCTAAGAAAACCTTCGATGGAATACACATTCCTTCTCGTAAAAACTATCACTACGGAAGGTGAAACACAGTTCAGAAGACAAAAGAAGAAGAAGGAGGAAGAAGGGGCAATCTCGAATCATCGATGAGACTAAGGTATGTCCGACTTATAAAATTTTGTAAAGGTTTTATTTCTTCATATGACAGGAACAAAAACGTCTAGAAAACTGCCGTAGAATTTAGGGAACTTAGGACCTAGGTGGATAGTCTAGCAAGCTATGTCTTAGGCAAAATTTCCAGTCTTGTTCCATCGTTCCTTGATTGTCCAGGCAGAACATGCAAACTGATCTAGTCTCTCGAAAAACCGAGAAACGATCGCCACGCGTTCAAAAGCATACTCATCCCGCTTCCTAAAAGAAAGAAAAAACGTACACAAGCCTTCGAAAGAACGACTAACCCGTTTTCTTTCGTAAAAGAAAAGGGAAGTAGGTATGTATACTATACCCGTATAATCCCATCTTTGAAAACTTTTTGCTTCAGCATCAAGACAACGCTTTTGACAAAGCAAACTCTCGCAGCAATAAGATTCGTCTAAAAAACGCTAGCGGCATAGCCCAACCGTTACAAACATAGTCCTGAAAATTCTACGTCGCCTCTCGTCGCAAACTCGCGACTAGAAACGTGTACCAACGTCAGACTAATAGCACGACGGTGAACTACGAAAATAACGAAATAACCTTCGGTAAAACTCCATGAGTAGTTCGAAGCAGCTTTCGTCCGAAGGTCGAAATCATAGCGGAAATATCTCCCGTGTAATCCGCGGAAACATCGCTACTTTAACAATCTGCGATTTTCTATCTCCATGAAACCGGTCATCCATTACTTTCGTATAACAAGAACATTTTAAAACAAAACAGCCTATGAAAAAAACATGATCGGTCTCATGCCAAACGATTTTGCAGTACACAAAAGTGAAAGAGGAAAACATAGTCCGTGGTCGCGAATATCGCAATTAATTTGTGAGAAACACTCTCCGGTTACCTTTGCGAAAACCCCCTCTTACATCAATTTTACGAAAAATCCTCTGTATGGTCGAGTCAATTCATACAAAGCAACTTTCGTAAAATAAACATAATGGGTCCAACGAGTAACTGTCATAGACAGTTTTTTTCTCCACAAGGTTTCTGGCTCCTGCTTTCACTCCCCGCGGTTACGTCCGAGCAGGAAATAATCACGCAGGCGAACCCGCACGTGTCCTGCGTCGATCCCTTAAACTTTGTTCCCCTCGGATAAAATGAAACGATTTTCATGCAACAAAAAAAATTTTATACGAACCATTCATCGTATAACTAAGACCTAAAGTGGAAGATCGTTTCTAAAAGCCATCAGCCATAACTCAGAAAACTCCGCTATGCTTGGTATGTCTATCTCGGCAAACGCTATTTGGCCCTCGGCCAACTACGCATTTCCGTAAAGCCCGGACCTGAATTCGGCATCTCCATTAAGGACAACTGTAAACCAACATGACCTTAATAAGGGTCATGGTCTGATCGTTTACCAACAAATTCCTTGGCTATACGGCTAAATCTAGCCTCCATGCCAATCCAAAACTACTGAGTGACCACTGCTCCAATCGCTTAACGGCTAAAACAACAATCCACGATTTGTTCATAGAACGCCAAGTGACTATTACGCAAGCAATTTGTTGTATAACCCAGAATCGGAAAATCATACGATAAACTCTTGATACCAAAACTCAGTCCTAACAACCATATGGTTAACGGAAGATTTAAACTTATCGTCAATCGATTAAGTTCTATACGCCCCGTAAACACGGCATGAAAAGAAACACTCGTGACAAGGCTCCAAGAGTTATACGAGTCATCCTTAATATATACGAACAAATCCCGGAAAGCCAACACTTCAAGAAGCACTGTGAATGTAGACGCTTCTCCCTAGGTCAAACTTACGCGACCCCTTGGTTCTGCGTCCAAACCGAAACAACAGTTTCTGGCTGCGAACGTTCGCAAAACATCTCCAAGCCCGCAAACATTTCAACCACGAAATGCGGCACAAGGAAAACTCGACCTTCAGCACTGCGAGACGTCGCTAACGCTCGAATTACATTCTTTTCCTCGAAATGTTCCAGACGAAATCCTCGTCTCTAGAACTCAAAACATTTTCCCAAACTTTTCACACCTCCAAACGGTATCATTTCGTTGTTGCTGATCACAACAAACGAACTCTAACGTCCTAAACAGACAAATAGCCGCCCTTCAAGGGGTAGGCTCTCGTGCATCCGACAAGGATAAACATAGCGCGCTATACAAGAAATCCAAATTTTGGTTTAGCTCTTCGTAAAGGAAGTAGCTCGACTCACGCCCAGACAAATCATATAAGCCGACAACAATTCGCAGATTTTAAACGGTACGAGTCAGGTTAAAATCGCAAACAGGCAAAACGAAAGCCGATTTGTCATCGCAAAGCCTCAGTCGGAGATTAAACCTAGGTCTTGCCCTAAACCCAGCCACGCTGGATCTTGACATCTCACAGACATAGTATGATATACGAGATCCAAAAATTTGCCTCTTCACTTAAGCCTATTCGTTTCACGAACTTTTCGCGTAAATCGGTAAACCGCGGAAAATCTCGCTTTATGCAAACAATAGGTACAGTGATCATCAAGGAACTAGGAATGAGACGACAACTCACACCCTCTTTCTCATACTTCGAAAAAACTGAAGTTCATAAATAATCGAAAAACGTTTTATAGATTGAGACCGCAAAAGTTCAAACAAATCCCCAAAAAGGGGCAGGGATTCAAAACCACCAACGGCCAGTCCCGGTAAATACATCATGGCCTCTTAACGGCCGAAACACATATAAAACAAAATCCCGAAGGGATTGATAAACCTAGACGCTCCCAGGATCGTCACCTTCATCCTCAAACTCACCCGCGATAGGGACAGCCTCGCCGTCGCCTCCCTCGGTCGCACCGCCACTACCCGCCTCGTCCGCGCCAGCCTCGCAATCCTCTCCCGCGCGCTCCTGATCTTCTGAGTTCTCGGAGGTTGGTGCAAGGATGCATTCGGCCTGCAGGCCGGCAAGGATCGAATCGAAGTCTCCCTCGGAAGTTGCCCACTCTCTTTTACAGGACGATAGTCTGGCTTCCTCCGAGTCCAAAGACGGGGCCTCGTTACCCCGAAGCAACTCGATCTCGCTCAGACTCCCCTCGATCCCCGCTAAAGCCAAGTCCCTCTTGCGGACAGCTATCAAGGACTCAAATAGGATGGCCATCCTCGTCAGACGACCAAAGAAGTCGTCACGAGCATCGGCAACCTCCGAGGATCTATGGGCGTCCATCTCCTCATGAGTCTGGATCTTCTGCTTAAGGCGGCGGACTTCCGAGGATTTGCTCTTCTTCTCCTTCTTCACCTTGAGTAGTGAACTCGTGGTCTTCCCAAGTCCACGCTCAAGGTCACTGATACGAACCTCAAGCTGGGACGTCTGGGCAGCATGGGTGTCCTCGATGGTCTGCAGTGCAGCCTCAGTACGCTTCAGCGCTTCCTGCGACGACTCCAGCTCCTTCAATAGACGAATGACTTCCGACCCACACTCGCCAAGCATTCCGTCAATCAGCGACACAAACTGTCCGCAAAAGAAGGGGTAAGTATCATCATAAAAAAAGGGGATGATGATGTAGATTTCCTGCGAAAAAGAATCCTTAGCCGAAAATTTCGATTTTCAGAAAACTCGAATCATTCGCCCGCAAAATCATCTCCAATCTTATGAGCTGGGGGGCTAACTGTTGGGGTCAAAAACGATTATCTCGAAATCAACGGCTAAAGATCCTTCCAAACTCAAAGATTTCTCGCACGAACGGCCAACGGGGAAAAGATCGGGCGACAAAGAACCCACGGGCGGCAGAGAACCCCTGGCGCGGGCGGCAGGTGAGACGGAGCCGGCCTGGCGCCGGCGGCAGGCGAGACGGAGCCGGCCTGGCGCCGGCGGCAAGCCCCCAGGCGCCGGCGGCAAGCGTCACGCAAGCCCGCCTGGCGCCGGCGGCAAGCCCCCTGGCGTCGGCGGCAAGCGTCACGCAAGCCGGCCTGGCGCCGGCGGCAAGCCCCCTGGCGCCGGCGGCAAGCGTCACGCAAGCCGGCCTGTCTCCGGCGGCACGCCCCCTGGCGCCGGCGGCAAGCGTCACGCAAACTGGCCTGGCGCCGGCGGCAAGCCCCCTGGCGCCGGCGGCAAGCGTCACGCAAGCCGGCCTGGCACCGGCGGCAAGCGTCACGCAAGCCGGCCTGGCGCCGGCGGCAAGCCCCCTGGCGCCGGCGGCAAGCGTCACGCAAACCTGCCTGGCGCCGGTCGACGGTCCTCGTCCTAGTCTCGGTCCTCGTCCCGGTCTCGGTCCCATCGTGCTCGGTCTGATCCCGTCTTGGCTTTCTTGGATCAATCCTTGTGGGTTTGATACGATCACGGCTACGGAATTAACATCTCTCAATTCGACTCGATTTGGAATCATCCTCGATGTTTTACGACAAAAATTAGAAAGGTTGGATTTCTCGTAGAGGATATCGTGTAAAACAAGATCGATCAACTCGAACATCGATCCTTTAGGCTATACGGTTTATTTTACGAGAAAGATAGTCTTTCCGAGAAATCGTATAAAACGTTCAACGACTTAAGACAAGTCCACGGACTTACTTACGAATTTAAGAATTCAGGCCCAATCAGACTATGACGGTTCATCCAATTTCCCGAACATCGGATAAACATCAAGTCACCGAAAAATAGGGGAAAACTCGAGGATAATTACGAAGATCGACAAAAATGGAATATTTCCTGAAGAGATAAACTTGGGCCCAAAGGCGAAGTCCATCATCCTAAGGCAAACCGACCTAGAAGTGAGTATATAAGGAGGGCTGAGGCAGAAGAGAAAAGGATCCGAAAATCCTAGACTGGAGACCTAGAGAGCTCCTGTTAGCTAATAGAACTTAGAATTTAGGCGGTTAGACTAGCAAGGCAGGCCCTAGAACGTCTGGCCGCCTCCTGCTCGCAAATCTCCGCTCCTCTCGGAAGGATCGGGTAATTCTTTTACTTCAGAGCTCCGCACATAGAAATCCTAGGCGTTATCTTCGACAAGCCTGTTTCTATGACAAACACTCATACTAGACGAACCCGCTCAGACGGTTCGATCTCTTGTTCAATTCTTTCTAAACTGAACTACGTCCGACTTGATCCTCGAAAGGGGTACGTAGGCAGCCTTTCTTAAGGTCCAGTCGCAAATCTTAACAAAACCTTTTCCGCATTTATTCGGTCACTTGTCGTTGGCTGTCGCAGAGAATCCGGACCTTCAGGGAAAGTCGGATTAACTTGACTTTCCTCCGTTTTTATTCATTAAAATCGACGGTGTGAATTTCGGTTCCCACAGAGACTACTCTACATCAATCGACAATCATCATCATCAGCCAAACCGACTGCACACATCGATCGACACACACTACAGCATATCGATCGACACTAAGGCGGCCGACATGGATAAAAATGGAAACTTTTTAATTGGAAGTTGGGATGATTGCTAAAAAGAGAGCTTTGCCGTAGAGGAAACATCAGACGCCCTAGAAGCAGACAAGATGAGCAGAGGTTTCACCACAGAAGACTTCTTCAAATTCAATGGCAAAGATGATATTCAACCTTCACTATCAATCAACAAGACTGCTTCAACATTGATCGATATCCACCCTTCCACATCGATCGACATGAATCCAAACCCTAGATCCGAGGTATGCAAACAGGACCCTATATATTATGGAAATCTAACACCGGATGAGTTTGATATTTTCAGGGATCCAGATGGCCATGCACGAGAAATGGATGAAAGAATTCTTCAAGTATCAAGAGAAGACATTGCAGACATCATTCAAGTGGCTAACGGACCAAAAAACCTGTTCACACAACAATGCAGCAGTCCAGAGTACTAGCAAGAATCTATCAACAACACCTCTGATGCAGCTGGTAACATAGACGGCCGTTTCAAGCCAAACGATCAACATCCTACACCACTATCGATCGACAGAGCTCGACCAGCATCGATCGACAGGCGTCCAGAGTTTGGACGAAATCTTTCCATTATGGAATTCGGAAATTCTATTGGGAACAGAAATATGAGTATGGAGTCTACAGAGATGAGTCTGGATATGCAAGGGGGTAGATGGCAACATCATCAACATCTCCAAGGAAGACGTTCAAAACTTGCTAAGAAGAGCCTCGATGGATGAGTGCTCTTACATCTTTCTTCCAGAACACGCTAACTCATTCATAGTAACCAGGCTAGCACCAGAACTCTACAACAAGGATAAGATAAATTAGATGTTGAGTGGAATTCGTGAAGTACAACAAAGAGCAGACGGGAAATTCAATATCAAGCTGAATGTTGTTTTTCAACCACTCGATGACTACATCAACTGGATGGGTACAAGTATGGAAGAGATGAAAGAAGATTTGGGAAAAATTAAGAACAAGAATGAGGCCAATAAGCTAGCATCCACATTGATCGACAAAGACACCGGACCAACGATCGATACCGAGCGTCCACCATCCAGACATTCCACAAGAAAGAAAACCAAGGAAACAAACCAATGGGAAGAAGGAGCCCTAGATATGAAAACAACATCAACTGGCTAACCAAGAGGAGTGAGTTCATGCAGAAAGATTTGGCTACACTTCATGAAAAGAATGATTGTCGACAAAAGGAACCTGCATCGATCGACACAGAAGCTTTTCAATCGATCGACGCGAGACTTACATCACTAGAAGATTTGGTGAAATCA
Source organism: Brassica juncea (assembly GCA_018703725.1). Classification (NCBI taxonomy): domain Eukaryota; kingdom Viridiplantae; phylum Streptophyta; class Magnoliopsida; order Brassicales; family Brassicaceae; genus Brassica; species Brassica juncea. Next base: position 36,080,283 of record CM031941.1, read on the forward strand.
TTCGACTACAAGCTCGATGAAGTATACTATCAGCTAAATGATGACATGGATGGATTGACCAGCAGACTGATCCAATTACAACAAGAAGTCGACACCATCCAGCAGCAACTCGATTTTCAACCAGAAAGATCGAAATCGATCGATGACAACGTCAACACATCGATCGGTGCCAACAAACCACCAGCGCATTCTTACACCAGAGCAGAGATTGATCAGATGCTAGAAGACATATACAAAAATCTGGGAACAACTAAGGACAGAATTGACAAAAGATGATTCAACAACAGCATTTGTGGACTAGAATCATGCACAGAAAGACTGCAGAAGGAACTCAAGGTCGTTCAGAGGAAACTTGCGAGTCAACCTTCAATATCAGCATTGATCGACAAAGGACACAACAAATCGATCGAAGGGAGACATATGGCGCCGATCGACACAACAAGATCAGCATCGATCGACGCAGAGTCACAATCAGTCCACGCCAAGCTACTAACAGAGAAGCTGCATATGCTTGATTCAATGCATGAAGAACTAAAGGAATTATCAGATTATTCTAATGACAAGCATGGAAAGCAGGAATTCAGCATTGACAACATTGGAGAGAGGCTACAGATCATCACAGATGCAGCAGCAAACATGAATGAGAGATGGACCAGAGGGGATGATGCCACAAGAAGCTTCATTGCTACATGGTTCCATACGAACAGAGATAATGTGGATACTTGTTTTCCAACAAGTAGCTGCTTTGCACCTCACTAGCCCAACCACCTCCAAAGTCAAGCTAAAAGACTATAACAAAGCGCTTAGTGAGAGGCAACCCACTGTTAGGTAATTTTACTTAGCTTTATTCATTTTAGTTACTTATTTTCGTTTTTCAACTTTTACTTGCAGATAATATAAAAGGAGGAAAAAGAGAGGAAGATGAACCAGAATAGACGATTTCCTAAGACATCGACCGACGAAACCATGTCGACATCGATCGACATAGCCACTTTCAAAACGATCGACGGCCTTCACTTGCCATCGATCGACACGGACTTCGGTCAGGTATATCGTTCAAACTTTTCAAACTATTACTTATGGTTTATGTTATCCCATTAACTCCGACTGGTTGTACACTGAGGACAGTGTATAATTTAAATTTAGGGGGGAAGTTTCTGATATTACTCTACCTTTTGATTTCATTATATGTTTTCAAAAGTTTTATTGAGTCAAGAAGGGGACAATGATTTTTTTCAATCTTTACTTTTTATCTAACCACTCTTAGATTTGTTGACTACAGAATGTACTATAAATGCTTAAGTGGATCACATATCAACTAGTACCACACTTGCTATGAATGTTTGAAGGAACCAAAGCTGATCTCCAACCAAACTTGACTACATATGTTTGTCTTGGGGCTTGGTATACACGGGGTCGGATGCTTCAAACAAGTCTAGAAGGTAAAACCCTGTCTAGATAGATATATTACCCTCTCTCTCTCAAATTGCGAAATTTAGATTTAAATTTTTTGTCTTTCAAAAAAAAAATTAGGATTAGTGTTGGGGTCAAAATCGGTCACGACGGAATCAATGCCTGAAAGTCCCCGGAAAGTATTTCTCGGAACAAAAAATCTTGTATAATTTGAAAATAAGTTATACGACAAGTTCTCGAACTAGAATGTACAATCTTTTCGACAAACGACTCTCGGGAAACAAACAACGAAACGGGAAAAGGAGACTACCAGCGTTACCCAAACGTCCGAACCACCGAAAGAAGGCCAGAACTTGGTCTTACCAGGTCAGCTTGCCATAGGGCAAGCTCAGTCTTCCCAGCAATCCTAGGGCGAGCCTACTTTTTTCTCCCTTGAGTCTCTATCAAAATGTCCTTTGTTCCGCAATCGGAGTTTCTGTTGAGATTTTACGAAGGAAACAAGGCACTGTCCCGGCCAGCTCGCCCTAGGGCGAGCTCGGTCCCTCCCGGCCAGATCGCCCTAGGTTGAGCTCGGTCCATCCCGGCCAGCTTGCCCTCGGGCGAGCTCGGTCCATCCCGGCAAGCTCGGTCCATCCCGGCAGCTTGCCCTAGGACGAGCTCGGTCCATCCCGGCCAGCTCGCCCTAGGGCGAGCTCGGTCAGGGCGAGCTCGGTCCTTCCCTTACAGGGCGAGCTCGGTCCTTCCCGGCCAGCTCGCCCTAGAGCGAGCTCGGTCCCTTCCCTGGCCATTCCAACCTGTATCAACTCCCACGTTCTCCGTGCAGTCACATATTTCAAGCCATGGACCCAATGTCTCTTGTTCGCATCGATTGGAGTTGTCCTTGAAACTTTACGATAACACCGCGGAGACTACTTTTCTCGTATAAGCTCAAGTCCATCCTATTAAAACGGCAACAATTAACTTAAACACCAACTTCCAAGACTATACGATTGGTTTGAAAGTTCTTTTATAAAAACCAACGTCGTATCAAAGGTGATTTCTCAAAGAAATCGCAAAAATGTTTAAAGTTGAAATACGGCACAAAGAAATCCAAAAGGCGGCTAAAAGCCCACTTGCGATTTTAGACAAGATTGAGCCCAAGATTACTATGACTATTTATCTCTTATTCGCATGAGAAGATAAACGTCAAGTTCCGAAGATAAATGTCAAGTTTCCAAGGATAATTATGAAGATCGACAAAAATGGAATATTTTCGCAGAAGGATAAGCTTGAGCCCAACAGCAAGGAAGTAAAAGGGCCACCGACTTAGAGACCTATATAAGGAGAGCTGGAGCAAAGGACAAGGGGATCCGACAATTCATTTTGACTCTAGAGCTAAGAAACCCTAGGCATTATTTTCGACATGCATGTTTCTATGACTTGCACTCATAGTAGACGAACTCGCACAGGCAGTTCGGTCTCTTGTTCAATTCTTTCTAACTGAACTATGTCCAACTTGATCCTCGAAAGGGGTACATAGGCAGCCTTTCATAAGGTCCAGTCCCAAATCTTAACAAAACCTTTTTCGTATGTTTTCCATCTTTTGTTATCGAGCTGCGACTCAATTATGTTTAAGATTTTAGGCGGCTAGAACTAGGAATATCGTTGACAGCTCTCATGGCCGAAGCTTTTACAATCTTTGGTAATCATCGCAATGCACTTACGCAAATTCGAAATAAAGATCTACTTTTTACTAAACCCGTTTTGTTATTTCTGTATTGTTCGGCATTTATTTGGTCACTTGTCATTGGCAATCGCAGAGAATCCGGACCTCAAGTAAAGTAGGGTTTTCTTTGCTTTCCTCTATTCATTAAAATCGACGGTGTGATTTTCGGTTCCAACAGTTTGGCGTTAGAAGGAGGGGGGGGGGATGGATTACTCTTACTCTCACGGCCGCAAAATGCTTTATCGAAGCGATGTCTGGAAATATAAAAGACAAACTCGCAGCTCGCATCAACGCTGGTAAAACAACTTCAGCAGTGACTGCTCCTATGCCTAACGCTTACGCATACGCCACAATGCTCGAGAAAATGGAAAACCTAGTCGCTGCTTTTCGCCACAAGAAGAGCACGAAAACCAGCTCCCAATTTCTCTGTCTAAACAGAAAGGGCAACGATAAAATCTATAAAACCCCAAAATATTCGTCTAGTTACCGAGTTAAAGAAATCTCAACGAGCAAGGGTTCTACGAAAATACGTTTTTCGAGAACTTAAAACTTGTTCTCCTCGAAATCGTGGGAAAACCCTAGATTACTCGCGGAATAGAAGAACGACTAATCGGGTTACCAATTCCCCACCGTCGTACTTCTTCCGATAAACTCTTGGGAAGCAAACGATGAAACGGAAAAATAGCTTACCAATGCTTCCCAACCGTCCGAACCACCCCGAGGAAGCACAAAACTCCAACTGTCCCGACCAGCTCACCGTACCGCAGCTCGGTCCTTCTTGACCAACTCCCCATGTGGCCAGTTTGGTCCTTCTCCACCAGTTTTGTAAAAAACGGAGTTGATTTCTATAAAATCACTCGAAACCTAAAACGGTTAAGGAGACTAAACAAAGTTAAAATGAGAGGTCGTATCCCATACTGCTAAGACGTTTTCCGAAATCTAAAATTCTGCGTCGCTGCAAGGACTCTCGACTTTTCCACTAAAACTACTCCGGAAAAACTACTCAGAACTCCTTCGGATCAATCCTACGGAAACGAGTAAATTTCTGATTAAGTTTAGTCACAAAAATTAAAGCTCACCGCAGCGAGAGTTTCTGATATTAAAACTCGGAAACAGGACTGGCGGGACAGCTGCAAAACATGTTTGTTTCCGAAAAGCAACTCTCGTACAACTAAACTCGATAACATTTTACGGAACGCCTTTCGTAAAATAATACTCGAAAATATACCACGAGAGAGCTTTCGTTAAAACTAAACTCGACAACATTTTACGAAACAGCTTTCATAAAATTAATTCGACAACAGTTTGCTGAATAACTCTCGTAAAATAAAGGCTCGACAACGTTTTAGGAATCGTAAGATCAAGCTGGGAACTATTTTACGAAAAATAATTCCCAAAGTCAAAAAAAGATTATATGAAACAATAAGGTCTGAAACATGACCAGTTTGCTAACAGCTTGACGAACTGAGAGCCTCACTCGAGTGACATCTTCCCTATTGTTTAAACTTACCTAAACGCCCACCTTAGCCTTCTTCGAGTTATCGCCTACTTCACCTCTCTTTGTTTCAATGATTTTGTAAAAGTTCCTTCGGTACAATAAACGCAATCTGGTTTCACAAAATTCTGCCACGTTGAGTCGAAAACATTTATTCATAATGTTTTATAGACTTTTCAACAATATACAAAGCGCACATGGTCAATTCAAGAAAACCAGCAGTACGAAGGAACGAGAACAGAAACTTGGACGTTGATATCTCTCCGTCACTCCGACATTCTCGTCAGAATTTCGTCGAAAATAAATTCATATGAAAATCAGTATCATACTTTTCAAAGTCCTTTGACAATGAGTCGAAAGTGGCCATTGCTAAACGCCTGATAAACTTTCGATAAATTGCTAACTCATACTCGCGAAAAACCTTGGACGAAATACTCACTCGTTCTCGTTAGAAGACACAAGGCAAAGAAGAATGAAGTAGAGGCAATCCCGAATCATCGATGAAACTAAGGTATGTCCGACTTAGAAAGTTTTATCAAACTTTTAATTTTTCGTAGGAAAGGAATGAAAACGTCTTCAAAACTACCGTAAACTTTAGAGAACTTAGAATCTAGGTGCATAGTCTAGTTAGCCAAGTCCTAGGCAATCATTCCAGTCTTGTTCTAATTTTCCTTACCTGTCTACGTAAAACATGCAAACCGATCTAATCTCTCGAAAAAACGAGAAACCATCACCACACATTCTAGCATACTCATCCCGCTTCCTAAATAAAATATAAAAAAACGTACACAAGCTTTCGAAATAACGGTTAATCCGTTTTCTTTCATAAAAAAGGAGGGGGTAGGTACGTATACGATACTTGTATACTCCCGCACTTTAAAAACTCTTTGCTTCAGCATCAAGAGAACGCTTTCGACAAAGCAAACTCTCGCAGCAAAAAGCAGAAGAACACTTAGGCAACAAAATGCCCCCGTCAAAATCATTTTAAAAGGCAAACGACACTCTTAGATTTGTCTAAACCGCTAGCGGCGTAGCCAAGCCGTTACAAACATAGTTGTGAAAACTCTACATTGTCTCTTGTCGCAAACTCGTGATTAGAAACTTGTACCAACGTCAGACTAATAGCACGACGATGAACTACAAAAATAACGAAATAACCTTCGGTAAAACTCAATGAGTAATTCGATGCAAATTTCGCCAAAGGTAGAAATCAAAGCGGTCATCCATGAAACCGGTCATCCATTACTTCCGTATAACAAAAACATTTTATACAAAACAGCCTATGGGAAAACAAGATCGGTCTCGTGCAAAAACGACTTCGCAATACGTAAAAGTGAATGAGGAAAACATATTCCTTGATCGCAAATATCACGAGTAATTTGTGAGAAACACTCTCCAGCTACTTTTACGAAAACCCCCTCTCACAATACTTTTACGAAAAAACTTCTGTATAGTCGAATCAATTCATACGAAGCAACTTTCGTAAAATAAACATAACGGGTCTAACGGATAACTGTCGTAGATAATTTTTGCTCCATGAGGTTGCTGACTCCTTCTTTCACTCCCCTCGAGTACGTCCGAGCAGGAAATGATCCCGCAACCGAATCCGCACGTGTTCTGCGTTGTTTCTCTCGGATAAAATGAAACAATTTTCATGTAACCAAAGGACACTTTATACGAAGCATTGATCGTATAACTGAAACCTAAAGTGGAAAATCATTTTTAACAGCCATCAGCCATAACTCGGAAAACTCCGCTATGCTTTGAATGTCGATCTCGACGAACGCTATTCGGCCCTCCGCCAACTACGCATTTCCATAAAGCCCGAACCTGATTTCGGCATCCCTATTAAGAAAAATCGTAAACTGACATGACCTTAATGTTAATACAAAAGGGTCACGGTCTGATCATTTACCAACAACTTCCTTGGCTATACGGCTGAACCTAGCCCTCATGCGAAGCCAAAGCAACTGAGCAACCACCGCTCCAATCACTTAACCGCTAAACGACATTCCACGATTTGTCGTAAAATGCCAAGTGACTATTACGCAAGCATTTTGTCGTATAGCCCAGAAGTGGAACTCTTACGATAAATTCTTCATAACAAAACTCTTTCCTAACAACCATACGGTTAACGAAAAATTTGTACTTATCGTCTGCTGATTAAGTTCTATATGTCATGTAAACGCGGTATGAAAGAAACACTCGTAACAAAGCTCCTAGAGTTATACGTCATCCAACACTTGACGAAGCACAGTGGAGGAAGACGCTTCTTCCCTGGGACAAATTTACGCGACCCCTCGGTCCTAATTCCCCGATCGTAAATCGAACAATTTAACATCCAAATTGAAACGACAGTTTCTCGCTGCAAACATTCGCAAAATATCTTCAAGCACACAAACATTTCAACCATGAAATGCGGCACAGGGAAAACTCAACCTTCGGCACCGCGAGACGCCGCTAACGCTCGAAGAACCGCTTTTTCTAAAAACTTTCCAGACAAAATTTCTCGTCTCAGGAACTTGAAACTTTCAAACACCTCTAAACGGTAACACCACTACAGGAAATTCGCGCATTGATAGCATCCAATAAACACTATCTATAAGTATCGTAGCGTTGTTAGAAACGCTGTGTCTTCGACCGGGACAATAGGTCCAAGAGCTATTGTAACGCTTTTCCTTAATGCTACAATAGTTACTTTTATGATAGTGTTTTATTATTTGCAATTGTTAATTTTACAATAGTGTTTTTCTTTTGCCATTATTGTTATTATTAATGTTATAGTTGGTACTCGTATCAGACCATACAACATTTTTAATAGCGTTTGTTGACGCTATTGATATGTATTTGTGATACAATAGCGGTTTTTTAAATGTAATTAATTTGGGTTACACCACATTTTAGATAGCGTATTATGAACCGTTATTTATTTATTATTTTGTAATACAGCGTTTTCTTATTGTGCAATAGGCTAATATACAAATACAAAAATCAATTTTGCAAATTATTCAGAGCCCGTACAATTTTAATTTTGATCATAGCCCGGACAATTTAAATTTTGATTCTCATGAAATTAAATATCAAATATGAAATTAATATATTACATTTTCTATATGAAATTTTAGTTCCAATCCAAAATACAAAATACAAAATACAGGTTAGCATAATCAATTCACTACATTCAGCTTTTGCTACATGAAAAAAAAAAGAAGAGATTACATTCAGCAAAACCTCCTTAAGTTCGCCGACCCTTGCCTCTGGAAGACTCTCCTTTCTCTTGTTTCGGGCGTCTCCGTTGAAACGAGGTTTCTGCCTTGTAAGTTTGCCGAGTCATAACTCTTCGGTACATTGGATCGATGTCTTCTTCCTCTTCCTCAATGCGGATCAAGTATCCAAGAGCTCTCCGGTACTGTCCTTCTGTAAGCTCGACCACATCATCAACTGCTTCTTGTCGTGCTCTCTGGTACTGTCGTCTTGTGAGCTCAACCACATCATCATCTGCTTCTTGTCGTGGCTGTTGGTGGTGTGGTGGAACATGAGATGCTTCTTGTCGTGGCTGTTGGTGGCGTGGTGGAACATCACATGCTTCTTGTCGTGGCTGTTGGTAGCGTGGTGGAACATGAGATGCTTCTTGTTGGTGGCGTGGTGGCTGTTGGTGGCCTGGTGGAATGATCCCATGTGCCGAAAGTGCTAAGACTATTTCTTTCCTAGCTTGCATTTCTGAATCAAAGCAACAAATAAATGTTTGAACAATATTTTAACAATAATTAAAGGAAATTGTCAATTAGAAATAAGATTACTGTAATATGAAATCCCAGTGAGAAACCTGCAAACAGAGAAACCTAAACATCAGTTTCTATCTAGAAATTGTCTCATCTAATTGCTATGTAAGAAAGACCTAACCTTTAGGAGTCCCTGCCTCCTTTGCTCCTTCGAGCTTTAGGAAAACTACAAAAAGAAACAGTATCAGAAGCAGTATTGGATAAAAAAATAGACGATTACTTTTACCTCGTGGCTGTATCTGATTACTACCCAAATCTCTTCACAGAAGACGACAAAAGTTAGGGTTCATCGTCGGAGAGGGTTACAGATATCGACAAAGAGGGTAAGGGTTACAGAGATCTTGGAGCGTAAGACATAAGAGAAGGTTGCAGAGATCGTGGAGCTTAAGAGAAATGAGCTTTCTTTTTGAGGGAAACGAGAGAGAGAGATATCGAGATGTGAGCTGGTTAAAGGGTTACGAGTGAGATGTGAGAAGGTGATTTGACGGTGAGATGTGAGTAGATAATCAGATCGTGTGGTTTAGAATAGCTATCCTGGTGATATAATATGATTGGCTCTTAGCAAGTCAAGGGATTAACGGTGAGATGTGAGAAGGTGTTAATCTGAATGGTTTATAATAGCTATCTTGGTGATAATATGATTGGCTGATTTAGCAGGTTAAGAGTAAATGGTGATTTAAAATGTTTTTTAAATAATTGTATGAAAATAAAAGGTGTTATAATTAATTTGTAATTATTTAACAATCATAAAAACATTACAAATCATCTTAAAATTCTTTTTATGACTAGTTATTCATAATTTATGAAATACATGTCATGATTGAAACACTTGACACAAAAATGTATACAAAGCCATTTAGGGTATTGATTTTAGAGCTTAGGTTTCGAATAATTGAAAAATATTGTAAGATTAGATTTCATGATATTATTGTTACAGAATTTAATTTAAACTTAACTTTATTTTAGTTTTAATAAATTGTATGAATTATGTCTCAAGATTGGAACACTATACCCCCAAACTCTGTACCCCAAACTATAATGGGTCGAGAGTTCAAGTTGTGAATGATGAAACATTTTTGAAGATAATACTTTTTATGCTATTATTATTTTGAAAAATATATTTTTAAATAAATTTGATTATGAAATTTGTGTCAAGCCTGAACACTATACCCTAAATATGCCCTAAACCATTTAGGGTTTTCGACTTAAATTTTTGAAACATTGCTTTGTATTATTATTAATGCAAATGTTTTTATTTAGTTTATTTAATGCATATTTTTCTTAAAATTATAATAACCAAGCAACACACTAAATATTCAAGGTGGTACAAATCATACAAATCAACACAGACATAAGCTTATGTTTTTAAAGTACTAAAGAGCATTCACGTTTTTAAAAGAACAACAACATAGTAGATTTCTTGTGCGACATTCTTTGAGCATCCATATGTAAAGGAGTTTGTCATTTGGCCAAGCAACTATACTTCCTTGAGCATCAGCAATGATTTGAAGTTCTGAATTAGTTCTCCAAACTGGTGCATCTTCAATCAGAGGAACATCAACCATATCTTGCTTGCATTGGGGCCTAACCGAACAAAATGAACGACATCATCTGGATTAGTCGAGGAAACTCGACCTTCTGCAACCTTTTTTCCTAATACCTTGCAATCTAAGAGGATGCACTTCTTTTTCTCATTCTTGCTGGTGTTAGAGCTGTTACTTGCACTCTAAACAGAAAATCCACACAACAAATCATTCAGCCACAGTTACCAACCACAATCAAGACTGAGAATGTATAGAGTCTTACCGCATGTGATCTACTTTTCGACATCAATTCATCTCTGTTTGCTTGTACAGTAGCCTTAAGAATCTTATGGATAGGCCATGGGATATTCTCACCGAGTGCATCACCAATCATCAACTTCTTCACATTTGGTCTCCATAGAGAACCATCTTCATTAACTACCCTATCTACTTTGACAATAGCAGCACTAGGACCCAAAGCAATGTTGTTAACCAGTTTTTTTGGGTCAGTTGACTGGAGACGACCCTCAGCAACAAGTACATCCTCCTTTGACCAATCATAGATTAGGATTTTATCGCCTACTCCCTCTGTAGCCTACAGAACCAACACTAGATTAGTTATCAACATGATTCCCCAGCATCTTTACATATTTATTTACCGTTACATATTCTGAGTAGTCTTCATCCAGAATGAGCTTACCAAGTTGCCATGTTATTTTCAGTCCAATAGCTTGGCCAAGTGTGGTAACAGATGTCGTAGGCCTGCATGAATGCTATCTTCGTAGCAGTTATTCCTCTGCCCATTCTTCTAATCCTTCCTGGTTTGTCTTTTCCTAGGACCTGACTCACAGCATCGTCGTTAACACCCGTACTTGCAGTGGATTCCATTTCAGTATCAATCGTTTTGATTTTTTCCTGATTTCAAAGAATAAGACAGTAATAGCATAAGAAACTGAAGATTTAGACAACAAGAACTCAGTAAAAGATTTGGAATGTTTACAATAGTATCTTCAAACTCAGGCCGCACAGGTCTCCCATCTGAATGTGTATTTCCTGCTATCCAGACCTTACTCCTAGTCACTTGCGTGGGGTTTGAACGTTTTTTCTTCTACAAGTGAGAAAAGGATATTACATTATTACAAGTACCTGGAATATTTTATAAGTAGAATCATACCATTTCATGAGCCAATCGAACCATTCCCTTGCGACTAATTGTGTGATGAATCTGGTTTCTCCTCAATTCCCTAAATTTGTCACTTTGGACCTTCAAATAAAACGAAACAGTAAGATTAGAATACGACATATGCAAATAAAACCAAACAGAAAGATTGGTTAAACCTAAACAACCTTAAAATCTTTGCCTTTCTTCATCTTCACCCAATTCATCCAAGCTGACGCAGATTGAACATTGCTTGGTTTTAATCTAATAAGTTCTTCCATGCTCCCTACATTTCGCACAAGGCTTACAAGCCTTGACTTTGAAGACCTTCATATACACCCCATCTGCTTTAACACAGCTTCTTTTTGCCACTGTTCTGTCAGTTTGAACCTCGCCTACAAGAGTTTCAGAACTTAACACAATGCTAGAAGTTATGTAATGAGAGTTCTTTACTATTTTCAGGTGAGAAAATACCTGAATTTCCTCCCACATTGTATCCTTGATCTGTTCATCAAGGTGCCACCAATCTCCAAGAAGGACTGGTACATGCTCTCTCACAAGTGGACCAAGAAATGAGGAAAGTGTTACTGACCCATCCCCTACATGTTCACCGAGAGATATAAATTCAACTTCAACCTTGTCTTCAATGTTTTTAGCCACTTTACTCATCCTAGTACGCCCTCTTCGTCTCTTTGTCTTGGTCTCTGAATGCTCACCTTGGCCTGGTTCACTTGGATGCTGCGTATCATCTGCGTCTCCTTTTTCTAGTTCTTCTCCTTCGTCTTCTGGTGCTTCTCCTTCGTTTTCTGGATCTTCTCTATCTTTTTCTGGTGAATCTCCTTCGTTTTCTGGATCTTCTATATCTTTTTCTTGAGACCCTCCTTCGTTTTCTGGATCCTCGTTTTCTATATCCTTTTCTGGTGATACTACTTCTTCAGGAGGATGTTCTTCCAATGCAGATTTCTGAGTACCGATCTGCATATCAGTTGCTGTTTCTTCTGCTGTTTGACCAGTAAGCTTCCTGGGTCTTCTCTGAGTTTTCAATGGCTCAACACTCGCATCTTCACCTTTCTGGCGCTTACTGTGACATACTGTAGGTGCATCAGACTTCTCCTTCATAATGTTTCACCTGAAACTATAATCATTGGAATTATCATCCCTAATTATATAGTACTACTACCTACCTTATAATACTAACTACCTAATAATGCTAACTACTAACTAACGACCTAGCCCAATTATTCAACTACTAGGACCCCATCACAATCAGCCCTAACACAGAAACTATCATCATCAGAAGATTCATTCCCCAAATCATCATTGTCTTTGATGGATATTGGCGCAGCTACGAACTCTTCTTCGGTTTCTAACTCGTGATACCCTCTTGGCGGTGCCCTCATTACAACACTCCAATTTTATGAGTCATTTTCTCTAAAGTAAAACACTTGTTTTGCTTGAGAAGGCATAATGTATGGATCTTGGAGAAATGCTGCTTGGTTAACGCTGAATTTCACAAGCATAAAGCCATCTTCCTCCTTGAGACCATTCCCTTTGTTGGCCCACTTACACTTGAATAATGGAACCTGGAACATGTGGTAGTCCAACAATATTATCTCTTGTATCACTCCAAAGTAAGAAACGACATCTGCAACGTGATTGGTATCTTTCACACTTGATCTACACATAGCAAAAGCTTCATATGGTACTCCACTGTTCTGAGTCTTCCGCTTTAAGAATTCAGTATGAAAACGATGTCCATTGATGATATAGCCAATATAGGTTTGAGCATTATGTCTTGGACCAAATACGAACCATCTTAGTTGGGTCAAATGCTCTTTTGAATTAGTAGGGATCTGATATAAACAAAAACATTATGATATTAGTGTTAATATCAATACTGAGTAAAATAGAGGAGATGTATAGAGAACTTTGTAAATACCTTTTCTTTTAGCCACTGTGAAAACCGTTCCCCATGTAACTTCCACAAAAGAGTTTGATTTCTTCTGCAACAGACGTCCTTTTCTTGTAATTCTTCAAGATGCATTCTGATTTACAAATCCAAAGAGTTAGAATAATTAACTAAACCTATCATATATTGACTATAAATTATAACTTACTCAACATATGGATTCACAACACCCGTGTTCATTAACACATATCTGTGAGGAATGTCAAGCTCTTTATCAGATAGTGTAACTTCTGTAGCCTTATGAATTGGACGCCCTTCAAGTATATGCTCATCCAAATCAACATCTTCATTACGATTTGCAGACTCTAGAACTGCCATACATTCAGCTGCCATATAACCCTCTGCCATACATGCTTCTGGCCTAGCGAAGTTCTTAACATACGATTTTAGTGTTTTCATGTACCTAAGTGTCCATCATAAGAAAACTTTGTCAGATATTTGCTTATAAGAAATATAACAACAAAAAGAAAAACCAGAAAACACTATGTACCTTTCAAATGGATACATCCATCTAAAGTGTACCGGGCCACCCAAACGTGCTTCTCTAGCTAGATGTATTAAGACATGGAACATTATATCGAAAAGAGATGGAGGAAAAAACCTCTCCATTTGGCACATCGTCTCCACAAGCTCAGACTCCAGTGTTATTAGCTTGTATGGGTCAATTACACGCTGAAATAGTCTACTGAAGAAGTTTCATAATCTACTAACTGCAGTCCTAGGTCTTTTTGGCAGCTGGTAACAAGTTTTGCAGAAGAACATGATGATCATGAGACTTCAGACAACCAATCACAGGAGGATCAAGTGAGACACAATTTGCAATGTTCGCACAGTAGCTATCTTGTCCTCTGAATTCTCATAATCTCTTACAGAATCTCTTCTTCTCTTCCTTTCTCAGCCAATAAGCAGCAGGAGGTAAGTACATTTTCTTCCCACGTTGCTGAGTGTGTAAGTTACGTCGAATCCCTATGTCCTCCAAATCTTGTCGTGCTTTGACACCATCTTTTGACTTAGCATTGTGCATCAAACGGGATAGAATAGCATCAGAGACATTCTTCTCCACATGCATTACGTCGATGTTGTGACGCACCGGCATATCCTAACTCAACAAACAAAAACAAAAATTATTCACAGAAAATGATAAGCAATTTACACATTTTTATTTTGATAGAGTACTAACCTTCCAGTTGGGTAAATCAAATAGAATAGAACGTTTCTTCCACCTCCATTGGTCAGAGTCTTCTTCATATTCTTCATGTCTAAGCTCCTCAACATCACACAAACCTGATCTTTTCCTTTTGCTTTTCTTCTCCAAAGGTTTCCCAAATTCATTCTTATAATCCTTAAGCAGCTCAAATATTTCAGCTCCTGTCTGAATTCTATTAGCAGTCCCTTCCTCCGTAGTGTTGTCGAACCAAACTCTTCAGCGTCGGTAAGGATGACCATGCCTGAGTCGTTTTCTATTTCCCAAATAGACGTACTTACGACTAAACTTCAACCACTTAGAAGGTGAATCCTTCCCACATACATTACATCCTTGTTTCCCTTTTACTTTACAACCAGACAAGGTCCCCAAACCTGGATAGTCGCTGAACTCCACAATAGTATAGCCTTCAGTGTGAAATTCTCCTTGGATAATGAGTCATATATCTGGATACCTTCATTCCACAAATCAATCAGATCATCAATCAGAGGAGCAAGATAAACATCGATGTTGTTACTTGGGGCAGTTGGACCAGGTATCAGAACGGTTACCATTATGTTCTCTGACTTCATACACATCGTCGGAGGCATATTGTAGTTCACCAACATAACTGGCCATGTGCTGTTTATAAGTCATGGATTTTACCCACTTTCAACCATGATTTTTAAATGTTTTTGGAAACAAAAGGACACTTCTAGTGTCTTTTATGAGCTTTTACAGGTTCAGGTACTCTTTGGTGAAATATGACCATTTTGGAGCAGAAATGGATACTTTAAGGAGGATTATAATGGAACGATAACTTGAGCTATCGACCGATGCTCACCATGATGCATCGACCGATGACACACTACATTCATCGACCGATAGAAGCTAGTGACATCGATCGATATGGAAGACCTCCGAGAATTAATGATGAATTATATTAATAGGGTTTTGTATTAGGGTTTCACTTCTACCAAATAAGTCCCTGGCCGCCTGTTAGGCTACATTAATAGGATTTTGTATCATTTTAGAGGCAGACTTGCCTAGAGAACTTTTAGACCTAATATTGGAGAGAAGCATCTTGCTACCTTGGAGAGAGAGCTTAGGAATGGAGAGATAGATCTGAACTGCATACAGAGAAGATCTTGAACTCCCTTATTTACGCTACTCTTTTATTGTTTCTCTTATTATTCTACTTAAAAGTATTATTTAAACCATCATGATTTTGTCTCTCATGAATATGTTTGAGTAGTTTCTCTTGTTAGATTTAGGTTTCTCATTAAGGTTAACTATGCATTGCAAATGATTTAATGCTAGGGTGTTTAAAATATAGTTCTTCATCTAATTGTTCTTAATGCTAAGTATAGGATTGATCACCCTTGACTTAGATCTTAGGATTAATTTGGATAAGTGAGAACTTAGCAAATCCCTGAAAACCAAAGCTGGTATGTTCCAACTTTACCTAGAGTGCACGAAAGTGGTCTCTTAGTAAGATTGGAGAACCATTTCAAATCCGATCTTAAAGCTCACTAGAAACAATATCGATCGATAAGCAATCCGTTTATCGAGCGATATTGCGAAAGGTGTATCGATCGATATTCATATAG
The DNA here is from genome assembly GCA_018703725.1 of Brassica juncea. NCBI lineage: Eukaryota > Viridiplantae > Streptophyta > Magnoliopsida > Brassicales > Brassicaceae > Brassica > Brassica juncea. The sequence continues at coordinate 36,096,122 of CM031941.1, forward strand.
AATAATCGATCGACACTTTCTTATACTCATCGAACGACAGTTGATGACTTAAGATCTAGCTGAAGATAATCAATCATTGATTTAACCTTAAACTTTGAGTTCAGAACTATGAATATTAAAAACCTTAGACACCCTGCATGCTAGTTACACCTGAGAAATAGCCTAAATCTAGCTATTCTTCCTCTTGTTTAAAACCTAAACCAATCAATCAAGCAATTACTTGCTTACCCTTTATTTACTGCTTTAAACTTGTTTGTCTAGCTTTATCTCGAAGACTAAACAATCTATTGTGTAATCTTAGAGTCTCTGTGGATTCGATCCCTAAGTACTACAACTGAACCTCTTAATTGAGAGAGTAAAGTCACTCCTTAGGGTAATTTTAGTGATATCAAATTTGGCGCCGTTGCCGGGGACTCTTTCTTACTACCATTAGATTTAGTTAAGAATATAGTCTAGACTTTATTTTCGTTTTTACTAAAATCTTTTCCTCTTATTGTGCTCTTACAGGTACCTAAGAATGGAAAAGACGAATTTCGGCTGCCCATCAATCGACATGAATACAAAAACATCGAGCGATACGTCGAGCGAAGAATCGACTGACATACCGCCCCGAACATCGATCGATACCAACCAGCCGAAAGCAGGTAAGTCTTTGCTTACCGATCATGCTAATGAGGAAGTAGTCCTAGGGAAACCAAATGATAACATAAGCAACACAATTTCTAAATTTGCTGATGAACAAAGAAACGCAATCCCTGTTCAAATTTATTCATCTTCCTCTGAAGATGAGGAACCAGAATTGTTTTTGCGAGACTACTTAGACCCCATAAAGACCTATTCCAATAGGTCTGCCATCAAAGTACCATAAAATCAAAACTCTACCTTGATTTTATTCTTCTAGTGTGAAATAAGCCTTTCCGTGGATCTGCTTTGGAGCACCCCCACGAGCACATCGAATACCTAGAAGATCTAGTCTCTAATGATTACAATCGCTGCAAACTTTTTTTCTTTTTCCCTTGAGGGAAAAGCCAGAAAGTGGTTGAATCAGATACCAGCAGGCTCTTTAACTTGTTGGGAGGAAATCCGAAACGCTTTCATAAATCAATTTTTCGATGACGCTCGCTATTGGGATATACGAGAAAAGTTATCTTACTTTGCCCAGGGTCCACCGAATCGTTTAAAAACACTTGGATCAGATTTGAAAGCTATCAACGTGACTGTATCCACCATGGTTACTCAGAACAACAGCTCCTAAACTTCTTTTACGGAGGCTTCAGCCTTCGTTATCAAATCACGCTGGATACCGCAAGTGAAGGAAACTTTAGCACCAGGAATCCTAGAAAATCAAAGCGTTTGATTAGAAACATAGCTTTGGAAAAATCCTATGAGATCAGTGATAGGGAAAACAGAGCTACGTCCACGAACACGCTCGAATTAGCTGAAATTAGGCAATCGTTGGACTCTCTTCACTCAATCATGAAGGAAAAGAAACTTGAACAAACTCTTCAAAATGAGGATAGTTGTTCTGAAAGCCAACTGTTTTCTATCGAAAAGGGTAAGTCTCACGTTTACAACCCGGACGAAGATAGTTTCACCCGAAACTATGATGCCCTAATCAAATCCCATCAAAGAAAAACTGACTCATAGGTTAAACCAAGCTTTCACGGGAAATCAGAAAATAGAAAGCGACATGAATACCAAACTAAACGTTATTCATGGTGAGCTATTTAAGAAATTAGATGCTCTAAGTGAACAATTTAAACGATTAGAAGGTGATGTCGCCGAAAACGCAATCGCTATCAAGAGGGAAGCAGGACGTCTTCCTGGGCGAACTGATATGAACCCAAGACGTCAAGTTAGTGCTGTACTCCTGAGAAGTGGAAAGCAACTTGTTCCGAAAGTTAAGGAAAAACCTTCTTCAAAAGAAAATTCTGGAGAAGAGATCAAACCCATGCCCAACCCTGTGCTATTCCATGCCAGTAGAGCGGAACCTTCACCAAACAAAGGCAAAGGAAAAGGAAATCAAGGCACCGAGGAAGTTGTGATTGATATCCCAGACGACGAGGAAGATTCGGAGGATGAAGTTAATATCGACCGATATGATGAAAACAATATCGATTGACACCAACCCCCTGATCGGAAAAGTGATTCAGCGCCAGTTGGGACCAACTATCGAAAGGGTTTATAACCCGATTCCCCCTTTTTCTCCACGAAAGTCCGACCCTAAGCGTGAATTGGACAGAGAAATCTGTAAGAAAGCAATCGAAAGGATCAGAGTTGAGATGCCATTAAGTGATGCTGTCAAAATTTCGCCAACACTAAAGAAGTATGTTAAGGATTTGGTAACTAAAAGTTTTCCAGTCGGAGAACGTAGTATCATGATGATTTCCGAAAAAGTCAGTGCAATAATTCCAGGCGAAATTCCGATCGAGCAACCCGACCCTGGTGGTTTCGTTCTTAGTTGCACCATCCAAGATAAACAGTTTCCAAGAGCCCTCGGCGATCTTGGATCTAGCGGGAATTTGATGCCGCACTCTGTTGCAATATCCCTCGGATATGCGGAGTTCACTCCAGCAAATATCCAACTAGTTCTCGCTGATCGATCTGTTCGAGTTCCGGAAGGAGCGCTTGAGGATGTGTCTGTGATTATCAATTGAAGCCCCGTACCAACGGACTTCGTTGTACTTCACAACAAGAGCGAACAGAGAGACCACATTATCTTGGGAAGACCATTTCTTGCAACCTCAAATGCGATAATGACGTCAAAGAAGGACGCATCTGCCTAAACATTGGAAACATTCCAATGAGGTTCGACATGGAAAAAGTAATGACGCGCCCTTTGATAGATAGACCATCCTCCTATGTTGATGATATCGACGAGCTTACCCAAATTTTTTTTGAGAATTCATTCTCTGAAAGCCACATCAAAGATGTGCTCATGGTTGCTCAGGGAGAAGTATTCAGCATAGATAACTGTACGCACGATTATGCACATTTGATGGATGCAAGAAATGATGACACAACAAATGATGAAGATGAATCCGAGATAAATATAGATAGATATTTGCAAAACGCTGTCGATCGACAACCATCTTCAATAGGCAATCAGAGCAAGGAAAATGCACCTAAGGTGGAATTGAAACCACTTCCTGATGGACTCAAATATGTCTACCTTTTTGACAACACTTATCCCGTTATCGTAAATGAAAAACTTACAAGCGGTGAGCTTGCTTTATTGTTGAATAAACTGCGAAAACACAGGAAAGCACTTGGATACTCTCTTGAGGATATCCCGGGAATTTCCCCCGACCTGTGTATGCATCGAATTCATCTTGAAGATGAATCTAAGTCATCAATAGAACATCAAAGGCGACTCAACCCCAATCTAAAAGAAGTTGTTAAAAAAGAAATTATCAAACTTCTCGATGCCGGTGTAATCTATCCAATCTCAGATAGCAATTGGGTGAGCCCAGTTCACAGGGTGCCTAAGAAAGGAGGCATTGTTGGGGTCAAAAACGGTTATCTCGAAATCAACGGCTAAAGATCCTTCTAAACTCAAAGATTTCCCGCACGAACGGCCAACAGGGGAAAGATCGGGCGACGGAGAACCCGCGGGCGGCAGAGAACCCCAGGCGCCGACGGCAGGCGAGACGGAGCCGGCCTGGCGCCGGCGGCAAGCCCCCTGGCGCCGGTGGCAAGCGTCACGAAAGCCGGCCTGGTGCCGGCGGCAAGCCCCCTGGCGCCGGCGGCAAGCATCACGCAAGCCGGCCTGGCGCCGGCGGCAACCCCCCTGGCGTCGGCGGCAAGCGTCACGCAAACCGGCCTGGCGCCGGCGGCAAGCATCACGCAAGCCGGCCTGGCGCCGGCGGCAAGCCCCCTGGCGCCGGCAGCAAGCGTCACGCAAGCCAGCCTGGCGCCGGCGGCAAGCGTCACGCAAGCGGGCCTGGCGCCAGCGGCAAGCGTCACGCAAGCCGGCCTGGCGCCAGCGGCAAGCCCCCTGGCGTCGGCGGCAAGCGTCACGCAAGCCGGCCTGGCGCCGGCGGCAAGCCCCCTGGCACCGGCGGCAAGCGTCACGCAAGCCGGCCTGGCGCCGGCGGCAAGCCCCCTGGCACCAGCGACAAGCGTCACGCAAGCCGGCCTGGCGCCGACGGCAAGCGTCACGCAAGCCGGCCTTGCGCCGGCGGCAAGCCCCCTGGGGCCGGTCGACGGTCCTCGTACTGGTCTCGGTCCTCGTCCTGGTCTCAATCCCATCATGCTTGGTCTGATCCCATCTTGGCTTGCTTGGATCGATCCTCGTGGGTTTGATACGATCACGGCTACGGAATTAACTTCTCTCGATTGGAATCATCCTCGATGTTTTACGACAGAAATTAGAAAGGTTGGATTTCTCGTAGAGGATATCGTGTAAAACAAGATCGATTAACTCGAACATCGATCCTTTAGGCTATACGGTTTATTTTACGAGAAAGATAGTCTTTCCGAGAAATCGTATAAAACGTTCAACGACTTAAGACAAGTCCACGGACTTACTTACGATTTTAAGAATTCAGGCCCCATCGGACTATGACGGTTTATCTAATTTCCCAAACATCGGATAAACATCAAGTCACCGGAAAATAGGGAAAACTCGAGGATAATTATGAAGATCGACGAAAATGGAATATTTCTTGAAGAGATAAACTTGGGCCCACAGGCGAGGTCCATCATCCTAAGGCAAACGGACCTAGGAGTGAGTATATAAGGAGAGCAAGAGCAGAGGAGAAGGGGATCCGAAAATCCTAGATTGGAGACCTAGAGAACTTCTGTTAGCTGATAGAACTTAGAATTTAGGCGGTTAGACTAGCAAGGCAGGCCCTAGAATGTCTGGCCGTTTCCTGCTCGCAAATATCCGCTCCTCTCGGAAGGATCGGACAATTCTTTTACTTCAGAGCTCCGCACATAGAAACCCTAGGCGTTATCTTCGACATACCTGTTTCTATGACAAACGCTCATACTAGACGAACCTGCCCAGACGGTTCGATCTCTTGTTCAATTCTTTCTAAACTGAACTACGTCCGACTTGATCCTCGAAAAGGGTACGTAGGCAGCCTTTCTTAAGGTCCAGTCCCAAATCTAAAGAAAACCTTTTCCGTATTTATTCGGTCACTTGTCGTTGGCTGTCGCAGAGAATCCGGACCTTCAGGGAAAGTCGGGTTAACTTGGCTTTCCTCCGTTTTTATTCATTAAAATTGATGGTGTGAATTTTGGTGCCCACAGTTTGGCGCTAGAAGGAGGGGGGGACGGATTACTCTTACTCATACGGCCGCAAAGCGCTTGATCGAACCGATGTCCGGAAATATGAAAGAAAAAGTTGCAGTTTGCGTCAACGATGGTAAAACAACTCCAGCAGCGACTGTTACAACGGCCAACGCTTACGCAAACGCCACGGTGCTCGAGTAAATCAAAAACCTAGTCGCGGCTTTCCGCCACAGGAAGAGCACGAAAACGAGCTCGCAATTTCTCTATCTAAAAAGAAAGGGCAACGATAAAATCTATCAAACCCCAAAAATTCGTCTTGTTACCAAGTTAGAGAAATCGCAACGAGCAAGGTTTCTACAAAAAACGTTTCCTTCGAGAGCCTCTCCGAAAAATAAAACTTATTCTCCTCGAAACCTTGGGGAAACCCTAGATTACTCGCGAAATAGAAGCACGGCAAATCGGGTCACCAATTCCCACTGCCGTACTTCTTCGACTTTGGGCGTCAAAATCGGTCAACGACGAAATCATCACCCGAAAGTCCTCGGAAGAAAACTAAGTGACGATCGAAACCGAGAAACGGGTCTTCACTCGACAAACTTATGGGAAGACACGAACGGACCGTAAGCCCCGGGGATCGACGAAGGCGAGCAACAGCAGCATCGGCGGACGCGGGACACGTCACGGGCGGTAGGGCGCCTGGCACCGGCGGCAAACTGACCACGCCGCGCCTGGCGACGGCGGCAGGGCGCCTGGTGCCGGCGGCAGACCGACCACGCCGCGCCTGGCTCCGGCGGCAAGGCGCCTGGCGCCGGCGGCAGGCTCGTCCTCTCCCGTCTGGCGCCGGCGGCAGGCCCGTCGTCTCCCGTCTGGCACCGGCGGCAAGGGTCCTGGCGCCCATCCGTCCAGTCGTCTCGTGATCTTGGTCCCTTAAACCCATGTTTGGATTGTTCGAGAAACACGACGATTCTTCCGCAAAGCCTTCTCGATTGTTTAACAAAGTTCGTATTTTAAAATCTAAGTTCGAAGCCTCATTACTCAAAACTCCTTTGGATCAATCCTACGGAAACAGGAGAATTTCTGAACAAAATTACAGCTCTCCGCAGCGAGAGTGTCGGATATTAAAATTCGGTAACATCTTACGGAAACAACTTCCTTAAGATCAAACTCGGCAATATTATACGAAACATCATTCGTAAAGTCAAAAAAAATCATATCAAACAACAAGGTCTGAGACTTGACCAGTTCGCTCATGGCTTGACGAACTAAGAACCTCACCCGAATGACATCCTTTCCATTGCTCCCTCTTAGCCTGCTTCTCCTTCCTTTGTTTCAACGACTTCGTAAAATCCCTTCGGTACATAAAACGCAATCTGATTCTGCCACGTTGAGTCGGAAACATCTATTCATAACGCTTGATAGACTTTTCAACAATATACACCTGTCAATTTAGGGAAGTACGAAGAAACGGAGACATGAGCTTAGACGTTGATATCTCTCGTTCGATCCGATATTCTCATCAGCATTTCATCAAAAATCAATCCATACGAAATTCAGTATCAGACTTTTCGAAGTCCTTTGACGTAGAATCGAAAGTGGCCATTTCGAAACGCCTAAGAAAACCTTCGATGGAATACACATTGCTTCTCGTAAAAACTATCACTACGGAAGGTGAAACACAGTTCAGAAGACAAAAGAAGAAGAAGGAGGAAGAAGGGGCAATCTCGAATTATCGATGAGACTAAGGTATGTCCGACTTATAAAATTTTGTAAGGGTTTTAATTCTTTGTAGGACAGGAACAAAAACGTCTTGAAAACTGCCTTAGAATTTAGGGAACTTAGGACCTAGGTGAATAGTCTAGCAAGCTGTCTTAGGCAAAATTTCCAGTCTTGTTCCATCGTTCCTTGATTGTCCAGGCAGAACATGCAAACCGATCTAGTCTCTCGAAAAACCGAGAAATGATCGCCACGCGTTCTAAAGCATACTCATCCCGCTTCCTAAAAGAAAGAAAAAACGTACACAAGCCTTCGAAAGAACGGAAATGAAAAGGGAAGTAGGTATGTATACTATACCCGTATAATCCCATCTTCGAAAACTTTTTGCTTCAGCATCAAGACAACGCTTTTGACAAAGCAAACTCTCGCAGCAATAAGATTCGTCTAAAAAACGCTAGCGGCATAGCCCAACTGTTTCAAACATAGTCCTGAAAACTCTACGTCGCCTCTCGTCGTAAACTCGCGACTAGAAACGTGTACCAACGTCAGACTAATAGCACGACGGTGAACTACGAAAATAACGAAATAACCTTCGGTAAAACTCCATGAGTAGTTCGAAGCAGCTTTCGTCCAAAGGTCAAAATCATAGCGGAAACATCTCCCGTGTAATCCGCGAAAACATCGCTACTTTAACAATCTGCAATATTCTATCTCCATGAAACCGGTTATCCATTACTTTCGTATAACAAGAACATTTTAAAACAAAACAGCCTATGGAAAAAACATGATCGGTCTTATGCAAAACGACTTCGCTGTACGCAAAAGTGAATGAGGAAAACATAATCCGTGGTCGCAAATATCGAGTAATTTGTGAGAAGCACTCTCCAGTTACCTTTACAAAAACCCCCTCTTACATCACTTTTACGAAAAATCCTCTGTATGGTCGAGTCAATTCATACAAAGCAACTTTCGTAAAATAAACATAATGGGTCCAACGGGTAACTGTCATAGACAGTTTCTGCTCCACAAGGTTTCTGGCTCCTGCTTTCACTCCCGAGGTTACGTCCGAGCAAGAAATAATCACGCAGACAAACCCGCACATGTCCTGCGTCGATCCCTTAAACTTTTCCCCCCCGGATAAAATGAAACGATTTTCATGCAACAAAAAAGAATTTATACGAACCATTTATCGTATAACTGAGACCTAAAGTGGAAGATCGTTTCTAAATGCCATCAGCTATAACTCAGAAAACTCCGCTATGCTTGGCATGTCTATCTCGGCAAACGCTATTTGGCCCTCGGCCAACTACGCCCTTCCGTAAAGCCCGGACCTGAATTCGGCATCCCATTAAGGACAATCCTAAACTAACATGACCTTAATAAGGGTCATGGTCTGATCGTTTACCAACAACTTCCTTGGCGATACAGCTGAATCTAGCCTCCATGCCAATCCAAAGCTACTGAACGACCACCACTCCAATCACTTAACGGCTAAAAACAACAATCCACTATTTGTTCATAGAACGCCAAGTGACTATTACGCAAGAAATTTGTCGTATAACCCAGAATCGGAAATCATACGATAAACTCTTCATACCAAAAATCAGTCCTAACAACCATATGGTTAACGGAAGATTTAAACTTATCATCAATCGATTAAGTTCTATACGCCCCGTAAACACGGCATGAAAAGAAACACTCGTGACAAGGCTCCAAGAGTTATATGAGTCATCCTTAATATATACAATCAATCCCGGAAGGTCAACACTTTACGAAGCACTGTGATTGTAGACGCTTCTCCCTGGGTCAAACTTACGCGACCCCTTGGTCCTGCGTCCAAACCGAAACAACAGTTTCTGGCTGCGAACATTCGCAAAACATCTCCAAGCCCACGAACATTTCAACCACGAAATGCGGCACAAGGAAAACTCGACCTTCAGCACTGTGAGACGTCGCTAACGCTCGAAGGACATTCTTTTCCTCAAAACATTCCAGACGAAATCCTCGTCTCTAGAACTCAAAACATACAAACACACCTCTAAATGGTAACATGCCTCTAAACTGGCATCATTTCGTTGTTGCTGATCACAACAAACGAACTCTAATGTCCTAAACAGACAAATAGCCGCCCTTCAAGGGGTAGGCTCTCTTGCATCCGACAAGGATAAACATAGCGCGCTATACAAGAAATCCAAATTTTGGTTTAGCTCTTCGTAAAGGAAATAGCTCGACTCACGCCTAGACAAATCATATAAGTCGACAACAATTCGCGGATTTTAAACAGTACGAGTCAGGTTAAAATCACAAACAGGAAAACGAAAGCCGATTTGTCATCGCAAAGCCGATTTGTCATCGCAAAGCCTCAGTACGAGAGTAAACCTAGGTCTTGCCCTAAACCCAGCAACGCTGGATCTTGACATCTCACAGACATCGTATGGTATACGAGATCCAAAAATTTGTCTCTTCACTTAAGCCTATTCGTTTCACGAACTTTTCGCATAAATCGGTAAACCGCGGAAAATCTCGCTTTATGCAAACAATAGGTACGGTGATCATCAGGGAACAAGGAATGAGACGACAACTCACACCCTCTTTCTCATACTTCGAAAAAACTGAAGTTCATAAATAATAAAAAAACGTTTCATAGATTGAGACCGCAAAATTTCAAACAAAGCCCCAAAAAGGGGCAGGGATTCGAAGCCACCAACGGCAAGTTCCGGTAAATACATCATGGCCTCTTAACGGCCGAAACACATATAAAAAAAATCCCCGAAGGGATTGATAAACCTAGACGCTCCCAGGAGCGTCACCTTCATCCTCAAACTCACCCGCGATAGGGACAGCCTTGCAATCCTCTCCCGCGCGCTCCTGATCTTCTGAGTCCTCGGAGGTCGGCGCGAGGGTACACTCAACCTGCAGGCCGGCAAGGATCGAATCGAAGTCTCCCTCGGAGGTCGCCCACTCTCCTTTACAGGACGATAGTCTGGCTTCCTCCGAGTCCAAAGACGGGGCCTCGTTACCCCGAAGCAACTCGAGCTCGCTCAGACTCCCCTCGATCCCCGCTAAAGCCAAGTCCCTCTTGCGGACAGCTATCAAGGACTCAAACAGGATGGCCATCCTTGTCAGGCGACCAAAGAAGTCGTCACGAGCATCGGCAACCTCCGAGGATCTATGGGCGTCCATCTCCTCATGAGTCTGGATCTTCTGCTGAAGGCGGCGGACTTCCGAAGATTTGCTCTTCTTCTCCTTCTTTACCTTCAGTAGTGAACTCGCGGTCTTCCCAAGGTCACGCTCAAGGTCGCTGATACGAACCTCAAGCTGGGACGTCTGGGCAGCATGGGTGTCCTCGACGGTCTGCAGTGCAGCCTCAGTACGCTTCAGCGCTTCCTGCGACGACTCCAGCTCCTTCGATAGACGAATGATTTCCGACCCACACTCGCCAAGCATTCCGTCAATCAGCGACACAAACTGTCCGAAAAAGAAGGGGTAAGTATCATCATAAAAAAAAGAAGGGGATGATGTCGTAGATTTCCTGCGGAAAAGAATCCTTAGCCGAAATTTTGATTTTCAGAAAACTCGAATCATTCGCCCGCAAAATCGTCTCCGATCTTACGAGCTGGGGGGCAAACTGTTGGGGTCAAAAATGGTTATCTCGAAATCAACGGCTAAAGATCCTTCCAAACTCAAAGATTTCCCGCACGAACGGCCAACAAGGGAAAGATCGGGCGACGGAGAACCCGCGGGCGGCAGAGAACCGCTGGCGCCGGCGGCAGGCGAGACGGAGCCGGCCTGGAGCCGGCGGCAAGCGTCACGCAAGCCGGCCTGGCACCGGCGGCAAGCCCCCTGGCGCCGGCGGCAAGCGTCACGCAAGCCGGCCTGGCGCCGACGGCAAGCTCCTTGGCCCCGGCGGCAAGCGCCACGCAAGCAGGCCTGGCGCCGGCGGCAAGCGTCACGCAAGCCGGCCTGGTGCCGGCGGCAAGCTCCCTGGCGCCGGCGGCAAGTGTCATGCAAGCCGGCCTGGCTTCGGCGGCAAGCCCCTTGGCGCCGGGGCAAGAGTCACGCAAGCCGGCCTGGCACCGGCGGCAAGCCCCCTGGCGCCGGTGGAAAGCGTCACGCAAGCCGGCCTGTCGCCGGCGGCAAGCCCCCTGGCGCCAGCGGCAAGCGTCACGCAAGCCGGCCTGGTGCCGGCGGCAAGCCCCCTGGCGCCGGCGGCAAGCGTCACGAAAGCCGGCCTGGCGCCAGCGGCAAGCCCCCTGGCGCCGGCGGCAAGCCCCCTGGCGCCGGCGGCAAGAGTCACGCAAGCCGGCCTTGCGCCGGACGACGGTCCTCGTCCTGGTCTCGGTCCCATCATGCTCGGTCTGATCCCATCTTGGCTTGCTTGGATCGATCCTCGTGGGTTTGATACGATCACGGCTACGGAATTAACATCTGTCGATTGGAATCATCCTCGATGTTTTACGACAAAAATTAGAAAGGTTGGATTTCTCGTAGAGGATATCGTGTAAAACAAGATCGATTAACTCGAACATCGATCCTTTAGGCTATACGGTTTATTTTACGAGAAAGATAGTCTTTCCGAGAAATCGTATAAAACGTTCAACGACTTAAGACAAGTCCACGAACTTACTTACGATTTTAAGAATTCAGGCCCAATCGGACTATGACGGTTTATCTAATTTTCCAAACATCGGATAAACATCAAGTCACCGGAAAATAGGGAAAACCCCGAGGATAATTACGAAGATCGACGAAAATGGAATATTTCCTGAAGAGATAAACTTCGGCCCAAAGGCGAGGTCCATCATCCTAAGGCAAACCGACCTAGGAGTGAGTATATAAGGAGAGCAAGAGCAGAGGAGAAGGGGATCCGAAAATCCTAGATTGGAGACCTAGAGAACTCCGGTTAGCTGATAGAACTTAGAATTTAGGCGGTTAGACTAGCAAGGCAGGCCCTAGAACGTCTGGCCGCCTCCAGCTCGCAAATCTCCGCTCCTCTCGGAAGGACCGGACAATTCTTATACTTCAGAGCTCCGCACATAGAAACCCTAGGCGTTATCTTCGACTTGCCTGTTTCTATGACAAACGCTCATACTAGACGAACCCGCCCAGACGGTTCGATCTCTTGTTCAATTCTTTCTAAACTGAACTACGTCCGACTTGATCATCGAAAGGGGTACGTAGGCAGCCTTTCTTAAGGTCCAGTCCCAAATCTAAACAAAACCTTTTCCGCATTTATTCGGTCACTTGTCGTTGGCTGTCGCAGAGAATCCGGACCTTCAGGGAAAGTCGGGTTAACTTGGCTTTCCTCCGTTTTTATTCATAAAAATTGACGGTGTGAATTTCGGTTCCCACATGCATTACTGTGGTCAAGAACGACAAAGACGGACTTATTCCAATGAGAACTGTAACTGGACACCGTATGTGCATCGACTACAGGAAACTGAACTCCGCAACATGGAAAGACCATTTTCCTTTACCTTTCATTGATCAAATGTTGGAAAGATTAGCCAATCATCAATACTACTGCTTTCTTGACGGATATTCCGGAGTTTTCCTAATTCCAATCCATCCGGATGACCAAGAAAAGACAACATTCACATGCCCTTATAGAACATTCGCCTACCGTCGGATGCCATTTGGCCTGTGCAACGCCCCCGCTACCTTCCAACGCTGCATGATGTCTATCTTCACTGATATGATAGAAGATTTTATGGAAGTTTTTATGGATGATTTCTCAGTCTATGGATCTGACTTCAAAAGTTGTCTCGATAATCTCTGTAAGGTTCTAGCCAGATGTGAAGAGAAGAACCTTGTTCTAATTGGGAAAAAATGCCATTTTATGGTTAACGATGGAATTGTTCTTGGACACAAGGTATCTGCTGCTGGAATTGAAGTAGATCGAGCAAAGATAGAAGTGATGACTGGTTTACCTCCACCAACTAACATAAAAGACATAAGGAGTTTTCTTGGGCATGCTGAATTTTATCGAAGATTTATTGAAGATTTCAGCAAAATCGCCAGACCTCTAACAACACTCCTCCGCAAGGATGTTAAATTCAAATTCACTCCAGAATGTCAGCAAGATTTTGATAAAATCAAAAAGGCGTTGGTAAATGCTCCCGTCGTGCAAGCACCCGATTGGAGTCTTCCTTTCGAAATTATGTGCGATGCAAGTGATTTTGCAGTAGGAGCAGTGTTAGGGCAACGTAAAGAAAAAAAACTTCATGTTATTTACTACGCGAGCCGAACTCTGGACGACGCTCAGATTAATTATGGCACAACGGAAAAGGAATTACTTGCTGTTGTGTACGTTTTCGATAAATTCCGAAACTACCTTGTTGGTTCGAAATTTATTGTTCACACGGATCACGCAGCAATAAAGTACCTTATGCAGAAGAAAGATGCCAAACCACGACTTATCCGATGGATCCTTCTACTCCAAGAATTTGACATGGAAATCAATGACAAAAGAGAAGTAGATAAAAGCGTAGCTGATCACCTTTCTCGAATAAAAGTCGACGACAACATTCCTATCGATGATTTCCTGACAGCCGAAGGTGTATACCTGGCAGAATCGACATTCATTGGTCAGATAAATCTTGCTTATGAATCCATATCAGTCGATGAATCAAGTGATAAATTGATCGATATAACTGACTTTATGTCGATCGATGACACAAACGATAAATTGATTGAAACGACTGATGACATGTCGATCGATGAGTCGACCACGCAATCGATCGATAATAAGACAGATGCACCAGCAAACTGTGAAAACGGCTTTGACTTAAGTAAAGTTTCATTCAAGATATCCTCCAATGTGACTATCACCGTAGCCGACAGTATCACCACTGAATCGCACACTCCAGATAGATGCCAAAACCCCGATCAGGAAGTGCACGCTGTTGAAAAGAAATTCAGAGACAGACCATGGTATGCTGACATAGTAAACTATTTAGCTTCTGACGTCGAACCAGAAGGACTAAAAAATTATGACAGAAAGAAGTTCTTCAGAGAAGTCAGGCGATACCACTGGGATGAACCGTATCTCTACAAGCAATGTGCTGATGGAATTTACAGACGCTGTGTTGCAGCCGCTGAAGTGCCGGACATCATATTCCACTGCCATGGATCATCTTATGCCGGACATTTCACAACTTTCAAAACAGTATCTAAAATCCTCCAGGCCGGATTTTGGTGGCCTACCATGTTCCGTGATGTTCACGCCTATATCGTAAAATGTGATAGGTGTCAACGAAGAGGAAAAATCAGCAAAAGACATGAAATGGAACAGAAGTTCATTCTGGAAATCGAAGTCTTTGCCTGCTGGGGGATAGATTTTATGGGTCCTTTCCCTTCCTCATATGGGACAGATACATTTTAGTTGCTGTCGATTATGTTTCCAAATGGGTTGAAGCTATAGCCTCAACTACAAATGATGCTTCTGTTGTTGTCAAACTCTTCAAGAGCATTATTTTCCCTAGATTTGGAGTTTCTCGAGTAGTAATAAGCGATGGTGGTACCCATTTCATCAACAAAGTTTTCGAAAATTGATATCACTCAAATTACCCTAAGGAGTGACTTTACTCTCTCAAATAAAAGGTTCAGTTGTAGTACTTAGGGATCGAATCCACAGAGACTCTAGGATTACACAATAGATTGTTTAGTCTTTGAAATAAAGCTAGCAAACAAGTTTAAAGCAGTAAATAAAGGGGTAAGCAAGTAATTGCTTGATTGAATGGTTTAGGTTTTAAGCAAGAGGAAGGAAAGCTAAATTTAGGCTATTTCTCAGGTGTAACTAGCATGCAGGATATCTAGGGATTTTAGTATTCATAGTTCTGAACTCAAACCTTAAGGTTAAATCAATGATTGATTATCTTCAACTAGATTTTAAGTCATAGACTATCGTTCGATGAATATAAGAAAGTGTTAATCGATTATTCTATATGAATATCGATCGATACACCTTTCGCGGTATCGCTCGACAAGCGGATTGCTTATCGATCGATATCGTTTCTAGTGAGCTTTAAGATCGGATTTGAATTGGTTCTCCAATCTTACAAAGAGGCCACTTTCGTGCACTCTAGGTAAAGTTGGAACATACTAGCTTTGGGTTTCAGGGATTTGCTAAGTTTTCACTTATCTAAATTAATCCTAAGATCTAAGATAAGGGTGATCAATCCTATACTTAGCTTTAAGAATAGCTAGAATGAAGAACTATATTTTAAACACCCTAGCATTAAATCAATTGCAATGCATGGTTAACCTTAATGAGAAACCTAAATCTAACAAGAGAAACTACTCAAACATATTCATGGAAGACAAAATCATGATGGTTTGAATAATACTATTAAATAGAATAATAAGAGAAATAATAAAAGAGTAGAGAAAAATAAGGGAGTTCAAGATCTTCTCTGTATGCAGTTTGGATCTATCTCTCCATTCCTAAGCTCTCTCTCCAAGGTAGCAAGATGCTTCTCTCAAAACTAAGTCTAAAAGTTCTCTAGGCAAGTCTTGCCTCTAAAATAATACAAAACCCTATTAATATAGCCTAACAGGCGGCCAGGGACTCCTTTGGTAGAAGTGAAACCCTAATGAGATGATTAGCTCATTAAGTTCGTCATTAATTCCTGGAGGCCTTTTATATCGATCGATGTCACAGTCGCCTATCGATCGATGAATATAGTGTCTCG
This sequence comes from Brassica juncea, assembly GCA_018703725.1. Lineage (NCBI taxonomy): Eukaryota > Viridiplantae > Streptophyta > Magnoliopsida > Brassicales > Brassicaceae > Brassica > Brassica juncea. Next base: position 36,111,766 of record CM031941.1, read on the forward strand.
TCGGTCGATGCATCATGGTGAGAATCGGTTGATTAGTTTAAGTTATCGTTCCATTACAACCCTCCTTAAAGCATCCATTTCTGCTCCAAAATGGTCATATTTCACCAAAGAGTACCTAAACCGGTAAAAGCTCATAAAAGACACCAAAAGTGTCCTTTTGTTTCGAAAAACATATAAAAATTATGGTTGAAAGTGGGTAAATCCATGACTTATCAACTCCCCTAGACTTATCCTTTTGCTTGTCCTCAAGCAAATTTAAGGACATAGGTCTAGAAGAGGGTTCCAAATAGTGAGACTTAAACAACCTCTAACTCAAGATCATCACCTCAACTTTGTTGCAAGCCACATCAAAATCTATTAACTTCAGAAGTACATTATAACCATATCCTAGCTTAGCAACCAAGTTCATCTAGCCAACAACTTAGCAATCCTGCCTGACTAACCCCTCTATTCATTTCATTTCTGTGCATAAAGATAAAAGTGCGGGCTTTACCTTGGGAGTATCGACCACAGGATTCAAGGTTGCTCAGACAAGTATCCGGATCTGTAGGTAAAAGTTAGTTCCTATCCTCTCTCTCTCTCTACTTTTTCTCTCTTAGTCGTGTCTGCTTTTTGTTTGCAGATCATCGGCTGAGATTGGACAGGTTTCCATGAATCAAGCCTTAATGGTTGCAGCCACCAAGTCCTGTTCACTTCTTTTTGGCCTATATCCTAGGATTCATTGCAAAGCAAGTCTTGAAGGGGGTAACCACCAAATCCTGTTCGAATCCTTTACCTATAGAATTCTTACGAATCAAGTCGTGAGGGGGTAACCTCCAAGCCCTGTTCGAATTCCTTCCTACTAGTCTTAGAGCTCAAAAATTTATTATTAATATTATTATTATTATGTTTTTTTTGAGAGCTGAATATTAAATCTAAATTCAAAAATGAGAGAGAGAGGGTGATGAAACTATCTACACAAGGCTTTACCATCCAGACTTGTTCGAAGCATCCGATCTCATGTATACCAAGCCCCAAGACAAGCAGAGAATGTCAGGTTAGGTTGGAAATCAGTTTTGGTTCTTTCAGATGATCATGAAAAGTATTGTCATAGCGATCGGTGATCCACTTTAGCATCTATAGTACATTCTGCAGTTAACAAATCTAAGAATGGTGCTAAAGAGTGGTTAGAAAATAAGTAGAAATCATTGTCTCCATTTGGTGCATGATAAATTCTCTTTTTTTTTTGAAAAATGAAGAAAGCTTTAAAAGAGATTTGAAAAGAAAATGAAAAATGCTTTTAAGAAATAAAAACATAAAAAATGTTAGTAACAACCCCCCCCCCCCCCAGACTTAAACGACATTGTCCCCAGTGTTATTTAGTCTAAGTGTGGTGAAAAAGAGAAAGAAAGAGAAAATTGGATAGTTAATGACTAAAGTAACCGTACCTATTATTACTCGTAACGATCGATACCATGTCTAGCCTATCGATCGATAGCTGTTAGACAGAAGGTCATCAATTCGTCTGTTGGTGTCTAACCCGTCTGATCTGTCATTTGTTAGTTCTGTTAGACAATCCAAACACAAGCAAATAGATAATAAGTCATAAAAATAGATAGTCAAGAGTAATAAATCCTAAAAATCCAAAATAAAAATGAAAATAGAAATAAAAATAAAACTGTCTGGGAATAAGGGATAGAAATATGAGGACTAGTCGGAGTCCGCTGCTGCCTCCTCGTCATCTGATGACGAGTCACGACGGTACTGGTGTGATTGACCTGGGGCTGCTGGATCATGGGCTCTCACGCTTCTCCTGCTCATGCACCTACAGCGAGACACTCTGGACCAGATGGCCTGAAGAGCGTCTGCGACGAACCTCTGAAAGTCCCCGTGGTCGCGCATCGGAATGTCTGGCATGATGGAGAAGTCGGGTACTGGTGCCTCTGGCTGGCCCTGCGTAGCTGGTGCTCTGCGCTCTCCTGGAACTCTCCGTGGCACGTCCTGGAGGTTGCGGAGGAATGCCTCATCTGGCTGGAACCGGAGCCTGTCAATGTTCCCGTCGAAGCCCGTGATGTGGCGGGATGGCAGCTGCAGAAGACGGAGGCGGTCTCCTCTCCTGAAACTCCAGAGCAGGCTGTCCTTCAGCCACTGGGCTGAAGACAGATGCGCTAAGTCCAAGTAGGTGCGGGAGGTGCGTGCTGGCTCTCCAGTCAAGCGGATGCCGAGGTGCTGGAAGATCGGTGTAAGCAGGCTCCCGATCGTCTCCTTCTTCCTGCCAGTGCCCTTGAAGGGCTTCATCTTCAGCGACACCAGGTGCTGAGCGAAGAGAGATCCCAGGTTGGGCATGGGCATGTTGCGGGCTGGGTCAAGGTCCTGCAGGTCGAATACTCCGTCAATCGCAACGAACAGCAATGTGAGCTCGTCAATCCTCACCTTGTTGGGCTCCATCCTGCACAGCAGAGTGCTGGCAAGGGCCCTGATGAAGAAGCGCAAGGTGGGATGACGGATATCAGTCTGAGTGACAGCCGTGCTCCAGTGGCCTGTGCCAATGATCCTCCAGAAGTCACCGATCATCGGAAACTCAGGGACACCCATAGCGGTGTTTGAAGGATTGAACCCGTAGATCTCACAGATTTCAGCAACTGTGATCCGGTATCTGACACCTCTGGCGAAGAACGAGAGAACTCCATCGCTCGCGACGTGGCCAGTGGTGGTGGTGTAGGTGAGGTCGGCTAAGGCGAGGAACTGTCGGACCAGAGACGGGTTGATGAACAAATAAGATAGAGAAGTGAAAAACGAAGAGGTTGAAAAACATATCACTGTCTCTATTTGGTGCGTGATAAATTCTTTTTTTTTTCTCTCTTTTTTTTTTTTTGAAAAATGAAGAATGCTTTAAAAAAATAAAACATAAAAATGTTAGTAGCAACCCCCCCCCCCCCCCCCCAGACTTAAACGACACTGCCCCCAGTGTTATTTAGTCTAAGTTTGGTGAAAAATTGAAAGAAAAAATAAAATTGGATAGTTAATGACTAGAGTAACCGTACCTATTATAACTCGTATCGATCGATACCAAGGCATGGTTATCGATCGATAGCGGTTAGTCAGAAGGTCATCAATTCGTCTGTCAGTGTCTAACCCGTCTGATATGTCATTTGTTTGTTCTGTTAGACAATCCAAACACAAGAAAATAGATAATAAGTCATGAAATAAAAATAGATAGTCGAAAGTAATAAATCCTACAAATCAAAAATAGAAATAAAAATAAAAATAAAAATAAAAGTGTCTGGGAATAAGGGATAGAAATGTGAGGACTAGTCGGAGTCCTCTGCTGCCTCCTCGTCATCTGATGACGAGTCACGACGGTACTGGTGTGATGGTCCTGGCGCTGCTGGATCATGGGCTCTGACGCTCCTCCTGCTCATGCACCTACATCGAGACACTCTGGACCAGATGGCCTGAAGAGCGTCTGCGACAAACCTCTCGAAGTCCCCAGGGTCGTGCATCGGAATGTCTGGCATGATGGGGAAGTCGGGTAGTGGTGCCTCTGGCTGGCCCTGTGTAGCTGGTGCTCTGCGCTCTCCTGGAACTCTCCGTGGCAAGTCCTGGAGGTTGCGGAGGAATGCCTCATCTAGCTGGAATGGGAGCCTGTCAATGCTCCCGTTGAAGTCCGTGATGTGGCGGCATGGCAGTTGCAGAAGACAGAGGCGGTCTCCTCTCCTGAAACTCCAGAGCAAGCCCTCCTTCAGCCACTGGGCTGAAGACAGATGCGCCACGTCCAAGTAGACGCGGGAGGTGCGTGCTGGCTCTCCAGTCAAGCGGATGCCGAGGTGCTGGAAGATCGGTGTAAGCAGGCTCCCGATCTTCTCCTTCTTCCTGCCAGTGCCCTTGAAGGGCTTCATCTTCAGCGACACCAGGTGCTGAGCAAAGAGAGATCCCAGTTTGGGCATGGGCATGTCGCGGTCTGGGTCCAGGTCCTGCAGGTCTACAACTCCGTCAATCGCAGTGAACAGCAGTGTGAGCTCGTCAATCCTCACCTTGTTGGGCTCCATCTTGCACAGCAAAGTGCTGGCAAGGGCCCTGATGAAGTAGCGCAAGGTGGGATGACGGATATCAGTCTGAGTGACAGCCGTGCTCCGGTGGCCTGTGCCAATGATCCTCCAGAAGTCACCGATCATCGGAAATTCAGGGACACCCATAGCGGTGTTAGAAGGATCGAACCCGTAGATCTCGCAGATCTCAGCAACTGTGATCTGGTATCTGACACCTCTGGCGAAGAACGAGAGAACTCTGTCGCTCGCGACGCGGCCAGTGGTGGTGTAGGTGAGATCAGCTGTGGCGAGGAACTGTCGGACCAGAGAGGGGTAGAGATCGTAAGGGTGTGTGGCCATGGTACCGAAACCAAGCTGGTTGATCATGTCCCTCAAGTCGGGCCAGAGACCAAGCTGTCTGACGGTAGGCTTGTCGATGAAGCGGGTGGGAGCGATGTCAACGCGCAGCCATGCGTTGTAGAACAGGCTGTCGTAGTCGTCCTAACTCTTCGTTCGCCGACGGTGGGTGCAGGCGGTGGAATGGACCGCTGTCTTCGGGTCGGGGTAAGACTCCACCGTCTGTATGGCCTTGGAAGGGTTCCTAGGCCATGGGTAGCGCTCGTCGGGCTGTCAGGGCGGCGAGTGTGATGATGATGATGGCGTCGAGGAAGATGGTGGTGTGGGTGGTGCTCTGGAGGTGCTCGGGATATCGAGCCTCCTCTTAGTCCTCCTCTCGCGTCTGCTATCTCTTCGTGAACTCATCTGCAAACAACAAAACAAAAAGAATCATCCATTAGTAGGTGCAATCGATGGTTCCGATATCGATCGATTCTCTCGATGAGAGATCGATCGATTCGGATAGCTCTATATCGATCGATAGTCGTATAGGACATCGATTCCTGAGCGTCGATATCGATCGATTCAACAACAACTGTGTCGATCGACACGGTATCACGGAACCTGCAATACAAAACTCATCCCAAATCGCAATTCCACAAACAACAAATGCAAAACGAACAATCCTAGAACCTATTTCATCATACTAGCAACCTAAATCGACCAAATCCAAGCCTAATCGATCAATTTTGTTCATGTCAAAACCTAGTCAAACACAATCCGAAAAATAGAGAATTGCGGGTTCATACCTTGTAGAATCGTTGAATAGATGAACAAATGAGATAGAGAAGTGAAAAACAAGGAGATTGAGGCAAGAAACGGCGAAAATCGACTTGGTTTCTAGAGAGAAAAAATCGGTTTTTTGTTTTCGGGAGCGGAATGCGAAATGAGCGGATGAAAAGGCGGAAATCAGGGTTAATGAGCCGCGGCCTTGATAAACCCGTATCGATCGATATGCCTAAGTGCGTATCGATCGATTTTAAGGCAATTCCTTATATATATATATATATATATATATATATTTAAAAAAAAAATTAAAATGAAATAAAATAAAAAATTGAAAAATAACAATGGAAACTAAATGCAATAGTGGGTTGCCTCCCACTAAGCGCTTTATTTTTAGTCATTAGCTTGACTTAAAAATCTCTTTAATCAGATTCGGGAATGCCCAACCTTAAAGGTTTGACATTTGGCGGTTTAGCCCAGTAATGCTTCACTCGTTGTCCATTCACCGTAAATTCTTCTCCTTTATTGTTCATAAGGGTGATGGCTCCGTTTGGTCTGGCTACCGTAACTGTGAAAGGTCCTGACCAGCGAGAACGGAGTTTTCCGGGAAACAAAGTGAGGCGAGAGTTATATAATAGAACTTGATCGTTGGCAGCAAAATGCTGGAGTCGATCTTCTTGTCATGATAAGCTTTCGTTCGTTCTTTATATAGCTTTGAACTCTCATAAGCTAGATGTCTGATTTCATCTAGCTCGTTGAGTTGTATGAGTCTCCTTTCAGCAGCAGTTTTGATGTTGAAATTTAGCAATTTTGTTGCCCACGCTGCTTTATGTTCTAATTCAACGGGTAAGTGACAAGCTTTTCCGTAGAGTAGATGGAAAGTAGTTGTTCCTAGTGGAGTTTTAAATGCAGTTATGTATGCCCAAAGTGCATTATCTAGCTTTCGTGACCAATCTCTTCTGGTGATCCCAATGGTTTTCTCCAGAATCTCTTTGATTTGTCTGTTAGAGACTTCTACCTGCCCACTTGTCTGTGGATGGTAGGGTGTGGCAACTCTGTGGTGAACTCCATTTTTCCTGAGTTGATTTTCGAAAACTTTGTTGATGAAATGGGTACCACCATCCTTATTACTAATCGAGGAACTCCAAATCCAGGGAAAATAATGCTCTTGAAGAGTTTGACAACAACAGAAGCATCATTCGTAGTTGTGGCTATAGCTTCAACCCATTTGGAAACATAATCAACAGCAACTAAAATGTATTTTTTCCCATATGAGGAAGGGAAAGGACCCATAAAATCTATCCCCCAACAGTCAAAGACTTCGATTTCGAGAATGAAGTTCTGCTCCATTTCATGTCTTTTGCTGATTTTTCCTCTTCGTTGACACCTATCACATTTTACTATATAAGCGTGCACATCGCGGAACATGGTAGGCCACCCAAATCCGGCCTGAAGGATTTTAGATACTGTTTTGAAAGTTGCGAAATGTCCGGCATAAGAAGATCCATGGCAGTGGAATATGATGTCCGGCACTTCAGCGTCTGCAACACAGCGTCGGTAAATCCCATCAGCACATTGCTTGTAGAGATATGGTTCATCCCAGTGGTATCGCCTAACTTCTCTGAAGAACTTCTTTCTGTCATAATTTTTCAGTCCTTTTGGTACGACGTTAGCAGCTAAATAGTTTACTATGTCAGCATACCAGGGTCTGTCTCTGAATTTTCTTTCAACAGCGTGCACTTCCTGATCGGGGCTTTTGCAATTATCAGGAGTGTGCGGATCAGTGGTGATATTGTCGTCTACGGTGATAGTCACATTGAAGGATATCTTAAATGAAACTTTACTTAAGTCAAAACCGTTTTCGCGGTTTGCTGGTGCGTCTGTCTTATTATCGATCGATTGCGCGGTCGACTCATCGATCGACATGTCATCAGTCGTATCGATCAATTTATCGTTTGTGTCGTCGATCGACATAGAGTCATTTATATCGATCAATTCATCACTTGATTCATCGACTGGTATGGATTCAGATGCAAGATTTATCTGACCAATGAATGTTGATTCTGCCAGGTATACACCTTCGGCTGGCAGGAAATCATCGATAGGAATGTTGTCGTCGACTTTTATCTGAGAAGGGTGATCAGCTACGCTGTTATCTACTCCTCTTTTGTCCTTGATTTCCATGTCAAATTCTTTGAGTACAAGGATCCATCGGATAAGTCGTAGTTTGGCATCTTTCTTCTGCATAAGGTACTTTATTGCTGCGTGATCGGTGTGAACAATGACTTTTGAGCCAACAAGGTAGTTTCGGAATTTCCTGAAAGCGTACACGACAGCAAGTAATTCCTTTTCCGCTGTCCCATAATTTCTTTGAGCGTCGTCCAGAGTTTGGCTCGCGTAGTAAATAACATGAAGTTTTTTATCTTTACGCTGCCCTAACACTGCTCCTACTGCGAAATCACTTGCATCGCACATAATTTCGAAAGGAAGACTCCAATCGGGTGCTTGCACGACGGAAGCAGTTATCAACGCCTTTTTGATTTTATCAAAAGCTTGCTGACATTCTGGAGTGAATTCGAATTTAACATCCTTGCATAGGAGTGTTGTTAGAGGTCTGGCAATTTTTCTGAAATCTTCTATAAACCTTCGATAAAATCCAGCATGCCCAAGAAAGCTTCTTATGTCTTTTATGTTAGTTGGTGGAGGTAAACCAGTCATTTCTTCTATCTTCGCTCGATCTTCTTCAATTCCAGCAGCAGATACATTGTGTCCAAGAACAATTCCATCATTAACCATAAAATGGCATTTTTCCCAATTTAGAACAAGGTTCTTCTTTTCGCATCTGGCTAGAACTTTACAGAGGTTATTGAGACAACTTTTGAAATCAGATCCATAGACTGAGAAATCATCCATAAAAACTTCCATAAAATCTTCTATCATATCAGTGAAGATAGACATCATGCAGCGTTGGAAGGTAGCGGGGGCGTTACACAGGCCAAATGGCATCCGACAATAGGTGAATGTTCCATAAGGGCATGTGAAGGTTGTCTTTTCTTGGTCATCCGGATGAATTGGAATTTGGAAAAATCCGGAATATCCATCAAGAAAACAATAGTATTGATGATTGGCTAATCTTTCCAACATTTGATCGATGAAAGGTAAAGGAAAATGGTCTTTCCGCGTTGCGTAGTTTAGTGTGGGAACCGAAACTCACACCGTCAATTTCCGATAAACGATTTGTGGAGGAAAAACGAGTTAATCTGATCTTCCTTGAAGGTCCCGGATATCTGCTGGGCCACACACGACACAATCAATGGGAATTTAAAGTTGCAAAATAAAAATCGTAAAAATAGAGCGAAAGAGATCTTATTTCTGAATTTGCGTTTGAGCGTGAACAACAGGTAAAGAAATCGGCTACAAGAGCTGTCGAAAGGTCCGCTAGTCCGGCCGCCTATGTCTATCCTAGTTGAGTCGCAGCTCGCTAGTGAAAACAGAAATGAATGCTAAATCGCTCTAAGTGCTAAGTGCTCTGGAAGTTTTGTGATGATTTGCTTCTCGCCCAAAGCTCTCCTTATATACTCCTCTTAAGACGGTCTATCTTCTTTCGGGCTGAATCGGGCTTTTTCCATTTTCGTCCATCTTCGTGTTTATCGGGAAACTTGACATTTATCTTCGGAAAACTTGATATTTATCTTCTGGAAACTTGACATTTATCTTCTGGAAACTTGACATTTATCTCTTATGTGAGGATAAGGATAAACCGTCATAGTTATCCTTCCTTTTCGGAAAATCGTAAGTGGACCGTTTTGGCCATGTCGGGCCACTTAGACGTTTTTACGGTTTTTCGAAAGAATAGTCTTTGAAGGTTTCGGCATTTCCGAAGGAACCCCAATTCCTCGTATAGTCGAAATGTTTGGTGTTTAGAATAATCGTGATCATACCAAACTCGCGAAGATTAATCCAAACAAGCCAAGATGGGATCAGATCGAGCATGATGGGACCGAGACCGGGACTAGGACCGTCGTCCGGCGCCAGGGGGCTTGCCGCCGGCGCCAGGCCGGCTCGCGTGACACGTGCCGCCGGCGCCAGGCCGGCTCGCGTGACGCGTGCCGCCGGCGCCAGGCCGGTTCGCCTGACGCTTGCCGCCGGCGCCAGGGGTTCTCTGCCGCCCGTGGGTTTTCCGTTGCCCGATCTTTCCCCCGTTAGTCGTTCGTGCGGGAAATCTTTGAGTTTGGAAGGATCTTTAGCCATAGATTTCGAGATAACCGTTTTTTACCCAACAAGATCTTCCGAGATTCCTCGAGTATCAGGATCGAGATGGACTTGGATTTGTAGACATTCCGTCTTCAAGGGTTTGAGTAATGAGGCGTCGAACTTTAGACGTTTAAAATATGAACTTTTAAACAATCGAGAAGGCTTTGCGGAAGAATCATTGTAGTTCTCGGACAATCCGGACATGGGTTTAAGGGACCAAGATGCTGCCGTTGCCCGAGATCACAAGAAGATTGCACAGATGGGCGCTAGGACCCTTGCCGCCGGCGCCAGACGGGAGACGACAGGTCTGCCGCCGGCGCCAGACGGGACAGGACAAGCCTGCCGCCGGTGCCAGGCACCCTGCCGCCGGCGCCAGGAGCAACGTGGGCGGCATGCCGCCGGCGCCAGGCGCGGCGTGGGCGGACTGCCGCCGGCGCCGGGCGTCCTGCCGCCGGTGCCAGGCGTCCCGCCGTCCGTTCCGTGTCCCGCGTCCACCGGTGCCTGCTGTTGCTTGCCTTCGTTGATCCCCGGAGCTCACGGTCCGTTCATGCCTTCTCGTGAGTTCATCGAGTGACGACCCGTTTCTTGGTTTTGATCGTCACTTGGTTTTTTTTCGAGGACTTTCGGGTGACGATTTCGTCGTTGACCGATTTTGACCCCAACAGCTAGCCCCCCAGCTAGCTAGGAGCCGTAATGTCTTTCGGGTCCTGGCTTGCGGTATAGCCGTATGGGAAGGTGTAGAGACGTAATCCTTTGCCGAAAGTCGGGGTAAATAGTGATTTTACCTCCTTTATAAGGAGGGAGTAAGAAACCTCATTCAATCTTACTTCATCATAAAAATTCATCTCTCTCAAGAACCCTTTCTCTCTCTTTAAGAACAATGTCTTCAAGATCCTCCTAGAGAAATTCTTCTTCCCATTCATCCTCGGATGACTCTCCTGCCCATATGATGGTGAAGCAAGAGGAGTTAGTCGAGGAGGAAGCGAAGAATGCGTATTACCGAGCCCTTGTGGGTTCGCCCCCATCACTGCCAGATGTCCCCATTCCGAAGACACCTTTGAGGCAGCCTGGTGCTCCTTTTACGCCGAGCTTGGTTTCTCGTAAATATCTCAAGATTCTCCGAGATTTTTACCAGATTCCTGATGGAGTCAAATTCCGAATTCCTGTCGGCAATGAGAGCGCGAGGAATCCTCTGGAAGGTTTCTTTATATGTTACGAGGCCTTCCTTACGTATTGCCGCATGTGGTTCCCGATCCCCGGAACCATTGTTCGTGCGCTTCGTCACTTCGAACTTTCGATCAGCTAGCTCAGCATTCCTGCCTTAGAGAGTTGGCTTGGCGTACTAATTGCAAGTTATGAGCTCGGGATCGATCTCAGTCCTGGTGATTTCGAAGGCCTTTGGAGCACTCGGCCGACGGGGAGCGACGGTTACTACTCCATGCTGCCTAAGAAGGATATGGCCATAATTCAGGGGACTACTTCGAACCTTAAGTCGTTGCAGGAACGTTTCTTCTATGTCCGAATAGATGGTGAGTCTGTTGAGGAGAGCTGCCTCCATCTATTACCGCACGCATGGAACTTCGACCGAGGTAATACGATGAAAACTCGTTGTCTATTCTATCACTCCGGAAGTGTGAGTTTTTAGTGAAAAAAGTTTCGCTTTGCAGAAAACGGGGCTGTTGCGCATTTGCATGGTGATCTTTTTGTCAAGAGGGATCTCCTTCGTCAAAGGCCGTTTTTCTGGAAGTCCTTCACTCTTGAACGGATTTGAGACGCAGAAAGGCTTTACCGGTCCCGAGACCCTGTCCCGACATGCGATGCCGAACCGGTTATCGAAGCCCCGACTCGGAGGCATAAACAGAGATCTCGTAAAGGGAAAGAAATCGACGGTGGGGAAGGTTCAGAAGATCCTTCACCGTTGGGGGAAAACCCTAGTTTTGTTCCAATGGAAAGAGGCGGAGCCAGTGATTTTCCACTTCCCAACAATTTCTTTGACGGCCTTCCTCCGGAGTTTGTTACTGACGAGTCGCTGGAGGATGAGGAGAAGCAACGGGTTTTTGCTGAGGGTTCCCAGCGGGTCAACGAGGTTTTACCCTTTGAACTTCTTAACCGTATTTTTGAATCTGCATATACGTACGTTTGTTGATCTTGAATTTATGCAGGAACTAAGAGTGTTTAGCAATGCGCCTGACTCAAGTTTCCGCAAGTCTAGGATTGCTAACTTCAAGACCAAAGAAGCTGAGCGAGAGCTCTTCCGATTCAGACAAGAGGTAAAGGTGCAGAACGAAAAGTAAGCTGAGCTTCATGCTCGAGCTCTTGTTCGGGCGGAAAGGAGAGGAAGGAGGATGGTCGCGGCCGAGGTGGCGAGACGGGCGGAATCGTTTGCTGCTGAGTTTCAATGTTTTAAAGAGGCTCAGGAGTTTGTTGGCGATTTCCGCGAGTGCCAGGGCTCGGTCGTAAACCTTTACAAGTCTCAGAATCCGGATTTCTCCTTTGATTCCGAGATTTCTTAGATGAAGGACTTCATGGCCGAGTGTGCTCATGCTGAGTCCTTAGTTCCTCCAGTCGAAGAAAGAGTCCGGAGACTATGGGAACCTATCGAAGTTTTCGAGGATACGGTGGAAGCCGTAGCCGATGAGAACGCCGAGGGTGGTGGGAATGCTCAAGGCGTGAACGAGGAAGTGGACCAGCCTGCAGGTTCATTCGGGATTTCCGCATCTGGATTTCTCGATGTTGACTTCCTTTTGTGAATCGTATGTTTTGGCCGTGTGTGGCCGTTTTTTAGGAGTTTTATTCTGCGACCGTTGGAGGTTGCATTCTTATGTTTTTGGGATTAGCCGTTGGTGGCTTAGAATCCCGCCGTCTTTGCGGCCTTTATGAATATGAAAATTTGCGAGATTTCGTCTTTTGTTCTGATTTATACTTTCGTCAAGTGTAGAGGAAAGAATGTGAGTAGTCACTTCGTATCCTAACTCTTTTTGTCGCTTGGTCCGTATGCTACTTTTTAGCGAGCGTTTTAGGTGTAAGCGATAAGAGACATGTTTTGGGATCTCGTATACAATACTATGTCTGTGAGATGTCAAGATCCAGCAAGACTGGGTTTAGGGCAAGACCTAGGCTTACTCTCAGCTTTAAGGCTGTGCGATGACTGATCGGCTTTCGTTTTGCCTGTTAGTGATTTCTTCCTGATTCTTTTCGTTTAAAGTCCGCGACTAGTCGCCGGCTTATATGACTTGTGTTAAAAGAATCGAGCTATCTTCGGAGTTTATCCGAGACGCTAAACCAAAATTTTGGGTTTCTTGTATAGCGCGCTATGATATCCTTGTCGGATGTAAGAGGACCTTGTAGGTCTGACTACGGGTTTGTATTGAGTGAAACGTTTCTGAGTGCATCTGTCGGGGCCAATCGACGGGCATAAAATGTTTTTTAAGTCGCAGGTGGACTGTTTTAGCGGATGAGACGAGTTTTGTTATCTTTTTCAGAAGTTGCGACGTCTCGCGTTTCTTTCGAAGATATGATTTTCGTTTTTCCGAAGTGTTTACGCGTTTTCTAAATTAAGTGAGCGTAAGAAATAGATAGAAAGAATTTTATTTTGAAAAATTTCGAAAAATTTGAGTACATGTGCGGATATTTTGCGTTTTTTGTGGGAGTATAGGAGTATACGTACCCACCCCCCCCCCTTTTTGGTGAGGAGGATAGCTGAACTCGCCGGGTTTCGACGAGCTGCCTACGTACCTCTTTCGAGGATCAAGCCATCTCGTAGTTCTGAAAGTTGCTGCAGACGTTTTTACTCCCGTGCGTCGTCGTTCCGATCGTGCTAGTCGGATTGGTGGTTTATTCGGGGGTCGAGCTGTCTGCTTTTATGGCGGTGGACTCAGAGGCTTTGTTGCTGTCTTGAATCGTTGCCTGTTCGGATGATTCTGGATCATCTTTTTTCGAGTCTTCAGGAATGTTGTGTGATTCCTTTGCTCGTTTCGGGTTGGCCGCTGGGGCGTTCCGATCTTTTCGCAGTTTGAACTCGGCTAGGTAACAGAGTCTCGATTGTTTCTGACTACCCCAGATGACTGCGGTTTCGGTGGGAGTCGGAAATTTGATGACGAGGTGATATGTTGATGGTACTGCCTTCATGGAGTTAATCCAAGGGGTTCCCATGATGGCATTGTAGATGGCCGGGTTGTCGACTACTGCGAACTCGACGATTTTTGTGGCTTCTTTCGCCATGACCGGAAGCTTAGTTCTCCCGAGGGTCATGGAAGTGACGCCTGAAAACCCAGTCAAAGGTTTTGGCTCAGGGACGACTTCCCCAAGTGGGATCTTCATCCTGTAGAGGGTGTCGCGGAAGATAACGTTGACCGTACTTCCTGTATCGACGAGGATGCGGCCGACCTCGAGATCCTGGATTACCAGGTCGATAACCAAAGGATCCCAATGAGGCTTGTCGATTCCGACAGTTTCCTGTTCCTCGAAAGTGATCGTGTGGTTAGGAATATCGCTATTCGGAGACCAGTTGGAACTTGTCTCGGCTTTTCGCCCGTAGGCTTTTATTGATGAGACTGAGTCTTGGTAGAACTGTGATCCTCCGATGATCATGTTTACCCTCTGGCGACTGTTGTTGTTCCCTTGGTCGTCCTGTCTCCTTCCGCGTTTTTCACCCGATTGATTTTCGGTCGCGCGGTCCTCGGAGACAGTTTTGTTGGTCTTTGGGCGGTCGGAGTCCAGGAGCAAGTCCTTTATACTCTTGACCTTTGATAGTTCGCCGGTGAGGAGCTTTGCGGCGAGCCGGGCGCCGAGAACCTTGCAGCTCGCCGTGGAGTGACCTCTGGTTTCGTGGAACTCGCAGTAGGAATTATCCTTGTACTGGTTCCTGGTCCAGGTGTTTCCGGAGGTTTTGCCTTGCTCCGAGTTGATGGCGTGGTTATGTTCGCCTTGGGCGTCTTCCCCTTCGTGATGGACTTCTTGTCGTTACGAGAGGGTTTCTTTTTTGTGGACGTTTTCTGTGGTCCGTGCTTCTGCGATAGAAGCTTCATCTCTTCCTCCATGATGATGAAGTCCGTTGCTTTGTGGAGAGTATCCTGGATTGTCCGCGGCTTTTCTAGTAGTATCCACTTTCGAAACTTTGACTTATACCAGAGAGTCTTCCTCAGGGCGTCGATTGCGACATTGTCGCTGATGCCTGTCACTCTGGCCATCACCAGTTTGAACCTTCGCATGAAGTCGCGGAGCAACTCGTCTTCCTTCTGAGCTAGACTCCATAGGTCCATGTCGGACGTTTCTCTGTCCATGAACATGGAGTATTGTTTGAGAAACGCCGAGGCCAGTTGGCGGAAGCTTCCGATGGAGTTCCTTTTGAGCCGGGAGAACCATTCGAGCGCAGCGCCTTTGAGGTGCTCGACGAAAAGAAGACAATGACCCGCGTCTCATTCGCGCTCCGGGAGTTTGCACCTACCCATTGCGATCTGGAAAGACTGCAGGTGCGCCTTAGGATCCGTCGTACCGTCATAGACCGGGATTTTGATTTTCCCTGGGTCTGAGATTCGTGTTTCCGTGATCCGAGCAGTGAACGGTGTTTTCCGGGCTTCCTCGAGAAGTCTATCGATCTCGGGGGCAGAACTGGTCGCCTGATGGATTTGCAATTTCACCGCTTTCACTTCGGCCACGGTCTTTTTGAGAGATTCGCGGAGATCATGGATCTCGCTATTCCTACCGGCGTTCCTCCGAGTTTGTCGGCGCTGGTCGTGATGGATCCGAGCTTGATCTTCCGCGAGTTCTTCCTGCTCCATCCAGTAGAGTTCTTCCTCCTCTTCTGTCATGGGCCTCTCGAAGTATACCGTCTGCCGAGCAGACTGGCTTCGGGTCCTCCTAGGGTGGATGTCAGCATCTTCATCGGAAGGATCCGATTGGTCGCTGATATCCAGATTGATGCGCTCGACGTCGCTTTCCTTGTTTCCCGTAGCCGGGGGTGGAAGGTTCTGCGAGGTCGTTTGCTGTCCTTTTGGAGCCATTTCCTCGGGAGTGGGCTCTTCTGCCGCGCCGTTCCTTGGTGGATCCGCGCGGCAACTTGCTCCTCGCAGTTAAGGTGTCGACCTGTTTTGCGAGCGAGGTTATCAGCTTGTCCTATTGATCCGTCCGTTCCTGGGCGGAGGTGAACAGTTCCTTCATCTGTCTGAGCGCCTCAGTGTTTGCATCAGCAGTGACTGTGGACGTATCTCTAGTTGGAGTCTTCTCAATGTTCGCGTCGACGGGTGTTCCGTCTAGCGTTGGCTGGTCTTTGGTGACGTCAGTAGACATGATCGAGCGTGTGCAGTTGCGAGATAGATAGATCCGTAACCCCCCTTCCTTCTAGCGCCAAACTGTGGGAACCTAAATTCACACCGTCAATTTCCGATAAACGATTTGTGGAGGAAAACCGAGTTAACCCGATCTTCCTTGAAGGTCTCGGATATCTGCTGGGCCACACACGACACAATCAATGGGAATTTAAAGTTGCAAAATAAAAATCGTAAAAATAGAGCGAAAGAGATCTTATTTCTGAATTTGCGTTTGAGCGTGAACAACAGGTAAAGAAATCGGCTACAAGAGCTGTCGAAAGGTCCGCTAGTCCGGCCGTCTAAGTCTATCCTAGTTGAGTCGCAGCTCGCTAGTGAAAACAGAAATGAATGCTAAATCGCTCTAAGTGCTAAGTGCTCTGGAAGTTTTGTGATGATTTGCTCCTCGCCCAAAGCTCTCCTTATATACTCCTCTTAAGACGGTCTATCTTCTTTCGGGCTGAATCGGGCTTTTTCCATTTTCGTCCATCTTCGTGTTTATCGGGAAACTTGACATTTATCTTCGGAAAACTTGACATTTATCTTCTGGAAACTTGACATTTATCTTCTGGAAACTTGACATTTATCTTCTGGAAACTTGACATTTATCTCTTATGTGAGGATAAGGATAAACCGTCATAGTTATACTTCCTTTTTGGAAAATCGTAAGTGGGCCGTTTTGGCCATGTC
The DNA here is from genome assembly GCA_018703725.1 of Brassica juncea. Lineage (NCBI taxonomy): Eukaryota > Viridiplantae > Streptophyta > Magnoliopsida > Brassicales > Brassicaceae > Brassica > Brassica juncea. Next base: position 36,128,144 of record CM031941.1, read on the forward strand.
GGGCCATTTAGACGTTTTTACGGTTTTTCGAAAGAATAGTCTTTGAAGGTTTCAGCATTTCCGAAGGAACCCCAATTCCTCGTATAGTCGAGATGTTTGGTGTTTAGAATAACCGTGATCGTACCAAACTCATGAAGATTGATCCAAACAAGCCAAGATGGGATCAGACCGAGCATGATAGGACCGAGACCGGGACTAGGACCGTCGTCCGGCGCCAGGGGGCTTGCCGCCGGCGCCAGGCCGGCTCGCGTGACACGTGCCGCCAGCGCCAGGCCGGCTCGCGTGTTGCGTGCCGCCGGCGCCAGGCCGGCTTGCCGCCGGCGCCAGGCCGGTTCGCGTGACGCTTGCCGCCGGCGCCAGGGGTTCTCTGCCGCCCGTGGGTTTTCCGTTGCCCGATCTTTCCCCCGTTAGTCGTTCGTCCGGGAAATCTTTGAGTTTGGAAGGATCTTTAGCCGTAGATTTCGAGAGAACCGTTTTTGACCCAACAAGATCTTCCGAGATTCCTCGCGTATCGGGATCGAGATGGACTTGGATTCGTAGACTTTCCGTCTTCAAGGGTTTGGGTAATGAGGCTTCGAACTTTAGACGTTTAAAATATGAACTTTTAAACAATCGAGAAGGCTTTGCGGAAGAATCATTGTAGTTCTCGGACAATCTGGACATGGGTTTAAGGGACCAAGATGCTGCCGTTGCCCGAGATCACGAGACGATTGCACAGATGGGCGCCAGGACCCTTGCCGCCGGTGCCAGACGGGAGACGACAGGCCTGCCGCCGGCGCCAGACGGGAGACGACAGGCCTGCCGCCGGCATTAGACGGGAGACGACAGGCCTGCCGCCGGCGCCAGACGGGAGACGACAGGCCTGCCGCCGGCGCCAGACGGGAGACGACAGGCCTGCCGCCGGCGCCGGGAGTCCTTCCGCCGGCGCCGGCGCCGGGCGTCCTTCCGCCGGCGCCGGGCGTCCTGCCGCCGGCGCCGGGCGTCCTGCCGCCGGCGCCGGGCGTCCTGTCGCCGGCGCCAGGCGTCCTGCCGTCCGTGCCGTCCGTGCCGTGTCCCGCGTCCGCCGGTGCCTGCTGTTGCTTGCCTTCGTTGATCCCCGGGGCTCACGGTCCGTTAATGCCTTCTCGTGAGTTCATCGAGTGACGACCCGTTTCTTGGTTTTGATTGTCACTTGCTTTTCTTTTGAGGACTTTCGGGTGACGATTTCGTCGTTGACTTATTTTGACCCCAACATTTAGTTTCCTGTAATCAATGCACATACAGTGTCCAGTTACAGTTCTCTTTGGAATAAGTTCGTCTTTGTCGTTCTTGACCACAGTAACGCCTCCTTTCTTAGGCACCACGTGAACTGGGCTCACCCAATTGCTATCTGAGATTGGATAGATTACACCGGCATCGAGAAGTTTGATAATTTCTTTTTTAACAACTTCTTTCAGGTTGGGGTTGAGTCGCCTTTGATGTTCTATTGATGACTTTGATTCATCTTCAAGATGAATCCGATGCATACACAGGTCGGGGGAAATTCCAGGGACATCCTCAAGAGAGTAACCGATTGCTTTCCTGTGTTTCCGCAGTTTATTCAACAATAAAGCGAGCTCACTGTTTGTAAGATTCGCATTTACGATAACGGGATAAGTGTTGTCAAAAAGGTAGACATATTCGAGTCCGGCAGGAAGTGGTTTCAATTCCACCTTAGGTGCATTTTCCTTGCTCAGATCGCCTATCGAAAATGGTTGTCGATCGATAGCGTTTTGCAAATATCGATCGATATTTATCTCGGAATCATCTTCATCCTTTGTTGTATCATCATTTCTTGCGTCCATCAAATGTGCATAATCATCCATACGGTTATCTATGCTGAATACTTCTCCCTGAGCAACCATGAGCACATCTTTGATGTGGCTTTCAGAGAATGAATCTTCAAAAGATTTTTGGGTAAGCTCGTCGATATCATCGACATAGGAGGATGATCTATCTGTCAAAGGGCGCGTCATTACTTTTTCCATGTCGAAGCTCATTGGAATGTTCCCAATGTTTAGGCAGATGCGTCCTTCTTTGACGTCAATTATCGCATTTGCGGTTGCAAGAAATGGTCTTCCCAAGATAATGGGGTCTCTGGGTTCGTTCTTGTAGTGAAGTACAACGAATTCCGTTGGTACTGTGCATCCATTGATAATTACGGGCACATCCTCAAGCGCTCCTTCCGGAACTCGAACAGATCGATCAGCGAGAACTAGTTGGATATTTGCTGGACTGAACTCCGCATACCCGAGGGACATTGCAACAGAGTGCGGCATCAAATTCACGCTAGATCCGAGATCGCAGAGGGCTCTTGGAAACTGTTTATCTTGGATGGTGCAACAAAAACGAAACTACCAGGGTCGGGTTGCTTGATCGGAATTTCGCCTTGAATTATAGCACTGACTTCTTCGGAAATCATTATGATACTACGTTCTCCAACGTGAAAACCTTTAGTTACCATATCTTTAACATACTTCTTTAGCGTTGGCGAAATTTTGACAGCATCACTTAATAGCATCTCAACTCTGATCCTTTCGATTGCTTTCTTACAGATTTCTCTGTCCAATTTACGCTTAGGGTCGGACTTCCGTGGAGAAAAAGGGGGAATCGGGTTATAAACCCTTTCGATAGTCGGTCCAGCTGGTGCTGAATCGCTTTTCGGCTTAGGGGGTTGGTGTCGATCGATATTGTTTTCATCATATCGGTCGATATTAACTTCATCCTCCGAATCTTCCTTGTCTTCTGGAATATCAATCACAACCTCTTCGGTGCTTTGACTACTTTTTTCTTTGCCTTTGTTTGGTGAAGGTTCCGCTCTACTGGCATGGAATAGCACAGGGTTGGGGGTGGGTTTGATCTCTTCTCCAGAATTTTCTTTTGAAGAAGGTTTTTCCTTAACTTTCAGAACAAGTTGCTTTCCACTTCTCAAGAGTACAGCACTAACTTGACATCTTGGGTTCATATCAGTTCGCCCAGGAAGACGTCCTGCTTCCCTCTTGATAGCGATTGCGTTTTCAGCGACATCACCTTCTAATCGTTTAACTTGTTCACTTAGAGCATCTAATTTCTTAATTATCTCACGATGAATAACGTTTAGTTTGGTATCCATGTCGCTTTCTATTTTCTGATTTCCCGTGAAAGCTTGGTTTAACCTGGAGTCAGATTCTCTTTGATGGGATTTGATTAGGGCATCATAGTTTCGGGTGAAACTATCTTCGTCCGGGTCGTAAACTTGAGACTTACTCTTTTCGATAGAAAACAGTTGTCTTTCAGAACAACTATCCTCATTTGGAAGGGTTTGTTTAAGTTTCTTTTCCTTCACGATTGAGTGCAGAGAGTCCAATGACTGTCTGATTTCAGCTAATTGGAGCGTGTTCCTGGACGTAGCTCTGTTTTCCCTATCACTGATCTCATAGGATTTTCCCAAAGCTATGTTTCTGATCAAACGCTTTGCTTTACTAGGATTCCTGGTGCTAAAGTTTCCTTCACTTGCGGTATCCAGCGTGATTTGATAACGAAGGCTGATGCCTCCGTAAAAGATGTTTAGGAGCTGCGGTTCTGAGTAACCATGGTGGATACAGTCACGTTGATAGGCTTCAAATCTGATCCAAGTATTTTTAAACGATTTGCATGGACACTGAGCAAAGTAAGATAACTTTTCTCGTATATCCCAATAGCGAGAGTCATCGAAAAATTGATTTATGAAAGTGTTTCTGATTTCCTCCAGCAAGTCAGAGAGCCTGCAGTATCTGGTTCAACTACTTTCTGGCTTTTCCCTCAAGGGAAAAAAGAAAAAAGTTTGCAGCGATTGTAATCATCAGAGACTAGATCTTCTAGATATTCGATGTGCTCGTGGGGGTGCTCCAAAGCAGATCCACGGAAAGGTTTATTTCGCACCAGAAGGATAAAATCAAGGTAGAGTTTTGTTTTTTTGGTATCACCTTCTGGTACTTTGATGGCAGACCTATTGGAATAGGTCTTTATGGGGTCTAAGTAGTCTTGCAAAAACAATTCTGGTTCCTCATCTTCAGAGGAAGATGAATAAGTTTGAACAGGGATTTCGTTTCCATGTTCATCAGTAAATTCAAATTGTGTTGCTTATGTTATCAGTAGGTTTGCCTGGGACTATTTCCTCATTAGCAAGATCGGTAAGTAAACACTTACCTGCTTCCGGCTGGTTGGTATCGATCGATCTTCGGGGCGGTATGTCGGTCGATTCCTCGCTCGACGTATCGCTCGATATTTTTGTGTTCGTGTCGATCGATAGACTGCCGAAATTTGTCTTTTCCATTCTTAGGTACCCTATAAGAGCCCAACAAAAGGAAAAGATTTTAGTAAATACGAAAATAAAGTCTAGACTATACTCTAAACTAAATCTAATGGTAATAAGAAAGAGTCCCCGGCAACGGCGCCAAATTTGATATCAATCAAATTACCCTAAGGAGTGACTTTACTCTCTCAAATAAGAGGTTCAGTTGTAGCACTTAGGAATCGAATCCACAGAGACTCTAGGATTACACAATAGATTGTTTAGTCTTCGAAATAAAGCTAGACAAACAAGTTTAAAGCAGTAAAAAAAGGGTAAGCAAGTAATTGCTTGATTGAATGGTTTAGGTTTTAAGCAAGAGGAAGAATAGCTAGATTTAGGGTATTTCTCAGGTGTAACTAGCATGCAGGGTATCTAGTGTTTTTAATATTTATAGTTCTGAACTCAAACCTTAAGGTTGAATCAATGATTGATTGTCTTCAACTAGATCTTAAGTCATCAACTATCGTTCGATGAGTATAAGAAAGTGTCGATCGATTATTTTATATGAATATCGATCGATACACCTTTCGCAATATCGTTCGACAAGCGGATTGCTTATCGATCGATATTGTTTCTAGAGAGCTTTAAGATCGGGTTTGAAATGGTTCTCCAATCTTACAAAGAGGCCACTTTCGTGCACTCTATAAACAATGAACAGTTGCAGAAACTTAGTTACAGAGACATGGTACTTCTAAAGGTGATACAGCCCAGAATGGGGGTCGTCCAAATGGTTAATAGAGGTTCTAACCGGTTCAACCAAAGATGGATCTTTTGGCCGATATGTCTAGAATCCAACTTGTTAACCTGAAATAAATGGAAGATGGATGAGATGCAGTTTATGATATGAATAAATCAGAGTAAATAAACAAAGATAAAGGATAGATATGGTGGAATCAAGCTGCTGGTCGTGCGACTCTCTCAGCTAGATCAAATGATGGATTGAAGTGGTCTTGCGGATGAAGGTTTGATTGAATCTCTCAATCTGATGGGATGATGGAAGCGATTTGATTGACTCTCTCAATCTGTGTACTGAGCTTGTTTGATTTGCACAAACAAACTAGACTCACGAAATCAATAGAACAACAAAGAATCTCTCTTTGAATCCTAAAGACCGAAATTTTATACAAAGAACACTCTTTGATAAAAACTGAATAAACTTCTTATTAACTTGGTTGATCAAGGGTGATCTATACAATGGTCGACTATGAGCTTATATAATGCTCAGAAACAAAACTCTAAACGATCATAAAGAAAAGAAAGGAAAGAAATCAAAGACAAAGCAATAAATTGAAAAACTAGCCGTTGGAACCTTTTGTGAGATTTTGGCTCCAAGTAAGAAATGTGCCTTTGCTTGAACCTGGACGGTTTCAGGGGATAAGAAAGCTTTCTTGTGATCTTCCTGATGGCTTGGAAGGTGCTGACATTGTGCCTGATCTGAAGGGAAATGAGCTGTTGGACATTTATGTGGGTTTGCTCCAAATAAGGCAGTTTTGTGTAAATGAGGATCCTCCTGATCCAATGATGGCTGGTGCATGGTATGGACTCATAGAACTCCTTTGGCTCGTGCATAATATCTTCTGGACGCCTTGGTTTAGTCTGGATGTCTTCTGGTCGGAATTGATTGGCTTGGAAGTGATTAAACAGAAAGATTGTCCAATATTTCCATAAATAGCTCCGATTTTATTTAAGTGATTCTTCAATGAACCGCCTGATATCCTGGGTTCTGGTGTAGATAAGTACTTCTATAATACCTCTTGATTGGTTGAAATGATATCCTGGACGCCAATGTCTGGTTTGAAGCTGATTGAAACCGGCTGGCTTTCAATTGAGGCAAGTGCAGAACTGGTTTTTGGAGAATGGATCATAACTCCTTCATTCCGTGGCCATTTCTCCTGATATTGGGCTTTCTGGAAATCTGAGAGACTCCTCTTGAATCCTATGATGGGCTTTGGTTCAGGCCGCTCTTTCTTCGGGCTTGAATCTCCTTCTAAAGTCGGGTACTCGCAGATGGATGGGCTGGAAAACCTCTGAATTGTAAAATTCATAACTTCTTGCTCCGTGAATATTTGGGTCCGATTCCAATTGGGCTGGACTCCTTCTTGAGTTTAGAATCCATCAAGATTGGCCGCGTGATTAAAAACCTCCTGGTTTGCAATATATGGCATTTTTAGTGCACATATGTCCTGGTTGGCGCCTTGGCTGGTTTGGTAAGGTGTTGGCTTGACCTCCGGTTCAGCTACTGGTTTGATGACCACATCATCCCCTCCCCCTTGTAAAGGTTTTGACCTCAAAACTGGATAACCTGATACATCACAATAGAGCAAGTCAGGTTTCATTCTTATTTGGGAGTTTAGAACCTTACCTTGATGATACAATTTTTGTTTGGTGATGCATGATGCATCTGGTGGCTCTTCTTTGGACAGATAGGAAAGGATCACGCCTCTGCTATTTTTATGGTCATTGCATCTCTTCTGAAGTGGATGGTCCTTCAGATTATTAGTGGCCATGTTTCTGGTCTTCTTGGGAGTTGATCCTCCTAACAACAAAAGATAATCTGGTGGGATTTCTTTGAAGCTTTCTTCTTTGCAACCTGAAATAATCTCAACATTCTGGACAAAAAGCAAGTGCATTATATCTGTGGTTGAAAAATTATAAACAAAATGTGAGAGTTCCAGACTTACTTTGATTGCTTCCACAGGTTAAAGAGTGAATTTCTTCTTTGGACAACTTGTGTTGCTTAGCATGCCTTTCTTGCAACTTTTGATCTTGGTTTTGATGCTCTTCTATTTTTATTATTCATGGATCAAAACATCTTGGCAAAGACAAGTACATGATGTCTTCTTTAGCAAGTAAAAAGGACGAATTTAAATTAGAAACACTTCCCTTGCTTAAGCTGACTTTTAATGGCATTGGTTCAGCATCTTGTAACATCGTGGTTTGTGTCTCCTTTGTTTGAGCAGTGTACTCCTCCTTGGTTCCTAAATATATTTCACATTCTCTTGGAAAAGACAAGTGCATTAATCTTATCATAGAGTAAATAAGAAAATTCTGGTTTAATGTGAAACATACCTCTAGGCTTGGCATTTGAACAACACATTGTTCAATTTTCGGTTTCAACTTGGGAGTTGGTTCATGACTGAACTCATGGACTGGTTCTAGCCTTGTAACATCAGTAAGCATATAGCTTTCATTTTTACTCCCTATATCAAGAACACACACGTCAGTACCAGTATCTAAAGGTGGTGTTAAACACTTACCTTGGTGGGATACGTACTTTGGTTACTGGTTTTGCTTCTTTAAGCAACATGGACTGCATGGTGTCTTGAACCATCTTTTGGTCCATCACAAGGGTGGCGCCTTGTGGCTCCTTTTCATCCTCCTTAATTCCTGTTACAACATCCTTGGACAAAGACAAGTGCATTATACAAGAAGTTGGAACCACTAAATCAGATTGAACAAAACTATCACTTATCATAGATAAATCAGTTTTCTTTTCTAGTAATGTTTCTATCAATACTTGTTTAGTTGGACAAACTACAGCAAAGTGTCCTCTTTTATGACATCTATAACATGTCTGATCTTTTTAAATCCTTAGAGTTAGAAGACTTACCTTGGCTTGATGCTTCATTTTTCTTTGGGTTTGAAGTCTCCTTGTTTCTTGGACTTAAATCATGGACAACTTTTGATTCCAACAAGGAGGTGCAGATCGTGTCTTTCTTGACCTCAAGACCTGCCTTAACATTCTTGGGCAAAGACAAGTTACTCATACTAGTGGAAGATGATTTATAAACAAATTTATCAAGTATAGGACTTACCTTGGCCTTTTCTTGAAAAATCGGTTTGTCTGATTTTTCTTTGTGTCTGGCCAATGTGTCTTGGCTGACAAAGTTCTGCTTCCCCTTGGTATTTAGGACCTCATTAGGTTGGTATTGATCATAGAAAACCGTAGACCTCTTGTCTGGCCGAATCTGGTCTTGATGGAACAAGCTTCTATGGCCTTCTTTTGGTACAACTCTTCTTGCTTCTTTGGAACCATGAGTTGGATACCGCCTTGGATATAGTTCCTGGATTTCAGAACTTGTAAACTTTGGTGAAAAATCATATCTCATGACTTCCTTAAGAGCTCTCCACGTTTTGATAGTTGGCTCCTTGTAAAACCATCTATCATCTACTTCTTGTACCCACCATTCAAAGGCATCATCTCTAAGTTGATCAATGGCATAAGCAAGCCTCTCTTCCTTTAAGATGTTGTTGTAGTAAAACCATTCATCAAGGTTCCTCTCCCATATTAAATAACCTCTTTTTCCTGAAAATGTAAAGAGTTTAAGTTTATCAGCAAAGGAGTTATAATCAAACTGAGAATTAACAACAGGATGGTTGTGGGTTTTAGAAGTTGGGGTCTGATTGATCCTTGAAGGATCTGGTGGCTTGGACTCGACATAGACAGCCTCTGGAGCATCTCCAAATATCCTTTATCCTGGCTGTGGACGTTGGCCTTGTGGCTTCCTTCTTTTCCTCAACTGAGCAATCCGATCAACCTCTTGCAAAGCTGTCAGATTTTGGTTCTGTTTGGACATCTGACTTTGGCCGTGTTCTTCTCCTACTATGGCTTCCTGAAAACACTCTCAAAGATCAAGTGAAGGCATGGGAAGTTCTGGTCGAACCAAAATAAATCAAATGCAACAATGCAAATTACACTAAACCAAGAATTATGCAAATTAATGAACCGAAATGAAATAACTATGCAATAAATGATTCTTCTTTTGTTTTTCTGAATGCAATCTCGAAATGAGAAATATGAAATGATATTAAACAAAGATGGAAAGAAAATATGGAAAACAAACTAGCAATGATTTTTTTTTTTTAGAATTTTCTTAAGATGCAAACAATTAAACCAGCTTATGCAAAAGATATAAACTAAGCTTAAAAATATTTTCTTTTTCTTTTCTGATGCAATCACGAAATGAATCAACTAATATGATATGAATCAATAACTAGGATGATTTCTTCTGGCTTTTTAATTTATGAATGCAAATGAAAAGGAATCAAATTTAAAACAGAAATTTTTATGGGATTTTCTTTTATAGAAACTAATGTATGCAAACACTTTCTTTTGGGATTTTCGATTTTTAAATGAATCAAACAAAACTTTTTCTTTTCTTTTTCGTAGCTTTGAAGTATGATGAACAGCAAGAATAAAAATATGCAGAAACAAAACTTGAAACAAAAAGAAACAGTTTTTATGGATTTTCGGTTTATGAATGAAAAAACAAATGCAAGAAAGTATGAGATGCAAGGATAGATATCACCTGATTCAGGAGCTTAAGCTCTGATACCAAATGATACAGCCCAGAATGGGGGTCGTCCAAATGGTTAATAGAGGTTCTAACCGGTTCAACCAAAGATGGATCTTTTGGCCGATATGTCTAGAATCCAACTTGTTAACCTGAAATAAATGGAAGATGGATGAGATGCAGTTTATGATATGAATAAATCAGAGTAAATAAAAAAATATAAAGGATAGATATGGTGGAATCAAGCTGCTGCTCGTGTGACTCTCTCAGCTAGATCAAATGATGGATTGAAGTGGTCTTGCGGATGAAGGTTTGATTGAATCTCTCAATCTGATGGGATGATGGAAGCGATGTGATTGACTCTCTCAATCTGTGTACTGAGATTTTTAAATTTTCACAAACAAACTAGACTCACGAAATCAATAGAACAACAAAGAATCTCTCTTTGAATCTTAAAGACCGAAATTTTATACAAAGAACACTCTTTGATAAAAACTGAATAAACTTCTTATTAACTTGGTTGATTGAGGGTGATCTTTACAATGGTCGACTATGAGCTTATATAATGCTCAGAAAAAAGACTCTAAACGTTCATAAAGAAAAGAAAGGAAAGAAATCATAGACAAAGCAATAAATTGAAAAACTAGCCGTTGGAACCTTTTGTGGGATTTTGGCTCCAAGTAAGAAATGTGTCTTTTCTTGAACCTGGACAGTTTCAGGGGATAAGAAAGCTTTCTTGGGATCTTCTTGATGGCTTGGAAGGTGCTGACGTCGTGCCTGATCTGAAGGGAAAAGAGCTGTTGGATATTTATGTCGGTTTGCTCCAAATAAGGCAGTTTTGTGTAAATGAGGATCCTTCTGATCCAATGATGGCTGGTGCATGGTATGGACTCATAGAACTCCTTTGGCTCGTGCATAATATCTTCTGGATGCCTTGGTTTAGTCTGGATGTCTTCTGGTCGGAATTGATTGGCTTGGAAGTGATTAAACCGAAAGATTGTCCAATCTTTCCATAAATAGCTCCAGTTTGATTTAAGTGATTCTTAAATGAACCGCCTGATATCCTGGGTTCTGGTGTAGCTAAGTGCTTCTGTAATACCTCCTGATTGGTTTAAATGATCTCCTGGACGCCAATGTCTGGTTTGAAGCTGATTGAACCGGCTAGCTTCCAATTGAGGCAAGTGCAGAACTGGTTTTTGGAGATTGGATCATAACTCCTTCATTCCGTAGCCATTTCTCCTGATATTGGGTTTTCTGGAAAGCTGAGAGACTCCTCTTGAATCCTATGATGGGCTTTGGTTCAGGCCGCTCCTTCTTCGGGGTTGAATCTCCTTCTAAAGTCGGGTACTCGCAGATGGACGGGCTGGAAAACCTCTGAATTGTAAATTCATAACTTCTTGCTCCGTGAATATTTGGGTCCGATTACAATTGGGCTGAACTCCTTCTTGAGTCTAGAATCCATCAAGATTGGCCTCGTGATTAAAACCCTCCTGGTTTGCAAGATATGGCATTTTTAGTGCACATATGTTCTGGTTGACGCCTTGGCTGGTTTGGTAAGGTGTTGGTTTGACCTCCGGTTCAGCTACTGGTTTGATGACCACATCAAAAGGGTTATTTGATTCAGGCGGAGCCACTGAGATTATATAAGAATTGATGGGAAAACGGCCGATTCCTACATCAACCCAGTTCTACGGTCCCGATCCGGACATATACTGACCACCTGTGCTAAAACATACATTAACTCAAAAATTATTTAAATTTCATACACCAACTCATAAAAATCGGTTTTTTCATACATTGACTAACGTTAATCTGAAATCCGTCATTTGACCGTTTATTAATGGTTACGTGGCATTGAGGTGTCATATGAATTAGATTAAAATATTTACAAATACAAAACGACGTAATTTCGTTAAGTATATAAAAATTTAAAAGGGAAGAAAAACATGTTGCTTACTGGAGTCGAAACACGGTGGGGAATAGTTTGGGTTTGAACTAGGCGCCACTGTGCTATATCATCTTTTGGAGATTAAACTCTACTCAATAATATATCTCATAAAGGTTTATTAAATACATGAGTTTCTCCTGGACTCCGTTTCTCCTTCATGTTCCTGGTCATTTTCTCGATGTAGGGAAGGAGTAAACATGGAAGGCGATGAGATTCTCCACCATACGGATCGTCGGGTTGCAATTCGGAACGGTTACAAGGCTGTTTGATGGGACGGATGGGTTCTAAGCTAATCCGATGAAGACGACGAGGGTGAAGAGAGAGCCTAGAGAACCTTCATGGTGACTTTTGATTCATCCGTTGGAAGAACACCAACCTGTATAAAGGCATGACTTAGTAACTTTCTAAAGCCAATATATGAACAAAATATTATACCAGAGCCCATATGTATCTCAACCAATTATCTATTTTGATTTGCAAGCCGTAACCAATCATCTATCCTGATTTGCAAGCTGGTAACTCAATTTCTGAAGAAATTACGTCATTCCTTGAGTGGATTTCACACTGAATGACCATGATGAAACTGTTTTATACTGATCAGTGATCACCTATCTCAAAAAAAAAAAAAACAGTTCGCAAAGCTATGTCTTTTTTTTTGCTAAAATTCGCAAAGCTATGTCAAAAAAGGAAAACGAAGAAAAAGCCTTGTAACCGATCCGAATTGCAACCCAACACTCCGTATGGCGGAGAATTTCATCGCCTTCCATGTCTACTCCTTCCCAACATTGAGAAAATGACCAGGAAGATGAAGGAGAAACTCATGTATTTAATAAATGAAATATATTATTGTGGAGAGTATACTTGTTAAAAGTTGATATAGCACAGTGTCGCCTAGTTTAACCCAACCCTCTCCCCACCATGTTTCGACTCTAGTAAACAACATGTTTTTTTCCTTTTTAAATTTTTATATACTTAACAAAACGACGTCGTTTTGTATTTGTAAATATTTTAATCCAATTCATATGACACGTCAATGCCACGTAACCAGTAATAAACGGTCAAATGACGGATTTCAGATCAACGTTAGTCAATGTATGAAAAACCGATTTTTATGAGTTGGTGTATGAAATTTAAATAATTTTTGAGTTGATGTATGTTTTAGCACATGTGGTCAGTATATGTCCGGATCGGGACCGTAGAGCTGTGTTGATGTAGGAATTGACCGTTTTCCCAAGAATTGATGCATCAGGGAGATATATAATCTGATTCCAGGTGGAGTGAATCACTGGTTTTCTGGTTTAGAAGATGTCTTGATTGGTTCAGCTGAAGGGTATAAGTTTCGGTTAGCAACTTGGTCAGCTCAAGAGATTAAGAGCTGAAAGGAAAGGTTATCCATGATAAGAGGCTCGTGGATATGTTCAGAGTGTCAAGGTCAGGAGTGTCAGGATCAGTTAACAAGTACAAGGCGCATCATAAGGATATTTGTAAGAGGAGTCTTACATAAGGTAACTTGTGGGCGAGACAAGTGAAATCGGCATATGTATCATGAGTACACTGCAGTGAGGTTGATACAGAGGAACACAGAGCCGAGTATGATGCAGGGTCGTGGTGAGGTACTTAGTTAAACTGAGGTATTGAGCAGTGAAGATGAAGAATGGTGAGATGAAGCAAAGTAAGAAACTGTTAGAAGACATTGCAGGGATTGCAGGGGATTGTCTTACAGTTTGTCCATCTCAGGAAGGATAAGACATGTTCTCCACAAGAAGGTTCATCTTAAGCTCAAGTCATGGAACTGAAAGAAGCTTCATGAAGGTCTAAATGCAAGGAAAAGCCGATTGCATTTAAGAGAACATAATAAGTGTAGTTCTGGATATATGGTCGCATCACAGGGGAATTTTGAGGCAGTTCCTCAGGAAATCGCATTAGCAGATGGCCAGGTACTCATTGGTGGCCAGTTACTCATCAAGCTAATGACGGGTTCAATGTGGTAGCAGTTTCTGTTAACAACATGAAGGGTGAACCAAGGTTGTGTCAAAGTCTGTCCAGCAGTGATGATTGGATTGCGGGTCCTGTTCTGAGTAACAGCGGTACAAAACGTGTTCAACGCTGGCGTGTTTTAAACAAGTAGAGAATCAGAGGTTGTTTCAGGTATGAAGCATATATGGTTTGAAGGTTGCTGCACATAATTTATGTAATTCGGTTCAAGACTCAGTGCACATGATTGGAATCGAAAGGCCAAGGAGGAAATCAACTTGCAGAAGGATGTTCAGGTTTCTGTTCAAGACTTGAACAGGTTCGTGATTTTGACAGAAAGGTTGTGTTGTTGATAAGTTCACGAGGAGTAATAAGATATGAAGTAACACAACGTCAATGAGGAGTTGAGCTTGACACTTGGAGTGTAGCAGCTGGGTTCGCAACTCAAGACAATAGATGAAGGTGATGAAAAAATTCATAATGGCAATGGGGTTGTCACATTCCTTTCATCAAGGATGATGTCTACTTTCATTGATGAGGTTTCAAGAAGATCATGAAGAGACTTCAAGCTTAGCTCAAGGTGGAGCTGAGAGAAGTGAGAAGAGATAAGAGAAGACATGGAGATGCAGAGGATGAGCAGGTTTGCTCAAGTTTCAGGAGGTGTTGAACACAAAGTAAGGGTTATGGACTTGGACCAAACAGGTGGAGATTTGTGAGGTTTGGTCAAGTCCATCGGACTTGTTCATCGGCTGGGCCGACTTGAATAAGTTACGCGTGGACAACCTATGGGCCTAATCGATAAAGCCCATTAGGTTAAGTGCTGACAATACAAAGAAGGAGAGATCACGACAGGGATCTCTAAGCCAGGCATCTGGGAGGCACGAGCCTCAAGCATCCAGGAAGGCTTCCATGGCGTCTCTTAGAGAGATAGAGTAAGCTAGAGTTGATATGTTGTTCTAGGCTTAGCTCTTAGTCATGTATCTCTTGTATATCTCTTTGTATACTCTCTAGGGTTTGCATACGCAGGAACAGAGAGAGTCTATGATCTTGTAAACCACATCGCAGATGTTTTCCGATACTTCATAGTGGATGTTGTGGATCCTGGATCCACCCCAGATGTAGCGTGCTGCGGCCGTGAACTGGGTGAAAAATTCTTGAGTCATGAACAAGGATTGAATCAATGGGAAAGATCAAAGGACCATGAGATTATAGTGATCCCCAAAAAAGTCTTGTTAGAGTCGAGATTGACTCTACAAGTGGTATCATAAGGCTTAAGGATACTCAACAAGTGGTATCAAAGCTTAAGTAATTCCGCAACAGTCCCTGCTAACTCTTTTCCCGGTATGTACCCCAACAGAGTCGAAATCATTGATGTCGATGAACTCGGGTCTGTCCATCTGGCTACAGGCACCGTCTCTACTAGAAATTCTACACACATGGCCCCTTACTACATTCCACCTCAAAATATAGAGCACTAGTAATTGATTCTCTGATGTCATTTTTTTCTGTTAAGCCCTTTTAAATTGTTGCTGAGTAACTTCATTATATTTCCATTTGCTCTTTGGAACCTTTTGTTGCTTTTGAATCATGAACAAATTAACAAAGTTGGATTCTTCCTACGTTACTATACACTTTATCATTTTTTTTTACTAAATAAAGGTTAAACCCGGATCTATTAAAGACATAGACCTAACTTCCGGGTGGGAGGTGCAGCCCACGAATAAACTCTCTTCTAGGTATTCAAATGAGCCCTAAAACATGGATCCATATCCATTTGGTGACCAGATGCATTGTAAGGTAGTTCCTTCCGGCAGAGTTCGAACTCACTACCTGAGTACAGGCAGGAGCCCAGTCCTTACCATTGGGCCACGATGATCCGGTCCATACACTTTATCTTTGCTATTGGCCAAGCTTCTTGTCTCGAGCTTGACCTATTTGTGCTTTATATTATTGTTAGTTGTTAGATTTGAAGGTTGTTTCTTCCATTCACAAGTCTTTTTCTCCAACTCCATAGAGAACAAAACATGTCAATTACGGCTGCACCATTTATGTTTCTATAGCCAAAATATATGATTTTTATATATTTCATGGTTTTGATCCATTTGAGCAAAATAAAATCCCCTATATATTAATAGAGGAATATTTGAAAAGATGTAACCTCAATTTTGTAATAATTAAAAAAGACACAATGCTTATGTGTCAATCAATTAGGTAGTTAATTGGAAAAAAAAGAGGTCCAATTCAATTAATATGTCTCGCTAGATACATTAAAGCATTAACTATATAATATAATGTGTTAGGAAACATTATATTAACCCAAAATATTAAAAGCAAGTATACTTTCCTTAAATAAAAGCTACGAATTACCTAATATGATTACATATTTATGACAATTAATGATTATAGATAATAAAGATTTGATAATAATTTGTATATCATTTTTCATTTTTGTTTAATTTTATATTATTAAAAAAAATTAATCATATTAACCATCGAATAAAAAAAATCAGATTTTTCTTATATTTTATATTTTGAATTTTTAAAACATCTATAAATTGCTTTGAAATTTTTGTCATCAGTGTCTTAATTGTTTTTATAATAACAGCATACAAATGATCATAAAATCGTACTAAAATGAATTTTTATGCAATGGACATTCACATTAAATAATATATATATATATATCTATTTTAATACTGTATATATGTACCCTTTAAAAATACATAAATATGTTAATTTTGGAATTTGCATTGAAAAATTATTAAGACCTTTTCATCGAAAAAATATCACATCAAAAATTCTGAGATCAATGGTTTAAATTTTTGTTACATAGAATATACAAATGTTAATAAAACCATATGAGTAGAAAGTGTCAATAGTGAAATTTTTATATTCAAATATACTATATATTTATGTTAACATCATTGAAATTTAATTATATACCATATAAAATAAACAAAATGATTATTTTGATCTATTTACCATAAAATTATTGTAAATAAGCAAGATGTATTGTTTTGATTTATATGATTACTCTAATCTCCTATATATTAATTGAGAGACAATTGATTACTCTAGCAAGTGTAAGATTTTATTAATTAATATTTTTCAAAAATCTTACAAGAGATCGATACAACGAATATTTATTTATAAGCTATTGAAATCACCTAACGAGACATGGAGTGCGTATCAATTTGTTTTCCTAAACCCTAACCCCCTTTCTATTCATCACAACACCAAAATGGAATATTTGAAAGTGTCAATTGATAATTTGAAATGGTAATGTTTTTTTAAGTTCAGTCCATTATTTTCCTCAAATTGACATAGAATAGTTTTTAGTGATCAACTAAATAGGTCACGTGCATAGTAAAATGTGTTTTAGTTTAAAAATTGCTGCATACCCAAAATCAATATGAACCATCATGATTTTCGTTTAAAATTTTGTTTCAATAAAAATATAGGATTGGGTAAAATATCTAAATCTAAAAAATGAACCAAGTTTGATCCAAAAAATAGTACAAACTTTAACCAAAACTGGTTAGATATCCGAATGAGTTCAAAATTTTGGTATCTAAAGAACCGGAACTGACCCCGATCCGAACAGAAATATTCCGGGTATTCGAATAAATCTGAACTAGATTTATAAACTTAAATATATTAATTATTTTTAAATTTAATATCTAAAAGAATATACACAAAATATAAGATGTTTTTAAGTTTTCTAAATTACTTTGAAATATATACAAATAGTTATAAGTACATGTTTAAAATAATTAATTAATACTTAAAATACCAAAATACTTAAATATCTTTTGATTTTCTATCTAAAAATTTAAGCTAAACTAATTTTTATTTTAAGTTTAAGTATTTTGGCATACATTATTCAAATTTATATGATATATTATTTTGATTTTTAGACTTTGAAAAATTTAAAACATATATGAACTTTACTTTTGAAACTTTTTTAAATAGGTTATCTGAACCCAAAACCAAACCATATCCACGAAAATCTGAACCGAACCAAAACCACAATGATCCGGACTGAACAAAATCAAATGGTGCTCAAATGACTACCTCTAATCAAATGTAAAGAATATTATTGATAACAAAATATATATTCTTTATAACATTTAAATATAATATATTTTAAAAATATTCACTCAGTACAGGGCGCGGATTATCATCTAGTTTGTATTATTTTAAACGATTTTATATGGAGTATAGATACAAGGGAAATGGCTCTACGCAAAAAGCATATGAAGAAACTCCAAACATACAAAAGCGTAGTTCCAAATTATACAGAAGCCAAAAATAAATCTGGCATACACAGCATATCATGGATCAACCCTTTGCTCCATTCAAATCTCCACGTCACTTGCCACCGTCAATAGTAAAATTAAATGATATCTATCACTCGTCAGCCCAACCTCCACATCAGCATCAAATTTAGTAAAAAAAGCCTCCACATCAGTAGCTTTTGACTTGTTTGTCTATCAAATCAAGAAAGGGATTTTCTGAGAGGTTAAGACGAAACGGTGCGTTGTATTGAATATTAACCCATCATTTCTTGTAACCCATCTTCACAAAGACACTTCACGTATTGCTCTGAATGAAAACCAGTGGAATCAAGAAAAGCTTTTCGCAACTTTGCATCCAAAAGAGCACCAAAGAGAAGTTTTAAATATATACATTATAAGATGTTGGTTTGAATCATTATTCATCATCATCGACAATTTAAATTATTCGGTTATAAAGTTTTGTAATAATGTAAATTTTTAATTTGTGTTGTAATTGTAAATCTCTATAATATTATTTGATAAGTCAGTTTCTTACGTGTCGCGCTTACGTTTATTGTCACGTTGGTTAATTACGGAGGTATACCATAATGAATTTAAAATATTTTATTTAGTTACCATTATTAAATTTATTCCCTTTTTATTTGGTAGTTTCTATTAATGAGATTTTACTTTAATTTCCTTATTTATATTATCCAATAAGTTATATAATAAAAACAAAAAAAATTAAATTTTAAAAGAAAGAAAATCTTCAAAGGAAAATTTTAATAATATCTATATATAATGTGATTTCATAAAAATAAAGTTAACAAAAAATAATCTTGATATTAAGAAAAATAATAAAATAAATACATATTATTTGATAGTAATATTTTATTAATTTTATACATATAAATTATGGCTACCTTGATATATGGTGTTTGAGACATCTTGTATATATGTTTTCTAATTGGTTTTCAAGTCTTTATCGAGTCATTCTACTCCTTTTCGAGTCATTACAGGTTTGGAGTTGCATTGGATGGGAGATGGACCAATTGGAGCAAAAGAGGCAGAAAAGAGTGCAATCTAGTGATTTCCACGCATAGCAGTCTGATGGCTGTTCCCAATCGAGCGGAGCACCGGAGTGCCTGTTCAAGCGGCAGATATTTTTAAGGAAACAAGAAGACACTCGGGATTTGCCCTAATTACCTCATCTTTTTCTCCCAGCCACATGTGGCTTCCATATATCTTCTTTTTCCTTTTCCTTTAGTTATTCTACGCTATTTTGGACACAAGAAACCATTTGAGACTTGAGTACTGGAGGATTTGCTTATTGTAAAGGGA
Source organism: Brassica juncea (assembly GCA_018703725.1). Lineage (NCBI taxonomy): Eukaryota > Viridiplantae > Streptophyta > Magnoliopsida > Brassicales > Brassicaceae > Brassica > Brassica juncea. The sequence goes on from CM031941.1 coordinate 36,147,308, forward strand.
GAAGGCTCCATCTCTCTCGCCTAGAGAAGATTACCTTGAACCCTCTTTTTATCTCTTTTATTAACATGGAGTATTATTCAGAATTGATCTCTGTGTTTTCTCTTGTTATGACTGAGTAGTCAATCTTGTTAGCCTAGGGTGCTAGATCGCGAGCTGAACATAGATAAGCATCCATTGATTGTCTTCATTCATGTTTGATCTTAATGCTTGTATTGAATTGATAAATTATTGTTTGATCTTAAGCTGAATCTATTCATTAACCGTGTAATAGGTTGCTAGACTTGTCATGAATGAGCATCACATCCCTAATCAGCGAAAGTAGACATTAGGGTGTTTTGTGAACATATCGGGTCAGTCCTTAATGTTTATCATCGCATCTCAGTCCAAACGAGAGTTTAGGTATTGAGATCGATAGATAAAAGGAGAAGCACCACGACTAGACTCGAACTGAAAGAACTTGAATAGTTGTTTGGCTCGCATCCATTGTAACCCGTTCAATCACCGTAGGCTAGCTCGCTTATCATATTTGAAAAACCTTTTTGTTTAATTATTACTTTCTTTCTAAGCTTCAATCAACTTTTAAAACTCATTCATTGTTTTAGCTTGATATTAATCCCATAAAGATAAAGTGTAAACTGGTCCTCTGGAATTGAATCTAAAAAATTACAACAACCACATTTTAGCTTGCAGTGAAGCACTCAATTTTAGTGTATCATGTTTTAAAGCCCTTGCCGGGGACCAGCTTCTTGCCTTTATTTTATGGTTATTTATTTAGTCTAAGACCTCTAACTTGCTCTATACTTTTTGTTGCAGCTAATGCTCCAGGTGCAAGACCAGTAGACATAATCGGAGAAACGCATCAGGAGAACTAGTGACACTTACCAACCAGGAACTAGAAAGGTTATAAAGAACAAATCGTCAACAGGCAAGGCCAAACAACGCCACAATGGGTGACTACGGCAATCAAGAGCAACTCACTGCTGCCATGCAACAGATGCTTCAGCTGCAGCAGATCATCCAAGCTCAGCAGGAAGCTGCCCTACTCGCAGCGCAGCAGCAGCAGGAACAGCCGGCACAAGCTGCTTCGATTGGCAGAGAAACCTTCCGCGTAACTTCCCTACTACGCGCTCTTCCATTACTCCACCACCCTGTACACATCAGGACTTTGAGATCAAGCCCGCTTCGATTGCTCTGGTGCAGAGGAAAGTGTTCAATGGTCTCCCGACAGAGATACCCGCTACAATCTCGCAGCAGCTTCTTGACGCTGTCGACAGTGGACCTCGTTGGTTCGACATTCGGCAAGTCCTGACCTTTGACGACCGAAGGGCGTATCCTCTCAGGATCTAGGCGTCGCTGATCCTCAAAGATGTTCCCCGGATAGAAGCAAATCGGGGTCGGGAGGTCATCAATGGCGTCCTGCCCTTCATCTTCTTCTCTGAATTGACCCATCGCTTCCGAGACAAGGAGGCGCTGGGCTAGATCGAGGCTTGATGTATCCAGCATAGCCTCCCGTTGAACAGTCTCCAGACTCTCGACAGGAATCGGCACAGTGGCTACTTTCTTCCCCTTCTGCTCGCGAGTCAATCTTCCACTCAATGACGTAATGTTTATCGGGACAGTTTGCTAGTCTACGAGAGAAATCTAATGAAAGCAGAGATAGAGATAGAGAGAGAAGGAATACCTGAGAATGCAGAGCAGAATGAGGAAATGAAGGGGGTTCCGCTATTTATAGAGGAAGAAAGCACACCCCATCTAAGGCGCCATCATTAGACCTAAAAGGTCTTAAATAGGCCTTGTAACCGCCCAAGCGCGTCGCATTTAATCGCGCCGGTTCCGCTTCTCACAAGCGGACCAGCCTCGATTCGAAGCCAACCCGGAAACTCCGCCGGTCCGACCGAGCCTCAATTCAATCGAACCAGGGCGAGTTGACTGAAAGCTGCATCATGCCTTCGTACTGGACCTCCTGTTTTCCAAGCCTGACTTACTAATTCACTGCACCAGATCGCCCGACTCTACAGTTAACTTGGGGGACTTATTGTTGGAGATGAATTACACCTCCCCTCAAGGCCCAACAAACAATCGGCCCAATCCGCTAGAGCATGGCGAGAAGCGGCTCGCGAGCCGTTTCGAGAGCGCTCCTCAGCACAACTCCCCAGTGCTTTTAGCCAATCGACGGGCGAGTCGCGAGAGTCGACTCGACAGCTGATTCCAGGAACCGACTCTCGCCAGGCCCGACAAGGCAAAGGCTCAACAAGGTGGAGACGAGCGAGGTCAAGAAGGGTATGAAGACGAGGCTATAAAAGGAGGAGGGGCACTGACGAGAAAGGGGACTTTTGGACAGATAAACACGTGATGGCTAGATCTAGGGTTTTCTCTTTATCCAGACTCTCGCCGTTTTGTACTTTCTCCCGGTTAGCTCTCCGAGCACCGGACTGTCGCTACTTTCCTTTTATATCCACTTGTAAACTCTCATTTCCTGATCAATAAAACATCTCTGTTCGACCCACAAATGAATTTCTTTCCTTTCACTCGAGCCGACTAAACTCTGTTCAAACATCTATCATCCCTCACTATATATCTGATTCATGATTCCTCGATGTCCCCTGGAAAACTACTATAAAATTTACACTTATACAAACATGTCGGAGATGTTTCCCAAGCTGATTGTCATTGAGATCTATCCATTGGAATTTGCAGTTTGAAAGAACCGGTACTCCACCATTCATCATTGGTTTTTATAGCCCTCTATGCATCATTAACTGGTTGCACATTTCTCTTTGAAAACATATATCCACTTCGAGATTTCTAAACTATCCAAATAATCCAGAAAGGTAAAAGACGCATTTGATGCTTCTCTGCCAAAGATCTATCCCTTGAAACAATGTTGATATGTTTTGCTCCAAATCATCATTCAATAACGGTATCAATGGGATATCTGCACTACCCACATCAAATTCACACCTCTCGAACATAAACAACCAGCAATTGGTAAAGCACCAGAAATCACTTGCCATAGCCACAGAAACTGGTGAATCCTTGGTAAAATATGAAGTTACCAAGTTTTCTTCAGGATTATAGAATCTTTTCGTTACACAATAGAATCATCTTCATTGTACAAATGAGTAGCAGCCCAGCCATTTTTCACCAAGGGACATATATATAAATAAACCTTATTATACCGATACTGTTGTAAATAATGGGGAAAAGGATTACTTTATTCATAACATAAAGAGCCCTTATATAGGGAGTTACATAGACCGTCATAGAGAAAAGGAAAATATACAAATCCTAAATTAATAAGGAAAAGGAAACTGTCTAAGTAAAAAGGAAATATGCCTATTTGGTTATGGTATTCACAAACCGGTTTATAACACTCCCCCTTGAATGTTATAACCATAAGAGCTTGTAATATGCTTGGATGTTGCCTCATTAAAACCTTACCAGTAAAACTCAAAGTGATAAAATCACGGTGAAGGAAAAAGAGTACAACACGTATTACTCCCCCTGATTTGTACCTCACTGAAGGTCTTTCAGTCGACGCATCCCAGTCTGGTGTGTAAGCTTCTTGAATGTGCAAGTCGGAAGTGACTTGGTAAATAGGTCGGCTGAATTTTTACTTGACTGAACCTGTAGTACTTGGACCTCGCCATTGTCCAATCTTTCCATAAGTGGCTCCGGATTGGCTTGATAACTCTTTCAAGGATTCGCCTGATCGTCTAGCTTCTGGTGCAGCTAAGAACTCCTGGAATATTTCCTGATTGGCTAACATGATCTCCTGGTCTACATAAATAGCTCTGGGTCCAGCCAAACTCAATTGGCTGAAGGCTTTCCATAGATGAGTTCGGTTTGGCCGATTCTGGAAAATTAATCATAACTCCTAATTTCCCTGGCCAATTCTTCTGATTTTGGGCTTTAAGAAAAATTGATAGATCTCTCTTGAAGCCCATGAGTAGTTCTGGTGAAGACTGCTTCATGGCTGGGCTTGAAACTTCTTCTAAGACCTGGTACTCGCAGAAGGACGGGATGGAAAAACCCCTGAATTGTAAAATTCATAACTTCTTTCTCCACAAATATTTTGTTGTGTTTCCAAGCCTCAGTGATGCATGGTTGAGTTGGCTTTCCGTAAAAATTGGTTTCATGCCAAAAATCCTTTCTTTTGTTGAGATACACTCCTGGGAGTGAACCTCGGTCGCTGGTACCTCTTAGATGGCCGGTTGGAAAGGTTTAGTGAGACTCTGGTTGAACCATGGATTTCGTGACTACAACAAGTAACACATAGCCTGTATGAGATCGAGCATTATGTGGATCTGAAAGATAACCTGCATCAGCAAAACCAATTAACCCCTCTTTGGGCTGGTCAGTATAAAATAAACATATGTTGTCGAATTTCTTTATAAAATACATGGACTGATTGGATCATTCTCATAGCCCTCTTTTACTAAGTATTTACTTAGTCTATTATACTATATGCAGCTGCTTTGTTTCAATCCATAACTAGATTTGTTCAGCTTTATAAAATGTTGTTTTTCTTATCTTTGAGCTCAATACCGTTTGGTACTTTCATGTATATCTCATTACCCAGTGGAGCATATAAGTATGCAGTTACTACATCCATTAGATGCAAATCTAATTTCTCTCTTATAGCCAGACTTATCAAAATCGAAATGTAGTAGCATTCACCACCTCATAATCTATTCCTGGTCTCTGTGAGAATCCTTGTGCAACAAGCCGTGCTTGAATGTTGTAAATAAAAACATAGACAACTTAGACCACGTGATTATGTCTTATATCTCACGATTTCTCCTTTTCATTTCTCTTCTTCACAAAGACTCATCTATATCCACTGGTTTATATCATATGGCGTCAATATTGTTAGACCAAAATGCCTTTTCTCTTTAGAATATATAACCCACGTTTTTCATTAGTTCAATTTGATCTACGAGTGCGCACTCTTATATTGATGTGGGTTCATGATCCTCGTTTATATCCATAAGTTCAAGTGCTACCGTGTATGTAAATAAATCATCTTATTTCGACATTATTTATGTGGTTCCATTGTATTCCAGACATGATATAACCTATTGAGATTTCATTATTATCAGAACCTTTATTACCTTGCAGCTTGGCGTCCCAAGCTACATTTTTTGGTACCTTAGATGTTCAGCCGGTCAGCCTTATCTCCATGTGTGGGATGGTTTCCTTTAACCTCGGATTGTCTATCATTCTCTGCACCCTTCTTTTGTTTCCGAGGATTCTTATCTTTGGAACCTATTGGTCTACCACGTTTTATACGTTGTCTATACTCTGTAGCAACTTGACTGTGTCTCTCTTGGACATCAAATTCGAATTTGGTGCATTTCAAGCTGGTATATATGACTTAGTCACTCTTTTTTTTTCTTTCCGGGTCAGCAAATGAGTCTGGCAATTGATTAACTAGCTTTTTGTAAATGTATTATGATATCACTCAAATTACCCTAAGGAGTGACTTTACTCTCTCAAATAAGAGGTTCAGTTGTAGTACTTAGGGATCGAATCCACAGAGAGCTAGTGTACAAATAAGATGCAATCTTAGTGACTATGCTATGTTGAAAATAGTTTAAAGTAAAGTGCAGGTTTGCTGAGTAAGGATAAGATTACTCAGTTGAAAGGATTTGGTTTTGAAACAATAAAGAAAAGTAGTTAGATTCAGGGTAAGTATTCAGGAATTCAGGATTATAAATACTATAAAGGCTAACAAGTTGCTTGCATGATATGTCAGAGCTCAACACTTATTAAATGAATCCATCAGCTCTCGCATTATTTAGACCATCTATTACTTAGATGCTAAATGGTGTTGCTGTCGGCTACTCTGCCGATGGTATCGATCGATGGTTCGATAGGAATATCGACCGATACACCTCTAGCTACGTCGATCGATTACTCTATAGGAGTATCGATCGATACGGCTCTAAGCAAGCTTTATGCGCGAGTTGATACAATGCTCACCATGATCTTAGATCAGCTTTCGCATATCTCAAGAGGGTCATAGCATCTTTAGGATGTTGTCAGGTATTGCATGTGATAAACAATGCAATCCAAGTTCATGTTCTAGGTAGCTAAGCTAGAAAAAGCATTAGTGAACAATCCTAACAATAAATATCACAACTATAGCAATTATAGGTTGGGGCTAATCCCTCATATCCTATTTAAACCCTAGATCTAACAAATGAATCTACTCAGACATGACTAAGTAGTTCATAGCAACAAGGTAATAATAGAAATTCATAGACCTATTAGAGGGTGAACACTTAGGTTCCAATCACAAATATCTTTGGATCTCTCCTCTAGGTCTAGAATTCTATAACCTTTGTTAACAATAGAACTGAAAAGAAATAAGTAGAAGAAAAGAAACTTGTATATCTTGTAAAAGCTTGTTTGTAAAAAAGGCTTGTATAAAACTTGTAACTTGTATGTAATGCCAAAACACTTAGGCATATAAATATATGAGTTCATTAGGTTAAAAAACTCGTCAGGGGCATTCTTGTAAAATGTGATATCTTGGGCTTCAAGTTCAGCTAGGTCCAACTTGTCTTTCTGCCGTCTCAGTATCGATCGATAGTATAGGGTGTACATCGATCGATTATAGTCTCGATGTATCGTCCTTCGGCTAATGTGTGTCGATCGATTGCACAGAGTGTGCATCGATCGATGTGTAACTCTGGTGTCGACCTCTGGTCTTGATCTCGGGTGAACTCTTCTTTAAGCTCCAAAAAAGGCACCTAAAACATCACTTTTCTCCAAAATGCTTATGAACCTGAAAACATACCTAATAGACTCCAAAACATAGATAATAGTAGTAAAAATACTCATATACCATGGGTAAAAACGGGTAAAATCCATGGTATATCAACTCCCCCAGACTTAACCTTTTGCTTGTCCTCAAGCAAACACACATGCAGTCTTTATGAAAGAGGTTTTGAAAAGCAGGGACTAAATCAAATTCAAACTTAGAATCATAACCTCTACTTTGTTGCAAACCACATCTAAGGGTCTGTCAATCACAGAAGCACATTATGCAATATCTTAATTAAACAACCTTGATCATCTAGCCAACAACTTAGCAATCATGTCTGACAAACCCCTCTACTGATTTCATTTCTGTACATAAAAATAAAAGTGCAGGCTTTACCTTGGGAGTATCGGTCACAGGATGCAAGGTTGCTCAAACCAGTATCTGGACCTGCAGGTAAAAATTAGTTCCTATCCTCTCTCTCTACTTTTTCTCTCCTAGTCAAGTCTACTTTCATTTGCAAGACATTGACCGAGATTGGACAGGCTTCCATGAATCAAGCCTTAATGGTTGCAGCCACCAAGTCATGTTCACTTCTTTTTGACCTATATCCTAGGATTCATTGCGGAGCAAGTCTTGAAGGGGGTAACCACCAAGCCCTGTTCGAACCCTTTACCTATACAATTCTTATGAATCAAGTCTTTAGGGGGGTTACCGCCAAGCCCTGTTCGAATTCCTTCCTAGTTAATAACTAACTAATCCTAGAACATAAATTTAAGATAATTTTCGATTTTTTTTTTAAAAAAAAAAAACTTATGAAAATTAAATCTAATTTCGAAAATGAGAGAGAGAGGGTGATAAAACTATCTACACAAGGCTTTTACCTTCCAGACTTGTTTGAAGCATCCGATCCCATGTATACCAAGCCCCAAGACAAGCAATGAATTGTCAGGTTAGGTTGGAAATCAGCTTTGGTTCCTTCAGACAATCAATGAAAGTGTTGTCATAGCTGACAGGTGATCAATTTTAGCATCTATAGTACATTCTGCATCAATAAATCTAAGAATAGTGCCTAAAAGATTGGTTAGATAAAAAGTGAAAATTTAGATTATCATTATCCCTTTCTTGACTCAATAAAAACCATTTTGAAAATATTTTTGGATGAAATCAAAAGGTAAACAGCATCAGTAAACACCCCCCCCCCAGACTTAAATCATACACTGTCCCCAGTGTATAACCAGTCTAGTGAAGGCATAGGCAATAATAAAGTACACTGATATCAAAAAGTTGAGAACGATATACCTGACCGCGATGCGTATCGATCGATGTTGAGTCGTCTTCGTCGATCGCCTCTGTGTGGTTAATGTCGATCGATATCGACAGTGTCATGTCGGTCGATTTCAATGGTAATCGTCTAATTGTAACTGCAAAGAAAAACAAATACGAAAAATAAAATCTTAAACATAAAATAAAATGAAAAACTACCTAACAGTGGGTTGCCTCCCACTCAGCGCTTTGATTATAGTCATCTAGCTTGACTTTGGATGGAATGAGCTACTGAGATGAAGTCCAGGTACTTGTTGAGAAACAAGTATCCTCTGTATCTTTCTTCTTGCCGAACCATGCGTCAAATAGGCTACTTGTGGCTTCATATTCTCTGGTTCGTTTCTTCTTTATCTCAATCAAATCATCTGTGATCCTTTGAATCCTTTCTTCATGACCTTCAATGCTGAACTCGTGCCATCCTAATTTCCTGTAGGCATGTTTCGAAAGATCACTGAGCTCCGCTTGCATTGAATCAAGGTGTTGGATCATTTTGTCGTGGATGGAGCTGGTATCGATCGATTCCTTTGTTGAAATGTTGGTCGATGGCTGTTGAAGTCCATCGATCGATGCGCTGGATGCTCGGTCGATCGATTCTAAAAGTGCAGGTCTGCTCGCAAGCTGCCTCTGAATGGCTTTAATTTCTTTCTGCATCCCTTCTATGCTAGATTCCATGCTTCCAACCTCGTGAACCAGCGGGAAATACGTTTGGTCTAGACGTCTATCTTGTGAATCATCCACGCTTGTTATTGCTGTGTAGACTTCATCAGCTAATTTATCCAAATCGGCTCTGGTACAGATCTCTGAAGTCTGTATATCGATCGATGCAATAGGTTGTTCATCGGTCGATTTTTGCTTCAGCAGATTCTCGTGAAACTTCTCTGCAAAGAGATTCATATGGCTGTTGATTTCAGTCAATCGCCTATCGATCGATGTGAGGTTGAGCTCGTCGATCGATGCAATCGATGAAGCCTGTTAATCAAGTTGACGTTGGAACTTCTCAGCCTCCTGCTGCATAGTATCTATTCGTAGTGCGAGTTCCTCCACTTCTTTGTCTACTAAGAAGTGTATATCAGCAATTTTCCTCTCAACTGCATTCAGGAGAGTCAATCCTCCAAAAGGATTGCAAGGTGCAGCGGGGTTCATATCTGCATGTGCTTCATTGATAAGGCAGATAGATCTCTTTATCTCTTCTGTCCAGATGCTTAGATCCCCTAGGTTGTGGAAGATAGGTTTACAGGTTTTGGTAAGTTTGCTGCTGAGACGAGCTTCTGCTTTCTTCAATTCTTTCCAGATATCTCCAAGAGACTCATCAACCTCATGTTTTGAGTAAGTGGTCGATGATGTGGGCTCCGTATCGATCGATGTGGATGGTGCTCCGTCGATCGATATTGATCTTTTCTGGCTATGGTTCTGTGTGTTGCGAAGATTTTCAAGTTCCAGCTCAAGACTTTGAACCTTCTTGAGTAATCCTTGGTCTGCATTGAACATCCAGTTCATCTCACTGCGAAGCTTGTCTGTGGCCTCTTCTAAACTCTTTTCCATGGAGAGCTTTTCCCATTTGCGTTCTCCAAGTAAACCGATGAACATCTCGTTGATCTCGTCTTTGGTGTAGGTTTCTTGCACCAATTCTCTTCTTGTAAATGAACTAGCGGGCTCTGGTAGACAGATGTAGGAGCGCTCGTCCATTGAAGTTCTTTGGAGCAGTTTCTTGATGTCTTCTTTAGAAATTCTGATGACGTCACCATCTATTCCTCTAGCAAAGCCATTCTCGTCTCTGTAGACCCCATACTCATCTCTCTGCTCCCAAAAGAATTTTCTAACTCCATATCGAAAGGCTCTCTTTCCGAATTCGGGACACTTATCGATCGATGCAACACACTCAGTATCGATCGATTTCCTTTGAAGATATGGATCCTTCCTGTTGAGATGGTTATCCTCAGCTTCCTTTGGCTCGGTTGTTGTGTCTGCCTCCTGGTGCTGATAATGGTGGTCTGGTCCGTAGCGTTGTTTCTGGAATAGGTTGTGGGATCCATTGGCTAACTGTAGGACGTCTGCAATGTCTTCTTTGGATATGTGGAGTGTTCGTCCATCCATTGAGCGTGCAAAGCCTTGTGAATCCCTGAAAATACCAAACTCATCCGGGATTAGATTACCGAAATTAAGTACATTTGAATTTGTTACCTGGGATGGTTGGGTGTATGTATCGGTTGATGGCACAGGTTCTGAATCGGTCGATGGTTGTTCAGGCCTATCGGTCGATTGTACAGGTGCCGTGTCGATCGATGAGACTTCTTCGGGTTTGGTGATGTATGTTGGTGTGGCGGTTTCGACCGCGAAGCTCTCGTACTGGTAGTCGCTTGCCCAGCTTCCGATTGAGTAGTCTCCGTTTCGCTTGTTGTTGACTGTGTTATCGAATGGTGCGAGGCAAGTAGTATCGATCGATGGGGATGTGGCCCTGTCGATCGATGTTGTGATTCAGAGGTTGTGGTGGAGAAGTCGATCTTCATCTTCTGGAAGGTTGTGACACTCTATAGCTCTCTATTCCTCGTAATCATCAGTATACTCCTCAATATGAGTAGTATTTGCAGCATGTGGTGGGATGTAGTAGTCGTTCTCCCACATGTTTATTTCGAAATCACCTTCTGGAAACTCCTCCTCGATCTGATTGAATAGTGAATCGATCGATGACCATGTGTGGCTGTCGATCGATGTCGGTTCACCAGAGATGATCAATGAGAGAGTGCTACTATCGATCGATTCTGCGGTCTCTGTCTCGTATTCGCCTTGTGAGTCGTATTCATCTCCACAATAGCAAACAGCTACAAGGTCTGAGCCGTCTTGGATCTTCTTAGGGACCTTGATGACTCGTACTGGATCATAGTAGATCGTAGGGTTGATTAGGATTAGACACAGTTTGTTTGTCTGAAGGTTGCAGACTGCTCCAACTGTGGTTAGGAAGGCTCTTCCAAGTAGCAAAGAAGTAGGTAGGGTTATCTTGACGTCCAAGACATGGAAGTCTACTGGAATTTGGGCTTCTCCGATGGTAACCTCAAGGTTTCTCACAATTCCTCCGGAGTTCTGCTGAGAACAATCCACAAAGATGAATGATTCTTCAGTAGGCTCTATCTTCAGACCTAGATGGTCTGCTATCACCTTGGGTAAGATGCTAACTCCAGATCCTGTATCACATAGGGCACGTGGGAAGTTGATCCCCTGTACTAAGCAAGGAACAACAAACTTTCCTGGATCACCCTTCTTCTCTAGTTTGATCCTCTTCTTCATACTTTCTCTGACTTGGTTGAACATCCTCTTGATGTCTTCTTCTGTCTCCTTAGTTTCTCTGAAAAACATCCACAATCTGTGTGAAAAGTAGGCTTCTTCAAAGGGTTATCTATATAGGTATCCTTAGAACTCTCTTTCTGAAACTTGCCAACTCTTTCTCATTAACTCCTCTTTTAAGGTGTTTAGGAACCTTCTCTTTCCTTTTTCTGAGAACTCTGCCATCTTTTTCCTTTTCTATCTCCATTGGATCAATAATATCCGTGGGTTTCTTCATTATGGCGGTTGGTGGGTTTCTGGAAGGCTTAGATTGCTCCCGGAGTGCATTAAGTCGTGCAACATCTATCTTGGGAAGTTGCACTCGGCGTGTGATAACAGAATATCGATCGACAGCGTCTGGAGTGTGTTGATCGATTCCTTTATCATTCGGTCGATCGATGGGATGTCTGTCCTGTCGGTCGATGTTGTAAGGGCTGGGCGGATGTTGATGTTTTGCTGCGAACTCCTCGTGAGTAAGTATCTTCACGGTATTGCACTCGTTGGTGGATCTTTCAAGATCCATCGGTCGATGCTCGTCTTGTTCCACCGATCGATTGGTATTGGCGTACATGATCGATGTGGTAGTCCTGACATCGATCAACTCCAGTGGTTGCCGCCAATTCTTTCGATCTGGAAGTTTCCCTCTTGCAGCTTCTCTTGCTTTACCACTCTCCAAAAATCATCCTCTACGATAGCACTGACGTTGTGGCCTGTTGTTTCTTCTCCAGTCCCTTTTCCTAAAGCTTCCTGCTTCTTAACAGCTTCTCCTGTCTGAATCACTTGAGTCTCTAGTTTCTTCACATGGGTACTCAAAGCATCAAGCTTTGTGTTCAAAGTGGTGTAGACAGCGTCGATCTTTCCATTGAAGTTCACCTCTAACTGCTTCTGGCTTTTAAGAACTTTGCTGAGCATGTCTTCAAGCTTTCCTTCTGGGGTTGGTGTTGGTGGCTTCATGTAAGATGAGTTTCCATAACTCCTGTTGTTGTTGGGGTTGCTGCTGTTGAAGTTTCCTCTCTGTCCTGCGAAGTTTCTGTTTCCTTGGTTTCTAGACCTCTGAAATCCGGTTCCACTGATCCAGTTGACTTCTGCTTCTATGTAGTCATCTTCTTCATCACCTTCTACATCCTCCACTGAGCAGATTTGCTTGTTTAGCAGTTTCTGAACATTGTCAAGTGTAGCTTGTACCTTATTTATCTGTTCCTTTCCAACGAATGCTGCAGATCTTGCTCTTACAATGTTCTTTGTGATGTTGCTGGATGCTAGGTTGTCTATTAGCTTCACAGCATCTTCAGGATTCCTTGTGGTGAAGTTGCCTTCACTCGCAGTGTCTAGAGCCATCTGATATTTCAGTGCGATGCCTCTGAAGAAAGTGCAGAGCAGCTGCACTTTGTTGAATCCATGGTGTGGGCAGTCTCGCTGGTAAGACTTGAATCTGATCCAGGTATCCTTGAATGACTCTCCAGGCTCCTGACTGAATGTGGCAATTTTCCTCCTTAAGTCTTCAGCGCGCGCATCATCAAAGAATTTACGCAAAAATGCGTTTTTGATGTCCCTCCAAGATGTAAGAGATCCTGGTGGTAGCTGCTTAAGCCACTGTAAAGCTTCTCCAGATGAAGAGTGTTTGAAGAGCTTACAGAGAAGGTAGTCCACAGGGACTCCGTTGGCTTTGATAGCAGATATGAGATCCTCGAACCTCTCCAGATGGTCCATGGGATGCTCACTGGACTGCCCATAGTAAGGTGTCTGTCCCACAAGGGTGTAGTACTGCGGCTTGAGCTCGAAATCGCCTCTCTGAATAGCAGGGGGACGAATGGCTGATCTGTTGGTGTAGAACTGATCTGGACGGTTGTAGTCAGCTAGTGTTCGAGCAGCCTCTTCTACAGGTTGAATAGCTCCTGTAGGTGCAGTTTCTGGCTCAGGGATTACTTCATTCTGAGCGTTGCATTTCTGACCTGCTTCATTACGAAGGTGACCTTCTTGGTCACGCAAGTCTCCATTCTCATCTCGTGTGAGAATAATAGGCGCACCATGACTCGCAGAGTAGTATCGATCGATATATGGTTAGAGGTATCGATCGATGTCGGGTGAAAGATGTCGGTCGACGGTGAAGTAGTGTCGGTCGACGTGAAGGTGCGAGTGTTGGTCGACGAAGACGGTGTCTCGGTCGGCAAGGGTGCGTCGGTATCGGTCGACAGGCAGTTGACGGCGTCGATCGATGTGGAACGGATTTCCTTGCGGATTGAACGTTCCAAGCTAGTAGGGTCTTCTGAGAACAAAAGTCGGGTTTCCTTGTTGCTTCTAGTGCTGATGGGCATGTACCTGAAAAGACAAGAAAAAATTTTGTGTCAGAAAACAAATTAAAATAAAAATAGAAATAATCTAGACCTAATCAGATTAGATCTTATTGTATCAAAGCTCCCCGGCAACGGCGCCAAATTTGATATCACTCAAATTACCCTAAGGAGTGACTTTACTCTCCCAAATAAGAGGTTCAGTTGTAGTACTTAGGGATCGAATCCATAGAGAGCTAGTGTACAAATAAGATGCAATCTTAGTGACTATGCTAGGTTGAAAATAGTTTAAAGTAAAGTGCAGGTTTGCTGAGTAAGGATAAGATTACTCAGTTGAAAGGATTTGGTTTTGAAACAATAAATAAAAGTAGTTAGATTCGGGGTAAGTATTCAGTAAATTCAGGATTATAAATACTATAAAGGCTAACAAGTTGCTTGCATGATATGTCAGAGCTCAACACTTATTAAATGAATCCATCAGCTCTCGCATTATTTAGACCATCTATTACATAGATGCTAAATGGTGTTGCGGTCGGCTACTCTACCGATGGTATCGATCGATGGTTCGATAGGAATATCGACCGATACACCTCTAGCTACGTCGATCGATTACTCTATAGGAGTATCGATCGTTACGGCTCTAAGCAAGCTTTATGCGCGAGTTGATACAATGCTCACCATGATCTTAGATCAGCTTTCGCATATCTCAAGAGGGTCATAGCATCTTTAGGATGTTGTCAGGTATTGCATGTGATAAACAATGCAATCCAAGTTTATGTTCTAGGTAGCTAAGCTAGAAAAATCATTAGTGAACAATCCTAACAATAAATATCACAACTATAGGAATTATAGGTTGGGGCTAATCCCTCATATCATATTTAAACCCTAGATCTAACAAATGAATCTACTCAGACATGGCTAAGTAGTTCATAGCAACAAGGTAATAATAGAAATTCATAGACCTATTAGAGGGTGAACACTTAGGTTCCAATCACAAATATCTTTGGATCTCTCCTCTAGGTCTAGAATTCTATAACCTTTGTTAACAAAAGAACTGAAAAGAAATAAGTAGAAGAAAAGAAACTTGTATATCTTGTAAAAGCTTGTTTGTAAAAAAGGCTTGTATAAAACTTGTAACTTGTATGTAATGCCAAAACACTTAGGCATATAAATATATGAGTTCATTAGGTTAAAAAAGTCGTCAGGGGAATTCTTGTAAAATGTGATATCTTGGGCTTCGAGTTCGGCCAGGTCCAACTTGTCTTTCTGCCGCCTCAGTATCGATCGATAGTATAGGGTGTACATCGATCGATTATAGTCTCGATGTATCGTCCTACGGCTAATGTGTGTCGATCGATTGCACAGAGTGTGCATCGATCGATGTGTAACTCTGGTGTCGACCTCTGGTCTTGATCTCGGGTGAACTCTTCTTTAAGCTCCGAAAAGGCACCTAAAACATCACTTTTCTCCAAAATGCTTCTGGACCTGAAAACATACCTAATAGACTCCAAAACATAGATAATAGTAGTAAAAACACTCATATACCATGGGTAAAAACGGGTAAAATCCATGGTATATCATATTATCTTTTGGACGTCTAATTCTCATTCTTAGTCTGAGGATCTTGCCAAGACTATGATGGTCGATGCCATTCTATTTCTCTTACCAGCTTGTTTTTTTTCTCCCCCTAATGTTGGATAGTCAGATTCATTAAACTTGCAATCCGTGTACCTAGCCTTTAAATAGATCACCCATGTTCGGCTCTAGGTATTCAATAATCTTGGGAGAACCATATCCAACATATATCCCCATCCTCCTTTGAGGTTCCATCTTAGTTCTCTGTGGTGGAGCAATTGGTGCATAAACGGCACATCAAAATATCTTATGATCGGATATGTCTGGCTCATGACCCGTTAATAATCGAGATGGGAATATCTATACTCACTAAATGGCCTGATGCGTATTAACTTAGATGCATGTAAAGCTCCAAGCTGTGACTGTGAGTTTTGACCTCATAAGTAATGGTCTAGCAATCAGCTGTATACGTTTAATGAAAGATTCGGCCAAGCCGTTTTATGTATGGACATGCGCCAATGTTCCATACTTTCCCCCATGGACATACGATAATTATTAAACGCTCGGGACATGGATTCACCAGTTTATTATTTATTTAGTCACTTTGACTGGTGATGTCCTATCTATGAGTTTCCTATGTATACATGCTACACACGTGAAATTATTTGGGATAACTCTTTCTTTCTTTCAATGTGTGCCCTTTTGTATTACTTATCAATTTTCGCATCATGTTTGAACCGGGATAGCCAAGACGGTTATGCCATTTAGTGAAATCGTGGGTAAACACTCTATTTAACCGTGGCATTTGGCCTCTATCATACTGATCTTTGCATAGTATAGACCAGTAGAGAATGCAGGTATAGTCTCGACCACTTTCTTATGGCCTTGGGCGAATTTTATATATATGTGAAGGAACTTTTTATTTCCTTCTCCCATTGTTTCTGTATGGAAACCATTCATTCTTATATCTTTAAAATTTAATGGGTCTTTCTTGGGTGAATATAATGCATCATATATCTCTAGATGTGTGCCCTTTAGGCAACAATATACTTAGCCTGGCCGTGGCCCTCAACTAGGCTTCTATACCTGCAATTTGTACTCATATTAGCGTTTTTCAAAAACATTCATCTTATTAAGTATAAATCAGACAAGACAATAAAATAAACTCAAAGAAATCATAAAGACAAAGAAAACACAAAGGCAAAGCAAACACAAAATTTGATGTCGAAATCAGCCTTATTCTTTTAGGCACTCTCAGGTTTCATATTCCATAAGATCATCTTGATCAAAATCCCCTTCGCCATCTTGATGGACCAAATGAGCTTCTGGATTCTTCCCTTTCTGACTCTCTTGATAGAGGTCACAAAGATGTCTGAGAGTCCTTCATGTCTTAGCCCAATGGTTATCCATTCCACACCTATGGCACACTGATTTGGTCAAGTATTGTGGTTTAGAAATACCACGGCTTCTGCCTCGACCACGGCCTGAATCAGGTTGATACCCACGACCTCTGCCATAGCTATTCCCGCGGCCATATGAGCTGTATTGGACACGGTCACGTCCTCTCCATCCACCATGATGGACGTGGTTACTTTCTTTGGATTCATTCTTATCCTTTGCGGCCATATTTGCTTCAGGTAATGGTGTAGAACAAGGAGGTCTCAACTCACTGTTTCTCATTAGCAATTCATTGTTTTGCTCAGCTAGCAATAGACATGAGATCAGATCTGCATAAGTCTTGAAGCCTTTTTCACGGTATTGTTGTTGTAACAACACATTACTTGTGTGGAAGGTGAAAAATGTCTTTTCAAGCATATCCTCATCCGTGATCTCCTCACCACACAGCTTCAATATAAAAACTATTTTAAACATGGCTGAGTTATACTCATCCACGGAATTGAAGTCTTGGATTCTGAAATTTCTCCAATCATATCTAGCCTTTGGTAAGATCACCGTTCTCTGGTTATCATATCTCGATTTCAACTATGTCCAAAGGTCTAGAGGATTTTCAATAGTCAGATATTGATCTTTGAGACTCTCAACTAAATGATGGCGAATAATTAAGATAGCTCTGTATCTATCTTTCTCACTGACATTATTTTCCTCGGTGATACATTCACCAAGTCCCTTGGATTTCAAGATGATCTTAGCATCAAGTGCCCATTGTAAATAATTATCTCTAGAGAGATTTAGGGCAGCAAAATCCAAGTTGTTGATTTTCGACATCAAAAATCATATGTTTTATAATTTAGATTTAAAAGTGTTCATGTTTAATGCATACAAGACAATTATATATGCAAATTGGTCACACGACCAAACAGGTATGATGTAATATTTAAACAAGCCATACGGCCAAAACAACATGAAATGATCAATCTTATCAAACGGTTTCTATTAACCTACTCGTACAATTCTTTTCTATCACCTTAGCTTTCAGGAAAACACAAGCAATTTCAATCAATTTTCCACAACAACACAATCAGTCCATTAATTTCCTTAATGCAGTATGAGCGTTCTTATGCAATATGGTATATGCATCTAGCCACTTAGTAACCATTATGATCTATCAACCTAACTTTCAAACAATCCAAAACCAAATCCTAATTCATCATTTATTAGGGTTTTTATCGAGAATTAGGGTTCTTTAGGTTCTAGGGTTTTGATTGTTACCTTAGTTTCTTATCGGGTTGAACGGAACACCGAGAGAAGTGATCGAGCTGGAACAGGCCGCGAACGAGAGCTTGTTGGTATCGGGTCGCGGACACGGATCGGGATCGGCGGTCGGCTGTGCTATCGTTGGATTATCGGGTTGAACGAGTGGAGGTCTTTGTTAGCTGGAACGGATTGAGATCGAACGGGCTGAGATCAGATCATCGGTGCTCGAACCAGGAGGAAGGTTTCACACCGGAAGAGAAATAGGATTAGGGTTTTCTCGCCGATTAGGGTTTGGGTTTTATGGTGGTCGGATTTTAGCTTATGGTTTTAGGGACTATCGTGCTGATAACGTGTTGTAAATAATGGGGAAAATGATTACTTTATTCATAATATAAGGAGTCCTTATATAGCGAGTTACATCGACCGTCATAAAAAAAAAGGAAAAATAGACAAATCTTAAAGTAATAAGGAAAAGGAAACTGTCTAATAAAAAAGAAATATGTCTATTTGGTTATGACATTCAGAAACCAGTTTATAACACAAACAACTTAATTTATGGATCTGTCCAACACAAACTTGATCAAAATCGCATTCAGAACATCTACCCTGCATTGACGAGTATCAGATCAATCAAGTCAACCATTTTCAATCATGGATTCTGATCAGTAAGAGGAATGATCCTTGGTCGGTCTACTGGAAATCACTTATCTTGCCAAACACTTGTATCCTTACCATCAGCAACAAGAACTTGTGCTTCTTTGTTTAATTAATTACTTACTGACCTGGATGGATTTCCATCCAAAAGACGAATTTCCAGATGTCGTCGACTATAAAAATGAGGCACTGTAAAATCTTGAGAGCAAGGATCTAGGGTTCATCTCAATTCTCCATGTTTGTTTAGCCAATAATGCTCTATTGAAGCAATGCAAGTATCTAAACCCCATACCACCGTCACTCTTGGGCTATCACATAAGTTCCCAAGCAAACCAATATATTTTTCTTGACTGAATTTTGTCCCCACCAGAATTCCGAGGAGAACTAATTAATCTCATAACACACAATTTTTTGGTAACTGAAACATGACATGTAATATACTGGTTTAGCTTGAAAAATTAAATTAATTAAGACTTCTTTGTCAGCCTTAGTCAAAAACTGATTATACAGTGGATTAAGTTGCTTCTTCATTCTGTCGACCACAAACAAAAAATATTCCACCTTACTTCATCCAAACTGATCCAAAATGCTAAGGTATTTACCACTACCCCTAACATTACAAAATTGCAGAATATATAAGTCTGGTGTCAAATGTTAAAAAGTACCTTCATACCAAAAACCACAGAGAATTTGTCCAAATTAACATTATGCCTGAAACTCATTCATATTGTGCAAGGATCTCAGCCATACACTTTCGTAAACTGGATTAGCTTTCTAGAAAATAGGGAAACGTCTGCACACATCAAATGTGTGATTCTTGGACAAGCCAGCTTCATGCCATTGAAACGATTCATATTCGATTCATATCCCTTATTTGGCTAAAAACCTCAGAACATATGAGGAAAATATAAGGAGACAACAAAACTCCTTGTCTAATCCCATGTGTTGGTTTAAAGTTTCCGAAAGGTCGACCATTAATCAAAACAATACCTCACATGAGTAGCACAAGTTATAATCCATTTTGTCCATATAGCGTCAAAACTCAACTTCTTCATCACATCTTCTAAAATTTCCATTCCACTATGTCATATGCATGCGTGCTAATGTCTATTTTGATTGCCATAAGTTGTTATTCACGCTCCTTCTTAGATTTTAGTGCATGGAGGAGCTCGTGAGCTATTAAATGTGTCTTCCAGGGATAAAAGCAGCATGAGCTTCAGGGATTACCACACTAAGGCACTCTTTCGAACAGATACATAAAAGTTTATGTATGATCTTATAGCCAACCGTACAAAGACTACTACGTCAAAACTCGCTCAATGTTTGCGCTTCCGGAAACCTAGGGAGTAGGGAAATATTGGTATGACTCATATGCGGTTGCATTACCCCTGCTTCAAAAATAAAAAATAAAAAATTGAACCATAATGCAAACATCACCACCGACCACCTCCCAAAACTGTTGATAAAAAGTTGTTGTATTACCATCATGACCCAGAGATTTATCATAACAAATTAAGAACATTGCCGTACGGAACTCTATATCAATAAAAAGTTGAAGTATGTGTTCCATATCTGCAATAAACTTTTGTTGCATATTTGATAGATCGTTGTTTGAAAAGTAATCTTCTACAACTGTTGTGAAAGTCTCATTTATGTAGTAGTGTCACACCCCATGCTTGTCCTTTATAGATTTAATATGATTTGAAGAAGTTTTTTCTGTAGTTAAACCATGATAGAATCGCGTATTTTGATTACCTAAATTCAACCATTTATTTCTGCTCTTAAGCTTCCAAACCTCCTCTTCATCTTGTTTGCGCTGCTTAACTATTTCTGTAGAAAATAAATATTCTATGTCGAGACTCTACTATCCCTAACAACTTTTTCTATTATTTATGGGATCTCCTGAATTTTGATGGAACCATTCGATTTATTAGCTCGTGTTCATTTAGCCATCTTCACCCTACAATACGTAGGTTTATTATCCATGTCCTGAAGCTTTCGGGTAGTATCACACGAAGATGTCACAGTATCAACAAATCCTTGTTCACCATATAGCCTTATCATACCAGAAAATATCTTTTCAGCTTTGGTGCTGATATTCAATGCTGATCTGATTTTGAAATATCCAAATACTTTGTCTCTGATATTTGATAACTCTGTTTCCATCTTGAATTGACCATAGGTTTGTCTAAAAACCATTCTATAAGCTCGTATCTTCTCTTTCCCACCCAACTGAATGGAATACATGATGGTAAATCTCGCATGTCACAAATACCACCATCGTCTTGAAATCACAGAAGCTAGAATTAGACAAAGTACGCCCTCCCTTATTTTTTGAAATGTGAATAATTGCATTGAAATCACCACAAGTCATTCATGGTCCAATTCTAGATGTCGCTGTTCGTTGTATAATTTCACACAACAGATGACGATATTATGGGATAGGATACCCATACGACAAGTAGAAAGCAAACGATATGAATTTAACAAACAGATCTACGATATCATACGATCGAGTGTTATAGGAAATATATAAAACTGATACATACTGCTTCCAGAATACTTGCTAAACCACCACTAAGCCCATCATGAGGTACAACAATCATCTGATCAAACCCTAGGTAAGATCCAATGTGCTTACATAATTACTATTCTGCTTAGTGTGACTAGGAACAACAAGTTAGGGAAATACAATCTGTGCATTTCCTGTAGACGTCAGACTTTAAGGCGTTGGCCCAAACCCCTATAGTTCCACATTTCCACTCTCATGGGACTTATGTCGGTATCTTCTGAAGGGAAAAACATTCGAATCATACTTTTTCCACTATGCACCCAGTGATAGCGAAAAGGTTCTGCTTACGATGGTCACCTTCTCATCAAAGAGAATTGTGTTGCTCTTGTTGCGTCATTGCAGACATCTAAAGCTAAAGCCACTAATTCATACTCAATACACAACTTGAGGTCTTAGATTGCACGACGGTGCCACTAAAAGCAAAGTGGGATCAAATAGAAGTGAAAACACAACTTGATTAGTCAAAAAAAGAAAACACAACTTGATTAGTGAATTTTATCAAAAAAAAAAAACTTGATTAGTGAATTTAAAAAACATATCGTAACTTCTATTCTCCTTGACTATATATATAAGGATTTTCCAATCTCCTAGAAATAGGTTACAATAACAACATAGTGGGACGATCCCACTGCGGAGATGGACAATCCATGACGAGAAACAATGATAAAACGATCCACTATATGGTTGAGAAATTGACTAACTGCTTCATCCATAGCAGTTACATAAAAAAATATAACTTAACAATAACCGTAAAATAGCTTCTAAAATCTCACTCAGAGAAATTCTTTGCAAAATACCTACTTATTTTGGAAGTTACCTAATTTATCTTGAACTAGTGTTACTTCCCCTGCTATGCACGAACCAAAAATCTATTATATTTTTAATTATTTTATAATAATTGTAAATTTAAATAAATTAGTAATTTTTAAATATGCTATAATTATGGATAATATTGAAGTAAATCTGTTGAAACTATTTTACAGAATATCCAAAATTGTTTTTCAAATAGATATGTTGATATCTTTAATCTCACGAGGGATTAGAGGCCTTCTGATCTTGTGTTGATAATGATAATGGATGCACATGGAGGAAGGAGGTATTGATAATACAACAGCAGCAATTCCTAAAGAGGTTTATTTAAACAACATGTGACTTTCATATGTTGCTTATTTAGTCTTTGGACTTATTAAAACGTATGTTTTTAAAGTCTGGAATCTGTTTAAAGAGAATAGAATTCAAGAATTGAATTACATCTGTGGGAGATTCTGCACTTCAAATCTCTTCCGGTATTAAGTGAATGCTATCTGATTTAGTCTCATGGGTTCATCGATCAACCTCTTGGTTTATTAATCTTTTGTGCTCCGCTGGCATTGAAATATAAAACTTTTGGTTCTTACATGAATGGTACCTTGTAAAAAATCATAAAAGACCAACCTTTCTGCCATATAACAGACGATTATTTATTGTTTCAGAAGGCAAATTGAAGTATTCCAAGCAGCCCAGATCTGGTAAGTAGGAATACTAACAGGTGATCCTTCTTCAACTCTCTAATTACCCTTTTATCTTGGTCGGTTTATATGGGTTTAGTCCTTGTGTTCTGTACCACCCATCTAACTATTTTGTTCCTTGTGCAGCAAGATATATGTAGTTACTTTACTTGAGAAAAAGAAGGATGAAGATGAAGAGAAGGTTCATGCGGTATTATTGAATTACAGTAACTGACTGCATTCGTCTCACTTTAACACACTTCAATCTTCTGGCTCTTGCTGAGAGTTTTGTGAAATATTGAATTATAGTAACTTACTGCATTCGTCTCACTTTAACACTTCAATTCTTCTGGCTGTTGCCGAGAGTTTAGCTAAGTTTTCTTTTGTTCTAATCCTCTCATCTAGTTATTTAAGTCAGTATATTTTTAATGATTTTATAAATCATGGATAGAGATCTCTCTTTTGTCTTATATCTCTGTTACGCTAACATGATCTTAACTTTGATTAGGTTCACCAAGTTCTTGTTGACATAGTATCAGCCTCTGCAAATGCTCCACCTGGAGTCGGGAGATATATTCATCTAACTTCAGAGAGAGGTAGGTAATAAGTTTGGTGGTGTTTTAATCAGTAACATTAGATTATTTCCGTAATAGCTCTTTGGATATGGTGATGACTTGCTGCTTTATATCTATCTTGTCCCTTCTCTACATTCTGTTAAAGTTCTTATTATTTCTTTTTTTTTTTAAGAAATTACCAAATCATGCAATGACATATTTAGGAAAAGTACTGCCTAATCAAGCATTATAATTGTTTCAAAATAAAAAAATAAAATCAAGCATAATAGTAGAAAGTATTTTGATACTGCATAGCTTTATTGACATTAAGAAATAAAACTAAACCATAAAACGTTGGCTTCATATCTACATTGAAATCATAACAGCTGTCGATGGAAATGTAGCAATGAATAGGTACCTGATAAGAAATAAACAACTCACCCGAGTGTTTAAGTGACGCCATTAACGTTTGCGAACTCAGGTGTTTTAGATGCTATTCCTTCTTCTTTTCAAGTTAGCCAATCTTTAGATGACTCTTATGCTGGTTTGATCTCACAGAAATTTCTGTTTGCAAATACATGTCAAACAACTCATAATCATAAGATTGATTTCGGCTAGCCATAAAACTTTGCAAATTGAATTGGAATAAAAATGATAAAAAGGTAAAATGAAAATGATAATCCTGTTCTTTTTGTCACCCCACTTGTCAATGATGTTGAGCCAACAACGAATAAAAATAAATCACAACAAAACTCCAAATCATTAAAAGTTAGAGTTATTATATTAAGGAACACTTTTTGACTTTCTCTTACATCTAAATACACTTCTTACATGTATCACACTTTGTTGTGGGCCAGTGACAGATTGTGGACAATTTTGTCCTTAATGGAAATGATAATTGTGGACACTATGGTGATGTGTGGACGGGTAGTGCGTGGATGAGTGATTTGTGGACGGAGTTGATCGACCATGGATTTTACCCATTTTTAGCCATGGTATATAGGTATTTTTATATATATTTACTACTATATAGAGTCTATTTAGAGTATTTACAGGTTTAGGTACGTTCTAGAGAAATATGGTGATTTTAGAGTCTTTTGAGGTGCAGAACTGCACAGACGCGTCAGATGTTTAGCTATGGATGGAGATCTGTCCACCGTTGGATTGAGCTCATATTTGGACACGAGATAGAGCTTTGAGTTAGATTTCCAATGACACCAGTCTCAGGTCAATCAGCATCCTGTAGCAGAAGTTATGCTTGTTTTACTGAAGAGTGGTCAGTCTGCCTCGCAAGAGAAGGCTGTCGAGAAGAGGAATGCATATCGATCGATGCAACAGAGTGCATATCGATCGATATGGATCTCAGAATGTGGACCGATTATATTTTATGACCGCCTGAAGCCCAGAAGCTATCACAAATTACCAGAATAAACTTGGACGACCAGAAACCCTATTTATGTGTTTTCTAAGCCATTGTTGACGGCTACGCTTTTCTTTGTGCTTTTCTATTCTATTGTTCTCTTTTTTTGGAGAGAAGGGAGGAACTCCTATCAGAGTCCTCCTGGAACTCCATTGGTTTTTATTATCTATTCTATTTCAGTTTTATATCTATTCATCTATGATTTCTGTGACAAACTTCATGTCTGAATAGATCTACCTGTTAGGTTTAGGGTTCAGATAGGTTAAAGGGATTAGCCCCAACTATAGATTGCTAAGTTGTGGTATTCATCAATAGGTTGTTCTTAATGCTTGTTCTAGAGTAATTAACTAGAATATTGAACTTAGGAGTATTGTAGATTTAAGCATCCATATAGTACAACCCTGAACTATCTATTGAGCTAAATATTCTAGTGAGAGTCACGAGCTGATCTAGAAACTTAGTGAGCATTATCATTCTCGCGCCAAGGCTTAACTAGAAGCCGTCGATCGATATCCCAACTGGACAATCGATCGACGTAGCGAAAGGTGTATCGATCGATATCTCTAAAAGATCATCGATCGACACTTCCTTGTGATCAACATACGACGGTTGAGATCCAAGATCTAATTAGTTAACCAGTGAGAGATCACTGATGTTAAGCAACCGAGCTCTAATATATCATGCATGCAACTGTTAGGGATCTATAGGATTATAATCTCTAATACCTGAATAGAAACCCTAAGTCTAGCAACCATCCTTCCATCAAACAACTCCTTGCCTTGTTGAATAATTGTCTTGTTCAACTTGTTTACTGCTTTATTTATTATTTGCTATATTTATTTATTGCTTTAAACCTATTAGCCTAGCTTAATCATATAACTATTAGATCTGATTGGTTCCCTAGCTCCTTGTGGATTCGATCCCTAAGTACTACAACTGAACCTCTTATTTGAGAGAGTAAAGTCACTCTTTAGGGTAATTTGAGTGATATCAAATTTGGCGCCGTTGCCGGAGAGCTTTGATCGCCATTAGATCTTGTTTAGTTTAGGTTTTGTTACTGTTCGAAAATTCTCATAAATTTTTTCTTCTTTTTCAGGTACATACATCTTAGTACCAGGAAACAATGAAGAGAGGATTTCTAGGTCCTTCAAAGAAGGACCCTGCTGGTTTTCGCACGATCCGTAAGTCTACGAGGGAAGTATCGATCGACACCCTCCAAGCAGCATCGATCGACAGCGTGAGCCAAGCATCGAACGACACTATTCATCATGTGTCGGAAAACACTATTCATCGCGGTACTGTTCATCCGGGTACTGTTCATCCTGTTACTGTTCATCCGGGGTACTGTTCACCGCAATACTATTCATCCAGGTACTGTTCATCCTGATACTATTCATTCTGTGTCGGAAAATACTGTTCATCCCGGATCGATCGACACTATTCACCCGACGTCGATCGACACTATTCACCCGACGCCGATCGACACTATTCATCTGACGTCGATCGACACTGTTCATCGCGACACTGTTCATCCGAACACTGTTCATCGCGACACTGTTCATCGAAACACTGTTCATCGAAACACTGTTCATCGAAACACTTTTCATCGAGACACTGTTCATCGAGACACTGTTCATCGAGGCACTGTTCATCGAGACACTGTTCATCGAAACACTGTTCACCCGAACACTGTTCATCAAAACACTGTTCATTCAAATACTGTTCAACGAATGTCGAGCAACGTTTCCAGCATGGAGATAGAGAAGGACGAAAGACTGATACTTAAAATCGACAAGAAGGTATCTGGCGAGACAAAGAAGGTCACCCTCGCAGCAGTATAGGACAATTGATTATTGCAGAGGGTACTGTAATCCCTGATGTAATTGCTGTTGCTGAGATGAACACCTTTGATCTGAACAGCCAATGGTATGATTGGGGAAGCAAAAACCCTTTCCGAGGTCTTCCTCTTGAGGATCCCAGAGACCTTATCAAGAGACTTGAGGAGTTAGCCTCAGCAAGTGAGCAGAATGAAGTATCTGTAGATCACATTATCTGCAAGATCTTCCCATATTCACTATCCGAAGCTGCTTTTAGCTGGTTCAGTAAGCTGCAGCTAAGATCTCTAACCTGTTGGGAGGACATAAAAGGCGCCTTCCTAGGTAAATTTTTCAGCAAAACTGTAGCAGCCCGACATGAAATGCTTGATTACATGGTGGACAAGGTGATCGAACATCAGGAGAAAGGAATAATGACTAGTCTTAGTCAGATTTATATTAGTCAGATTATGGATTTTGTCTACAGCGAGCAGAATGAAGATTTTGAAACCCCAACTCCTCATGTCAAGAAGCCAACCATTCAAGTTCGCCATGCAGATGAGGGTATCCAGAGGGACGAACTGGACAGAGAACAGCTGGTCAACCATAATATGGTTGAGGATGATGAACAACATGGATCTGGAGAGTCAGGCATTGTAGAAGAAGCTGATACAAGAGATCCAACTTCAGCATCGATCGATAGTAGCACCCCAGAATCGATTGATATCCGCACTTTAGAAACAATCGATACAGACTTTCGTCATCAATCGATACCTTCTGTAATCCCTGATGCTACTGCTTTGAACGCTGGGACTGGACGACAGAAGGCACTTATAGATTACGACAGACCTGAGGATTTATATGCTAAAAGGTCTGCATTGCGTCGTTCAACATTTCAGAATACTGCCCTGGAGGCTGGAGCTAAACCCTGCATATATCTCTCTTGTTGGTAAGCATCCCTTTCATGGTCTTTCTCATGAAGATCCCATTACCCACCTCGAATCATTCGAAGATCTAGCATCAACCATTAAAAGCAATGGAGTCTCTGAAGACTACTACTTCTGCAAACTATTTCCATACTCTCTTGCTGGGGATGCAGCTCATTGGTTGAAGAATCTACCACCAGGATCTCTCACTGCTTGGAATGACATTGCAAATGCTTTCGTCAACGATTTTCTCTATGATGCTGCAGCAACTCTAGAGATTGAGATGAGATCTATGATGGAAAATATGGTGAAAGATGATGAACAACATGTGTTTGGAGAATTGAGTAACTTAGAAGAAGCTGATATTAGTGATATGAGCTCGTCATCGATCGATACCCTAACCTTAACATCGATCGCCACCAGCACCTCAGAATCGATCTATATAGACTTTTGTCATCGATCGATGCCACTTGAAATCCCTGAAAGTTCGAGTTGTCCTCAAGACATTGCAGACTCAACACAGAAAAGCATTGATGTATCGATTTGTTATCCTGACCAAAAAGTAGAAAAAGAGATCACCATGGAAGATTTCTTGGAACTAGAAGAATTCTTGGAGTTAGAGGATGGACAACAGCTTGGAGATTTGTATTTAAGTGAAGAAGTAACTATGGAAGACTTCTTGGAGCTGGAGGAATGGCTTGAGGATTTAGATCAGAACTCGAAGCAGAAGCTTGATGATCAGCACACTTCAAGAAAAGGTCTGGAAATTTCACCAAAGAATGACGACATCGATCGACATAAACCTGATGAGATCGATCGACAACCACCCTACCTCGTCGGTCTACACCCACCCTACGTCATCGATCGACAACCACCCTACCTCGTCGGTCTACACCCACCCTACATCATGGATCTACACACACTCGACTGCATCGATAGAAACTCACCCGATTGCATTGATCGATACCCATGTTTGGATGAACTATCAGGATACCCGATTGAACCAGAACCGATTGAGGAGATAATGCACATGTCTAAGACCTCACACCCTACTGTCCCTAAATATCAGAGACCACCTATCTAGACAGAAGAAGCTGATGGGTTTCACAAAAAAGTGAAGAGGATATATGACCCTGTGAAGCTTATGGTTCCATTCGCAGTGTTTGAAGCTGAATCTCCTATCCCACCAGATAAAGGTGTGTATCTGAGTTCTTACATTGAGGTATTGGATGATCAACAACACGTAGAAGCTTCTCAGAAAGGCCTGCGATTTATAGATGAAGTAGATAAAGGCCCAACAGAAGCACCATCGAGCGACATAAGCAATCCGAAATCGATCGACTGTACCACTTCATCATCGATCAGCACCTATCAAATACCATCGATCGACATCCTTCGCGAATCAGAGCAGAATGAGTTTGAGGTGTGTCAAAATCTTTTTGATGGAGGCACCACCATGCAATCAGACAAGTCTGGGGGAAAGAAGAGGAGAAATTGGAAGAAGAGGAAAAGGATCAAGGGAGATCCTCAGTTATCATTGATTCCTCACTTCTCAGATGGTATCAGGAAATTCAGAGTGCGTAGCAGATGCTTCTCACAGCCATTTGCAAAGCTTAGAGCACTCCTTATTGCTGAGATGATAGACAAAGGAGAAGAGTCTATGGAGGAGGCTTTCACACAAGAATGATAAAGCTTCAGAGTGTAGACAATGAGACTTGGTTTGGAGCAAGTTCTCATTCTCATCCGGACTAAATAAGATCTCCAGAAGTCAAGCTAATGACTAAAAATAAGCGCTAAGTGGGAGGCAACCCACTGTTAGGTTTGTTTTAAATTTGGTTTTAATTTCATTTATTACTGATTCTTGCATTTAGTTATTGCAGGTCAAAAAAAAAGAAAAAAAGAAGATGAACAGTACCCGAAGGTAAAAGGACAAATATCTGAGGGAGACGAGTCTGCACAAGAATCGACGATGGCTGCGCAGCATCGATCGACAGAGCATCAGGAGTATCAATCGCCACTTAACTGTGTTGATTGACACTCATATCAAAAACAGGTATACTGTTTTCCTTGTTAAATATTGTCCATATGATTTATTTTTCCCACCACTCTTAGACTATATAACACTGGTGACAGTGTTGTTTAAGTCTGGGGGAGGTCCTACTGATATTGTATTTTAGTTAAAAAAAAAAACAGATCTGAGTAGACGATTGCTCAGCACATCGACTGATGAGACCCGACCAAATCGATCGACAACACTTCAACAACAACGATCGATTGTCTCTTCATTGTGTCGATCGACAGCGAGCAGGTTATCGTTCCTATTTGTTACATTGAGTACTTATATTTATGCTATTCCCTTAAACTCAGACTGGATTTACACTGAGGACAGTGTATAATTTAAGTCTAGGGGGATGTTTACTGATATTAGTTTACTTTGTGAGTATTATCAAATGTTTTTCAAAAGTTTTTATTGAGTCAAGAAGGGGATAATGAACTTATTAGATTTATGCTTGTTATCTAACCACTCTTTAGCACCATTCTAGACTTACTGATTGCAGATAGTACTAAAGATACTAAATTGGATCAACCTGTCAACTATCAACACTTGCTGAGATTGTTTGAAGGAACCAAAGCTGACCTCCAACACTAAATCTGACTCAATTGCTTGTCTTGGGGCTTGGTATACATGAGATCGGATTCTTCAGACAAGTCTGGAAGGTAAAGCCTTGTGTAGATAGTTTTATCACTCTCTCTCTCATTTTCGAATTTAGATTAAATTTTATTTTTAAAAAAAAAATCGAAAATAAGCTTAAATATATGTTCTAAGACTAATTAGTTATTATTTAGGAAGGAATTCGAACAGGGCTTGGCGGTTACCCCCCTCAAGACTTGATTCATAAGAATTCTATAGGTAAAGGATTCGAACAGGGCTTAGTGGTTACCCCCTTCAAGACTTGCTTCGCAATGAATCCTAGGATATAGGTCAAAAAGAAGTGAACAGGACTTGGTGGCTACAACCATTAAGGCTTGATTCATGGAAGCATGTCCAATCTTGGTCAATGTCTTGCAAATAATAGCAGACTTGACTAGGAGAGAATAGTAGAGAGAGAGGATAGGAACTAACTTTTACGTGCAGGTCCATATACTTGTTCGAGAATCCTTGCATCTTGTGATCGATACTCCCAAGGTAAAGCCTACACTTTTATTTATGTTAAGAAATGAGGTTGGTAGAGGGGAATGTCAGACAAGATTTGCTAAGTTGTTGGCTAGGTGAATTTGGTTGATAAGCTAGGATATGGTATAATGTGCTTTTGTGATTAGGACCTTTTAGATGTGGATTGCAATATTTTAGAGGTGATGATTCTAAGTTTTAAATCATGTGAGTCCCTGCTGTTTTCAAACCACTTTCAGAGAGACTGTCTGTTGGTTTTGCTTGAGGACAAGCAAAAGGGTAAGTTTGGTGTAGTTGATCGACCATGGATTTTAACCATTTTTAGCCATGGTCTATAGGTGTTTTTATATATATTTACTACGATAGAGAGTATAATTAGATTATTTACAGGTTCAGGTACGTTCTGGAGAAATATGGTGATTTTGGAGTCTTTTGAGGTGCAGAACTGCACAGACGCGTCAGATGTTTAGCTATGGATGGAGATCTTCCCACCGTTGTATTGATCCCATATTTGGACACGAGATAGAGCTTTGAGTTAGCTTTCCAATGACACCGGTCTCAGGTTAATCAGAATCCTGTAGCAGAAATTATTCCCGTTTTACTGAAGAGTGGTCAGTCTGCCTCCCAAGAGAAGGCTGTCGAGAAGAGGAATGCATATCGATCAATGCAACAGAGTGCATATCGATCGATATGGATCTCAGAATTTGGGCCGAGTATATTTTATGACCTCCTGAAGCCCAGAAGCTATCACAAATTACCAGAATGCTCTTGGACGACCAGAAACCCTATTTATGTGTTTTCTAAGCCATTGTTGACGGCTACGCTTTTCTTTGTGCTTTTCTATTCTATTGTTCTCTTTGTTTGGAGAGAAGGGAGGAACTCCTAGCAGAGTCCTCCTGGAACTCCATTGGTTTTTATTATCTATTCTATTTCAGTTTTATATATATTCATCTATGATTTCTGTGACAAACTTCATGTCTGAATAGATCCACCTGTTAGGCTTAGGGTTCAGATAGGATAAAGGAATTAGCCTCAACTATAGATTTCTAAGTTGTGGTATTCATCAATAGGTTGTTCTTAATGCTTGTTCTAGAGTAATTAACTAGAATATTAAACTTAGGAGTATTGTAGATTTAAGCATCTATAAAGTACAACCCTGAACTATCTATTGAGCTAAGGATTCTAGTGAGAGTCACGAGCTGATCTAGAAACTTAGTGAGCATTATCATTCTCGCGCCAAGGCTTAACTAGAAGCCGTCGATCGATATCCCAACTGTTGGGGTCAAAATCGGTCAAAGACACAATCGATACCCGAAAGTCCTCGGAAACAATCAAGCGCCGAATAAAGCCAAGGAAAAAACTAGTTATTAGACGAAAACGACGGAAGGGTTGATCGCATCGTGGCACCGGACACCAGCAAAAGCAGCCACGGCCTAGCCCCGGGCGCCGGGCGCCGGCTCGTCCGTGCTGGCACCAGACGCCGGGCGCCAGGCGCCTGGTCGCCCGTGCCCGCGCCGGGCACCGGCTCGCCCGTGCCCGCGCCGGGCGCCGAGCACCAGGCGCCGGATCGCCCGTAATGGCGCCGGGCGCCAGCCCACCTGATGCACCCTAAATTAGGATCACTCGACCGGACTGATAAGGGGATATGATCTCAGACAGATTGAATGAGAAATGATGGATTGAAGGGTCGCACAACAGTTGCGGAAGGCTGTTGATATTCCCGAACTCCGATTGTTGCTTGATATGACGCACAAGTCCAACAAAAAGGAGAAATAGATGGATCGAAGGGTCGCACAGCAAATGCGGAAGGCTGCTGATATTCCCAAAGCCAATTTGTTGCCGGATGTGACTCACCGGTCCAACAAAAGGGCAGCCTCAATCTGTTGCCGGATATGACGCACCGGTCCAACGAGAAAGAGAGAGTTACTTGGAGCTAACCACACCAAGAAATAAATGAGATCAATGGATATTACGCACCATTGAAAAAGTGAGATTCCCTCTCAAGGTTCCAAAAATAATCTCTCAAAACTTATTTTATTTCATTGATCAAATGGCCTTTATATAATAGGCAAAACATACAAATGGTTGGAATACAAAAGGCTAGTCAAACATAGAAATTAGCAACTTATAAAAACAAGGAAGACTTGACCAAAGACTATGAATTGACCAAAAATCATAAATGTCTTGACTTGACCGAAATTGAAAGACTGTGGTCGTAAAACTCTTCGGTTGGTCGTGTCCTTTTGCATGGTCGACGGTTTCTGCATTGCCGTCAGATTGATATATTATTCGACCATGACTTGAATTTTCTTGTTGGGCCCTTCTTTCTTTTGGCTGAAACATGTTCATAAACACATTTTCAGTATACTTCAAGCCCATCTCGTGTAATCTCAAACCTATAAGCCAAGCTTTCTTGATTTGTTTATTCTGCGGATTAAGGGCGCATCATTCCCTCCTCCTTTAAAAAGATTTGCCCTCAAATCTGTCTTTCTTTAGCTTCAGGTTGGATGATCTCTTGACTTTCCGTAAAACTCTCTCTCTTTTTTTTCCTTTTTTTTTTAGAAAAGAAGATGAAAGGTGGAAGATGGATGAAGAAGATGGAAAGATGAGAAAAATGAAAAGACAAGTACCGGTTGAGTGGCTCTGATACCACTTGATGCACCCTAAATTAGGATCACTCGACCGGACTGATAAGGGGATATGATCTCAGACAGATTGAATGAGAAAAGATGGATTGAAGGGTCGCACAACAGTTGCGGAAGGCTGTTGATATTTCCGAACTCCGATTGTTGCTTGATATGACGCACAAGTCCAACAAAAAGGAGAAATAGATGGATCGAAGGGTCGCACAGCAGATGCGGAAGGCTGCTGATATTCCCAAAGCCAATTTGTTGCCGGATGTGACTCACCGGTCCAACAAAAGGGCAGCCTCAATCTGTTGCCGGATATGACGCACCGGTCCAACGAGAAAGAGAGAGTTACTTGGAGCTAACCACACCAAGAAACAAATGAGATCAATGGATATTACGCACCATTGAAAAAGTGAGATTCCCTCTCAAGATTCCAAAAATAATCTCTCAAAACTTATTTTATTTCATTGATCAAATGACCTTTATATAATAGGCAAAACATACAAATGGTTGGAATACAAAAGGCTAGTCAAACATAGAAATTAGCAACTTATAAAAACAAGGAAGACTTGACCAAAGACTATGAATTGACCAAAAATCATAAATGTCTTGACTTGACCGAAATTGAAAGACTGTGGTCGTAAAACTCTTCGGTTGGTCGTGTCCTTTTGCATGGTCGACGGTTTCTGCATTGCCGTCAGATTGATATATTATTCGACCATGACTTGAATTTTCTTGTTGGGCCCTTCTTTCTTTTGGCTGAAACATGTTCATAAACACATTTTCAGTATACTTCAAGCCCATCTCGTGTAATCTCAAACCTATAAGCCAAGCTTTCTTGATTTGTTTATTCTGCGGATTAAGGGCGCATCACCACCCGCGCTTGTCACAGGCGCCAGCTCGCCCGTTCTGGTCACGGACGCCAGCTCGCCCGTGCTGGTCACGGGCGCCGGGCGCCAGCTCGCTCGTGCTGGTCACGGGCGCCGGGCGCCAGCTCCCTCATGCTGGTCACAGGCGCCGGGCGCCAGCACTCATGTCCAAATCCCTGGCGCCGGGCGCCAGCACCCATGACCAAATCCTTGGCGCCGGGCGCCAGCACCCATGTCCAAATCCCGGGCGCCCAAGTACGGACCATTCGACAAGTGCGAATTTCTTCCCGCAAAAGCGTCTCAACAAACTAGTCCAACTATGCACTTTGTATCCTTGCTCGAAGACTCACCGTTCAACTCCTTGGAGACTAGAAACCCAAGAACCCCGTTTCGTCTTGGTCGAAATAAATCGGGAAAACTTCGGGAGACCACCAAAGGTTCACGAATGGATCTTGATTCATCGTATAAAACAATCATGGTTATTCTAAAAACACCAGTCATCTAGACTATACGGTGAATTGAGATTCCTTCGACAAAACAAGCATCATGACAGGCTGGTTTCTCCGAAAAATCGTGAAACGTCTGCGATCGAAACAACGGCCCCCGAAGGCCCGAACGCGACCAAATCGGCCCACTTGCGATTTTCCAGGAAACCAAGTCGAGATGGACATAACGCCCCATGTTTATCTTAACATAAGATAAATGTTAATTTTCCCGAAGATAAATGTGAAGTTTCTTGAAGATAAATGTCAAGTTTCCCGATAAACATGAAGACCGGCGGAAATGGAAAGAAGCCCGATTCACGATAGATTCAGCCCAAAGGAAGAATAGACCGTCTTAAGAAGGAGTATATAAGGAGAGCTTGGGGCGAGGAGCAAGGGGAGAACTTTTTGAGAGCAACATAGCACTTAGAGCAACTTAGGCATTATTTTCCGTCTTTACTAGCGAGCTGCGACTCAACTAGGTTAGAACTTAGGTTGCTAGACTAGCGAACTTGCCGACAGCTCTTGTAGCCAAGGCTCTTACCTGTTGTTCACGCTCAACCTAGACGTTAGCGACCAATCCGACCATTCAGACGATAACGCTGACGTTCATCATAGAAGGACCCGAAGTCAGTCTGCCCGACAGACGGTGTCCTTCGAAAATCCCATGACAGAAGGGGAAGAAGACCTATACTGGATGGAACAGGAAGAACTGGCGGAGGATCAAACTCGGATCCATCGTAACCAGCATCGACAAGCTCGGAAAAACGCAGGTAGAGACAGCGAGATCCACGATCTCCGCGAGTCTCTCGCAAAAACAGTAGCCGAGGTAAAAGCGGTGAAATCACAAATTCACCAGGAAACTAGTGCCGCTCCCGAGATCAATAGACTTCTCGAGGAAGCACGAAAAACGCTGTTCACCGCTCGGATCACAGAGACACGCATCTCAGACCCTGGGAAAATCAGGATTCCCGTCTACGATGGAACCACAGATCCGAAGGCACACTTACAGTCCTTCCAGATCGCGATGGGAAGGTGGAAACTCCCGGAGCGTGAACGAGACGCCGGTCACTGCCTTCTCTTTGTGGAAAATCTCAGGGGCGCAGCGTTCGGATGGTTCTCTCGGCTCAAAAGAAACTCCATCGGAAGTTTCCGCCAACTAGCCTCGGCATTTCTCAAACAGTACTCCATGTTCATGGACAGAGAAACTTCCGACGTGGACTTGTGGAGTCTGGCTCAAAAGGAAGACGAATCACTTCGCGACTTCATGAGAAGATTCAAGCTAGTGTTGGCCAGAGTGACGGGTATCAGCGACAAAGTCGCAATCGACGCCCTGAGGAAAACTCTCTGTTACAAGTCAAAGTTCCGAAATTGGATATTGCTGGAGAAACCACGGACGATCCAGGATACCCTCCACAAGGCAATGGACTTCATCATCATGGAGGAAGAGATGAGAGTCCTGTCGCAAAAGCATGGATCGCAGAAAATGTCCTCAAAGAAGAAACCCTCTCGTAACGACAAGTACGTCCATCACGAAGGGGTAGACGTCCAAGGCGAGCATAACTACGCCATCAACTCGGAGCAAGGCAAAACCTCCGGAAACACCTGGACCAGGAACCAGTACAAGGATAATTCCTACTGCGAGTTCCACGAAACCAGAGATCACTCCACCGCGAACTGCAAGGTTCTCGGCGCAAGGCTCGCCGCAAAACTCCTCGCCGGCGAACTGTCAAAGGTCAAGAGTATAAAGGACTTACTTCTGGAGTCCGACCGCCTAAAGACCAACAAGACAGCCTCCGAGGACCGCGCGCCCGAGAGTCAATCGGGTGAGAAGCGCGGAAGGAGACAAGACGACCAAGGGAACAACATCAGTCGCCAGAGGGTAAATATGATCATAGGAGGATCGCAGTTCTACCAACACTCTGTCTCGTCGATAAAAGCCTACGGGCGAAAAGCCGAGACGAGTTCCAACTGGCTTCCGGATAGCGATATTCCCAACCACACGATCGTTTTCGAGGAACAAGAAACTGTCGGAATCGACAAACCTCATTGCGATCCTCTGTTTATCGACCTGGTAATCCAGGATCTCGAAGTCGGCCGTATCCTCATCGATACAGGAAGTACAGTCAACGTCATCTTCCGCGACACCCTCTACAGGATGAAGATCCCACTTGGGAAAGTCGTCCTTGAGCCAAAACCTTTGACTGGGTTTTCGGGCGTCACCTCCATGACTCTCGGGAGCATTAAGCTCCCAGTCATGGCTAAGGAAGTCACAAAGATCGTCGAGTTCGCAGTAGTTGACAACCCGGCCATCTACAATGCCATCATGGGAACCCCTTGGATCAACTCCATGAAGGCAGTACCGTCCACATATCGCCTCGGCATTAAATTTCCGACTCCAACCGGAACCGCAGTAATTTGGGGTAGTCAGAAACAGTCGAGACTCTGCTACCTAGCCGAGTTCAAACTGCGAAAAGATCGGAACGCCCCTGCGGCAACCCCGAAACGAGCAAAGGAATCACACAACATTCCTGAAAACTCGAAAAAGATGATCCAGAATCATCCGAACAGGAAACGATTCAAGACAGCGACAAAGTCTCTGAGTCCATCGCCGTAAAAGCAGACAGCTCGATTCCCGCACAAACCACCGACCCGACTAGTACGATCGGTACGGCGACGCACGGGGAGTAAAAACGTCTGCAGCAACAACCAGAACTACGAGATGGCTTGATCCTCGAAAGAGGTACGTAGGCAGCTCGTCGAAGCCCGGCGAGTTCAGCTATCCCCCTCACCTAAAAGGGGGGGGGAGTGGGTACGTATACTCCTATACACCCACAAAAACGCGAAATATCCGCACATGTATTCGAAATTTTCGAAACTTTTCAATACAACTCTTTTTATCAAACTTTCGAAGCATGCTTAACACAGTAACGTATCAATACTTTGGAAAAACGAAAATCATATCTTCGGTGAAAAGCGAGACGTCGCAATTTCCCAAAAGTATCGAAATCGCATCATCCATCAAATCAGTCCACCTGCGACTTAAAAAACAAACGCCCGTCGATTGGCCCCGACGGACGAATACAGAAACGTTTCACTAATACCAAACCGTAGTCAGACCTTTTTCAAGGTCCTCTTACATCCGACAAGGATATCATAGCGCGCTATACAAGAAGTCCAAAATTTTGGTTAGCTCTTCGAAACGGAAGTAGCTCGATTCGCACCTAAACAAATCGTATAAGCCGATAACAATTCGCGGATTTTAAAACGGTGCGAGTCAGGACGAAATCACTTACAGGAAAAACAAAAGCCGATCAGTCATCGCATAGTCTTAAAGCTGAGAGTAAGCCTATGTCTTGCCCTAAACTCAGTCTTGCTGGATCTTGACATCTCACAGACATAGTATCGATACCAGATACGAGATCCAAAAACATGTGTCTCATCGCTAACACCTAAAACACTCGCTACAAAGTAGTACACGGACCTAACGACAAAATAAGAGTTAGAATACGAAGTGACTACTCAAATTCTACCCTCTACACTTGACGAAAGTATAAATCAAAACACAAAGCAAATTTCTGCAAAATCCACATGATATAAATCAATACGAAACGGCAGGGATTCGAAGCCACCAACGGCCAGTCCCGAAATATACAAAGGTTACACGACCTCCTACGGTCGCGGCATATACAAATAAACAGGCC
Source organism: Brassica juncea (assembly GCA_018703725.1). Taxonomy (NCBI): domain Eukaryota; kingdom Viridiplantae; phylum Streptophyta; class Magnoliopsida; order Brassicales; family Brassicaceae; genus Brassica; species Brassica juncea. Next base: position 36,185,526 of record CM031941.1, read on the forward strand.
TCGCACGGCCACAGCTATCAAGATAAAGGGACATAATCCCGACGACAATCCTCAGTAATCAAGGTCAAGGTATTCGGACGTGAAAATCCCGAACGAAGTAACGGGCTGGTCGACTTCTTCATTCACGCCTTCCGCCTTTCCGCCTACTTCGGCCACCACCGTGTCCTCCGAAACCTCGATGGGGTCCCAAAGCTTCCTGACCCTTCCCTCGATCGGAGGAACTAAGGATTCAGCATGAGCGCATTCGCTCATAAAACCTTCCATCTCAGCAATCTCGGAGGGGAAGGAAAAACCCGATATATGTGACTTGTGAAGGTTAGCGACCGATCCCCGACACTCGCGGAAATCACCCACAAACTCTTGAGCTTCCTTCAAGCTCTTGAACTCGGTGGCGAACGATTCAGCCCTCCGCGCCATCTCGGCACTGATCGCTCTCCTCCCTCTCCTTTCCGCACAAACAAGGGCCCGAGAATGAAGTTTGGCATGCTTCTGACTTTGTTCCTTAGCCTCTTTCCGTAATCGGAAGAGTTCGCGTTCAGCTTCCTCGGCTTTGAAGCGAGAGATCCTTGATCTTCGAAAGCTTTCATCAAGTGCTGTTCCGAACACCCTCATCCCATGTATAAACGTAGGATCAAAAAAATATATCCAACAATGGTAATATATATGATCAAAGTTCAATGGATAAACCTCGTTGGTTCGTTGAGTACCCTCGGCAAAAGCTCTCTTCTTCACGTCATCCTCGAGCGACTCATCAGTAGTAAACGCTGGAGGGAGACCATCGAAAAAATTGCTACGCAGGTGAAACTCGCTGGTTCCACCCCCTTCTCCCGGAGCAAAGCCAGAGTCTCCTCCTAATGGTGAACGATCATCCGAGGCCGTCTCACATTCGACCTCTTTGCCTTTCCGAGACCTATGTCTCCGTCTCCAAACAGGCGAAACAGCAATCGGCTCGATGTCGCGCGGAACGTCGGAAGGCTGAGAAGCGACTCGGGATTGATGGAGTTCCACCGCATTTCGAATCCGCTCGATGGAAAAAGTACTCCAGAAGAATGGCCTTTCCCGGAGAAGGTCTCGTTTGACGAAAATATCGGCATGAGTGTGCGCGACAATCTTGTTAACTGCACGGTAAACAAAAGCTTTATCTTCATGCACGTTCAAAGTACGAAAACAAAAAGAAAGAGAGAAGATAACTAGTCGTGTTACCGCGATCGAAGTTCCATTCCTGAGGGAATAAGTGAAGGCAGCTTTCCTCCACGGATTCCCCATCTATTCGTACAAAGAAGAAGCGATCAAACCATGACTTGGGATTCGAAGTAGTCCCCTGGATTATGGCCATGTCCTTCCGCGGGATCATGGAATACGAACCTTCAATCGACGTTGGCTTGGTATACCAAACTCCCTCAAAATCACTAGGAGTAAGGTCCATACCTAACTCGTAACTGAGACTAGCACGCCGAGCCAACTCTCCAAAGACGGGACAGTGAGCTGGCTGATTGAAAGTCCGAAAGAACGAAGCGTGCGGACATTGGTACCAGGGATCGGGAACCACATGCGGCTGTACGAAAGAAAAGCTTCATAGCAAGTAAAGAAGCCCTGCGGAGGATCCCTTGCGCTCTCGCCAGCGGTCGGAATCCGGAACGTGACCCCACTCGGAACTTGGTAAAAGTTTCGAAGAGTTGTGAGGTACTCAGGAGAGACCCTGCTTGGTGAGAAAGGTGCGCCCGGCGCCCTCTGAGGCCTCATGGGAATGGGGATGTCCCGCGGGGGCGGACACGAGCCACATACAGCTTTGTAGTATGCCTCCCTCGTATCCTCGTCAACTTCTTCGTGTTTCGGCGCAACCACTTCATCGACAGGAGAATCGCCCGAAGATGAGTGAGAAGAAGAATTCCTTTTAGAGGATCTTGATCTTGAAGACATTTTCTTGAGAGAGAAACTTTAGAAGGTAAAATCCTTGTGATGAAGTAAGAATGACTGAAAATTCTTACTCCATCTTTATAAGGAAAGAAAAGTTACTATTTACTCCGACTTTCGGCAAACGATTGCGTCTCGACACCTTCCTATCTAGCTATACTGCGAGCTAGGACCTGTTACCAAAAACCACGGTCCTAGCTAGCTGGGGGGCTAACTGTTAGGGTCAAAATCGGTCAAAGACACAATCGATACCCGAATGTCCTCGGAAACAATCAAGCGCCGAATAAAGCCAAGGAAAAACTAGTTATTCGACGAAAACGACGGAAGGGATGATCGCATCGTGGCACCGGACACCAGCAGGAGCGGCCACTGCCTAGCCCCGGGCGCCGGGCGCCGGCTCGCCCGTGCTGGCACCCGGCGCCGGGCGCCGGCTCACCCGCGCTGGCACTGGGCGCCGGGCGCCAGCTCGCCCGCGCCGGGCTCCGGGCGCCGGCTCGTCCGTGCCCGCGCCGGGCGCCGGGTCGCCTGTGCCCGCGCCAGGCGCCGGGTCGCCCGTGCCCGCGCCCGCGCCGGGTGCCGGGCCGCCCGTGCCCGCGCCGGGTCGCCCGCGCCGGGCGCCGGCTCGCCCGTGCTGGCGCCGGTTCGCCCGCGCCGGGCGCCGGGCGCCGGCTCGCCCGTGCCGGTCACGGGTTCCGGGCGCCAGCCCACCCGTGCTGGTCACGGGCGTCGGGCGCCAGCTCGCCCGTGCTGGTCACGGGCGCCGGGCGCCAGCTCGCTCGTGCTGGTCACGGGCGCCAGGCGCCAGCTCCCTCGTGCTGGTCACAGGCGCCGGGCGCCAGCACTCATGTCCAAATCCCTGGCGCCGGACGCCAGCACCCATGACCAAATCCCAGGCGTCGGGCGCCAGCACCCATGTCCAAATCCCGGGCGCCCAAGTACGGACCACTCGACAAGTGCGATCTTCTTCCCGCAAAACCGTCTCAACAGACTAGTCCAACTATGCACTTTGTATCCTTGCTCGAAGACTCACCGTTCAACTTCTTGGAGACAAGAAACCCAAGAACCCCGTTTCGTCTTGGTCGAAATAAATCGGAAAAACTTCGGGAGACCACCAAAGGTTCACGAATGGATCTCGATTCATCGTATAAAACAATCACAGTTATTCTAAATACACCAGTCATCTAGAATATACGGTGAATTGAGATTCCTTCGACAAAACAAGCATCATGACAGGCTGGTTTCTCCGAAAAATCGTGAAACGTCTGCGATCGAAACAACGGCCCCCGAAGGCCCGAACGCGACCGAATCGGCCCATTTGCGATTTTCCAGGAAACCAAGTCAAGATGGACATAACGCCCCATGTTTATCTTAACATAAGATAAATGTTAAGTTTCCCGAAGATAAATGTGAAGTTTCTTGAAGATAAATGTCAAGTTTCCCGATAAACATGAAGACCGGCGGCAATGGAAAGAAGCCCGTTTCACGATAGATTCGGCCCAAAGGAAGAATAGACCGTCTTAAGAAGGAGTATATAAGGAGAGCTTGGGGCGAGGAGCAAGGGGAGAACTTTTTGAGAGCAACATAGCACTTAGAGCAACTTAGGCATTATTTTCCGTCTTTACTAGCGAGCTGCGACTCAACTAGGTTAGAACTTAGGTTGCTAGACTAGCGAACTTGCCGACAGCTCTTGTAGCCAAGGCTCTTACCTGTTGTTCACGCTCAAACGCGGATTCGGAAATAAGATCTTTTTCTCTATTCATTTTTCTTACGATTTTCATTCCGTTTTTCTCATTCTCTTCGTCGTACTGATTGTGTCGTGTGTGGCCCCGCAGATAACCGGGACCTTCAGGGAAGGCTAGGTTCACTTGGCTTTCCTCCAAATCAATTTAATTTGACAGTGTGAATTTCGGTTCCCACACCAACTGGACAATCGATCGATGTAGCGAAAGGTGTATCGATCGATATCTCTAAAGGATCATCGATCGATACTTTCTTGTGATCAACATACGACGGTTGTGATCCAAGATCTAATTAGTTAATCAGTGAGAGATCACTGATGTTAAGCGACTGAGCTCTAATATATCATGCATGCAACTGTTAGGGATCTATAGGATTATAATCTCTAATACCTGAATAGAAACCCTAAGTCTAGCAACCATCCTTCCATCAAACAATTCCTTGCCTTGTTGAATAATTGTCTTGTTCAACTTGTTTACTGCTTTATTTATTATTTGCTATATTTATTTACTGCTTTAAACCTATTAGCCTAGCTTAATCATATAACTATTAGATCTGATTGGTTCCCTAGCTCCTTGTGGATTCGATCCCTAAGTACTACAACTGAACCTCTTATTTGAGAGTGTAAAGTCACTCCTTAGGGTAATTTGAGTGATATCAGGAGTATACGTGGACAAGTGATGTGTGAATGAGTGATGAGTAATGTGTGGACAGGTGATGTTAATGTGTTTATAGTAGATAACATGGACAAAGTCTCTGCTTTGATTCCACAAAACTATACCATAATATATGTGACATGGACACATGTTACTAAAGTTATACGACAAAACGTGGACGAACTCTGTTATCAAAACCCTCACCAAAAAAAAAAAATTTTGTCCATACCTAATTTCTCTGTTTTGATACGACAAATTGCGGACTGAATCAAAGCCAATACATATGTTTTTGATACAATTGCTTGTCACTGCCAAGAACTTTAAGAAAATATTGGATAGAAAACAAAAGTTGTGGAAAAGGTTTTGTATACATAAAAATTTATCCATAAAGTTGTGTCCACATCCACAGACAAGTGAAATCAAATATGTCGTCTTCCTCCAACAGAGAGAGAAAGAGAGAACGCTTATGTTCGTCATCACCAGGACTTCTGAATTAACTCAGGAAGAACTGCTTGAGTTGGTGGAATCAGTCGTTGAGTTAAGCTGCTCCTCTCCAACAAACACAACACATCCTCTCCATCGACCCGACTCTTTCCTCACTCACCACAACCAGACACAAGTTCGAACCCAAAATCCATCCTGTTTCTCCTCAATTCATCGTCGTCACTATCTCTACGGGTTCACTCCCGAAACAATCTCGTCGTATCACAACACGAAGACTAAAAAACTCTAGTACTGAGTTGACTCGAGCAAAACTCATCACGAGTCGCCGGAATCACAGCAAAACCAGATTCTCCATCAAATATATCGATAGATCCTATTTCAATTCCGTTCAAGATTTGTACCCTCGAGGGTCTGAGAAATTAAGAAACGCCAGCGATTAGAGTGAGATCGGATCAAAATCTGTTCATCAAATTGTATATTACAACAAATTGAGACATACACAGAAGATAGCTGCTCTGGGCAAGATTCTCTGTGCAAGCTCTTGTACAGATCAAAGCTATGATTTTTAGGGCTTTGTTTCCATGATTTGGCTCTTTCTTCTTCAAATCAATGGCGGTCACAAGGAATAAAGATACTAGCTTTGTTTCAGAGGTACAAACCCAGAACATTTATGGAGGATAGAAGAAAGATGAGATTTTCAGAGAGAATTAAGGGTTTGGGATTTGGTAAAGGAAGAGATTTGAGTTGGAACACATTTTTTTGATTTAGCTTGGTCACGGTCTAGAGGAATCATCTGTAGCGCCCCTGATTCAATTTATTAAAGCCACAATGTCCTCGTCATAACCTTATTTCATTTACATTTAATTTTAAATCGCAAAATGAATGAAATACGATAAAACCATGGTAAGTGTCGATAATTACAAAGAAAACCAGGGTCAAACCCACTCATCCAATAACCCGTCGGATCTAACTGGGTAAACCGAAATAAACTAACCAAAACCTAAAATCAAACGCGATTTTGAAGAGACCTCGATTTTGAATCTTGGCTTCACCTCTCTCCTTATCTTGAGCTCCCTTATCTTATCTTCTTGAGAGGCTAAGACGATTCCTCCTCATTCGGCTCTCCCGCAGCTCAGCTCGACCGAGGCCTCCAGCTCGACTGAGGCCTCCAGCTCGACCTCCACTCCTCTCTCCCGCAGCTCAGCTCGACCTCCACTCCTCTCTCCTGCAGCTTCTCTACCGCCGCCGTTCTCACTCCACTCCTCTCTCCCGAATCGTGGCTTCACCTCTCTTATTCAATCCGTAAGTTGTTGTCTCCGCTTTGACCTTTCTTTTGGAAGTAGTTTCTAATGGATTTGCAATTAAAATCCATTGGTATATAATGCATGTCAATGGTTGAATGAGAATGTATAGAAAGTAGAATTAGAGAATGTATAGACAGTAGAATTGGAGAAAGTATAGGCCGCTTCTCATTGGACTTAGATCGACCTTGTTCATGATAATTGTAGTATAACTGTATAGTTCAGAACAACTAATAGAACTGTGGATAACTTTGGATAATTGTGTTCATGATAATTGTAGTATAACTGTATAATTCGGAACAACTAATAGAATTGTGGATAACTTTGGATAATTGTGTTCATGATAATTGTAGTAGAACTGTATAATTCGGAACAACTAATAGAACTGTGGATAACTTTAAATAATTGTTGTCAGTTTATTTTGTTTGTTCTTGTTTGGGCAGGATACAATGAGCAATCACGTCAGTGACATACCTGGTAGTCTGGAAGAGAGCTACAAGATGATGTATAGCTATTTGTACATGTTAGAGCAAGTGAATCCAGGAACAAAACCCTGTGTGAAATTGGATGATGCAAGTAAATTCAAGTACCTCTTCATAGTTTTGGGAGCTTGCATTGAAGGGTTTGCGGTTATGAGGAAAGTGATAGCTGTGGATGCGACATCGCTGAAGAACAGATATGGTGGTGTTCTAGTTTTCGCGAAAGCTCAAGATCCTAATGGTCATAGTTATCCACTTGCGTTTGCAGTACTAGATGGTGAGAATCTCCCTAGTTGGACTTGGTTTTTCGAGATGCTTAAAAGTGTTATACCATACTCTTCTGAACTGGTTTTTATGAGTGAAAGAAATCAGAGCCTGATCTTCGCTATAGGAAGCGTGTTTCCAGAAGCTCACCATGGGCATTGTTTATGGCATTTGAAGGAAAAGGTGAAATGGCATGCTGGTAACGTCAACAAGATTATAGTCGGGCATAGATTTATGGAGTTGGGCAGATATTACACCGTGGATGACTTCAACTCTGCTTATGACTCATTTAAAAAAAAAAATATCCTGCTGTGTACAAGTATGTGGAGGAACATCTTGAAAAAGACAAAGGGGCAAGGGTTTTTTTCCCACGTGACAGGTACAACTTGGATACAATCAAAAGTGTGGAGCCATTGAAGAACATGTTTAAAGAGGCAACAAGGTGGGCCTTAATTCCAATGCTGGATTTTATCATTAGGAAATTCTCAGATTGGTTCAATCAACGGAAGGATATTGTTTCTAGATCAATTGGTACAAGACTGGTGCCTGTAGTTGAGAACCACTTGCACAATATATGGAATGTTGCATAACAACTATACGTGCGGGAGGTTAATAGGTATGAGCTTAGTTACGAGATCACTGACACTGCAGGAAAGATGTTTTTCTCGACCTTGGTTGGAAAATCTTGTTCTTGCAAGATGTGGGATTATGGAAAGGTTCCTTGTTTGCACGGACTGGCAGCTTACATCTATTTCACCCAGAACGTTGATGGCAGCCGCCTTGATATCCATGACACTACTGGACGGAACTGTGGGCTTTGGCCTATTCCAAGCCACTTTATGTTGTGCCTGACATGTATTCTTGGAATGTACCGGAACAGATCAAGGGGGCCAGGATCATACCTCCAGATGCGATCAGGGGGTGATGAAGGAAGGGTTAAATCTACGTAAAACTTGGATGAATTTGGAGTAATGCATTTAGGTACTTTACTTTGTGTTGTATAGATGATCTGTTAAGTTTAAGTATTTTTTCCAAAACCTATGGATGATTTGTTAAGTTTAAGTGTTTTGGTTTTATGTATGATGTGTTTTATGGTCGTTTTGAAACATTTCCATATTGTGTTACTACGGTTTTCTTGTGTAATACTAGTGATATACAATGGATTTTATCCGTTTTTACCCATGGTATATGAGTGTTTTTACTATTATTATCTATTTTTAGAGTCTATTAGGTATGTTTTCAGGTTCAGAAGTATTTTGGAGAAAAGTGATGTTTTAGGTGCCTTTTTGGAGCTTAAAGAAGATTCACCCGTGATCAAGACCAAAGGTCGACACCAGAGTTACACATCGATCGATGCACACTCTGTGCTATCGATCGACACACATTAGCCGAAGGACGATACATCGAGACCATAATCGATCGATGTACACCCTGTACTATCGATCGATACTGAGGCGGCAGAAAGACAAGTTGGACCTGGCCGAACTTGAAGCCCAAGATATCACATTTTACAAGAATGCCCCTGACGAGTTTTTTAACCTAATGAACTCATATTTATCTATGCCTAAGTGTTTTGGCAGACAAGTGACAAGATATACAAGTTTTTAATAGTTTCTAAGTTTTAGAAGGTTTTTACCTCCTTCTTCTTCTACCCATTTCTTTTACTGTTACTTTGCAAGTTCTCAATAAAGTTCTATTCAGTTCTTTATTTGTTCTTCTTAACAAAGGTAATAGGATTCTAGATCTAGAGGAGAGATCCAAAGATATTTGTGATTGAGACCTAAGTGTTCACCCTCTAATAGATCTATGAATTCCTATTATTACCTTGTTGCTATGAACTACTTAGCCATGTCTGAGTAGATTCATTTGTTAGATTTAGGGTTTAAATAGGATATGAGGGATTAGCCCCAGCCTATAATTGCTATAGTTGTGATATTTATTGTTAGAATTGTTCACTAAAGCTTTTCTAGCTTAGCTACCTAGAACATGAAGTTGGATTGCATTGTTTATTACATGCAATACCTGATAACATCCTAAACATGCTATGACCCTCTTGAGATATGCGAAAGCTGATCTAAGATCATGGTGAGCATTGTATCAACTCGCGCATAAAGCTTGCTTAGAGCCGTATCGATCGATACTCCTATAGAGTAATCGATCGACGTAGCTAGAGGTGTATCGGTCGATATTCTTATCGAACCATCGATCGATACTGTCAGCAAGATAGCTGACCGCAAACACCATTTGGCATCTAAGTAATAGATGGTCTAAATAATGCGAGAGCTGATGGATTCATTTAATAAGTGTTGAGCTCTGACATATCATGCAAGCAACTTGTTAGCCTTTATAGTATTTATAATCCTGAATTCCTGAATACCTACCTTGAATCTAACTACTTTTCTTTATTGCTTTAAAATCAAATCCTTTCAACTGAGTAATCTTACCATTACTCAACAAGCCTGCAATTTACTTTTAAACCATTTTCAACCTAGCATAGTCACTAAGATTGCATCTTATTTGTACACTAGCTCTCTGTTGATTCAATCCATAAGTACTACAACTGAACCTCTTATTTGAGAGAGTAAAGTCACTCCTTAGGGTAATTTGAGTGATATCAAATTTGGCGCCGTTGCCGGGGAGCTTTGATATAATAGGATTTAATCTGATTAGATCTAGGTTATTTTTATTTTAATTTGTTTTCTGACACAAAATTTTTTCTTGTCTTTTCAGGTACATGCCCAGCAGTACCAGAAGCAACAAGGAATCTCAACTTTTTTTCTCAGAAGACCCCTGCCGACCGATACCGACGCACCCCTGCCGACCGAGACACCGTCTTCGTCGACCGATACTCGCATCTTCCTGTCGATCGACACTACTTCACCGTCGACCGACACCGTTCATCCGACATCGATCGATACAACTAACTGTATATCGATGGATACTGTTCCGCGAGTCATGGTTGCACCTATTATTCTCATACGAGATGAGAATGGAGACTTGCGTGACCAAGAAGGTCATCTTCGTAATGAAGCAGGTCAGAAACTCAATGCTCAGAATGAAGTAATCCCTGAGCCAGAAACTGCACCTACAGGAGCTGTTCAACCTGTAGAAGAGGCTGCTCGAACACTAGCTGACTACAACCGTCCAGATCAGTTCTACACCAACAGATCAGCCATTCGTCCCCCTGCTATTCAGAGAGGCGATTTCGAACTCAAGCCGCAGTACTACACCCTTGTGGGACAGACACCCTACTTTGGGCTGTCCAATGAGCATCCTATGGACCATCTGGAGAGGTTCGAGGATCTCATATCTGCTATCAAAGCCAATGGAGTCCCTGTGGACTACCTTCTCTGTAAGCTCTTCAAACACTCTTTATCTGGAGAAGCTTTACAGTGGCTTAAGCAGCTACCACCAGGATCTCTTACATCCTGGAGCTACATCAAAAACGCATTTTTGCGTAACTTCTTTGACGATGCGCGCGCCGAAGACTTAAGGAGGAAAATTGCCACATTCAACCAGGAGCCTGGAGAGTCATTCAAGGATACCTGGATCAGATTCAAGTCTTACCAGCGAGACTGTCCACACCATGGATTCAACAAGGTGCAACTGCTTTGCACTTTCTTCAGAGGCATCGCACAGAAATATCAGATGGCTCTGGACACTTCGAGTGAAGGCAACTTCACCACAAGGAACCCTGAAGATGCTGTGAAGCTAATAGGCAACCTAGCATCCAGCAACAGCACGAAGAACATTGTAAGAGCAAGATCTGTAGCGCTCCTTGGAAAGGAACAGATAAATGAGGTACAAGCTACACTTGACAATGTTCAGAAGTTGCAAAACAAGCAAATCTGCTCAGTGGAGGATGCAGAAGCTGATGAAGAAGATGACTACATAGAAGCAGAAGTCAACTGGATCAGTGGAACTGGATTTCAGAGATCTGGAAACCAAGAAAACAGAAACTTCTCAGGACAGAGAGGCAACTTCAACAGCAGCAACCCCAACAACAACTGGAGTTATGGAAACTCATCTTACATGAGGCCACCCACACCAACCCCAGAACAAAAGCTAGAAGACATGCTCAGCAAAGTTCTTGAAAGCCAGCAGCAGTTAGAGGTGAACTTCAATGGAAAGATCGACGCTGTCTACACCACTTTGAACACAAAGATTGATGCTTTGAGTACTCATGTGAAGAAATTAAAGACTCGGGTGATTCAGACAAGAGAAGTTGTTAAGAAGCAGGAAGCTTTAGGAAAAGGGACTGGAGAAGAAGCAACAGGCCACAACGTCAATGCTATCATAGAAAATGATTTTTGGAGAGTGGTTAAGCAAGAGTAGCTGCAAGAGGGAGACTTCTAGATCAAAAGTTCCATGGGTATTGGCGGCAACCACTGGAATCGACCGATGTCAGGACATCCACATCGATCGATGTACGCCAACACCAATCGATCGATGGACCCAGACGAGCATCGACCGATGGATCTTGAAGAATCCACTCACGAGTGCAACACCGTGAAAATACTTACTCACGAGGAGCTCGCAGCAAAGCACCCACATCCGCCCAGCCCTTACAACATCGACCGACAGGACAGACGTCCCATCGATCGACCAAAGAATAATGAAATTGATCGACACACTCCAGAACCTGTCGATCGATATTCAGTTATCACACGCCGAGTGCAACTCCCCAAGATAGATGTTGCACGACTTAATGCACTCCGGGAGTAATCTAAGCCTTCCAGAAACCCACCAACCGCCATAATGAAGAAGCCCACGGATATCATTGATCCAATGGAGATAGAAAAGGAAAAAGATGGCAGAATTCTCAGAAAAAGGAAAGAGAAGGTTCCTAAACACCTTAAAAGAGGAGTTAATGAGAAAGAGTTGGCAAGTTTCAGAAAGAGAGTTCTAAGAATACCTACAGAGAAACCCTTTTAAGAAGCCTACTTTTCACACAGATTGTGGATGTTTTTCAGAGAAACTAAGGAGACAGAAGAAGTCATCAGGATGATGTTCAACCAAGTCAGAGAAAGTATGAAGAAGAAGATCAAACTTGAGAAGAAGGGTGATCCAGGGAAGTTCGTTGTTCCTTGATCAGTCCATGGGATCAACTTCCCACGTGTCCTATGTGACACAGGATCTGGAGTTAGCATCCTACCCAAGGTGATAGCAGACCATCTAGGTCTGAAGATAGAGCCTACTGAAGAATCGTTCATCTTTGTGGATTGTTCTCAGCAGAACTCTGGAGGAATTGTGAGAAACCTTGAGGTTACCATAGGAGAAGCCCTAATTCCAGTAGACTTCCATGTCTTGGACGTCAAGGTAATCCTACCTACTTCTTTGCTACTTGGAAGAGCCTTCCTAGCCATATTTGGAGCAGACTGCAACCTTCAGTCAAACAAACTGTGCCTAACCCTGATCAATCCTACGGTCTACTATGATCCAGTACGAGTCATCAAGTTCCCTAAGAAGATCCAAGACAGCTCAGACCTTGTAACTGTTTGCTATTGTGGAGATGAATACGATTCACAAGGCGCATACGAGACGGAGACCGCAGAATCGATCGATAGTAGCACTGTCTCATCGATCATCTCTGGTGAACTGCAATCGATCGACAGTCCCATATGGTCATCGATCGATTCACTATTCAATCAGATCGAGGAAGAGTTTCCAGAAGGTGATTTCGAAGTAAACGAGTGGGAGAACGACTACTACATCCCACCACATGCTGCAAATAGTACTCACATTGAGGAGTATACTGATGATTACAAGGAGAAGAGAGCTATAGAGTGTCACAACCTTCCAGAAGATGAAGATCGACTTCTCCACCACAACCTCAGAATCACGACATCGATCGACAGGGCCTTCTCCCCATCGATTGATACTACTTGCCTCGCATCATTCAACAACACAGTCGACAACAAGCGAGACGGAGACTACTCAATCGAGAGCTGGGCAAGCGACTACCAGTACGAGAGCTTTGCGGTCGAGACTGCCACACCAACATACATCACCCAACCCGAAGAAGTCTCATCGATCGACATGGCACCAATACAATCGACCGATAGGCCTGAACAACCATCGACCGATTCCGAACCTGTGTCATCGACCGATACATACATCCAACTATCCCAAGTAACAAATTCAAATGTACTTAATTTCAGTAATCTAATTCCGGATGAGTTTGGTATTTTCAGGGATTCACAAGGTTTTGCACGCTCAATGGATGGACGAACACTCCACATGTCCAGAGAGGACATTACAGACGTCCTACAGTTAGCCAACGGATCCCATAACCTATTCCAGCAGCAACGCTGCAAACCATACCACCATCATCAGCACCAGGAAGCAGACACAACAGCCGAGCCAAAGGAAGCTGAGGATAATCATTTCAACACAAAGGATCCAGATTTTCAACGGAAATCGATCGATACTGAGTGTATCACATCGATCGATAGGCGTCCTGAATTCGGAAAGAGAGCCTTTCGATATGGAGTTCGAAAATTCTTTTGGGAGTAGAGAGATGAGTATGGGGTCTACAGAGACGAGAAAGGGTTTGCTAGAGGAATAGATGGTGACGTCATCAGATTTTCTAAAGACGACATCAAGAAACTGCTTCAAAGAACTTCAATGGACGAGCGCTCTTACATCTGTCTACCAGAGCACGCTAGTTCATTTACAAGAAGAGAATTGGTGCAAGAAACCTACACCAAAGACAAGATCAACGAGATGTTCACTGTTCTACTTGGAGAACGCAAATGGGAAAAGCTCTCCATGGAAAAGAGTTTAGAGGAGGCCACAGACAAGCTTCGCAGTGAGATGAACTGGATGTTCAGTGCAGACCAGGCATTACTCAAGAGGGTTCAACGTCTTGAGCTGGAACTTGAAGATCTTCGCAACACGCAGAAACATGGCCAGAAAAGTTCAATATCGATTGACGGAGTAACATCCACATCGATCGATATGAAGCCTGCACCATCGACCACTTACTCAAAACATGAGGTCGATGAGTCTCTTGGAGATATCTGGAAAGAACTGAAGAAAGCAGAAGCTCGTCTCAGCAGCAAACTCACCAAAACCTGTGAACCTATCTTCCACAACCTAGGGGATCTAAGCATCTGCACAGAAGAGATGAAGAGATCTATCCGCCTTATCAATGAGGCACATGCAGATATGAACCCCGCGGCACCTTGCAATCCTTTTGGAGGATTGACTCGTCTGAAAGCAGCTGAGAGGAAACTTGCTGATATACACTTCTTAGTAGACAAAGAAGTGGAGGAACTCGCACTACGCATGGATACTATGCAGTAGGAGGCTGAGAAGTTCCAACGTCAACTCGATTATCAGGCTGCATCGATTTCATCGATCGACGAGCTCAACCTCACATCGATCGATAGGCGACTGACTGAAATCGATAGCCAGATGAAGCTCTTTGCCGAGAAGCTTCACGAGAATCTGCAGAAGCAAAAATCGACCAATGAACAACATGTTGCATCGATCGATATACAAACTTCAGAAATCTGCACCAGAGCTGATTTGGATAAGTTAGCTGATGAAGTCTACACGGCAATCACAAGCGTGGATGATTCACAAGACAGGCGTCTAGACCAGACGTATTTCCCGCTTATTAACGAGGTTGGAAGCATGGAATCTAGCATAGAAGGGATGCAGAAAGAAATCAAAGCCATTCAGAGGCAGCTTGCGAGCAGATCTGCACCCTTAGCATCGATTGACAGAGGATCCAGCGCATCGATCGATGGACTTCAACAGCCATCGACCAACATTTCAACAAAAGAATCGATCGATACCAGCTCCATCCACGACAAAATGATCCAACGCCTTGATTCAATGCAACCGGAGCTCAGTGATCTTTCAGAACATGCCTACAAGAAATTAGGATGGCACGAGCTCAGCATTGAAGGTCATGAAGAAAGGATTCAAAGGATCACTGATGAGTTGATTGAGATTAAGAAGAAACGAACCAGAGAATATGAAGCCACAAGAAGCCTATTTGACGCATGGTTCGGTGAGAAGAAAGATACAGAGGATACTTGTTTCCCAACAAGTACCTGGACTTCATCTCAGTAGCTCATTCCATCCAAAGTCAAGCTAGATGACTATAATCAAAGCGCTGAGTGGGAGGCAACCAACTGTTAGATAGTTTTTCATTTCATTTTTATCTTTAGGATTTTATTTTTCGTATTTGTTTTTCTTTGCAGTTACGATTAGACGATTACCACTGAAATCGACTGACATGACACAGTCGATATCGATCGACATGAACCAATCAAAAGCGATCGACGAAGGTGACTCAACATCGATCGATACGCATCACGGTCAGGTATATCGCTCAAACTTTTTCGATATCAGTGTATTTTATTATTGCTTATGCCTTCACTGGACTGGTTATACACTGGGGACAGTGTATGATTTAAGTCTGGGGGGATGATTACTGATGTTGTTTACCTTTTGATTTCATCTAAAATTGTTTTCAAAATGGTTTTTATTGAGTCAAGAAAGGGATAATGATAATTTAAATTTTCACTTTTTATCTAACCAATCTTTTAGGCACCATTCTTAGATTTGTTGATGCAGAATGTACTATAGATGCTAAAGTTGATCACCTATCAGCTATGACAACGCTTTCATTGATTGTCTGGAGGAACCAAAGCTGATTTCCAACCTAACCTGACATTCTTTGCTTGTCTTGGGGCTTGGTATACATGGGATCGGATGCTTCAAACAAGTCTGGGAGGTAAAGCCTTGTGTAGATAGTTTTATCACCCTCTCTCTCTCTCATTTTCGAAATTAGATTTAATTTTATTCAGTTCAATAAAAAAAAAATCGAAAATTAGCTTAAATTCATGTTCTAGGACTAGTTAGTTATTAATTAGGAAGGAATTTGAACAGGGCTTGGTGGTTACCCCCTTCAAGACTTGCTTCGCAATGAATCCTAGGATATAGGTCAAAAAGAAGTGAACAGGACTTGGTGGCTGCAACCATTAAGGCTTGATTCATGGAAGCCTGTCCAATCTTGGTCAATGTCTTGCAAATGAAAGCAAACTTGACTAGGAGAGAAATAATAGAGAGAGAGGATAGGAACTAATTTTTACCTGCAGGTCCAGATACTTGTTTGAGCAACCTTGCATCCTGTGATCGATACTCCCAAGGTAAAGCCTGCACTTTTATTTTTATGTACAGAAATGAAATCAGTAGAGGGGTTAGTCAGACATGATTGCTAAGTTGTTGGCTAGATGATTAAGGTTGTTTAATTAGGATATTGCATAATGTACTTCTGTGATTGACATACTCTTAGAAGTGGTTTGTAACAAAGTAGAGGTTATGATTCTGAGTTTGAATTTGATTTAGTCTCTGCTTTTCAAAACCTCTTTCATAAAGACTGCCTATATGTTTGCTTGAGGACAAGCAAAAGGTTGAGTCTGGGGAAGTTGATATACCATGGATTTTACCCGTTTTTACCCATGGTAAGTGAGTGTTTTTACTACTATTATCTATGTTTTAGAGTCTATTAGTTATGTTTTCAGGTTCAGAAGCATTTTGGAGAAAAGTGATGTTTTAGGTGCCTTTTTGGAGCTTAAAGAAGAGTTCACCCGTGATCAAGATCAGAGGTCGACACCAGAGTTACACATCGATCGATGCACACTCTGTGCTATCGATCGACACACATTAGCCGAAGGACGATACATCGAGACCATAATCGATCGATGTACACCCAGTACTATCGATCGATACTGAGACGGCAGAAAGACAAGTTGGACCTGGCCGAACTTGAAGCCCAAGATATCACATTTTACAAGAATGCCCCTGACGAGTTTTTTAACCTAACGAACTCATATTTATATATGCCTAAGTGTTTTGGCAGACAAGTGACAAGATATACAAGTTTTTAATAGTTTCTAAGTTTTAGAGAGTTTTCACCTCCTTCTTCTTATACCCATTTCTTTTACTATTACTTTGCAAGTTCTCAATAAAGTTCTATTCAGTTCTTTATTTGTTCTTCTTAACAAAGGTTATAGGATTCTAGATCTAGAGGAGAGATCCAAAGATATTTGTGATTGGGACCTAAGTTTTCACCCTCTAATAGATCTATGAATTCCTATTATTACCTTGTTGCTATGAACTACTTAGCCATGTCTGAGTAGATTCATTTGTTAGATTTAGGGTTTAAATAGGATATGAGGAATTAGCCCCAGCCTATAATTGCTATAGTTGTGATATTTATTGTTAGGATTGTTCACTAAAGCTTTTCTAGCTTAGCTACCTAGAACATGAACTTGGATTGCATTGTTTATTACATGCAATACCTGATAACATCCTAAACATGCTATGACCCTCTTGAGATATGCGAAAGCTGATCTAAGATCATGGTGAGCATTGTATCAACTCGCGCATAAAGCTTGCTTAGAGCCGTATCGATCGATACTCCTATAGAGTAATCGATCGACGTAGCTAGAGGTGTATCGGTCGGTATTCTTATTGAACCATCGATCGATACTGTCAGCAAGATAGCTGACCGCAAACACCATTTAGCATCTAAGTAATAGATTGTCTAAATAATGCGAGAGCTGATGGATTCATTTAATAAGTGTTGAGCTCTGACATATCATGCAAGCAACTTGTTAGCCTTTATAGTATTTATAATCCTGAATTCCTGAATACCTACCCTGAATCTAACTACTTTTCTTTATTGCTTTAAAACCAAATCCTTTCAACTGAGTTATCTTACCATTACTCAACAAGCCTGCAATTTACTTTTACACCATTTTCAACCTAGAATAGTCACTAAGATTGCATCTTATTTGTACACTAGCTCTCTGTGGATTCGATCCCTAAGTACTACAACTGAACCTCTTATTTGAGAGAGTAAAGTCACTCCTTAGGGTAATTTGAGTGATATCAACTAGTATGACTTTCTGAAATTGACTTTAAAATCTAAAAGTTCGAATTTTACTCTATTTTTACAATTGAGTTTAGAATAAGAAATCTAATCTTCATCAGTCTAAAAAACAAACATTATATTCAATAGAAAAAAATATTATACTCTACAATCAAAAGATCAACCCATCACACTACATACACTTCCATAGTCACTTTGTTAAATATGTGATTACTCCAGATTAGATTTCACTTTCAAACTTTTATATACACTTTGATTATGTAAAACACCAATAATCATATTTTTGAATCTTATATTTTATCATACAACTAAAAAATAAAATACAATTACATGTAATACTAAAATAATTGAAAATCACCGAAAGTATAACTATTTGTATTTTTTGCACAATTACTATCTTGGGGAGAACTACTTGTATGGATTAGGCGGGGTTTTGAAAATAATTCGAAAACTTGGAGGGATTTCGAGGGGGAAAAGTCGATTCCCACCGTGGAGTCTCCCTCTCTCTACTCTATCATCTCTATCACATTTCTCTCTCATCTCTATCACATTTCTCTCTCATCTCTCTCATTCTCATCAATTTCCCAACATGAAATAAATGGATCCATGTCAAATTTGTGAAGCATCTTTCTCTCATATCTCTCGCAAATTCCTCAATTCCGAACATGAAATGGATTATGTCTCTGTTAAGACATGTGGAATTCAGTTAATGTGATGTTCTGATCTCAAAACGGAGATCAAAACGAGCCATAGTTTGGAATATGTTTGGATTCTGCCTTGAGACTTTTGTTATCTCTTGTTATACTAGTTTCCCGTAGTAATACCATAGGTTTCCGTAGTAACACAATATGAAAATGTTTCAGAACGACCATAAAACATATCATACATAAAACCAAAACACTTTCGTTTATCTTCCTCAATCCTCTACTCATGTTGTTTATCAACTTTATCGTCGCCACCATATCGAGTTATGGCTTTATCTCCGATTTCATCATCATTCGAATGGCACACCTCATAGCTCGTACCTACAGAATTTTGTTTCCCCGCTCTTGAACTTCATTTTGAACTTCGTTTGCCCGCTCTTGAAAGTTGCTCTGAGAGTTCTGACCTTTTGATAACCTCCACCAACAAAATGCACCTACGGCTGTCTTTATCAAGAGACAAAAGATAACCACAAAGATCCTCATCATCACAAATGACGAATTTCTCGTCACTCCCAACTAGCAGTGGAATGTAACTCAATTTCAACTTCACATTATTTTCATCAAGCCCCACCTTTTTGCATATGCGTGCTTCTACCATTGAAAGATTTATTTCCTCCACGGCATGCTTAAACATTAAACAATACATGCCACCTTCGCATCTGAAGTGTACGATGACGTTGTGGCTCATTGTAGCCTGCCAAAACCATTCAATACCATCCATTATACATTCGAAGTTATACCAGTTTTACCAGTTCTACAACAATCATCAGCAATACTAGTTTTCATAGTTCTACTGTCGTACACGTTTTGATTTTGAATCTACATTCATCGCACTAGACTCGAACAAGACAGCCATTCTCCTACTCAATTCAACTCATAATGTACTCGTATACCAGGATGCAACATCTAAATCCATTCCAATCTGGTTTCTCAGCTCATTCAAGAGCTTTGGAAGAGGACTCGGAACCCTAAAACCTAGAGACCTACCTGTTCAACCTCCTATGGTGGAGGGACGATACGATTGACCCTTACAAAGCGGCGGAAGACGACGGAGGACCGAGCCGGAGTTCCGGAGTAGCAATCGAGCCGTACGATCGGGTCCTCTCCCTTTTCCCTTTTCCCAAACGCAATGAGATCTCCAAACGCAATTCTTCGAACCGCAATCGAGCTGTATGGTCGGTTTGCATTTTTTATTTAATTTTGATTAACTATTTTCTTTATTCTGAGGTTAATTTCTTAATTGCAGGTGCTTTAATAAATCTGAGGGATATAAAGATTTGTGAGAGATATAAGTAATTTAAATTTTTCAATTAAGGGCAATAGAGATGATGTCTCCACGGTTTACTGATTTTTTTAGTTTAATAGTTTTTTTCTAGTTAAAGGGTATGCAAGTCTTTCACTTATAAAAAAAAGTGTATCTCTAGCGTGTTATGACCTAGAGCGAAATTAGAAAGTTAGAAAGTGTCCCTAAATATAATTTTTTCTAAAAGTTATCACTAGTAGATAAAATAAAAGTACAAAATAACTTACTTCAGTTTTATTGTTTTCGTGTTGTACTGTCTCCAAATTCACGTTTTGCTTTCTGATCGGTGGTAGTTCTTTTTTTTGATCGGTGGTAGTTCTTTAATTGTTATTTCCCGAATTGTAGAAGATATTTTACTGGAAGAACTATAAAATAAACCGTGAAAAAGGCTAAATGACGTGATTAGTGGCTGTGTAACTGTCTAGCAAATTTTTTTTGTCATCGATATGTATATATATATATATATATTTTTTTTTTGAAACATGTCAAACATTCCATATTTGATGAACAGTAACATGTTTTGCTTTTTGGTATTTTTGATTTTTTTTTTTAATCTTCACTTGTCATGATATAATTTGTTAGACGATTTGCGCTTTAGTATATAAGGAATGCGTGGTAGTTGTAATTTTAGAGAATAGAGATCTTTAGGCAGTTACAAAATATCTATTATCACATAACATTATATAATTGTGATTTTTCTTGTTGCCGATGTTCTATTCAATGTTACATCAAATTTGCATGTAAATGTGAGAGGCAATTATACTCTTGCAAATGTTTTAGCAAAAAAAGTAAAATTTAATATAATTTCAAAATATCTGATATCACACAAACATGATATAATTATAATTTTTTCTGTTGGTCAGTTTTATAATCAATGTTATGTTAAATTTGCATCTAAATGTGAAAGGTAATTATATATTTTCTTAAATGTTAGTGAAAGAACAAATTTTAATGGTATTTCTCGTAATATTACGTAAATAAAAAATGAAATCATATACTGATTTTTATTTTAGTAAAATATATTTTACAAATGCATTATTCTCTTTGTTATAATTGTACTCAAGCTATTTTGATGAAAATATTTTTTTTAAAGAAGAAATTTTGTATAAGAAAACACAAAATAATTTATTTCTTAATTTTCCTTTGTAATAAGATATACAAAATGACTGTAATTATTTTAAAGACAGAGGGTAATAAATGTCGTTTCTCGAAAACTAACGAAGCCATTTTTTAAACGGTCAAAAAAATTCAAATTTATTATGTGAAATATTTTTTTTAATCTGGGATGTTTCGAATGTAGAGACTTTTCACATGATTACGATTTAAACTATTTTCATGGTTATTATCAGTGGCGGACGCAGGTGAGGAGGAATGCGGACGAAGCCATTCTTTTCCTTCAGTAATTACTATCAATTTAGAAAATTGATAGACCTTATATTTGACCCGATTTTACCCCTCATATCTGAGAGTTTTAGGATATATCTAGTATGTTTTGGAGTCTATTTAGCATATTTTCAGGTTCAAGAGCATTTGGAAGAAAGATGATGTTTTAGGAGCATTTTGAAGTATTTTAGAGATATCACCTGAGGAGACCATATCGACACCCTCAGGGTCGACACGGAGAGAGACGCATCGATCGATACACATCCTGTGTAATTGACCGATATTCAAGCCGCAGAAGCCCATTTTGATCACAGCCGACTTGAAGTCCAAGCAATCACCTATTTACCAGAATGCCCCTGACGAGTTTTAACCTAATTATTCATAAGTATTTAAGTATTGCCTAAGTGTTTTGGCAAAGATATAGTTTTTACAGAGTCTTTCTTATAGCTTTTCTTAGTCTCTTCTACTTTTCTACCTTTCTTTGTTTTGTGAGAGAGAGAGTTACATATATTGAGAGCTTTCTTGAACACCTTTATTTCTATTCTATTCTATCTATGCATTTTATTATTATTGTTATGATGTTCTACTCAGCCATGTCTGAGTAAACACCTTTGTTGGATTTAGGATTCAAATAGGTTGAGGGATTAGCCCCAAATATGAATACTTGAGCATGTGATATTCATCTTAGAAGATCATTCTTAATGCTTGTGTAGGAGTAGCTAACATATACATGAATACAGAGATAAAATTCTTGGATCTATCTTCTCTGAGCTAAGAATTCTGCTGGGAACAAGCGACAGCTGACTTGGCAATCTCTCAAGTGAACTGTATTCAACCACACGCTTAAAGCTCGCTAGTATCGTATCGATCGATACTTCTATAGAGTCATCGATCGATATATGAGAGGCATCATCGATCGATACGTGCATTGGCAGGTCGATCGACGCCTTTTGGTGAATACTCAATGGAGATTCATCAATTATAGTGTAAGATATTCGGCGATGACAGTCGGGCTACTGCTTCGTTGGGTTCTTTAATATCATGCAAGCATCTCATATAAGCATTCATACTATTATAATCCTGATAACCTGAAGAGTAATCCTAGATCTAACACCTTCACCATCTTAGTTAACACCCAAATCAATCACTTGAGTAATTGTCTTGCTCACCAGTTTTAAGTTACTTACAATTTACTGCTTTGAAATCTTTGACCTAGCTTAGTTATAATAAGATCTATTGTGTTCCATCGCTCCCTGTGGATTCGATCCCTAAGTACTACAACTTGACCTCTTTTGATGAGAGTAAGGTTTCTCTAGGGTAATTTGAGCATCGTATCAAATTTGGCACCGTTGTCTGGGAGCTTTGATCGCCATTAGATTTTATTTAAGTCTAGGTTTTTCTTTTTACTACTTGTTACTGATAAATTTTTCTTTTCAGGTGCATGCCCAGCATAACCAGAAGCAAGAAGAACAAGGAACTTTTGTCTACTGATCCAGCTGCTTTGGAACGTTCAATCCACAAACAGAACCATTCCGCATCGATCGATACACCAGTTTGTGCATCGACCGATATTCACTCACATCCATCTTCCGAGTTTCAGACACCGCCGACCGATAACCGTTCATCAATATCGACCGATCTCGTTCATCTGACATCGACCGATAACCGTCCTTCCACATCGATCGATACTTCTCAGTACCCGTCTACCTTTCACCCGGTATCGAACGATACCGCAAGCCGTTCATCGATCGATACCAAATCACCAAGCATGGTCGCAACACTGGTACTTAGAGAAGATAACGATGGTAACCTGCGTGACCAAGAAGGTCACCTGCGTAATGCAGCAGGTCAAAGAATCAATGATCAGGGGGCTGCAATCCCTGATCCAGAAGCTGAAGCTGCTGCAGCAACTGCTCGGGCTGCAGAAGAAGCCAACAGAAACAGATCACTGGCTGACTACAACCGTCCAGACCAATTCTATGCCAACAGATCTGTTATCCGTCCTCCAGACATACAGAGGGCTAACTATGAGGAGAAGCCTCAATACTACACACTTGTAGGACAGACACCCTACAGTGGAGCATCCTATGGACCATCTAGAGAGGTACGAGGATCTCATATCTGCTATCAAAGCCAATGGAGTCCCAGCTGACTACCTACTTTGCAAGCTTTTCAAGTACTCTCTCACTGGAGCAGCTTTGCAATGGCTTAAGCAACTACCACCAGGATCTCTCACATCCTGGGATGACATCAAGAATGCTTTTTGATTAATTTCTTTGATGAGGCACGCGCAGAGGAGCTAAGAAGCAAGATTGCTACATTTATGCAGAAGCCTGCGGAACCTTTCAGACATTGTTGGGTTCGTTTCAAGTCCTACCAGAGAGATTGTCCACACCATGGATTCAATGAAGTGCAGCTGCTCAGCACTTTCTTCAGAGGTTTAGACCTAACCTACCAGACAGCACTAGACACAGCTAGTGAAGGAAACTTCAACACCAGGAATCTGGAGGAGGCTGTGAGACTTATTGAGAACTTGGCAACTAGCAATAGCACCAAGAACACTGATTATGAGAGAAAGAGACTAGCTAATGCTCTTGGGAAGGAGCAGCTAGAGGAAATGAAAGCTAAGCTAGACAGTGTTCACAAGCTTCTAAGGAAGCAGGTCAGCTTTGCAGAAGATGTAGAAGCTATAGGAACAGATGAAGAAGGATATGAGGAAGAAGTGAATTTCATAGGAGGATCACAGAGATTTGGAAACCAGAGTGGAAACAGGAACTTCTATGGCAACAGTCAGAGGAGCAACTACAATCAGAATTCACAATACCAGAAACCCTTCAGCAACAGCAACAACAAGAATCTCAACAATTCTTTCTATCAGAATCCACCACCACCTACTCAGGAAAGCAAGATTGAAGCAATGCTTGATTCAGTTCTAGAGGGTCAGTAGAGGCTTACTGTGGATTTCAATGGAAAGATAGATGCTGCATACAATAGCCTGAATGTGAAGTTTGACACCTTGATCACCCATGTGAAGAAGATAGAGACACAGGTGATTCAAACAGCAGAAGCTATTAAGAGGCAAGAAGCCTTCATAAAAGGGAGAGAGGAAGATCTCATCAGACACCACATTAATGCCATCACAGTAGATGGATTCTGGCATATGGATGGAGATGTAGAGCTTCAGGAGGAAGACTTTGAAACCGAGAGCACCATGAGTATCGACAGCTCTCACTCGCATCGATCGACGCAAGACGAGAGAAATCGATCGACCTTCGAAGAAGAATATCGATCGATGTTCGAAATACCACATCGATCGTCAGAGTCTACCGAGTCTACAGCTACGACCAAAAAAATCTGAATTATGACACACGCAGAGTTCGCAGCGAGACACCCAAACCCACTCCACCCTTTCTTCGATCGACCAGACGAAACCGATATCGATCGACACACACCACCAGATGTCGATCGACACACCCAACGAGACATCGATCGATTTACCACCATCAAACAGCGAGTTCAGCTACCAAGGATAGATGCTGCCCTACTCTATGCAAATTGATTCCGACCTAGACCTGCAGATAACCCACCAGAAGAAGTTGAGGATACATTGGAGCCTATGGAGATTGAAAAGGAAAGAGAAAAAGGAACAACCAGAAAAAGGAAAGAGAAGATCCCTAAGCACCTTAAAAGGGAAGCTAATGAGAAAGAATTGGAAAACTTCAAGAAGAGAGTTCTAAGGATTCCAGCAGAGAAACCCTTTGAAGAAGAATATTACACACACAGATTGTGGATGTTCTTCAAAGAAACAAAGGTAACAGAGGCTGATATTGAGAAGATGTTCAACAAGATCAGAGAGAATTTCCTAAGGAAGATGACATTGAAGAAGAAGAGTGATCATGGGGAGTTCATCATCTCATGCCTAGTACAAGGCATTGAATTCTCACATGCCCTATGTGACACAGGAGCATCAGTCAGCATCTTACCAAAGGTTATGGCAGACCAACTAGGTCTAAAGGTGGAACCTTCCAAAGAATCCTTCTACTTTTGTAGATTGTTTTAGGAGGAGTTCCATGGGAATCATCAGAGACCTTGAGGTACAGATTGGTAATGCTCTAGTTCCAGTTGACTTTCATGTCCTAGACATCAAGTTAAATTGGAATTCTTCTCTACTACTTGGAAGAGCTTTCCTAGCTACTGTGGGAGCCATCTTGAATTTGCAAACCAGCCAGTTGTGTTTGACATTCATTAACCCAGAGGTTTACTATGACCCAGTCAAGGTTATAAGACCTCCAGCACCCTACCAGAAGCCTCCAGATGAAGCAATACTCGTAGCTACATGTTACTGTGAAGATTATGAGACAGAGTACTCGGAATCGATCGGCACAACAACAGATGCATCGATCGACCCTATTGATCTCACATCGATCGACGAGTCCGTTATCACATCGATCGATACAGGCAACAGTTTCCATTCCACATCTATTGATAGTACACCTATGTTTGAAGTTGATGATTTTACAGGTAACTACTCAATAGGGAGTTGGGAAACAGACTACTATCAGCCAGCATATGCAGTGGAGACAATAGAAGATGACTATGATGAGGATTACATGAGGGAAAGAGATATTGAATACTCTTTCATCCGCAGAGAAGAAGAGTATGATGAGGACTACAATAGGAACATACCATATTCATACATCCGCAGAGAAGAGAATGTGTACCACCCTATAGTAGAGAGAGATTATGAAGCTTTATGGGAAGACAAAGAAAGTCTCTACTTTCATGAAGATGAAGGGCCTACTCAGTATGATCCTCAGTAGCTCATTCCATCCAGATCATATTCATCATGCTACACCAGCATTCAACCAATTCCGAGATCACGCAGAGCTATATCGATCGACACCAACATACACAAATCGATCGACACTGCAGTTTCAAGGACGAGAGATGATTGGCCAGCACAATGCTATCTAATTTTTTCTCTAGAGACTACTACACCTTCCCAACAAGTGGAACAAAGCAATGAAGAACGTGAGGAAGAGCCAGCTACAAACCAGCAGGAAAATCTCACTAGAGATAGATCCAGTTCACATGGAACCATGCTACCGACATCGATCGACGCGCCATCACCAGCATCGATCGATACTAAACCAAGACGAGGGCCACACGAAGAAGAATCGATCGACACACCAGAAGATGTATCGATCGATACCAGTCAACCCGACCAAGAGAAGAATGGAAATTTCAAATTTGGAAATTCCAAATTTGGAAACTTGGTGGATGATAACCACTATATAAGGAGCTACGGGGTAGAAGCAGTTTCTCACACCAAAGAAGAAACCAATTCAAAAACCCTAGAAGAAGAAAGATGCATCAGCCACCATCCAACCCTAAGCCACATGGAGAAGACTTCAGTTGCAATCTTCCCCATCGACTCTACAACACGAAATCGATCGACGGGAGCCCTACCGCATCGATCGATACACAACCTTTACCATTCGATCTTAATAAAGATAATGATTTAGATCATGCATCTCTAACACCTGATGAGTTTGGTATTTACAGAGATCCAGAAGGCAATGCAAGAGCTAAGGATGGACACCAGCTTACAGCAGAGCATCGCGAAAGATTCACACCAGCTACACATGCAGATCCAGATCCTTACAGCAGAGCAGAGATGGATGAGAAGCTCAATGATATCTACACCATTCAGTATGATTCCATGAATGATTTCAAGTGGAAGCTTGATAGTGTCTACCAACCACTCAATGACAAGATCACATACCTCACTCAGACAATGGAGAATCTTGCAGAAGATGTCAACACTTTGAGGAGAAGAAGACCACAAGGAGCTGCAGCATGGAAGCAATGGAAACTCTCCACCTCCCATGAGTTTCCACACCACACATCGACCGATGAGAGATGGACTCCATCGACCGACGCTCATCCTACATCGATCGATAGTCACTACAGGCAATCGATCGACATACGCTTTACCAGATTGGAAGAGAAGTTAGATTCCTATGAGGAGAAGTTTGGTAGTTCCTAGTTCCCAATGATTGATGATGTGATTGCACTAGAATCACGTATGGATGCTTTCCAGCAGGAGATGGGAACGATTCAGAACCAGCTTGATTTTCACCTAAAGACATCGCCATCGACCGACATGCCTACCAGCACATCGATCGATCCTGACCAGGAACCAGCCGAGCATCAGAAAGAATCGATCGACAGCAAGGACAACACATCGCTCGATACCTATCTCAAAGAAGAATTCAACACCATGAGGACGAAGATTCTAGATACTGCCAAGACAGACAACAAATGGGAAGAATTCACATTGGAACATGCTCTTGATCTATTCTACGCAACCCTCAGTTCCAACCTCAGATGCACAACTGATGGCATTACATTGCTGTAAAAGGAATTGCATGTACTTCGCAACAGGCAGAAGTGGTCAAAATCGATCGACACCACACACTACCGATCGATCGATATGGACGATGGATGGAACAAGGAATTCCATTACAAACCAAAGTATGGAGCTAGAGCCTATGATACTTACCAGAATAAGAAGAGACGTTGGTCAGACACAAGAGAAGAGCCAACCTTTCACAGAAGAGAAGCTGCCTACACCAAGATAGAAGTCAACAAGATGATAGCTGAGATCTATGAAGCTTTAGATCATTCAGAGACACAATCCTACAAGAGGTATGATAACATCTACTATCCTTTTGACAACAGTATTGCACATCTGCAGACAAGAACAGGAGAAATAGAAGAGAAGATCACAGCTATCCAGAGACAACTTGCAACTCGCCCATCACACTTCACATCGACCGATATGGCACCACGTGCATCGATCGACGAGGGCATCAAGACATCAATCAACGTCGAAGCAACTGCATCGATCGATACTGATACACCATCAGTCCGAGAAGAGTACCTTACGGACAGAATGGATGTGCTACATGAAGAACTACCAGAAACATCATTGAAGACATATGATCAGCTTGAAGAGCAGCAGTTCAGCATTGATGATCTACAGGAGAGGCTACACTTATTGAAAGATGAGTTAGAAGACATGAAGAAGAGATGGACCAAGTCAGATGATGCCACAAGAAGCTTCATTGCCACTAAGTCCACAGAACCAGAGGATGTTTGCACACAAGCAAACAACTCCTTTCACACCAACTAGCCATTCAACCTCCAAAGTCAAGCTAAATGACTATAACAAAGCGCTGAGTGGGAGGCAACCCACTACTATTAGGTACTTTATTTTCTTTCATTGCTATCTATGCAAAAAGAAAAAAATAAAAAAAAAAATCGTGTAGACGTTTACCTTCACTATCGACCGACACGACCAAGTCGACATCGATCGACGACGCTACATCCACCATGATCGACATTCATCCACATTGATCGATATGGTATCGGTCAGGTATAACGTTCTAACTTGTTCAATTTCGCATTTATGTTTTGATTTCTTAAAACACCGACTGTTTTACACTGGGGATAGTATAATTTAAGTCTAGGGGGATTACTAATGATTATTTATTGTTTATCTACTATTTTGAGTCTTATTTGAAATTTTTATTAAGTTTAGAAAGGGGCAATGATCTATTTTGTTCAATACTTGTCATCTAATCACTTTCTAGACCAGTCTTAGATTCATTTGATTGCAGAAGTACTAGAGATACTAAAGTGGATCAACCATTCTACTATGCTAGCACTTGCTAAGAATGTTTGAAGGAACCAAAGCTAACCTCTAACCTAATACTGACATTACCTGCTTGTCTTGGGGCTTGGTATACATGGGATCGGATTCCTCCTGCAAGTCCTGGAAGGTAATAAAAAGTCTGTGTGTTTCTGATTCCCTTCTCTTCTCTCTTCAGCATCCACCAAAGATGAAAAGATTGAAATGATTTCCTGAGATGAAGAGGGATAGGTAAATTACCAAGGACCCCATTAATCTGATTCAAAGGAATGATCACATATTGTGGAAGCAAGGGATAGGTAAATTACCAAAGACCCCATTATTTGCATACACTTTGTCAATAAAAGAAAAAGATATAAAGGTCAATAAGATGAACAAGATGTACTCCATCATTGTTCATTGGGATTGAAACCATTTGGAATCAGAGAAGAGAGAAAGGGAAGAAAGGAATCAGAGAAGACTACCTGTGTGTGTTCAGAAACTTGTTTGAGTAAGAATCCATGTGTCCTCTGATCGATATTCCCAAGGTAAAGCCTACATTTTTAATTATGCAAAGAAATGAAGTTAGTAGAGGGGTGAGTCATTCAGGATTTGCTAAGTTGCTGGGTAGATGAATTTGGTTGCTATACTAGGATATGGTATAATGTACTTTTGTAGTTAGGATGACTTTGATTTGGTTTGCACTACTAGAAAAAAATGACTAAGATCTTTGAATTCTTTTGAGTTTCTGTTTTTCCTAAAAGCTTATCAGAGAGACTATCATTGTCTTTGCTTGAGGACAAGTGATGTCTTGCATATTTTCTCTATTTTAGCTTTCCATTTTGTGCATTTTATCCCTTCTAGATTAAGCATTAGGCATATTTAGGTTCATTTTGCATTCATAAGTCTTTATCAGGTCTTGGAAGTGCACTTTGGAGAATTTTAAGGTGTTTGGGGGTACTTTGTTACAAAAAGGAGGGGTGAAAGATGGGCATGGACGATGGTTATAAAGAAGTATTTCTGTGCTAAGATTTGGTGGGAACATGGCATTTTGAGTTAGCTTTCCATTGGGAGTGGTTTCAAACCATTTGAAGCTATATTGGAGGAGTTATGACTGTTTGAGTGAAGGCATATCAGTACACCCGGGTCAGCACGCTCGGCCTGACCAACCCGCACGGACGAGAGGATGAACGCCAGACGGTACCGCACCCAGACAGACGTACGCGACCTCGATGACCCGCACGTACTGACCACGGGAACGGACAGTGTACGCGGCTTGGAGCACCCGACTGGACGCCACCCGCGTGAAGGCTTACCCGGACGTCCACACCCGAACAAGACGACCCGCACGGCCCGACAGTGGAGGACGCCCAGGATCAGGACGCGGCCAGGACGACCCGGGGACAAGCACCCGCACGTTCTGATTGTGTTGGAAGCCTAGAACGCACGCGGCCTTGCACACCCGTCCGTTCTCACCCGCGCATGGAGTCACCCGGGCAGGCACACGCGGCCTGAAGGACCCGCACGTCCTGATGGTGCTGACGCCAAGACACACGCGGTTCAGATCACCCGGACGCCCCATCCGGCCATTCCAGCCCGTGTACCAGCAGACACCCGACCTCCCTCACCCGGCTGCTTCTACCCGCACGGGTTGGACTGAAGGGACGAGCTCAGGACACGACCTCCCTCACCCGGCCTAGAAGACCCGCACGGCCTGATGGCCTGTTGGATGTCGGACGAACCCTCATACCCGGCCAGCCATACCCGGCCTAGAAGAATGCTATCCGACCAGGGTATCCGAGCTTCTTCCTTTTGGAGCATTTTGATTGGTTTAAACCTTTAATCTTCTAAGGGCTTTTTAGTCATTTTTATTCTATGTGTTTAGGGCTTTTAAGCCCACTATAAATACTCTCATAAACTCAAGTTTGGGACTTATGTTATTTATGATCTAAGAACAAAAACCTTTGAGTAAAGCTTCATCTTTGATTTATTATCTCATCTCATCTTGTGTTCTTGATTGTTTATCTCATCTCCTTTCTTTCTCTATATGTTTAAGCTTGAATCTCTCATGGGTTTAAGAGTAAGCATGTGGATTAGTGAGTAGATCCATCTAAGATCCATGGGTTAGGGTGATAGAGAGTGATTAAGTTAGATCCAAGGTGTTTAGTGTTAGATCTATCATTTCCTTGCATTGATTTGGTGTTTTTAAAGCTATATTTGAGTTGGCCTCTCAAACATAGAGCCATAGGCATTTCATGCCCGAAAGGTGTTCTATGAAATGCCTGAACCAACTCATCTATGCTTTTAGCTTGCTTTGCCTAAGAGATTAGTTGTCAAAGAAGCTAAGATTGCTAATAGACTCATTCTCCTTGTTTGCTTTGATCATTACAGCCAAAGAGATTTGGTGTACTCGGGTGATCATTGCAAAAGAGCATCCATCTAGAGATAGAGCTTGCTTAGTTTTGTTGTCTAGGCATAATAATTAGATTGATTGAAAAGTTAGCATCTTGGATTGAAGCTTAATCATTTGATATCAAGTCCCTATACCCATGGGTCTCTCCCTCCTCATAAGAAAGAAAGTTTTACTTTTTGTTGCATTTTGCTTATTGTTCTAGTTTAATCATCATCCTCTCTAATGATTGCATTTAGATTGAGCATAGGCTTGCATTCCCTCTGTTTCATCGTCACTTAGGACTGGTTCGACAATCTTATATACTACATCATTTGATTAGAACCTTAGAAAAGTTCTATCATCAACAAGCAAAAGGTTAAGTCTGGGGGAGTTGATAGACCTTATATTTGTCCCGATTTTACCCCTGATATCTGAGAGTTTTAGGATATATCTAGTATGTTTTGGAGTCTATTTAGTATATTTTCAGGTTCAGGGGCATTTGGAAGAAATATGATGTTTTAGGAGCATTTTAGAGATATAACCTGAGGAGACCATATCGACACCCTTAGGGTCGACACGGAGAGAGATGCATCGATCGATACACATCCTGTGTAATCGATCGATATTCAAGCCGCAGAAGTCCATTTTGATCACAGCCGACTTGAAGCCCAAGCAATCACATATTTACCAGAATGCCCCTGACGAGTTTTAACCTAATTATTCATAAGTATTTAAGTATTGCCTAAGTGTTTTGGCAAAGATATAGTTTTTACAGAGTCTTCCTTATAGATTTTCTTAGTCTCTTCTACTTTTCTACCTTTCTTTGTTTTGTGAGAGAGAGAGTTACATATATTGAGAGCTTTCTTGAGCACATTTATTTCTATTCTATTCTATCTATGCATTTTATTATTATTGTTATGATGTTCTACTCAACCATGTCTGAGTAAACACCTTTGTTGGATTTAGGATTCAAATAGGTTGAGGGATTAGCCCCAAATATGAATACTTGAGCATGTGATATTCATCTTAGAAGATCATTCTTAATGCTTGTGTAGGAGTAGCTAACCTATACATGAATACAGAGATAAAATCCTTGGATCTATCTTCTCTGAGCTAAGAATTCTGCTGGGAACAAGCGACAGCTGACTTGGCAATTTCTCTAGTGGACTGTATTCAACCACACGCTGAAATCTCACTAGTATCGTATCGATTGATACTCCTATAGAGTCATCGATCGATATACGAGAGGCATCATCGATCGATACGTGCATTGGCAGGTCGATCGACGCCTTTTGGTGAATACTCAATGGAGATTCATCAATTATAGTGTAAGATAGTCGGCGACGACAGTTGGGCTATTGCTTCGTTGGGTTCTTTAATATCATGCAAGCATCTCATATAAGCATTCATACTATTATAATCCTGATAACCTGAATAGTAATCCTAGATCTAACACCTTCACCATCTTAGTTAACACCCAAATCAATCATTTGAGTAATTGTTTTGCTCACCAGTTTTAAGTTACTTGCAATTTACTGCTTTGAAATCTTTGACCTAGCTTAGTTATAATAAGATCTATTGTGTTCCATCGCTCCCTATGGATTTGATTCCTAAGTACTACAACTTGACCTCTTTTGATGAGAGTAAGGTTGCTCTAGGGTAATTTGAGCATCGTATCAAAAAAGCTCTCTAATTCTACAATAATACATAGAGAGATTAACATTTAGGGTCACTTTTACACATTTAGTATCACTGTAAGTCACCTTCTTCTCCTTAGACACTTATCACAGATTTCGACGCATCAAAAACCCATACTACCCTTCCGTATATCATCTAGAAAAGCCAATCTTTATTCTTTCAGTTCCAAAAGTCTCTTTCTTCTACACTCCAAAAACACTTTGATCTAATTATCTTTATTCTTTGATGATTCTTCGTCTGAGAAAGAAGACAATCTCATGAATCACGTCATCATTCCGCTTACAACGAAACCAAGAACTCTAAGAAGACACTCCGTTGCTTCCGTATCAGAGTCGAGTCTTTCCAAATCGAGATCTGGATTGGAGTGTTCTTTCAACATAAACCCTAGATATCAATATTCATTTTATCCTTTGAATTTAAATACACAAAGCTGTTTTTAAATTAATTCCCCACTTCTCCATCTTCTGCTCTGAACCGCCGCTTAGCGTATTGCTTCTTCTTTTCACTTCTCCTCCCATGGATACGTAGCAGCAAGAACAAGCCGACATTGACGTAAGCTTTGAAAGCTACATTTTTTTGGAAGTGTTTTAATCCAAGTAGTGTTTTGGGTTTTAGAAAGATGGCGGAAGTGATTATGGTTGGAGCTGGTAGGAAGTCACTCAAAACTCTTGCTCTCTATGGGTTCCAACATCCAAGATGGAGAAGTCATAAGTTCCTCACCATTTTTTCTTGTTAATTCTAGTATTGATAAGTTGTGATTTCTTCTTCTTGATTTTATATTATAGTTCTTAGTAACTCCTGTTGATTTGATTTTACAGCCTTAATTAAATCGTTTTCAGATTCTCTTTGATAAAACAAAATATACTTATGTATTGCTAGATAGATCTCCTTCCAAAAGGAACATATATGAATTGTGTTGGTGATTGGGTTGTTGAAGTATTTACCTGTGATTAGAAAGAAGTTACTTTACGTTTGTGGGGCTTGTGTCTGATTTAGATGGATATAGTTGTCTTGAGTGTTCATCTCACAAGTTTCAGGTCTCTGGATTCAGTTAGGGGTTTGGGAGAAACCCAGAAGGAGAAAAACGTTGGATATGCTATACAGTAGTGTTAAAAAAATTCACTTAAGTACATGTACGTGGCTTAAAATGGCGTACATCTTGGTTTTCTTTATCGCTGAATATCAAATAATA
Organism: Brassica juncea; assembly: GCA_018703725.1. NCBI lineage: Eukaryota > Viridiplantae > Streptophyta > Magnoliopsida > Brassicales > Brassicaceae > Brassica > Brassica juncea. Next base: position 36,219,604 of record CM031941.1, read on the forward strand.
CATCTTTCTATCTTCTTACATGTTTGAGCTTTTTGTGCAGGCGAGATTTTGGAATCAAGATGTGGAGGCACAAATGGCTGTGAACAATTAATTGTGATGATACATAACATATTGCAAAGCCACTTCTAAAATTTTTTAGTACATGTCTACTTGATGTCCATGTATACCAACTTCATTGTGTACAAGAATATAATCATGTCTATCATGAAACATTGTACATGTTATCATATATAGTCCAGGTTTATTACACAAGCAATTTTTTTAGATTTACACATAGTACGTTTGACCATTGTGGATAGCAAAATAGTTTCCATTGTACACCTATTTGTACATGCTTTTCATGATCCACATGTACACCTTTTTTGATCAAATCCACATGTACACCTATTTGTACATGCTTTTCATGATACAGATGACACATATTTTTACATGTTTTCCATGATCCACATGTACATCAAAATGATAATATCCACATGTTCACCATTAGGAATCCACATGTAAACCTTTTGTTTAAAGAAGAAAAAACAGATTTAGGTAAGAATGTGAGATGAATGATGATACATTATGAAGTTTACACTTGACTAAAAATTGGTTACATATTGCTAGATTTACATAGTACAAGGAGTTTAACTCAAAAGCATATTAACTATCACCACGAATTTTCCCTAATCCTACCACAGGATCTTGCATAACATATTGTTTCAAGTCTCCATCATACGCCCTTCACTGAAAAAAAATGAAGCGCAATCCTATGTTAGAAAATATATTATCACGTCTCTTTTGAGTCAGAAGGAAACTATGTATGTACAATCATAAAAACTTGTGAAATTTTTAGAGCATACGTGTATTTTCGGCAGCCTTTGTATAATTTGAGACTTCTTTCCCGCGATTTTCTGCATCTTCTCCTCAATTCTTTGTAACTGTTTCAGAAAGAAGATATCAGTATAACTACCATGCTATGGAGATCATGTGTACCACAATAAGATAAGCACGAGAATAGAAGGCAAATTACATAACACAAAGAAAATAGCAAGACGCAATCCTTTGCGCAAACGGCGATGTACTTAAGGACAATCCACAAAAATAAGTGATTTTAGAAACTATGTATAGATAAGATACTCGACTACAAACAAAACAGAGCAGGCTTGGGAGAGAAATTGGGGATAAACTAAAGACTTCCTTTACACTTAAAGTTGCAATCTTTTTTACTTCTCCTCTCGTGACAGTAGAGTGTATACAAAGAAGAACTCTGACTAAATCAGTGATCATGAGAATATACTAGCTAAGTGAATATAGAGAAGTCAAAATCAAAGCTGAGACAACAGTACCGTGGAGCTTCCGAGAAAGAAACTCTGACAACAATAGAACGGAGGAGTGTCTGCAAACGAAAAGTGTTTTTGCTTTAGGATATTGATATGAGACAGTGTTTTGTTTGGAACTTTGGGCCGTGCCGAGAAGCACTAGAGCTTCAACCACTTCACTGTGGAGCTTCTCCATTTCACTGATTACTCTTCTCCTCAAGCTGCGGCCATTACTGAATCGGTCTAAATGTGCTTATCACTCATATGGGAAATTGGACACAGAGGTGACAGTGGTTATAGGGCGGATGGTGTAAGGGACGCCACAATCCGATGCAATTAGCTGACACAGACCAATGATTCACTACAGTTTCCCAAGAAATGAAGAACTTATCAATTCGTGAAGTTAATCGAAACCCCAAATCAATTAAGGGTTTAAAAGTTGATGCTATAAAGGAGATGGATCAGAGAGCAAAAGTTGACGACGACTGGAGAACAACAAATTTGAGGGAGATAATGCGAGAAAGGGGATTAGGGTCTATGCAAATTCTTAACTGAAGATTAGTGACGATGAAATCGTTATTTTTGCATTGTTTTCAGACCCATTTTTTATTAGAGTAATCTAATTAAGAATCAAGGGCAGTTCGGTCATTTTGTGTTGGGTTTTGTTAAGAGAAGTGTGTGGGGAGTAAGAAGTGACCTAGAGCAATATCAATACAATTAAAACAGAAGCACAGAGTTGGACCCAACTTTGTTCTAGGTAAAATATTTAAAAAAATACTATACCCTATAATTAATTAAACTAAATCAAACTATATCCTATATTTAAGCCAAACACATTTACTTTTAATAACAAAAAAACCCTAACATCTAGCCTATTTATATGGCAGGATTTTATACGTGATAATTAATGATGGCTTTTGTAAGATAATTTTGATGGTAAGATTCTCATAATAAAAAAAATATTATGAATGTATTACACAATAATAAAAACCACCTCTGCTTTGCAGAAATCAAAAGGAATATTTGATATAAAACTAAGTAATTGTCAATTTCACAAAAAATTACATAATAACAAACATTTGTTAATAACCATTAACTTTATACACCATAGTTTAGTTTATATCTTTATATATTAGTCTTAGTGCTTATGATAACTTATGTGATTTTTTATTGTGTAATTTTTTTAATTGATGCAACAAATGATAAAAATACAATAAGATTAAAATTAATAAGTATTTAAATATTTAATGTATAATTAAAATTAAAATTTAGAATAAAATTTAAGTCAAATTGGATTACATATCGATTACCAATCGGTTCAACCGGTTAGCCTCCAGTTTTAACCGTTTTGTGGATTTTATCGGGTTTAAATAATGGATATTTCTTAAAACTCATGACAGGATTACATATGAGATTATCGGTTTACCAGTTCGACTGCGGATCCAGGTCGGTTAAGAACGTTGATTTAATTTTTCTTTTCCATCGCACTGATTAAATTGTAAAAATATAAAATAAACAAAAAAATTTACAAATTAATAAAATATTTGTAACGTTGTTGATAAAATTTTCATCATAAAATATTCTGCGCTTTCAAAGTGCAGGTCAAAATCTAGTAAGATACTTAAAATGTGACCCATAGTGCACATTTCTCTAATACATAACGAAATAAGGGGTGCATTGAATCTGAAATTTGAAGTGATTTAATTAATAATGAGTTTTTAGATGATTGTAGGAGAATTTGATGTGATTTTTGTTAAATAACTTTAGAATCTCATCTAAAATCATGGGATTTGGATTTTTATTTTTATAACTAGGAAATTTCTCTGAAGCACTATATAAACACTTAAAGCACTCTGAAATCTTCAACTTAAATTTTGTTCAATAACAGTGGATTTCAGAGTGTTTTATGAAATGACAAGTTCAATAACACCGGATTTTAAAATGATTTTTAAAATTCATGTTTGAATAACAGTGGATTTGTCATTTTATTACAAATCACCTCAAACACCTAGTTGAATACACCCCCCCTAAAGTTTGTGCCCCGTCTAAATATCATTCTGTATCCGCCCCTGGTTATTATGGTATATAATGAAATTAAAATGACTAGATTTACGAAAATAAAAATAGGAGCAGAAATAGAAGGTGGATTGGGGGCTGAGACACGACTCAATCATTTGAATATTCTAGAGGATAAGTATCTTTCACGATCAATCCAACAATTTTATAATGTGTGATAGTGTTATGTGGGTGAATCATGGAGATAACAAGATAAGTTTTCAGGTAAAGAATGATTTTCTAATACATAGGTTTCAGATGATAAGATTATGAGAGTTATGAATATCTGATGAAGCCTATCATTTTTACATGTTAAATTTTAAGATTTGATTTGGATCATGAAATGCATGAAGACTCTACATTTTTAGGAGATAGTATTCGCAACAACCAGTTTTCAATTGATGAAGATAATTTATTAAAAGATCGGTTTTCTTGTCCCACTTAGGAAATTCAACGATAGAAAGAGTTATTCCCTCACTTTACAACCTAACATATTCTAAATTAAAAAAAAAATAATAATAACAGACAAACTTCTACGAGATGTATCGAATTCTCTTTTTGTTGTGTAGTATGTTGATTATGTACCACATATTTGTCCTCACTAAAAACATAGTTTTTTAATCTTTTTAAACGGAAATCATTTTACTTGTTTACGAACAGAAAATTTTGTTCTACTAGATTAGGGTCCGATTGATAATGACTATTGTTTTAGGTTTTGACTTTAGACTTTTACCTGTATAAATTTTGGCTGTAGAAATCATTTCACTTGTGGCCGTTATTTAAAGTATTATATCTGATTAGTATTAGAGTTACATAAACTATAACTATTATTTTATATTTAATTATTTTTGTCAGAAATAAAATTTATACTAAATCTGAATATATGTTAAAACATAGTTATATATTAATTCAAATTATTATGATATATTTTATAATTATTTTTCATGATTAAATATTTTTTGTAGATTAAAGTATAAATAACATATGAATAGTAAAATAATTCATTTTTATCAGTTATGATAAATATGTATTGTTTTAATAACTAAAAACTACGTTAAAAAGTACATGTGATCTTTTACAACTATATTTTCATTAATATAAGTTATGCATTTATTTTTATTTGTTTTTACTTATATATATATAATACAACAAATAATCAAAATATAATAGGTAATATAGATCTTAAAAGAACAAGAAAAAAATGACAATAATTAATTTGTTAAAAGAAAAGTATTAAAAAAATTAGTGTAGATCTATATAAAATAATTTAGTTGTGATGGGAAAAGAAAAAGAAAGGAATTCTTAAAAAACAAAATAATGAGAGTTAAAGTTTGTAATGTAGACTCTTGAGGCTTTTAACAAAGTAGACTGTTGAGAGTTAAAGTAGACTATGGCGAAAAAGAGGCTTTAAACAAAAACTTGAAAGAAAGAGTAAAATGATAAAGTAGACTGTTGAGGCTTTTAAAATCACCAAAATCTAATTGGTTAATTATTGGTTTTCAAGACTTTACAATTGCTAACAGCCCCGAAAGCTACATCCCCAATGGGACCTAGTTCTCATTTGAATACTAACTTTCCTTATATGTAATTGATAGGGGCATTCCTTTCTATTACGAAAGTATATATTAATTCGATGAGGAACCTTTTAAGAGATTAACTTATTTTTGACCATTTTTGTAATCGCCGGCTTGTGGCTTCGGGATTTAGGCTTCAACTAAATCGCCAGCTTAGTTTATCTCGTTTGAGTTTAAATCTGATGTTGTAATCACCTCTGTTTGAGGTTTGTAATGTGTTCGATTAATAAATTTTCAGATGACAAAAAAACAAATGAGGACAAGTAAAGTAACAGCCTTTTAAACTGTTCCCTCTTTCACTAATGCAAGTACTTGATCACAAATTGCATTACGCGAATATGTAATGTAGGTGTTGCAGATAAAAGGTTTACATTTTCTTATACTTTTTTTTTGGACAACTACATTTTCTTATACAAAAACAGAAATATCAACTTACATAGATGTATAACTAGTACATCGTCCGTAATGGATTGTAGTTGTGCACATGCAGCAATGCGCTCCGCTCACACATGCGCATAGTAGTGCTTGCGGACCAAAAATTTGGTGCCAATCTACAATTTCCACGTACTAAAATTTCAACCCCATGGATAACGACGTATTTTCAGATTGCCCCCCCCCCCCCCCCACCAAATAGATGAGAAAATAATTAATTAGACCGAGGTAAAACTTAATTACCACAAAAGACCCTGAAAATCGAGAACAGCCGCCAAAGTATTCATATTTATTTGTACACAGAAAACTCCAAACCGAAACGCTTAGGCAGAGGAATTGAAGAACACGTTAAAGAGGGGAAATCAATGTAATCTACGACTAGTTCTATTCTCTCCAGCGATGGCCACAATTAGGGTTTCAGCAAACAAAGAACAGAGTCATTCCCTCTTCTCCTCTAGCAGTAGCCTGCATATTCAATCACACACACACGAGCTATATAAACAAGAAGAGCAAGATATGTGGTGTACAAGTAGCATAACGATATGAGAAAGCAATTCACCTGGAAGAAGACAGCTTCGCCGTGTTGACACTTGGCGCAGCGCACGGCCTTGGTGCGGGGAAGAGTGGGGTCAGAGGCAACGTCGGAGAGGATCTGAGTTTGTTCACTAACAGAATGGTGAACCTCGTTTCTGTAAACACAGTTGTCATCCGCTGCTTCCTGCAAACCGTTGGCACACAAGAGTAAACTAAGTAGTAGACCTCGGAGGTAAGGTTCGTAACAAGAGTGCGGCAATCTATCTAACAACCGGCATGAAAGATAACTAATTGGGTTAGAAAATCTAAATGGACATTATTGAAACTCTAAATCGTTTTGGAGGTGAAGTTGCAGAGGCCTATTGCGTCTTGCATTTGTTCAGAGTGAATGAAATAAGTATTTTACTGGTAAGCATTATCATAACCAATTAGGCTCAGGACCTGTAAAAAGGACTATGAGCTGGGACTGTGGATTCTAAATTCAGTTAAATTCTCGTCTCTCGGGTTTAATTTCAACTTCTTACATTTGACTCTAAACTCTAAAGATAGAGAGGAAACAGCATCAGTGCTTAGTGGCATCGTTAAATAAATCTCTTACAGATACACCAAAAGAGTTGTTTCCAAATCACATTTAGGCATAACGCCATGGAACATAAAAAATTAAACCTGGTGGTCGCAATTACGGCAGGCGTAGAGGAGTATCGATTGCTCTCTGTCTTCCTTCGGATATAAGATGTTATTACTGAAGAAAGAATTTAAAAGTTTCGTAAAATGGGGAGAAAGATTGAAGCTTTAGGGCTTGATTGGCAAAGCAGATGAGAAAGCAGTAGCTGTATGCTATAAAAGCAGTATGCTGCAGAAGCTATATGCTTTTGCTAAACTGTTTAATAGATTGATTGGTAGAGCAGTATGGACATGCTATTTAAAATTATTATTAAAACTAATATATAATATATAATATATTTATTTATAATGATGATATTTCTAATATATATATATATTTTTTTATATATATATATTATATTAATATATAAAAGATATATAATTATTTTATTTACTAATTTCAAAAATTATGTTTATATCGAAAATGTTATTTTAAAAAATAAATTTTATAATTAAAATATCTATGTTAAAAATAATATTTCGCATTTAAAATATAATATAATTTATGTGATTAATTTAATTATATTATATTTAAAATTTTAATTTATATAATTAATTTAAAATATAATTTATATAATTATTTTATATAATTTATTTAATCAATTTATATAATTTAATTTATATAATTAATTTAAAATATAATTTATAAAATTAATTTAATATAATTAAATTATATTTTAAATGTGAAATAATATTTGAAAAAATATTTATATGGTAAATTTATTTTAGAAATCAAAATTTCATTTTCTGGATATAAAAATAATTTTATGATATTATTAAAAATCAAATAAATGAACTAATTATATATTATTCTTAAATTTATAAATTATAAATGCAAATGCTCTTCCAAAAGCTTCATATGAGAGCATTTGCTAGAGAGCATTTGGAGAGCATTAGCATTTAGTAAATGTTCTTTTAAATGCTTTTCTAACAAATGTTGATTGGATAATGTAGAGCATAATGCTAATGCTAATGCTCTAACAATCAAGGCCTTAATCGAATTGACAACATAGGAAAAACCACCGATTGCAACAGAACTTAGACGAACTAAGTGCAGTGCCGAAACGATTCAGACATAACTAAGAGATGAAAACCTAAAATCAAAACTTTCAGTAGACGAAGAAACAGATTCGTGTTCATACCATTCGCGACAGAACTTCATGGTACTCATCTTCGCTCAATCTTTCTCTTAGCTGTGGTAGGACTCGGGAGAAGACAGTAGACAAAGCAGCGTAGTGGTAATTGAACGTAAATTTCGTAGACTCTCTCGGGCATTTTATCCAGTAGGTTTTTTCAAAGCCCATGAGCCAGGTATACTTTTATCGGACTTTTAAATAGCTTATGGGGTCGGAAAAGGAAGAGGGCCACATGAAATAAATTTGACCCTTTCTTCATTGAAGAGTAGTTGTACTTTTGTAACAAGAATAACCCCCATAGGCCATACGTACCAATCCCCATGCCCTTTTATATCATTTTTTATAGATCAATTTTTACGGAAACTATATTCTCCCCACGCCTAATGTTTTTTTTTTGTCGTCACGCCTAATGTTTTTTCTTTTCCTTTTTTGAATTTTGTCATGCATAATGTTCTCATAAGTAAATTATTTTGGTGAACAAAATACAAGAATAGCACTTTCAGATTATACGTATTGAATCGGTCTGGGTTTTAAGAGTTTTTTTTGGTGCAATGGGTTTTAAGAGTTGATAACACAAAAGCACACTAATGAAATTTCAGATTAACATTAATGTTTTCATATTCCAAATATGGTTTTCTGTTCATGGATGGATTGGATGTGGATGGGTGAAGTTTGGTTAAATGTGTGGTGGATGGGTGAAGTTTGGTTAAATGGTGAGGTCTAAGGGGAATAGGGATATCTGCTTGTGAGTCTTCAGTGAACTGACTTCCACATTGAATGAAGCGAATGATGTGTCTCATGTTTATGGCTCGAACATATAATATCTCAGTCTTTTTGATTAGATCCTCGTATATTTTTCTCTATTGCCTTGCAAATTTCATGAGTGTTGTGAGTTTTCACATACTCATTTCAATTGTAAATAAGGTAAACCTATGGATGCCATCGATGATTGAATAACGTTCATATATCTGTCATGGTGAAGATACATGGAGTTTGTGTAACATCCCGATACCAGGCCTAAAATTTTCTTTAAGGAAATGGGCTTCTCTACGGTCCGTTAGGGAAAAACTTAGGGTTCCATTCCCTTTTTCTTATAAGTAGGCAGCCTTCTTCTCCATTTTTCTCCATTCTGAAACTGAAACGAAGCTTTGCGGACAAGGGCGAAGCTAGGTTTTATTTCTACTGGGTGCAAAATAAGTAATAGGAGGAAATAGAACCTAGGTTATTAGGAAATTAGGGGTGCACTTTAACCAAATAACCACTTATTCCTTATATGTGTTATGTAAAAATTTAAATTTCTAAATTATAGGGGGTGCACTTGCATCCATAGTTCTTAACGTGGCTTCGCCACTGTTTGCGGAAAACCCCAGAGACTGAAAACCCTAGACTTCTCTCTTATTCCTTTTCTGCGCCGTCTCTCTTTCCTCTCTTCCCTCTCTCTCGCTGCGATCTATCTTTCTCCTCCTTGTCAGCGCTCTCGTTCTCTCTCTCCCCCCCCTTCTTGCCGCGGCCGAGTGGTGGTGGTGGTGTAGCCGATTGGTGGTGGAGATCAGATCTTGCAGCTCCCTTGTTCTTTGTTCCAGATCTGCTCAGATCTCGTTTCTCTTGCCTCTTATTTCCAGATCCAGAACCAGATCTAGGCTAAGGTGAGGTGGCTTGAACCCAGTCTTCTCTCATGCTCTCTATACTCATGTATGTCGGATCTAGGGTTGGTTAGATTCTGTTTGAAAGTTAGGTTGGTAGATCATAATGGATGCTAGGGTGTTAGATGAATGAATCATATTGCATAAGAACGCTCACTCTGTTAAATGGGACTTAATGGACTGCCTTGTGTTGATGTGAATAATGATTGACTATGAATGATTGTGTGACTGATCTTGTGTCCCATGTGTTGATGGTGAATGAAAGCTAGGTTGCTAGAAGTAAATGTTAGATTCATAGTTGCATGAAAGTATTTCTCGTTTGGTAACTAAGTGATTGATGGATGTTTGTGAATGAGTTGTATATTGGCTTCAGTTGTGATGTTTGAGATGTGTGAGTGTGTTGATGTGATGAAATACCTAGACATGCTAGGTTGCTAACGAACCATTGTAAAAGTGATAAGAATGAATCTGAGAATGAGCATGAAAAGAGAAATGGGATTGAGAAATAAAATGAGAATGAGAAATGAGAATGAGAATGAGTATGAGAATGGAAATGAGAACTTGAAAGCGAATGTGTCAGTGAACTTGTTTGATGTCCTGTTTGGACCACCGAGAACGGGTGGGCGTCTAGAGTCTAGGATGTGTGAGCCTGCGGGATAGTAGCCTAACACGAGGTACCCGTGGGCATGATATAAGAAGTTCCTAGCGCGAGAGGCGGGATATAAGAAGTTCCTACCGCGAGAGGTGGGATATAAGAAGTTTCCAACCGCGAGAGGCGGGATATAAAAATGTGAAAGGCGTCTTAAGATCGAGTCTTGCCGAGTCGTGGCACAATTATGACTATTTACAACCGGGGGCGGACAGTGCCAGGTGGGCCAACGTGCTGCAATTCGGATAGTCATTTAGGAAGCTGGAGGGGTACGGATGCTCGAAAGAGGCGCCCGTCCAAGATAGGTCGGAACGCGTAGGTTGTTTGAATGTGAGTCAGTCAAGTCTAATGTGTTTATGTGTTGCAATGACTGAGTTTATTGTGCTGAATTATCGCTAGGAGGGTAGTTGTGCATAGAATTGTGAATTCATGAAATGATAGAGTTGCATTGATTGCTTGTAGTGGCTAGTCAGTCCTGGTTCCCGCATAGAGTAGTGTAGAGTGTCATGCAGGCAGGTTGATCTAGAATCACTTCACTGAGTGATTCATTGCTCATTCCCTCCTTTCCATTTCCCTGTGCGCAGGACTGTAAGTAGAAGGACATGGATACGGGTGGGATGGTATTTCAAGAAGGTTATGCGTCCGCGACTCTTGGGACCAGTAATATGGACACGAAGGGTTGTCTAATTGAGTAGACACGTGTCCGTAACTTCTTTTCAGTAATTCCGGTCGGACATCAGGGGATCGGGATGTTACAGTTTGGGGTTTAGCAATTCATAAATATTCGTTCGTCATGAGTTTTATAATTAGAGAGATGTTGAAGGCACAAAATCGAGATTAGAAGGAAAGGTCAAGATTTACCATATCTGATTTTCAAATAAAAAATTTCAAACTTTCACATCTACCCGTAAATCCATTATCTATATATACGTTAAATTTGAACAAAAAAAAAATTGCATGTTTACTCGAGATATTGGGCTGAAACCTATGTTGTATAAGAACATTATAGAGAAAGAGAAAGAAAGCATTGAACGAAATATTACTTGGTTCGGTTGATTCCTTTTGTTTATTTAATTTGGTTAAGGGACAATTGATACATTAGACACAGCAAAAAGTGTGTGTGAAGTGAGAAATATGTATTTGTGTAATAAGAAAAGTGTGCCTTAATTTAGTTAAGGGACAATTGATACATTAAACACAACAAAAAGTGTGTGTCAACTGAGAAATATGTATTTGTGTAACAAGAAAAGTGTGCCTAAGGGCATCTCCAACCTTATTCCATTTTCTACTTTAAACATCATGTTGGAGTAAAATCTTTTCCAATCCCACTCTATTTTTAACTCCAAAAATGAGTAATGGATAGGGTTATTCAATTTATGGAGTAATCTTACACATTACTCCATTTTAGAGTTGAACCTTTTTATTTATGAAATTATCTTTTAAATCTTTAATGTTTTTATTTCTTACTTAAATAATATTTTAAAACGATATAATAACATCAATAAAAAGGTATTTCATTATTTAATAATTTTACATAAAATGCATAACATAATTTAAAAAAGTAAAAATAAATAATATAAAGATAACATAAAAATATTCGGCAAATCGCTTTAGGATCCGTTAAGACCGATGAAGTATTGTCAAATGAAGAAGATTGAGAAGGAGCTTGTTGATCTTGTGATTCAGCATTTCGCTTTGATATTATTTGAACTTGATGAGCTTGAATCTACGTGAACATTTGGATCTTGTGTGGAACTCAAATTTTCTTGTTCGATTTAGGCATATCAAAGAAAAAGAAACTCATTTTCATTACGAAATGCATTAGTTGTTCATTTGTAGGAAAAATATTTTGATGCTCATTATTGAACCAACTTATATAATGTCTTTTATTTTATTTTTATGACTTCTTATACTTTTTTTAATAATAAATATTTAATTCAAATAAATTATATTTTAAGAAATTTTTTTATATATAAAAATAGTTGGGGTTAATTGGTACATTTTTATAAATATAAAGTATTATTAATAATTATTAATAAAGTATATAATTTTTAGAGTAAAAGTGGAGTAATACATTGGAATAAATCTTACTTCAATTTGGTGTTACATCATTTTGAAGTAAAATATGAAGTAATACATTATAGATGTTGTAAGTATAAAAATCTCGTGTAACCACTCCTGAGGGTCATGTTTTTGCATTAATATAATTAGTTTAGTTTATCTGTTTTTAACCGATTAAATTGGACTTAACCAACAATTTTGGGATAAACATGGCCAAGAATCTTGAACCGAAATACATCTCTCTTATTTAAAACAGAATCCTATTTTTGGACCTAATCTTTTTTGTAAATTTTTAAATTAAATACATATTTCTAATTTTTTTTTAAATCTACATTAAATCACTAATACTTTTTTATATTGCTATTCATATTTTTAAACAGCTCTATCATTAATCTTATACGAACACGAACTTCTAGTTTATCTGTTTTTTTGAAGTTGGAAAATTGAAAAAGTTAAAAGCACAAAGTTTCACCAACATTTGACATAGTTTCACTAACATTTAAACAAAGTTTCACCAAGTTTAAGACAAGTACGAAGATGGAGAACATCGAGAATAACAAGATTTACAAAAGACCTATAGCCACATATCTCTGAACATAAGGGTCACTGTTGAGCAGAGATTGTCTGAACTCCTCAACCTCTGGCAAAAGCGGATTGAATCTGAAGTCAGATAGTCCAACCTCGGTCTCAAGCCATATATCAGAAGGACCAAAATTCCAGACCCTCCACATCTTAAGGACCACAATCACCTGTCTACGACCTCTCATATTTTCAAGACCATCCCGGAAGGCATAAGCATGATCGCCAGTTGTCACACATTTTATCTGACTGTCACTATGATGAATAATAAATCATTAAATTACTGGATTTTGCTTTGATCATATGTTACTTTCTACTTACATGTTGTCCCTTATGTAAAACACCATCCTTGGACTTGCAGGGTCATCGAAATGGGCTTCCGTGTTGAAGACCACTCCCATTGTATCTACCAGATAAGTGTAAACACTTCTGCTACTTACATCTAAATATCTGAAATATATTTTAATTTTAGTAGTTAGCATCCATACCTATGGGATAGTTTCGGTCCATGTGATCTATGCGATGGATTGCGTGGATGTTCTCGAAGTCCATGAAAAACCGATTGTTCAGAGGATCGATGATGTGGACTTGCGTATAGCGCATAGCATTTAGATTGAACCGAGATTTAGTTGGCTGGAAACCTGGATAGGCATGGTGAACTTCTACCCGAAAGATTTCCATCTAGTTTCCCTCTTCTACGCCACTAAACATATCTTCATAATGTTGATAAACGGTCATCTCCATCTTCGTTCCCTGCATAAATAAAGTTCAAGGCTCGAGTTTTTATTTTTCATAGTTGCATGTTATTAGAAACTCGAGAGAATGATGATTTAACACTAACCTCTTCATCTGCTAGGATAAAAATCCAGTGTGGTCCACTGCTGGTAACATGAGAATAGAAAGGGTAGATCATGTGTATTTTGACTTTGAAACGCCAAGAAGTGATCCTCTCGTTATAAGAAACTTCAGAAAGCTTATTATAGTGTGTCATGGTTTGTTGAGAGATGATGAATCCTTTTTCTTTTTTTTGGTGAATTTTGTAGAAAAATGTTCTATCCGAGAGTGAAGGGAGATTCGAGCGAAAGAGACGATTTAACTTACTCTGGTGGAGTTTAAATGCAAGTGTGATGACGATTGTTGAATACAGTTTATTAGTGTTGTGGCGTTTAAATGCAAGTGTAATGATCATTATAGGCGACTTTTGCATGAGAGAAGTCGTGTCTTTTCAAACTAAGTAAATGAGAATTGACATTTTCATTTATTATCTCGTATCCACTAAGTATAATAAATTTTTGTTACTGCTTGTTGCTATGATATTTTGCAAATTATAATAATATAATATCAAAATTTGTTCTGTTTTACATAGTTTCATATATTTATACAATCTATAAATCAGTTAGTTTCACTTACTTATGCACAGATATGTATCTTAATAAATTAAAGTTATACATAGTTCCAAATTTAAGAGATGCGACTATTGCAGTCAGAAAGCGTGTGTGAGAACTGAGACGTGTTTTCTCGAGAGAATAAGAGTCCATCAAAATCACCCATAAATTGAAGAGTTACAACTTGACACTAGGGTAATAAATCATTAAATTGAGATACATGATTTTTCTCAAACTAAATTTTCATTTATTATCTCCTATATCCACTTAATCAATTAAAGTTATACAAAGTTACAAATCCAAGAAGTCGTGTGTGAGAGAGAAGTCGAGGGGTCCATTAAATGGAAGAGTTACAACTTGAAGTTGGGATAATAAATCATCTCGTACATTACAGGGTTTTTCTCAAACTAAATATTACCATTTTCATTTATTATTTCGGATACTGCTAGTTGTTATCATTAAATACTATTTTCATATATTTAGACAGTCTAAATGGTTAAGTTTGTCTTAGTTTCATAAATTTACACATTCTAAATCATTTAGTTTCACTTACTTATATAAAGTTATATATCTTAACAATTAAATTTATACAAAGTTCCAAATACAAGAGATGCGACTGTTCGTGAGAAATCGTGTGTGAGAAGGTGTGTGTGAGAAGTCGAGGAGTCCATCAAATCACCCTTAAATAGAAGAGTTACAAGTTGTTGTTGGGGGAGTGGATCATTAAATTTAAAGGGTTTATAACTTCTATAAATAATTTACGTGATTTCTCTCTCATGAAACTCCTCTTACGAAACTCCTCTCTCACAATAACCATTTTCTTTCATCAGAGTTAGACATGGTGAACTTCAACTTGGCTTCTCTCCCACCTTCAATGCTTCATAAGATTCTCTCCAAGGTAGCGACGACCAGTATCTGGGACTTTGGTTCTGCAAGGATTGCTTTTCCCGGGTTCAACAGAGTTGGAAGAGATGATTACTTCTACAGATCGGCCAATCTCATTTACCTTAATGACTGGCTAGACGAGGTGAATGCTGTTAGGACGTTCAGGCTCAACTGCTACCATTTAGGTAATCCAGATACCATCTACTTGAGAGGTATGTATGAGTTCTTCATCCTCCATTTAGTCAATGAAGGAAGGGAAAAAATAATCTTGCTAGTGAGAGAGGATGCCTGTTGGCAAAATTTGTAGATGGTATGATGAACTTAGCCTTTAGCGTGGATGATAGAGGTTTGGTTCACAAATACCCTGCTTTTACTCGTCAACATGTTGATCAGATGTTTCAAATCATCAATAGTTGGAAACTCGCAGGCCATTGGAATTACGATAAACCTAGCATGTTTCTATCTGTAATGGAAATGATAGATCCTAACGTGTCATATGATTGCTGGTGCTCCATGATAATAGAACCAGTGTTTGAAGTCTCCATTGATGGATCAAGATCACGGTGGAAATGCGATCGTTGTTTCTGGCAACGTGCAGCTTGGGACTTCTGCAATGACATACACTTGACTGCTCGTGTCTGGCCAATTGGAAATTAGTTGTATGTTTATGATATAGAAGTTTTATCTACTTTTAGTAAATTTCTCTTCACATTATGTTATTTTTCTAGTTATATCTATAAAACATTATGTAATTTCTCTGGTTATATCTATAAACTATTCCTTTTTATTTGAACTTTAATAAATATATCAATAACAACACATGTGTCCAAACAATAACATAATAAAAAATTGCAAATCTAAAAGTGCGACTTAGTTCAATTTAGAATAACTTTGTAACCGATACAGTTTATATTAGTTGAAGTTTTATTACGTTGTACAGTTACACCAAGGTTTACGATTACACCAAGTCTTACAAAGTTTTCGAAAGTTATGGAGAAAGAGATCCGAAATTGAATGGATCGGGTCTGGATGGTCCGCGAAATGGCCTTGGTTGGGTCGTAATTATGCAAGTTTCTGTTGGTTTCGTGGTCTTTTGATAAATTTTCCAATTTAAATAAAGGTTTATTTATTTCCAGTTTCGGCCAGGAGTATGCTAGAATTTTTTTTTCGGGCAGGAGCACCGGAGCAATTGATTCATAAAAAAAAAAAAAGAGGAGAGAACATAAAGAAAGAACAATAGCTTGTTTAGTTTTTGAGAAGTTTTCTAAACATCAATAAAGGAAGGACTCTTTATTAAAGTTGTTACGTGTTCAAGGCCGAAAATAGGGTTGAACGTATTCAACGTTTTAGTCACTTTATTTGGTATCAGAGCTCCAGGTTTGATTCATTGAAGAAGTTTCACCAAAGGAATGAGTGATCCAAAATCAACATCGAAGACAAGAGAAGCCCTGCCATCCACGGTGGTCTGCCCGATGTTATCTTCAACGAACTACATGGTATGGGCGATGAGAATGAAGGTGTTGTTCCGAGTACACCAGGTTTGGGAATTAATTGAACCGGGGACCGACGATGAAAGGAAGAATGATGTCGCTACTGCTCTGCTGTTTCAATCAATTCCAGAAAATCTAATATTGCAGATTGGTGAACAAGACTCCCTAAAAGAGATATGGGAAGCCGTAAAATCAAGGAATCTTGGTGTTGAACGAGTGAAGGAAGCTCGTCTCCAGACCTTGATGAATGAGTTTGAACGTCTAAGGATAAAGGATTCAGATTCTATCGATGCCTTCTCAGGCAAGATATCAGAATTGGCCTCGAAATCCAAATCTTTAGGTCAATCGTTGGGGAAACCTAAGCTAGTGAAGAAGTTCCTGAACAGCTTACCGCGAAGCAATTATATTCAGATCGTAGCCTCACTTGAACAAGTTCTCGATCTGAATAAGACTAGTTTCGAAGATATTGTTGGGAGACTGAAGGCGTATGAGGAACGGATACTCGAAGAATATACGCATGAACCTCTGGGAGACCTACTGTACTTGAACTCGGAACAATCATACGGTCAGAAGAGATATGACAATTTGAGAGGAAGAGGTAGAGGTTGGAATCGGAAGGTAGATGACAAGGATGAACAGAGCGAACGGGTATGTTTCGGATGTCATGGGGTGTTACAATGGACGAAGGACATGGTCCATTCGTGGTCGAAACTCCACAAGAAGAGTCTACTGCTGAAGAGACTGAAGCGCAGCTACCGAAACCTGTTCAAGAAAATTCCGACATTGAACAAGTCAGAGTACGTGGCCGGTTTAACTCACAAGACAAATACAAGGAGAAGAAGGACATGTCTCACGTTGTATGTTTCAAGAGTGAAAACCCGAGTCACTTTGCTTTGGTGTGTCCAAAGAAGAAGCAAAACGATCAGAATCTGAATAAAGGCGAAACAAAAGAAGCTGATGTTTCTCTGTACATGCATGACATTGTGTTCCTTAGTGAAAAAAAAGATCATGCCTAAAACGCTTGAAGGAAATAAGAAAGAAGATGGTATGTGGATCTTAGACAACAGCGCGAGCAATCATATTTACGTCATACTTCTCTGAACTTAATGAAAACATCAAAGAAAACGTTAAGTTTGGGGATGGATCTTGTGTCGACATCAATGGAAAAGGGTCGATACTTGTTGAGGCAAAAACCGGACAGCACAAGTTGTTGACAAACATCTACTATGTTTCAAAGTTGAGGAGCAACATACTGAGTCTAGGGCAAGCGACTGAACAAGGATGTGATGTTAGGATGAAGGAAGATTACCTAACTCTAAGAGATCCGTATGGAAGGCTAATAGTAAAGGTGCTAAGAGCCTCTAACCGACTTTATAATTAAGACTCCTCTTAAAGTCAAGAAACCAACTTGTCTACATAGAAGAGAAGGACTCGTGGTGGTGAGTAACAGTCACCATAATGATCATGGTCATGTCAAAACCGGAGGCAATAATGAAGATGATTGACAGTGATCATAATATCATCGATGAAGATGAGCTAGAAGATCAACGTCAACATGTTCAATCGGATCAATATGTTCAAGCGGAACAACCTGTTTAATGGGAATAACCTGTTCGACATCTGCGAAGATCAAATGGTAAAAGTGTTCAACCGAGCTACATGGTTGATTATGTTCTTCAAGCCAAAGTGGAACGTGAGAGACTTCTACTATCAAAGGACAATGAGCCAAGGAGCCTTAAGGAAGCTAAAGACTTGAAAGAGTGGAGAGATCCTTGCAAGGAAGAAATCATCTCAATCAACAAGAACAAGATATGGGTTCTATTTGATAAACCAAGTCATGTGAAGGTCATTGGTTTCAAATGGGTTTTCAAAGGAGAGAAGACAGCAGATGGAACTATCAACAAGCTCAAATCACGACTTGTAGTTAATGGGTATCTACAAGAACATGTTCAAGGACATGTGCAAGGAGTTGAACATTTTCCAGGAAGTGAGCAAGAGACGAACATCTTGACCAAGTCATCGGTAAGAATCAAGTTCAAAGAAATGAGGGAGCTGATTCAAGTGCAAGACCTCTCAAAAGGAAGATTGAAGCTTAAAAGGGAGAATGTTGGAGATAAGCTTCAACATCACTAAAAAGGAAGTCATGAAGAAAAGGAAGTTATCCGTAAATGAATTAGTATAACTAAAAAAGGAACTTATCCTTAAAGGAATTAGGATAATTAGTGAAAGCTATTGATATTAGGAAAAGGAAATACCTAATATATTATGTAATAGGTATAGAAAAGGAAATCTAGTTCCTATATATATGGTCATCGTGTGATGAAACTATAAGCCAAGGAAGAGAGAATAAAAGGAAGAGAAAAGAACATAAAGAAAGAACAATAGCTTATTTAGTTTTTGAGAAGTTTTCTAAACATCAATAAAGGAAGGACTCTTTATTAAAGCTGTTTTTTTGTTCAAGGCCGAAACTAGAGTTGAACGTATTCTCAACGTTTTGGTCACTTTATCTAGAATTCTTAAAATTGGCCCAATTTATAATTCTATTAATTAATAATCACATTCTTGAGCAGGATTAGCTTTTGTTCCTTTTCTAAATGAAATCATGGAAACACATACAACAAAACGAAAAGTTTAAAGAAAAACTTATACTATACCAATTTATGCTACAAACTTAGATCATGAGAACACATAATACAAATCCCCTTATTATTAATAGAGGAAAAAAATAAAAAAGAAACCTTCAAGTTGTACTATATTTACGGTGTGCCGCTGGCTGGCGTGTCACAATGAGAGAACTCCTCAGCATCCTTTGGAAATACCCACGCCCACCTAATGTATTTACAAAAAATGACACTGGACTCACTTTAAAGTGTTTACACAGCGAATCTTATATATCTATTTTTATCCCATAGTATTATGATAACTCGCATGGGCTGGCATACATACTTTTTTCAATTTATTATTACATATACTCAAGAATTCATCATATTAAGTGCAACTTTGTTTTTTTTTTTTGTAAAAAAGTGCAACTTTGTTATATAGCATATTTTTGTATAAGGAAAAGTGCAACTATGTTGTATAGCATTCGAAGATGAATTCTTGAACATGTCATATATTAGTTTAAAGAAATATATATTTACAGCGGAGTGAACAATACTATACTCATTACTTTTTTCAAGATTTTAGGTCATATTTTCGAATAACTAACAGCCTAAGTGCAACTATTTTATCTAGCATTTGTTTTCTTATAATATTTTTTTATTATAATATTTTAATGCTAAGAAGTTCATGATCAAATGCTGCATAATAGATTTCCATGGAAATATTTCAAGTCAAATGAACTAGCAATTAACTATGTAAATCAGACTTTTCCAGTAAGACCAAAACTAATGAAATAGTAATGTACCTAATACAAAATACTAAATTCGAATAATTAATTTTTCGAAACTTCAACCAATCATAAAACTATACAATATTCTAAACTACATATATGTTCAAAATTCTAAGTTTCAGTTACAATAACTATTAAAATCGACAGTAATTTAGGAAAATAGACTAAAATTCGGCAAACAATGCATAATCTTTGATTAGATATGTACTCAATTCATTTACTGTATACACATATTACGGAAAGTTATGTAGTTTATAATATTTCAATAGCTATCCTTATTTTCTTTTAAAGATTAAGCATTAGTTACGATATATTTTGTTTCCAATATTATAAAGGGAATCTTTGATATGCAAATCGAATATTGTCATGACATAGTCAACAAGTAAATTAGTAATTACCAAATCATTGGAAGAAAATCAATCAATTCCCCAATGATTACCAATTACTCATACTTACAATTAATGTCATTTGACTCTTCTAAGAAATCGTATTCATTAGAACACGAGCATCAGTGATACTCATGGGGTTCGATTCTCAATGCCAAAATATTATTATTTATTTTCTTTTTCTGTTTGAATTTTAAAAAAAAAAGTTAAATCATCGAACCAATCGCGGGCCGCCACGTGGCGTGGGGCCCGCGAAACAGTTATGACCTCGTCTCTTCCCAGTGAGCCTGCAAGGGTTGGGTTCACAAATCTGAGAATATTATAATATTTTTTTTTCGGGATGGTGTGAACTTTTGGTAAGAGCTCTCAATGCTCATGGTCTTAGTTCTCCTATATAAACAGAGACGAGAATGCTTCTAACTAGGCTATAATTTCTTCAGTATCCACTTCAATCTGATTAAATTATAAAATTTGCAATGGCCAGTTTAGATTTTGTAAATGATTTGAAGCCGTACAAGTCAATGTGGAAAGTTAGAGTGAAGGTGATTTGTCGGTGGAAACAATACTCTGTTGTTGTGGAAGAGACAATTGAAATGGTGTAAAATTTATTCAAAAGTAAGACTGTATTTTCTGTCTATTCGTTCATTTGATCTACCTTTTAATATATGTTGATATTATTGTGTTAATATAAATTTATTTTTAATTTATGTTTTAGGGAGATATGATCCATGGTAATGTGAAGAAAGAATTGGTCAGCTAATTCGATCCTTTCATAAGTGAAGGCGCTTCGAAGTTGATTGTCAATTCAATGTAACTGAGAACAGGGGAGTGAGAGTTTCAATGCAATTGAGAACAATATTGTTTCTGATGCACCAGAGGCATAACAATCTAAGTAAAATATTATGTACCTTTTGTAAGTAGTAACTAAGCTAATAATTGTGTTTATTTTCTACTGTAAGTATAGGGGTCGATGATGTTGCGTGGCTGTTCCTCTCAACAGTATGAGTCTAAAGTTCGGACTCCTCCTAAACGAGTTTGTGCACCAGTTATTAATCTGGAGGAAACATTTGATCAGACTTCTGTTACACGCACTTTGTGTCCAGTGAAAATCAAAAAGGAGAAGAAAGATGAAACTGGCTAAAGGTGACTATTGAAGTTATAATAGAGTAGATGATTTTTTAAAGTTTAAGCTATTTCTTCTTTGCCGGTTTTTGTGTTTTCTGGTTTTCAGTATGATTGTCATTTTATTTTCTGAGATATTTTCTCTCATTTTTATTGTCTACTTTTATATAATCTATAAATCCTCTATTCTCAATTTATGTTTTTTTTATAATTATATTGATTGCTTTAATTGTATTTATTGTTTATCAATGTTTCCGTAGCTAACTTAAGTTCAATAACAACCCGTCATTGGTTTCATAGAACAACCTATACTATTCATTGTGTAGACTAACCTACCAGGTGAACAGGTCTAAGTAGAGTTTAGTATTACCTTCCATGGCGATTTGCATGTAAGTAATGATCCTCTTTAGTAGATATATTCGCTGGCCTTTCCCTCAGCTTTATTATTTTCCTGTATTAGTTTATCAAAATATAAAATATAGTTAGTAAATGTTTTATTTTGTATATTCATAGATTCTATATTATACAAGCATCAATATATATAGTTTTGTTACTATATATAGTTTTGTTACTTAAAAGATTTACAGTGAAGGTCACATTATGTCTTTTATATTACATTGTAAGTCACTTGTTACTCTTGAGGCAGTTTTTCGCACTAACCGAGACATATCGAACACACAAAATCTCCAACATACCCTTTTTCTTCTTTAGTTTACTTATTCATTATTTAATCTAGATATATATCCTAACTAAGAAAAATAAAACATGTGTTTGGTTTGGAAACACTTATTCTTACTCTTTATCTTTCTTGGTCGTCTTCTTCTTCCTAAATATCACTTTTCCTTAAATCAATATCTGTTTCTGCAAAATAATTTGTAGAGAAAGCTTGTTTTAAATCATTTATCTATATTATTATATTTATCTTGTTAGATTTGTCAAGCTACATGATCAATGAAAACGACTATATAGATGACGGTGAAGGTTTACGTCAAAGATTTAGATGACGTCAAAAATATAGATGAATGCGGCGGTGACATAGACGACACTGGCGTAGATGATGTTAATGTTGGTGAAGACATACAACGGTGGAGACATATGCAAGATCAGCGGCGAAGATGTAGATACCATTGACAACGGAGACTTATACGACATAGAGCTGAGACTAAAGGAAAACAGAGCAAAAGTTTTGGTTTTGCAATGGTTTGAAGGTTTGGTAATGTTAATATTTTGTGTTGAAGTTCCTCTTGGCGTACATGAAAGATGTCCACAAAGCTTCCGCTTTTTTTGTGAAATAAGCTTCCGTTATTTTGGGAGATAGTAGTTAGCAGGGAGTGTGATTATTGTTGCAGAGAGACAATTAAGTAGGGAATATGGATTGTTGTACCTTCAGATGAACATTTAGTTCACTACAAGAAAACACGTTTTTGCCGACTGATTTTACCGACTGATTTGGCAGTCGCTAAATTTAACGACTGATTACCGACTACTGTGCGACCATATGAAAATCGTTGGTATTCAGTCGCCAAATAACGACTGCCATAAACAGTAGCCATTTAGTCGTTAGTTGGCGACTGATTACCGACCAATATGTAGTCGGTAAATATCGGTCGGTAATTGGTCGGAAACTTTAGCGGCTGTTTAGCGACTGAAATATATTAGGTGAAGCAGTCACATTTCGGTCGTTCAAAACCGGTATAAAACACGTGAATGTTGTTGCTGGTTAGGTGTAACAAATATTTACGACCAAATAAATCAGTCGCCAAAATTAGTCGTAAGGCAGTAGCAAAACAGTCGGAAAATTTTATATATATATATACACAACCGAGACATTTTTTTCGTGTCAAGCTCGAAAGAAGAAAAACAAAAAAGAACATTAAAAATTCGTTCACTCACATAATGAGAGGCAATTGCAACAACACTAATTTTCGAGATTGGATGTACAAGAGGATCAATGAAGAAACAGGGAACTTCTCGGAAGAGTTCGTAGCGGGAGTAGAGCAATTCATGACTTTTGCAAATAGTCAGCTTCTAACACAGAGTAATAAGGGTAAGTTCTTTTGCCCTTGCAGTGTTTGCAAAAACGAGAAATTTCTCCCAGGTCAACGAATTTTGAAACATATATATAGTAAAGGGTTTATGCTCGACTATTATGTGTGGTACAAGCATGGAGAAGAACTCGATATGGATTTAGGAACAAGTTATGCTAATCCGACGCATTTAAGTGGCAGTGAAGAAATCGGTAATGCAGTAGAAGATAGATATGTAGAAATGGTGAATGATGCATTTCGTGAAAATGTAAGTTTTGATAACTATCAACATGATGATAATTATCAAAATGCACTAGATCCGGAATGCAATCATTCGAAGAAATTCTACGACTTGTTAGAAGGAGCGAAAAATCCTCTATATGATGGTTGCCGTGAAGGTCACTCGCAATTATCATTGGCTTCTAGGATTATGCAAAATAAGGTGGATTATAATATGACTGAAAAGTGTGTGGATTCGGTATGCGAAATGTTGACAGACTATCTACCAGCTGGAAACCAATCAACCGGTTCACATTACGAGACAGAACGGTTGATGCGCAATTTGGGCCTCCCATATTATACAATTGATGTGTGTGTCAACAATTGTATGATCTTCTGGAAAGAGGATGAAAGGTGGGATAAGTGTCAATTTTGTGATGCCCCAAGATGGAAGCCTAGAAGCGAACGACGTAGAACCAAAGTGCCATATAGCCGTATGTGGTATCTACCTATTGCTGACAGATTGAAGAGAATGTATCAGAGCAAGAAGACAGCAGCATCAATGAGATGGCATGCAGAGCACCAAGCGAAGGAGGGTGAAATGTGCCATCCATCAGATGCGGCGGAGTGGAAACAATTTCAAGATCAACATCCGCGGTTTGCAGAGGAACCTCGTAATGTTTATCTCGGCTTATGTACGGATGGATTTAATCCATTTGGGATGTCTAATAATCATTCGTTGTGGCCAGTGATCTTGACTCCATATAATCTACCCCCTGGTATGTGCATGAATTCAGAGTACTTGTTTCTCACAATTTTGAATTCTGGGCCAAATCACCCGCGAGCTAGTCTAGATATCTTCCTCAAACCTCTAATTGCGGAGTTGAAGGAGCTGTGGTCTACTGGAGTTGAAGCATACGATGTCTCTTTGAATCAAAATTTTAATCTTAAAGCCGTGCTTCTGTGGACGATAAGCGATTTTCCGGCATATGGGATGCTATCAGGATGGACGACTCATGGTAGGTTATCTTGTCCAATTTGTATGGAAGATACAAAGGCTTTTTATCTGCCGAATGGAAGGAAGACATGTTGGTTTGATTGTCATAGAAGATTTCTTCCTCATGGCCATCCACTGAGGAAGAACAGAAAGGACTTCTTGAAGGGAAAACACGCTATGAATGATTTTCCACCCGAATCTTTGAGTGGAGAGCAAGTTTATTCTGAGCGTTTAGAAGGTGTTAATCCACCAAAAACGTCTAAGTGTGGTGGAAATGGTCATGATAAGAAGAAACCTGGATATGGGAAGAACCATAACTGGCACAAGGAAAGCATATTCTGGGAGCTGCCATACTGGAGGGACCTCAATCTTCGACATAATCTTGATGTTATGCATATTGAGAAGAATTTTTTCGACAACATCATGAATACTCTTATGAGTGTGAAGGGTAAGTCAAAAGACACAATCAAGTCAAGATTGGATATAGAACTTTTCTGTGATCGGCCACACTTACATGTTGATAGTCATGGTCAAGCTCCTTTTCCTCCTTACACACTGGATGAGAACGCAAGAAAAAGTTTATTGGAATGTGTGAAAGTAGGGGTAAAATTCCCTGACGGTTATGCTTCAGACTTGGCTAGCTGCGTTGATATAGAGAAGGGCAAGTTTTCAGGCATGAAGAGTCATGACTGCCATGTGTTTATGGAGAGACTACTTCCATTTATATTTGCAGAACTCCTAGACGAGAACGTCCATCAAGCGTTATCAGGTACTAATTAATTAGTTATAGCTTTATTATATATTACAACTCTATGTGTTTATAACTTGGGTTAGTAAAGATTTTAATTTGAATATATTGCAGGGATTGGTTTATTTTTCCGTGACCTTTGCTCGAGAACTTTGCAAAAAAGTCGCTTAAAAAAACTTAAACAGAATATTGTTTTGATACTCTGCAACTTGGAAAAGATCTTCCCACCATCATTTTTTGACGTGATGGAGCACTTGCCTATACATCTCCCCTACGAAGCTGAACTAGGAGGTCCCGTGCAATATAGGTGGATGTATCTTTTTGAAAGAAATTTTAAAAAGTTGAAAGCGAATGCAAAGAACAAAAGATATGCAGCAGGGTCGATAGTTGAAGCATATATCAATGCCGAAATAGCTTATTTCTCGGAACACTACTTTGCTGACAATATACAAACGAAATCGAGGTAAATGTTATAATTAGTCACATGTATTTACATGCTTTCTTCTAAAATGTTGATCTCTTGTCCTTATATGGTAGGTTTACAAGATTTGAAGTAGGTGAAGTCCCTGTATATCATGTCAAAGGAGTACCTGATATATTTACTCAAGTAGGTCGACCAAGTGGGGAAATGCAAGAAATTTGGCTTTCCGAGAAAGATTATCTATGCGCACATGCTTATGTTTTGCGAAATTGTGATTATTTTCAGCCATTTGAGAGGTATATAATTTGACAAATGCATACTTTCTGTTTCTCACACTAATGTAATTTTGTTGCTCTAATATAGCATGTTCGAAGATTTTCTTACTGTAAAGTATCCAGACCTTTCCGAAAGAGATCTCTCCGCGAAGAGAGCTGATGAATATCATATATGGGTGAAAGATTATGTACGTCTCGGTGAAACACATCCTTTTCCTGCTTGGGTTAAAGATAGCGTGTTAATCTTGTTTATATAAATGTGCAGGTTAATTACTGGAGTGAAACACATCCTTTTCCTGCTTGGGTTAAAGACATTGTACACGGCCCGGTGAATAAGGCTAAAACCTGGCCTATTTATTTCACTAGAGGTTTTCTGTTTCATACCCAAAAACATGGCGAGGGACGAAAGACTTGTAACTTTGGAGTAGGTGTTAAAGGAGAGAGTTATACAAATGCAGCTGATGAATCTCAGTACTACGGGATCTTAACAGATATCATACAAATTGAGTACGAGGGGCTGGTCGATTTGAAAATCACACTTTTCAAGTGTAAGTGGTATGACCCTGTTATTGGTAGAGGCACACGGCGGAGCAATGGAGGAATCGTGGATGTTCTCTCATCGAGAAAATACTATAAATATGATCCATTCATTCTAGGTAAGTTTGTATATATAGACTTATTATTTATATTTATTGTTATTATTAATTATATATTTATTTTTCTTCGATAGCATCTCAAGCAGATCAAGTTTGTTATATTCCATACCCGTATGTAAAGAAACCGAAGCAGTCTTGGCTCAATGTTCTAAAAGTGAATCCGAGGAGAATCATTTTTGGAGAATATGAAGACAAAGATCCGGTGACTTTGCAACAAGAAAACGATGACGCTGTTATGATGACCACAGTTGAAGACCTTGAAGTCGAGCATTTGGTACATGCTCGAGTAGAACCGATTAATATTGATATCGACGTGGGAGATGCAGAACCAGAGGATGAATTCCAATGTAATTTATCGGATTCAGATGATGACGAAGATGGAGATGAACCGTACTAAATTGCTTAATTAAGTACTCATATGTAATATTATCTTGTAATATGAGGTTCTAAACTTTGGTTACCATATGTAATATTATGTTTCATATATATGTTATGAACTTCATTTGTCATATTATGAGGTTTTGGTTTAGGGATTAGAGTTTGGGTTTAGGGATTAAGGTTTGGATTTATTATGTATATTTTGATCTGCCTCCGAAATTTCTTAAATCGAAAAAATCTATAAAATATATGTTCTAAGAATTTATTATGTACATTTTCATTTAAATTTTAATTTTTAAAAAATATGGCGACTGAATCCAGACCCATTAGCGACTGATGGCCCAAATTTTTGGTTTTGGCTCCGAAAGATATGATCCCGCGAAACCTAAATTTTTTTCATTTTCGGACCAAAACAAAAACCCCCGCGTCAGATCCATTTACTTTATCTCGGCCCAATTTCATTTTTTTCATTTCGAGAAAGGGAATAGAAACCCTAATCACCAACCTCTCTCACCTTTCTAGATCTCTCTCGGCGCCTCTCTCAACTTCCATCGATCTCATCACATCTATCTTCGACGATGGGTGGAAAGAGGAAGCGGAACACCGTCAAACCGATAACCTCTCGGGTCTCTCAACGGCCGTCTTCTTTACCAACACAGTATGACTTCGTGGCGAGGGATCCATCTCAGTCCAATCCGCCTGTTCTCCCTAAGCGAAACACGCTCCCGTCTGTTCGCGATTATCCTCCTCCGAGACTGCTCTTTCCGACAACGACCTTCCCACCTACTGCATCTGCTCCATCGCCTCTCACTCCACCTGCTGTTATGTCTCAACCTCAACAGCGACAAACTCAATCGGCAGAACATCTGAATCCAATTCCACCATCTCAACCTGCTCCAGTTCCAGCATCTCAATCGCCTCACAGTTCTCAAGCACAAAATTCTAACATCCCAGACGAGGAGGAGGATATGTCTGATGTTGAGGCTCCGGTTCAACCTAATCTCGCCCCAGACCAGATGGATCTTTTGAACTCTCTCCTAAACCAGCCAGGTCGAGCCCAGAATGCAACTGTCCTGTCTAGAAACCTTGAGCCTGGAACCACATGGTAATATTTTTTGCCTTAGCTTAAATTGTCTGTTATGTTTAGAAAAATTGTAGATATTTAGGGTCTTGAATTTTTTTTATGATTGCTTCAATCTGTCAATGTGTATTGCTTAAAAAAAAAGACTACATTAATCCTGTGCAAGATCAATCTCTAACTATATGGAACATATTTATATGTTTGTAGGTTTGGTTATGACAAGTCGAGGTTGACGAGGAGGATTACCAAGATTTTTACCAACAAGTTTGATAAGCCTTACTACAGCTGGTCTCGTGTGCCTAGAGACAGACAAGAACGCTACTTTGTGGAATTCGCTGTAAGCTTCTCTGTCTCTTCTCTGTCCCTTCTCTGTATTTAAATTTTTAAAATTATTATTATTTTTACTTCAGTCATTTTAATATTTATAACTTCAGTCATTTCAATTGTTATAACTTCTGCTCTGTATTCAATCATTTCAATTGTTTGACTCTGTTATTTTTAATTCTTTGGTTTATGATGGCTAACTGGTGGTATCTTCTATGTTCTTTTGTAGAAAACACACACATGGCATCCTTCATTGACTGGTGTTGTTCAAGAACATTTCGAGGCCATATGTCAAAAACGAATGAAAGACATGGTCAGCACAGTAAGGACTTCTCGGGAGCAACCAAATTGGATACACGACAAACTCTGGGAACAAATGACTGCCTATTGGGACACTGACGCAGCAGTTGCAAAGAGTTCGACAACATCAACAGCTAGAATGTCTGACCGTGGAGGTCTTGGCCCTCACAAGCATAACTCTGGCCAGAAGTCTTATATGCAAATCGAACAAGAGATGGTGAGTACCTACTGCTTAGTCATTCAGTTTGATTAGTATGGTTGCTCTTTTTAAATGATATACTGATTTTTTCTTCCAATTCACATCAGATTGTTGAATTGGGAAGACCAGTGAGCTTTTCTGAAGTATTCATCAGAGCTCATACAAAGTCAGATGGAACCTTTAGCGACTTCAAAGCTGAACAAGTTAATGAGATTTACCAGAAGAAAAAAGAAGCTAAGTTGGCCAGCCTTCAGACTGATCACAGTGAGACCTCGGACGGCCAGCATCCAGCACTGTCTATAGAGGAGGATAATGAGCTGTTTATTCAGGTTAAGTTTCCCCTTTTTTTTAATCAAGTCATGGTAAACTGTGTACGTTTATGTCTCATGTTTGTTGGTTGATTTGCTTGTTATTGATAGTCTCTCACTATTTATTTTCTTTTTGTAGTCCACTTTCACCAATGACAGAGGGCAGATTTATGGCATTGGAAGCTTGAAGAACCGGCTCAAGGAGATGCCTAATGACCCAAGAAGCTTGTCCTCTTTCATGCAGATGAAGCTGGACCTTGAAGAAGCTCAACGCCAAATAAAAGAACAAGCTGCTCTTCTTGCAAAAGCTGAGGAAGAGCGTATCCAGGTTGCTGCTGATGCTGCGAAGGCTGAAGAAGAGCGTTCCAGAGTTGCAGCTGCTCAGCAGGCAGAGTTGGCACTCTTTCGGAACTACTTGTCTTCCACAGACCAGAGGTTCGTCGACTTCATCTCCAAACAAGCAACTTCATCTGATCCCTCTCCTGTTTAGGTCCTCTATTTTAGTTATGTCTTTTTATTATGCATAAGATATCTTTTGGATGTTTGAAACTTCATAACTCCTTTGTTGGAGTTCTTTTGTATGTTTGCTAAAAACCTTCTATAATTCTAATCTTGTTTTATTAGTATCTTCATTAGTATAAAAATTTTAATTAGTATCAAATTTTTATAATTTCGAATCTTCATTATCCAACATAATTAATATCACATGTTTTGTAAATAACAATCCAAGAAGCACAACAAAATGTGAAAAAAAATCCAAGAAGAACAGTCAGTAATCAGTCGGCAAATATGAAACCCATTAGTCACTAAACAGTCGTAATTCAGTCGCACAAACACAACGACTATTTCCCTACTCAATCAAGTTGTCGTTATTTTTAGTCGTTAATTCGTCTTTATATCAGTCGTTACATTCAGTCGTCAAATTCAGTCGTTACATGCAGTCGCCATAATCAGTCGTTAAAATAGTCACTAATCCGTCCTAAAAGAGTCACTAAATCAGTCGCTAATCAGTCGCTAAATTGCCTACCACTTAGCGACTGATTAGCGACGGAATGAAATAGTAGCACAACAGTCGCTAAATTCCGACTGTTTAACGACTGATTTTATTTAGCGACCAGGTGTTTTACGACAACTCTAATCAGTCGTAATTCAGTCGTAAATGGCCATTTAGCGACTGATTACCGACTCATCTTGTAGTCGGTAAAAACGTGTTTTCTTGTAGTGGTTATTGAATCATTGCAGGGAAAGTTCAGCTTGAAAAACCCAAATCACAACTGAAGGGAACATTGGACTTCCACCTACTAATTTTATCTGAAAGTATGGATTTGTAAACCTTTGTAAGAATTTAGTTCAAATGTGTACATGTAGATAATGTGTATAAGTTTTACATGTGGATAATCATAATTTGGTGTACATGTGAATGTTTACATTTGTCTTACATGTGAATAATCATAAACATGTACATGCAGAAACTTTTCGTACATGTTTTATGATTTTTAATCATGGCAATGGACGACTGTGAAGAGAATAATGGATTTCTACCTATTGTCAAGGATCATTATTTTGGGAGGGAAGTTGGTTTTGCTGATAGAAAGCTTTTAGTTAAATCTCAAAAGTATTAGTTATGTCTCAGGTAGTTGGAGCTTCATTCTTTTCTCGAACTAGTGGCGCTGTGAAATTTGAAATATGAGATACGTCAGTGGTGTTGTGTATGCCACAGTAACTTGTGGACAAGTAGTGTTTTGTTTTGTTTTATTTTTAATTTGAAAATGCATATTGATTTTGGTGTTGTGTATGACATAGTAACTTGTGGAAAAGTAGTGTTTTGTTTTATTTTGAATTTGAAAATGTACAATGATTTTCTCTGAAAATATGAATTTGTAAAACACTTAGGTTGTTGTTCACACAAAAAAAAAACACTTAGGTTGTATGTGTACATGTGGATACTTCATATACGATGCACATGTGTACACCTATACACCAACAGTATACGATGCACACGTGTACACCTATACACCCAACACTTAGACGGTGCACATGTGTACACCTATACACCAATACTTAGATCAGAATTATGTTCGCCTAATTCGCTTCTTTAGCTGGGTGTTTATGTTCGTGTTGAGTGCTTATCTTGATCAAAATTAGAAAGTATGAATCAGCTTCTTCAGCTGAGTGCTTGTCTTGATCCAAGACACCACCTCGTTTCCATCCTATACACATAGTACACGGTAATAGAAAAATATCAGAGACAAAATACAAAACGCAATTCTATAGTTCTCTAAATAAAGTCATGATAAAAAGAGAGATTAGTGAACTTATAATTTAACGAAACATGAAAATCATGTTTTTGAAGCCGCCGCGAGACCACTGGTATACAAAGCAAAATTCAGTAAATGAACGGAGAGAAAGTAGACAAACTAAATGAGAGAAAATTGCAAAGAAACTTAAGATAGGTGGAGTCCATATCCTTTGAACTTTGGTGCCGCCATGGCTGTCCACATTTTAGTTCTCTATGAATGTTCAGATCTTCACTTTTATGGGTTTATCTCCACAAAAGAATCTTTGTCTATTGGTAGAAAAGAAACAACCTTTAGCGAGTCTTTACTCTTCAACAACATCTTCCCCAAAAAATTGAAGCTTTTTCAGAGGTTAGTGGCTTTGGCCCAAGACAACCAGAGAACTCATATCTCTTCGTTATAATTGAGAACTACAGAGGAAAATTGGAGAAAGAGAGAGAGATGGTTAATATTTGACTAACTACATTCTAAAGAATAAATGTTGCGTTAGTGATTGGTTGAGGACAGTCTAGTCATTTTATCTCTATAAACTAGTAGAATGTGACTAAACATGTAATAATATTCTTAAAAGTGACCTACAATGTAAAACTCTCTTGTTACTTTGTATATCACACAGACCATTGTGTTTATATAAATAACTAGGGTCGGACCCGCCCTAGTTATTTTAAATTTAAACGAACAAAACAATACAAATATATTTTAAATTTCAATAATTTTTTTAGTTTATTTAAATTATAATTTTCACTATTTTACTACAAATTTACTATTTCTTTCTTTAAAAAAAATATATATATTTGTTATTATATTAAAATAATTCATTGATAATATAAATGTTTTTCTTTGTTCACAATATTTGCTTTTCTTGAATTGAACGGATTTTTATTACATTTATCTTAAATTTTATAATTTAAAAATTCATAAAAAATCCAATTTATTATCTTTCTTAAAGAAATAAGAAAGTAACATTAAAATATGATATTAATTGTTTTTTTTATACTAAATATGATATCATTTGTTACGGTTTAATATTAATAAATACCATTTTAGGTTATATATATTTATGAATGGTTATATTTGGGAAAATATGTATGTGGTTTTTTATGGTTCTTCAAGTTCATATCAACAAAAATTTGAAAAATAATGAATTCTGCATTTGTTTATATAAGATATTTGAAGAATGAGCGTCAAATTCATTGTTAGCTAAATTTCATATAGATAGTTATGGTTGTTTGAAAGGATAAATGTAGATCTTTGTTTATGTAAGATATTAGGAGATTAAGGTTTAAAGTATGTGATAGTTATGATTATTCGAATAAAGCAATGTTAAATCTCTCTTTTTCCAAACTAATTTTTGAAATATATTTGTACTGATTATGTATTAATTATTACTTATTCTTTTTCATAATTTCCAGAAAACAAATCTGTGATTCACTCTTTTTCTCTGCATACTTTTTAATAAAATGTTAAACATCGTAAATAGACCTTTTAGTGAAATTTTGTATTTATTTGTGAAATTTATATTTTTATTTAAATTATTGTTTTGATTAAATTTTAACCATTCTTAAGTTATATTCTGTATTCTAAATAAAATTTATTGTTTTGTTATATTTGTTATTTTTCCAAAATGATTTTTGTTTATTTTTTGTTTATTTTTAATTATGTATTAATTTTTGGTTGTAGTTTTTCTTATTATTTTTGTTCTCTAAATTAATTATTCTTGTCAGATGAAATAAAATTCAGGGAGTTAATGCTTTTTATTTTTATTGGCCTAGGTTTAATAAAATGTTAACAACAACGTAAACTAATTTCTTTTTTTTTGTTCTTATTAATTTGTTCTATTTATTTTTACAATTTGTGTATTTTGTATTATTTTATGTATTTACATTAAATTTATTGGATGATTAAAATTTAATTAATTCAAGTTATTTTAACAAAATTTTCATTTTATGTTATTATATTTTTAATTGTTTTTTCTTAATTTACGATTTGATTATGTATTAATAACTGATTATGGTTTTCAATATTTTCTGATAATTTTCTAAAGTTAAATTTGGTAACAGAAAAGAAGATTTTTTTTAATAACTGATTATGGTTTTGATCAAAAAAAAGAAAAGAAGATTTTTTTAAGATTCTTTTTTTCTTTTTTGTTAACTTAAATTTGATGAACCATGAAAAAATATTTTACATTTTTATTCATTTTATGATTATTTTCATTTTTTGTCGACTGATTATTTTCATTAATCTTGAAATTTATGTATAATAAAAGATTCCAAAGCGGCATTGCCATTCAATTATTTACTTTCCAAAGATTCCTAATTTTAGTCAAAATCCACCAGTTTCATAATTTATTTATTAACGTAATTAGAGCATGATTATCCCTGCAAAAATGGGTTTTCTAAGCCAAAAAGTACAGGGGAGCCCACAAAAACTTAAGAAACGGATGCCAAAGTCACTGAATAAGAAACATTTCTTGTGAGTTTTTTTGCACTGTTCGCGAGCCCCACTTGGTTCACTTTTTTTTTTCTTTTTTAATCAGACAAAAAAAATAAGAAACTCAAATGGGATTTGTGGGATAAAGATGCTCTTAACATCCTAATGGGGAAATTCTTGTCGCTTTTATCACATTCCTTCAGCATATCGTCGTTTCCTACTGCTTCTCTCAACGCTGCTGCAATGTTTGCAAACCACCTTTCCCGCACTTAACCACACTACTGTACACATAAAATCCAGGGTAAAGCATAGGTTGGACCAGATCCTTAAACCGGTCATCAGTTACCGAATCAAACCGTTCATCTTTCTCCACGCGAAAGATTTGCAAGCCCATTTGCACAGAATTAGCTAATTAAGTTGAATCAACCAAACACTCTTCGACAACGAACCCCTGCAATCAAAAACCTGGTTCAATGGGTTTTCAGTAAGCCAATAAAACTATAATAGTTCACCTGTAAAAGCGGTTCAGGCTAGACTTTGTTCCAGCAAAGCATCGAAACGACGTCACTCATTTCCGGTCACAAATTTGGCTAAACTCGTCAGAGAAATGCTTCGTTCCTAAACTTAAGACCCTGTCCCACTGAGCTCCGAGAAGACGTTGAACCAAGCGTAATTTTAGATTTACAACGATCGGGTTTAAAATCCGGGTCTGTTTTTCTGAAACCTAGAAGCTTCAAAGAGGGACACATATTCTAGACAATACAAAACAGTAGCAGTCAATATACGATGAGAACGAACACCTTAGGAATTGGGACTGAAAAAATCTGGGATCCCCAAGTATACACATATTCATATCTCCTCTAAGGTTGATGCCTTTATGACCAAAAACGATCGGTGCCATGCTTTCAAATAAATTACTGAAGTAATCATGAGTGTCAGTAATCATGAGTGTCCTCATCTGCTGAATTTCATCTAGCTCTTCTCTCTACCACGTTGTACCAACAAAACAAAAACACAATCATTAACGAAACATAAATCACTTAAATGCAAGTTTTATACTTAAAAGAATTTTCAAGGGTTTTTAGAATTTGGGAGGATGATGTTCACAGAATGAAAGCTCACCTTTTCATAGCTAGATTTCCACCGCCTTGTGTAAAGAGAAGATTAATTGAAAGAAGAATCATAATTGGAGTGAGGCGATGGAGTAAAGAACGACGTTAATAGCATTGAATCACACACAAATCATAACGGTTTAGAGGAGAATAAACTCGGACGAAACGTCACGAACTATTCTTGATCCAAAGAGTCGTCTGTAAAAATTCATCTCACAGAACCATCTCTGGTACTCCAATGGCGTTTACATAACTGAAAAGAAAAACACGGTGAACCCTGGCAGTCAATGGTCGCTCTCTCTTTTTTTTTTGTTCAAAGTCAATGGTCGCTCTCTAAAAGAAGAAGTTTGTGAATGGGCTGGACTTATGTTTAATTGAAAAATAAATGGAACAACATGTGAAGCCCAATGTAAGATAAAAACCCATGTACAAAAAAACCAAAAACAACAAAACTCAACGATAGATATCCACGTGGCAGGCTTTCCTCTTCCTATTATCCGACGTGGCTGCACTAAAAGAGAGAATCTTGTTCTTTATATAAATAGATATATAACTACAAAATAGGATATGGTGCTGCCATTTGTTCTATGTACATGACCTATATTTACATTTAATAACCTTCAGTTCAAGTATCAAGTCTCGAACCTGAATATCTTTGAGAGGTTATGATTGTATCATTCAATCTATGCTGGCACATCGTCAGAATATTTTGAAAGGTGTTGATAAGTTCTCCAAGCCTTACCCCCTATCTATTTCAATTGCTTTTCTACCAATAAGTCGAAAGAAGACAATCACCGAGGCTAAGTTTGTGAATGACGATCGATAACTCAAAATAATTATCGTCACAACCTATGTAAAATCAGATAAACACTCTAGATAAGATTTAAAAGAAGATTGTGTTAATTACCGTTCTTTAAGTGAAATCAACCTCATCGATTGTACTTCTGGAAACCATTGACTTCAAACCCTAATCCCGTTTGACCAAAGCTGTTACCCCTTGAGAAGATTGTATCGAGAGATTGTATCAGTGAGATCTAACCCTAACACCCTTTTCGTGATTGACTACGAGAGATGAGCAATTTTTTTCTTTTTTGCGAGTAATGTGAAACCAATTGATAAGTCATCAATAACTTAGGCCCGGTAAATTGTATTAACAACAACAACCCATCACGATTTTTGTATCCATTTTGTTTGACCCAAGTCTTGATCCATGTAAAATAAATCAGATCCACTTCCTATTATAATGCATAATCACAAGTATCTTTTCATTTTTACAAACTTTATACCAATATATCTACATTACCTTTGTTTTATTAGAAAAAAAAATATATATATATATATATATTTTTTTTATTGATGTATATATTACATATTACCTATTACACATGTTTCTATCCCAAATTTCTACAAACTATCTTCAAAATATATAATATATTATATATTAAGTGTTTTGTAATAATAATTTGATCATGCGCAGGGTGCAGATCTTATCCTAGTGTTCAACAAAACGAAAACTTAAATGAAAAACAAAAACGAAATATAATAGGTCATTCGAATGCTAAGAACGAAATAGTTAATAGGTCTCCTGTTATCATAAATCTATTATTATAAAATTGAGTTCCTTCCCTCCTCCTTGCACCACATGTGCGTCCACATCACAAATTTATTTCATGACATCGCGACATATGTTCCTGCATCAAAAACTCATCACTTTGTTAAATGAATATATCTCTTCGCATTTTCATATTCAAATTGTGTGTAACTGCCACTTTAATGCACATCAATAAACGCTTATGTATATAAAGAGATCCATTGCATCCACTATATATCCTGATAATACTCTAAGATATTTTTAAAACAACTTTTAATTATGGCGAGGAGATAAAACAGAGGAAAGACTAGACTTGCAGGTGTCGTTATTTTTGCTCAGTCACAAGCGCATCTAACATTACCTGCACAGCCTGTGGCTCGACATCGCGTTCGTACTACTTATGTATCTTTAAAACATCCAAAAGTTGTTTTTTCATATAGATCATTGCAAAGTATTCTTATTAAGAGATTATATATTTGTTAGTATTGATTTTATAGAATGTTTAGGCGTATATATTAAACAACTATGTTTACAAATACAAAATAATACTTGATTTCTGTTACATATTGTAATAGTGGATTAGAGAAAAAAAAAATATGCTTATAATAATATTTTAGTTTTGAGTTTGAGGGACAGAAAAATAATAATAATATTAAATAGATGTAGTGGATTATACGGGAATTATTATGATTCTGAAACTAAAACAAATACATAGGAAAATTGCACATTTTGGATGCGAGTGCGATTCATATTAACCGGTTTAGTTTAGAGTGCAATATTATCTTCAAAAAAAAAATTAGATGGAAATTATATTTATATCCATAATCTTGATAATTTAAGTTTTTAAAAAATTTGTGTACATTATTATTCTAATTAATTTTTTAAAAGTTATGTTTTGAACTTCAGAAATATTATTATCACTATTTATAAATATATTCTTAATTTTAATATTTAAAGATTAGATGAAATAATATATATAAGAAACGTGTGCTTTTACTATCAATTTGAGATGTTAATATATTCATATTTTAGATTTACAAATAATTTTAATACAAATATTGGAATATATATAGTTATTCTAATAACTAACCTGTACTATAGTGTAATAAAATAATTTAAAAATAATAGTTAGTTTAATATGTATTTTGCTGATTTATAATATTTTTTATACATAATAATATATGGTTGTATAAGTTCTATTTGTGCATAATATTCTATAGCCAGATTAAAATTTTATGTAAGTATATATATATATATATATAATCATCAAAGTATACTATTCCGTTTATTTTTTTTGATGAAATGTTAAATTTATTGATCACCTTAGAAGAATATATGTACAACTATAAAGAGTTCAAAGATAAAAATAAAAGAACCTAAAGGAGTTGAAACTGATTAAATCTAAGTTGTATACTCATGTGCTTGATACCATCGAATCATCAGTCCTTAAAGTCTCGGATTGAGAGCATATTTGAGGGATGTAATTTATTGATCACCTTAGAAGAATATATGTACAACTATTCTGTTTATTTGGTGTGTTCATTTGTTTTAGTTTATCTCTAGCAAATTACTGACATAACATAAACCAAAAATAAATGTTCAAATACAGCATAAATATCAAAAGAAAGTGTTAATAGTAGCAGTAACTGACATTGTCCTAAACAACTACAAAATATATTCGACTAAGAATATCTCAAAGTTAAAACCTTATTCTCCATTGTATTAGATACCCTGACATAAAAATAAATTTTGGCATTTGAAAACTCAATCTCATTCTCTTAACATAATCACACTTTAACCAACTGAACATAGAATAAAATTTAAACAAGATTATATATTTCGTAAAAACCAATACATCGAATCACGCGCGTAGCGCGGACCTGCTCTAGTCTATAATATAATGGGACAGTTGAGTCACTCCTGAGGCGACACGTCAGCGTTTTTGTGGGGCCCACTTTTAAAAAGTGTTAAAAAGTGTCAATCCATGGTTTGAACCCATGTTACTAAGATACAACATCCACCATTTATACCACTGAACTAATCAATAATTTGTACATTGATGGTCGAAACTAATATACATTTATGAAGGTTGGAAGTTATTATTTCTTGGGTTTTCTCTAAGGGCGGGCCTACAAATGTATTATGAGATTAATTTTTAAAAGAGCTTCATCACGTTATATTAAGAAATAGCTTAAGTTTGCAACAATTATAGTTTTCTCATATTGTAAATCGTCGTTGTTTAACATGAGTTAGAATTCTTTTCATCATTGTATCGGACTGAGTTATAGAGTTGCGCCGTTTGTCTGTTCGTAATTTTTTTTTACCGGTGAACTATTCATCTCCCCATCTTAAATCGCTTGATCATAAATATTTCTGTTTTGTAGCCCCTCTGTAAACCCTATATATATATGATTCTCATCTTTGATGAACCCAATTTGCATCTCCATATAAATCATTTATTCTTCTTAGCTTTAACCATCTTCTAGAAAATGTCTCTCTCCGCCTCTCCAGTTTCTCAAACCAGCGTCACCGGCGTTTGTCACTCAACCTTCGAGTTTCTCCTTATTGGTCGTAGTAGTCAGAGCATTGTCGTTGACCTCCTCCGCTTTTGGAATTCCTTGAAATTTAAGAAAGACAGTGAGTTTATGGTAAGTTAATATTTGATCTATCACATTTATTTAACATAAATTGTTTTTAATTGATTTCCTGATTCTTTGTTGAATAATATTATTTGCAGATTTTGTGATTCATGGATTTATTCTTGCCGGATGTGCTAATCATTACATGCCATCTTTGAAAGCCGGTTCGTGAAAATCGATCGTTTTGAGATTGCTAGGTGCTCAAATATGTACAAAACAACTGATCATCAATTCCTCATTGCATCAACCATTATTGATGACGTCATCACGAGTGCTCCTGAGATCAATCTCCAGTCATGATTAGGCTGTTCGACAATCTCCAAATGATTGCAAATACAAACCTCAAACTTCCATGTATATTATCATCTTACATACGGGTTTATATTATGTTTCGATATTATAAATGATATTTAAAGTCACATGTGGTTGGGCAAATCCGTTATATCCAGAGCTTGGACCTCACAAAAGAAACAACTCAAGTCATTCTCCGTATCCTCTATGACCAGTCAGAAAAAATCAACACACAATTACTGTCTATATTGTACTAACGTCAATGATCAGAAATATTTCCTACCCAAGATCTATGGTCGTCTATTTATCTTCCTTTACATATCAAACTAATTTCACACAAACCTTTATTTTACAGCTTAAAAGAAACCACTACAACCCAAATAATCAAAACAACAAAAACTAGAATCCAAAAACTAGAGTCCAAAAAATGACGAATCATTAATGATCACCTTATTTGTCTAATTTTACAAATAACTTTAAACCAAATATACCAAACCAAGCACATTAACTAAAAATCAACGACATACAATCGAGTCAGGTAAACAAATACAAACTACACAACCAGTTTTTTTTTGAGCAAAAACTACACAACCAGTTATTTAACAAATTATAAACATACTTTCGCAGATGCTTATGAAGAAGACAAAGAAGACAACCAAGATCAGTGAAATCACCTAAACGAAAAAAGCTGAGTAAATTATGAACTCTAATAAATATAACAAACAACAATTTTTGTTTACATATTACCCATCAAATTAAAGAGAAACAAACACATGCACACCAAGAGATACAAGAGAAAATCCATACAGACACAAATGCGACAACAACATCTCCACCTGCTCACTCCTGTTGTCTTGTGAAAATAGCTTACATGTTCAATGTCAAAATACCAATGCTATTGTCTTCTTATGAGAAATACATAAATTTGTTGAAAATCCATTAAGGTCCAAACACTCATAATTATCACTCATTTTATAGTTATTTCTACAAGTCTTCATATATTTGTTTTAAAGGTTCTGTAAAAGCAACAAGTTTATAAATAAAATAAAAAAATATAACAAACATAATAAAGATAATAAAAATAATAAAAATTATTACTTAATACATACAATGTACACAATTAATCTGGAGAAAAAAATCCAGAAACAAAGGTACTCTCAACAGCTTTAATTTAATTTATGTACTCTCAACAGTATAAGAAACAAATAAAAAAGACAAACAAACAATAATTCTCAGTGACATAATAAGCAACACTACAAACTATATCTATCACATTACTAACACAGTTTAGTCCTTCATAAAGGGAGAACAATGCCTATACAGTTCATCATCATAACTCTAACCCTATAACAATAAAAAACTTGAAAAACAATTATTGACCGAAAACGCAAAACTCACACTACAATAACTCTAGCAAATATTGAGATGAAACTCTGTTCATAACCCCGCGCTTGCGCCCTCCAAACTCACACACTTATGCATATTAGGAAAATAATACAGATGTGAAGCTCTTCCGAAGACGGAATAAACAATAAAGATCACTTTTATTTTTTCCAATACAATAGTTCAGAAAAGGCTCATTGTAATTTGAGCCCAACGTTTTAAACCTACGATTACTAAACTTTACAATAAAACATTAGGGAAACAGTTTCAATTTTATGATCAACAATTCAAATAATTAGGCCTTGATTGGTAGAGCATTAGCATTAGCATTATGCTCTTCATTATTCAATCAACATTTGTTAGAAAGCATTTAAAAGAGCATTTACTACATGCTAATGCTCTCCAAATGCTCTCTGACAAATGCTCTCATATGAAGCTTTTGGAAGAGCATTTGCATTTATAATTTATAAATTTAAGAATAATATATAATTAGTTCATTTATTTGATTTTTAATAATATCATAAAATTATTTTTATACCCAGAAAATGAAATTTTGATTTCTAAAATAAATTTACCATATAAATATTTTTTAAAATATTATTTCACATTTAAAATATAATTTTATTATATTAAATTAATTTATAAATTATATTTTAAATTAATTATATAAATTAAATTTTAAAATATAATATAATTAAATTAATCACATAAATTATATTATATTTTAAATGCGAAATATTATTTTTAACATAGATATTTTAATTATAAAATTTATTTTTTAAAATAAAATTTTCGATATAAACATAATTTTTGAAATTAGTAAATAAAATAAAATAATTATATATCTTTTATATATTAATATAATATATATATATTAATATAATATATATATTAATATATAAAATAAAATAAATATATATATATTAGAAATATATTCATTATAAATAAATATATTATATATTATATACTAATTTTAATAATAATTTTAAATAGCATGTCCATACTGCTCTACCAATCAATCTATTAAACAGTTTAGCAAAAGCATACAGCTTCTGGAGCATACTGCTTTTATAGCATACAGCTACTGCTTTCTCATCTGCTTTGCCAATCAGGCCCTTAGAAAGACAACAAAAAAAAACTCCACAGCTCAAATAAACCACTAAAATAAATATTTATATAACAATATGAATAGAATCCTCATTTTGTATTCAAGATATTTCTTCGATAAATTTGAAAGTAAAGCTATACATTAAGCAATTGTGAAGGTAAACATTTTATGCAAATAAAAAATATTAATATTTTTTATGGAAGATTGATGTTATGAGAAGAATTTACAATTCTTCTTATTTGACCATTTTAAATATCATAACAAACAAAGAGAAAATTAGTCTTCATAACAAGAAGAATTCAATAAATCACCGTAATTAAATAATAAAACATTAATTTCAATATTCAACATCATAATAAATACACTATATAAACAAACGTAAAAATAAATAGGCAAAAATAACATCAATTCCTAACAATCTATAAACATATCTACAATGTGATAAGCTTTCACAACCAAACACAAACATGAATAACAATTCATTTCTTACCCATCGACTCTCACACCAAACAACATCAACAGGAGCAAATCCTAGACAATTACTCCAGGTCTATATACAAACACCAAACACACAACAATCGGTCATCGATTTCCAGGTACCATCAATTTTTGACAATCAAGGTTATTACAATGAATCAGTCGCTGAATCATTAGATTTCATGTTATCATATCATGACATTCATCATCCCGACTCCACATTCCTTATTGAGACCTAACCAATATGTGATGAATTTAATGAGGGAAAACCATAATATTATATCCCAACATCTTCAAGTTACTCTCGCCATTAGAGACTACAATCTAAATGCAACTGCAAGACTTGACGTTGATCTAATCATCATGGTCCTAGAAGTAACCCGACAACCGAAGAGGAAAACCATATTTGCACCTTCTGCTTTGAGAATTACACCAATGTAACTAATATTTCGACACTCACATGCGGCCATAAATTTCATTGTCTTTGCATTAATCATTGGCTACGTACAAATATAAGTTGCCCAATGTATCGGGAAAGTAATTTATGAACCAAAACAAGGTAATAATAAATAATAATTTCATGTTTTAAACTAAAAATTCAGTGTCTCATTCCTTACTATTCTTGGTATAATCATCAAACAACATTCGGTAAATATTCAAGGGCATAATCAATGGATAAAATCACATACACAAAATTATCCGATACATCAACAATGTCACTGGCTCCGCGCCTGCGCGGAGGCTATGCAACTAGTTTGTATAATTGTTGTAAAAAAAAAAAGAAGTTTAATTTAAGGTAATAATTAAAAAAAAAGTAGATTTTACATTTGGTGGAAACGCGGCGTTTTAAAAGCGCTCCGAATCGTTGTATTCCTAAATGAACTTTCACCACCATCTTCGTTTTGGGTTTTGAAACATTGAATTGAAGAAGCTGAGGAGGATCTATCTATATAGAAACGAACGACCAAGGTAAAAGGCACTTCCCGCTACTGCTCTCTCCTCTTTCGATTTCGTTTTCATTATTAATCTCGTAAGAAAACCCTAAATCCAGTTTTGAAACCCACCGGAAATTTGTGCTCTTCGCCGGCAGATCTCCCTTCTCTATCTCCGCCGTTCGTTTCCGTTTCTCGTATTTGCTTGCCCCCAATCGTCTCCTCCGTTGCTCAGTTTGTGCTTTGGTTTCTAGGTTTCGAGCTCACTCCGCCTAGAAAACCCTAAAATTTGAGGCTGTTGCTTCCCGTGGAGACTTGATTGATTGTTATCTTGCTGTATTCTAAAGGTTAGCTGGTGATTTTCTTTGTATATTGGTGGTAGATTTGGAAGGGGTTTTTGTTTGATATGCGTTGTTGATTTTTTTTTTTTTTTAGTTGGGTATTGAGGAGATTAATATGGATGGGAAGGGGAA
This sequence comes from Brassica juncea, assembly GCA_018703725.1. Classification (NCBI taxonomy): domain Eukaryota; kingdom Viridiplantae; phylum Streptophyta; class Magnoliopsida; order Brassicales; family Brassicaceae; genus Brassica; species Brassica juncea. The sequence continues at coordinate 36,263,556 of CM031941.1, forward strand.
GAAATGTGGTTCCAAGAAAGGATCTAAGGTTTTTGATTTCGAAGATGATGCTGATGATGATGAACCTATCAAATCTCTCTTAAAGGTTATGAAGCACAAAACCGCCACTAAGAGTAAAGTTGAGACAGAGAGTACTACTGGTAAACAGAGGCAGAAAGGGACTGTGGAGAATAAATTGAGTCATGTACGCAAGGACTCTGAAGATATGGATGACACCTTAGCCAGTTTTAGGAAGAGGTTGAAGGGTCACAAGAAAAAGGTTGGATCAGGAGTCCAAAAGATTAGGAATGACAAGGATGTTCCTCCTGTGACAGATTCTGATTTGATCCCAAGTGAGGAATGCCCTGATATGGCTGACGATGCATCTGAGCTTGGCAGGGAAGGTACTGTAAACAAAAAGAGCTTGGATGATATCTATAAAACCAAGGTTAAATCCAGTACAAGATCAGTGGCACTATGCAGCGAGAAGGAAGCATATGCCTTTCATCAATTTCCAGATGATAAATCCAAGGGACCACTGCCAAATGTCCATGTTGGTGTTGATCCTCCTATTGCTAGAAAAGAAATGTCAGTTCTTTCTCCTGATCAGATACACCTGGGAGAGCCAGAATCAGAGTCTTCACACCGTGATGCTTCTAACGGAGGTGGTATCCAAGTTAATACTCTCAAAGATGGAACTGCTGAAGCTTCCCCGGTTTCAGTAACTCCCTCTGAAGATGAAGATTTCCGAGGTGGTGCAGTTTCATTACCTAATTCTGGGAAGCTATCCACCTTGCAACGTCCAGAGCGCATTGCTAAAAAGCGTAAGCATGAAAACATGGTGTATGGAGGAGATATGAATTGGGAGAATGAGCAAGGCTTTCTGGATTGTCAAAGTGACAAGTTCTTTAAAGGAAGCGACAAGTGTGATTTCGTTCCATTTGTTTCCAAGGAAATTCAGATTGGTAGAGCAGCTGCGGTGGCAGCTGGGCTTAAAGCTCAGTCGGTTAGTCCAGTGGAGAAGACTATACTTAAAGAGGTGTTGAAGCGCAAAGGGAGCCATCAGGAATACCTACTTTGCAGGTTGGTTTCCTTTCCATAGCTGTTATGGATTCAAAATGCACGGCTTTGGTTTTCTTAGCTTGTATAAAATGTATTTTTCTTAAGGTCCAGGAGAAGGGTGTACCTTCCTTGATACTGTACCTTGAGATGTCTATCCCATTTTTAACTTCTTCATTTGTTGGAAACCGTGAATGCATACTGTGTTGTTTGACAGGCCTACTAGTGAGATTCAAGGATTTTCAAGTTGTTTTATGTCCAGTTATTTTCAACAATTTTACTTGGAACAGTTCTGTCTTTCAAACTTGGATAATTTTTGCGTTTCGTTTGTCCTCTGAGAGACTTTCTTAGCACCTTTTTATATATATCAAAACTGATATTGGTTGTACTACAGGAATTCTATCTTAGGTCTGTGGAGTAAAAATGTCAGCCGAATTTTACCTGTCACTGAGTGTGTTGATGGCCTTTCTGAGAGTGAACTTCCTTCAGCTTGCCTTATCAGAGAGGTCTATAAGTTTCTCGATCAGAGAGTAAGTCTTTGCTGTTCTATCCTGTCTCCTTTTAGTTTTTTCTGTTCTTGATTTTTTCGTAAGTTTGTTTTTAACTTGTATGCATTATTGAAAAGAGAATGAGTGTTGGTTTCTCATTGTCCGCATGTGATGGTGTTTGTTTTGCAGGGATATATAAATACTGGGGTTTCATCCGTGAGGGGAAAAGGGGCTCCTTCGGCTAATCATGATGATGATCTTTCTCAGGGGAAAAAGCTTGAAGAAAGTTCTATGGCTTCTATTGCAAATTCTGAAGGAGCTACTTTTATCTTTGGTCAGGTCAAAGCAGTTGAATCGACTAGCGAGGGTATGAACTGTGCTCTTCAAAATGATGAAACAGAAATTGTAGGACGTGCGACCTCAGCAATGTTGGGATCTACCAGCAAAACATGCGAGGCAAGCATTATTGACGATTGCAAACATCCTGTCAGCATAAATGCTTTACCAGCAGATGCTAATGCACCCGAGGTCGAAAAGCGTCCGGAAACAGTTTCAGTACCGAAGACTGCTTTGTCTAGCACACTGTCCTCTGCAAATTATGATCAAATGAGAGAAAGAGACTGTTTTCACTGTGATGTTGAAGATGAGAAAAAAGTGATAGTTATTGGAGCCGGTCCTGCGGGATTAACAGCAGCACGTCATTTACAGCGCCAAGGTTTTTCTGTTACAGTTCTTGAGGCAAGAAGTAGAGTAGGTGGTCGTGTATTTACAGACCGGTCCTCTCTTTCAGTTCCTGTGGATCTGGGGGCCAGTATAATTACAGGAATTGAGGCTGATGTGCCATCTGAAAGAATGCCAGATCCTTCGGCATTGGTCTGTAACCAGTTAGGGCTGGAGTTGAATGTGTTGCATGGATTCTGTCCCCTTTATGATACTGTAACAGGGGAAAAGGTTCCTCCAGAATTAGATGATGCTCTTCAAGGAGAGTTCAACAGTCTAATTGATGATATGGATTTGCTTGTTGAGGAAATAGGCAAGGATAGAGCAAATAAAATGTCGCTCGAGGATGGTCTAGAATATGGCCTCCAGCGGCTGAGGATGCCACATGAGGAGGTGAGCATTGAAAGATTCGGGATTGGCAATTCAATTAATGGTTCACTCTCAAGAACAGGCATCAGTGGTGCCATTATGCATGATGGAAGGTTAAAAGATGATTTTTTGAATCCTTTGGAGCGAAGAGTTATGAATTGGCATTTTGCTCATACAGAGTATGGTTGTGCTGCTGTCCTCAAGGAAGTTTCGCTTTCTAACTGGAATCAAGATGAGTATTATGGCGGGTTTGGAGGGCCACATGCTATGATTAAAGGTGGTTATAGCAGAGTTGCTGAGTCGCTTGCTGAAGGACTTGACATTCGCTTGAACAATGTAGTTTCTGAGGTATCTTATGCCTCTGATGTCTCCGCCATGCATAAAAACAAGCATAAAGTCAGAGTTAGTACATCAAATGGTTGTGAGTATCTTGGAGATGCTGTTCTGGTTACTGTTCCTCTTGGGTGCTTGAAAGCAGAAACCATTAAGTTTGCACCACCCTTGCCGGACTGGAAATATTCATCAATCAAACAACTTGGTTTTGGAGTTCTAAATAAAGTTGTGTTGGAGTTCTCAAAGGTATTTTGGGATGATAGCTTGGATTATTTTGGGGCAACTGCTGAAGAAACAGATCAAAGAGGTGAATGCTTTATGTTTTGGAATGTCAAAAAAACTGTTGGTGCTCCTGTTCTGATAGCTTTGGTGGTTGGGAAGGCTGCGGTTGACTATAAAGACAAGAGTAAGTCTGAGCATGTGAATCATGCAATGATGGTTCTTCGGAAGCTTTTTGGTGGGGATCTGGTGCCTGATCCTGTTGCTTCAGTAGTTACTGACTGGGGCGCTGATCCTTACAGTTATGGTGCCTACTCATATGTTGCTATTGGTGCCTCTGGTGAAGATTATGATGTACTGGGAAGGCCTGTTCAGGATTGTTTGTTCTTTGCTGGTGAGGCAACATGCAAAGAGCATCCTGACACTGTTGGTGGCGCAATGATGACTGGAGTTCGGGAAGCTGTGCGTATAATCGATATATTAAGAAGTGGAAATGATTACACAGCCGAAATAGAATTACTAGAAAAGGCGCAGAGGAAATCTGTATCTGTAAGGGATGAAGTCAGCGACCTAATAAAGAGACTTGAAGTTGTTGAGCTGTCTAATGTGTTGGCCAGACACTCATTGCTTCGCAACATGTTCTTCTCTGCTAAAACAACTGTTGGGCGTTTGCATTTAGCCAAGGAGTTGCTTAACCTACCTGGTGAAACCTTGAAATCCTTTGCAGGTACAAAAGAAGGGCTTACAGTGCTGAATTCTTGGATCCTGGTAAGCTTAGTGAGGTTTACCTTTAGCAAAGCAAAGAGAATATCTTTCTTTTGCTTCTATGTTTGCTCCATAGATTTTTGCTTATTATATTTCTCTAATAGGATTCGATGGGGAAGAATGGAACCCAGCTTTTGCGTCATTGTGTACATATTCTTGTTCGAGTTACGAGTGATCTCTTTGCCGTGAGGCTCTCAGGTATTGGTTATATCCTTTTAAGGACACTTTCTGTCTCATATATCACATGGAATTGGTTCGGTCTTAAGATTCAATGTCACGTGCAACTAGTTTTGTGATTGTATTCCGGTTATTAACTTTTGTTTTTTCTAAGTTGCTTACTTTCCGCTTGGTGATGCAGGCATTGGAAAGACTGTGAAAGAAAAGGTTTGTGCACACACGAGCCGTGATATCCGTGCCATTGCAAGCCAGCTTGTTAATGTGTGGTTGGAACTTTACCGGAAAGAAAAAGCTAATAGGGAAATGAAATCATTGAGACGAACAAATCCTACAAATATCTCTAGAATAAGGAGAAAACAGAATAGTGAGGATGCAGACAGTAAGGAGAATCTGAGCAATGGTAACGATATGACAACAGATGGAGAGATTGAGGACAACCAGCTACCTATGTCAGAGGAAGAAAAGGCTGTGTTTGCTACAGCTGAGGCTGCTCGTGTAGCAGCTGAAGCAGCGGCAAAGGCAAGTTTCTCGTATCTTCGAATGAGTGAAATGCTGAATGTGTTTGTTTTCTCTGAAGACGGGAGTGTTTTCTGTTTCCTCTTAAATCGACCTTTCTTTATTTGTTAACAAATAAATAATATGTTTCTGTCTTGCAGGCATTTTCTGAGGCCTATCAAAGTACTTCATTGCAGCTTCCTAAGATTCCCTCGTTTCATAAATTTGCCAGGCGAGAACAGTATGCAAAAATGGACGAATCTGATTTTAAGAAAAAGTTTCCAGGCAACGTCTTAGGAAGACAAGATTGTATGTCAGAGATAGACTCTAGGAACTGCAAAGTTCGGGACTGGTATGATTTCCCTGCCTCCTGTCTTGACCCTGAAAGTTCAAGGGTTCAGGTCGATAACTGTTCACAGCGTAGCCATTCGAATGAACTTGGATCTCATTCAAAGTTCAGAGAATGTTCTAGAGAAAGTGGGGCTGCGGAGACCAGTGTTTTTACCGGGGCGTGGGTTGATACTGGGGGTAGTAGCGATGGTGTCAAGGATTACAATGCTATAGACAGATGGCAATCTCAAGCTGCTGCTGCTGATCCTGAATTTTTCAATCGTGCCTTGCATATGAAGGATGAAGAAGGTTCGATGGCATGTTCGACGGGTCCTCCTAGTTGGAAGCATGACCAACCAGCGAATGAAGGTTCTATGTCACAGGTTACAGTGAATAAAGAGCCACGTAAAAGTCATGTCAGGGGTGCAGATCGTTTGAAACAGGGGGTTGTAGATTTTGTTGCATCGTTGCTTATGACCCCATATAAAGCAAAGAAAATTGATAGAGATGTATACAAGTCAATAATGAAGAAGACAGCAACAAAGGTTTGTGACTTTGTGGTTTTCTACTCTCTTTAAAATTCTTCAATTTGTATATTGCGATTTTTTTTCTCTATGAAGCTAGAAAAAAACTCTTCTGAAACTCTTGGGTTTATCAGGTGATGCAGCAAACAACAGACGCGGAGAAAGCCATGGCTGTTCCCCAATTCCTTGACTCAAAGCGGAAAAACAAGGTTTGTAAATGCTTCCAATGTTTGCCAAAAATATTGTCTTTAAATTCCGTGTTTAAGTAAATATCACTATATAGTTGCATCTACTTTTAGAGCATTTTTTTTTCTAATTGGTAGTCACTGCATTTGATTAAATATTTATGCAGATTCGTGACTTTGTGGACAAACAAGTTGACAAGTACATTGCGATGGCTAAAGTTGCAAAACCTTGATGGCCATTGTGATCGACAGTGATGGCCAATAGTACTTGAGTTGGTGGTATCTGCTAAAGGATGGCAAAGCCCCTTCGCATAAACGACATATCATTGCTCATTTATCAAGAAGCTTTTTCAAAGAAGCAGATGGTCTCAGATGATAAATGTTTTTCAACTCATGCTGATTGTTTTTAGTTTTGTATAGAGCTCACGATTTAGTGTTAACCCCCATTAGTCAAAATTTTTCCTTTCAGGTATCTGAATACATTTCTTGAAATTCATATATCATTTCCAGAACCCAAGAGAAAAAAAGCGTTTCATTTTTTTACTGTATCATATATCTTGAGTCAGTGGGATATTATGTTCTCGTTTAATTATACTAGCAGCAGCCATGCTTTGGTGAGCTCTTTTCCCTATCTGCGATTTTACAGTTGCAAGTCTATCACTCTCACGCTTGCAGGTAAAGATGGACATTTCAGAAACTGGATTACTTCAGCTAGTTAAGGATTGTGATCTTCCTCTGGTGTCTTTAGAGTTGCAAGCAGTTTGTGGAAGAGGAACTGCATCTGAGGCAGGTTCTTTGCTTTGTGTGTTTATTTCGTCAGAGCATATTTTAGACTTTGTTAGTAATGTGGGTGAAAGTTTTATGCTGGCTTTTTGCAGGTGAGGAATCATAGACTTGGCTTTGACCCATGTTGGTGATATGAAAATCTTTTCAGTCGAAGCTGTTTTAGATTAGATGCCTTGGTTCAGGAAGCACTCTAATTGTTGATGAGAGGTACACACATTTGCTTACCCGTTTTATTATGTCGCATTTAATATGGGCTTCATATCATGTTGTGATCGTTGGCGTTTGGTATTTGCATTGTAGTCTAGCTGAGTTCAGTGGTAGAAGTCTATGCCATTGTTAGTCTAAACTACAGCGAGTAATAGTGATTTTCTTGTACGGAGTTTACTATTACACAAGAGCTGATTGAGTCCGCAGAGACTGGGGCGCTAAAGCAGAGCGCTCATGTATATAGTCAGTATTCAATTTTCAGAGTGGCAGTGTCTTTCACAACTTAAGGTTGCAAAGAATTTGAAAGCTCCTTTAGGGATTGACTGGTTTTTCATATTAATTACAATTTTTATGATAAAGTATAGATTTTTTTTTTAGAGTTGATAGACTGTTTTTTTTCTTTTATTACATTATAAAAATTATTGGATAATATGATAGTTTCAAACTAGTGCCCATCACTCATCATCAGCTACATAAACTGAGGTTTTATCGTGGGCAAATATATGGAGGCCGCTTTCTATTAGAACAAGTAGCCCCATTATTCAATTTTAAGAATTGTTTGAATAAAAACCCTTGATTCGATCACAAACCTCCACTTGCACTCGCCATACCTGAGACACATATATTTTAAAGCTAAATTATGCTCCCTCGAGATGTGCTCTTAGTATGTTTTGAATTATTTATTTGTGTTCCATCATCTATGTGAAACTAGTCGAGTGGTGGAAGACACTACACTAACCAAAGTAGAAGTTTGGTCTCCTTGTAGCTACCTGGCTATACCAAGCCAAGGTAATGGGCCACCTCGCCAAAATTACCACACAAAAAAAAAAAACAAACTTTGAGTTCATAGTTTTTAGATCTTGTGTTTCCCCTTGAAACATAACAAAAGGAGAGAGAGTTGATGAACTGAAAACATATAACATTTGGTAGTTTTAACAAATCCCCAACTATTGATATGCTGAAATGTGGGATCGTAGGGGGGTAATTAGCACCCAAATCAAATTATAGGATAAATGCAATAAACAAAACCCATTAGAGGAAAGTGAATGGAGAAAAGAAGAACAAAACATGGGTTGTAGCTAACAAAAAAGTCGCGTTTCCTCTCTACTTGCCTGAAGAAACCCTAGCCGCTTTTGCTTCTGCTCCGGTTCGGCGCCTCTTGCCGGTGCCGGAGGCTCCATCTCCCTTCCTTTTCTGGTTTTTCTTTTGCTTTCTGCGTCACCTCTTCCTTCATTGTCGATATGCTCTCTCCTCTGTCTTCGCTGGGAAGCCAAAGCCAGAGATCTGCTCGCGAGGATTAAAGGCCAACAGTCACCGTCGGATATGGAGCAGCGGCGAGATGAAACGAGCGGTAGGTGGACAGAGAGTCGGCGTTTTAGGACTGATAGTTTCACGAGATCTATTTTCTCCTTCAGATCTATGGCGAAGCTCTCATGGCGACGGCGCGTGACTTTCTCAGGAGCTTCCTCCATCTAGGATCCTCCATTACCTTTGGCGGTGAGGGGTTTCGAAGGACGGGAACTTTGTTCAGTAGTGGTTCTCTGATCTGGAATGGTCTATTACTCTCGCAATGTTGTTCGGGAAGGTCTCTGAGGGTCAAGCCTAAGGAGACGCGTGCAGGAGCTCTTGGTCGGCGTGTGTCGATGGAGATCCTCTGAAGAAGACGCGTGCAGACTCAACGGACTGAAGATGGTATTTGAGTCGTCTATGGCTCGGTTCTGCTCATGAGGTTGACTCACCCTCTCTGGTTCCTCCGGTCATGATATCTAATCTTCTCTCTTTGTCGTAAAACCTCGGCACGGCAAACCGACAAGAGAGGGTCCCTATATTTCCAGTGGTTTTAAACCTTTATCCACCTATTTAAGTGTTGTTGGAAGGCAAGAGTTTGGTCTGTCGGTTCTCGACAGCAACATATGGAAGGTTCCACTTCTCAGGAAGTTGTCAGCCGGAGGTGCGGTGCCTTGTCAAACCATATGGTAGAGTATCAATATCCCGGCGCCGGTGTCCACTCGTGAGCCAACTGGTGGTTGTGCTCTACACTCTCGCCTATTGTGGACTCGATTGAAGAGACGATATGGCCGTCGCCAAAGTCCGATTTTTGGTTCCATAGCTCTCCTTTTGGGCCTCAGGTTCAGAGGTGATGTGCTCCTTTGGATAAAGGTTTCACTTGAGATGATGCACATTTGTGTTGATGCTACTTGAGCCATGTTCTCCATTCGTATATTTTGGTGCTCAAGAGCGAGGCAGTACGAGATAGTCTCGAGTTGATGTTGTCTATTTCGCGGGAAGCCATCTTCTGCAACCAATGGTTTTGAGCTTCGGATCCTTTTGCAAGATTCAAAGTTCAAGCTCCTGCAACTCCAAAGTTCCTATCTGAGTAAATGCACCATTTAGGTGATGAGGCTGTTGGTCTTGCTTTTCACTCCGATCGTTTGGTACCAACAGCTACGGTTCTCTTCTTGTTTCTCTGCTAGGACTTGTCGGAAGACCCATATAGCTTGCTTCGCTTTGTAATCTTGTATTTTTAGTGGTAGAATTAGTTGGTGTAAGAAACGGTTCATCTCGAGTTGTGGGATGAACTCGTTTTATTGTGGTGAAAAATATATCGGCGGCTCAGATTGGGTAGTGTAGGATCCTTCTAAGTGTTCCTAGATGATACTAAATCTCGTCGATGTATGTGGGGTTTAAATCTTTAGAGGTTAAAATCTTGTATTCACAATATTGGTTAATGAAAGTTGTAGTTGACCCAAAAAAAAAGAATGGAGAAAAGAAGATGGAAAGAGAGTGTATGGGAACACAATTGATTGATGAATGACAACAAAGAAAAATATATGTGTTTCGATTTTTCTTTTATAAATCTGTGAGTTGAAATCAAAGATTAATCCTTTTTCTTTCTTTTTTAATTTTTATATTATTTATTAATAGTTTGTGATCTCTTGTCTCAGGAAGGAAGGAAAGGAAGGGGAAGCAAGCCTTCATCTCTCAATTACTCCGTCCGTCCGTCCCCCTTTGATCAATCTCTACGTAAAAAAAGCACGGACCTTTAAACCCGGTCCTCTTCTGTCCGCACACACACACACAAAAGCATTAAGATTAACCCCTTTTGTCCGTATCCTATCCCTCTCTCTCTCTATGGGCAACGTGAACGCGAGAGACGAAGCGAACAGTAGCCACAACCTCAACAACAACGCATCTCCACTCGAAGACGACAACGACGGTGAGATTCATCAACCCATGTCTTCTTCCGACACCGTACCTCCCCCTCCTGAGCTCATGGGTCAATCTCCTCCTCAATCTCCTCGTGCTACTCAATCTCCTCTCATGTTTGCTCCTCAGGTTTCCAGATTCGACTTTCCCCTTTAAAAAAAAAGACAGATCTGGAAATTAAAATAAAGAAGAGGTTTTTATTAAAGTTTGTATCTTTATCTTTCTTTCTTTCCTTTCAGGTTCCGGTGCTTCCTCTTCAGAGACCAGATGAAATCCACATCCCTAACCCATCTTGGATGCAATCTCCTTCCTACGAAGAGGCTTGTAACGAGCAAGGGATCCCCACCATGATCACTTGGTGCCATGGTGGAAAGGAGATTGCTGTGGAAGGGTCTTGGGATAATTGGAAGACAAGGTCTTATCTTTTTTTTGAGTTTTGTTTCTTTTGTCTTTTTTTTTTTCAAATCTCTCATTGTTGTTTGTGTTTGGAATCAGAAGTCGGCTTCAGAGATCTGGGAAAGACTTCACTATAATGAAAGTGTTGCCTTCAGGTGTGTATGAGTACAGGTTCATTGTTGATGGACAGTGGAGGCATGCCCCTGAGCTCCCTTTAGCTCGTGATGACGCTGGCAACACTTTCAACCTCTTGGACCTCCAGGTAATGAAACCTTTAGGCAGGGTGTGACAGAGAGTGTATAGGGAATGCAAAGGGAGATCTATGTTTGGTGAGAACGCAATGTATGTTGATAGGCAGATATGGTTTTTGTGTGCAGGACTATGTACCAGAAGACATTGAAAGCATATCTGGTTTTGAACCACCGCAATCACCAGAGGCTAGTTACAGCAGCTTGCTTCTAGGAGCTGAGGACTACTCCAAAGAACCGCCTCTGGTTCCACCGCACCTGCAGATGACACTGCTGAACTTGCCTCCAGCAAACCCTGACATTCCATCTCCTCTCCCGAGACCTCAGCACGTCATTCTCAACCATCTTTACATGCAGAAAGGTAAAAGCGGTCCGTCTGTGGTTGCGCTTGGTTCCACTCACCGCTTCCTGGCCAAGTACGTAACCGTGGTGCTCTACAAGTCCCTGCAGAGGTGAGAAAGATGATAGTGCCGCCAGTGTTCCCAAATGTGGTGGTAAGCATGTGGAAGGAAACTCAAGACATGCTAGTAATCTAATTTGGGGGTTTCAACTCATGGAGTGAGGCTATAATAGGATATGCGAAGAAGAAGAAGAGTTTATTATCATCACAGGCAAAAGTGTTTTCCTTCTCAATAAGCTCGAATTTTGTTGTCTTTTAAAGTTGTCAATAAGGTTTTAGCAACATAATGAAAGATGCATTATTCAGTCATGTGTAATCTTTTGATTTGAAAGACTTTTATCATCATCTCTTCTGTTTTCTTAGAATATTTTAGATAACAAAAAAAAACGCAGAATAAACTTGTAAAACCAGCAAATCTCTTTTTCTGTTTTGTTTTGTGGCTTTCAATTTTAGCAAACTCATCTGTGACTGTGATCAAAAGATTATGTAACAAAAAGAGATGACACAAGCAAAGATCAACGCAATTAGTACTTCATTATATCAAATCTTCAAATCCAAAAAGTAGAGTTTATTGCATTCTGATGGCCACTATCTAGCAGTAGAAAAGGCTGTACAGAAAGAAGCAATAATAGAACATGTTTGCATAACATGTGTTGAATCTAATACTCAAAAGTTCGTTGTTGAATTTAGAAAACAGGACATCCTTTGGCTATGATTCCAGGAGCCGTTGGGCAGGAGGCAAGAGGGCAGTGGTCTACTTCAGTACCCCACCATTTGAGGTCATGTCCAGCATTCTGCAATGCAAAGAACAACAGCACTCCCATGAATGCAGTCCCTGCGTCCAGCGCTGCAGAGAGCACGTAGTTATACTTCTGCCACCATCTCTTGTGGTAATTGAACACAAAGTAGTTGAAGATGGTTCCTGTGACCAGCCAGCTAGCGATGTTGGTTGGAGTTGCTGGAGGCATCCCTGCAAACCCGTAGGAGATAACAGGAATGTTGATGAGAGGGATCCACTTCTTGTCAGGGAAGATCTTGCTCATCGCCCACACAGGAACAGGCAAGACAGCTCCAATGAGGAAGAGCCAGACAAGGTTGCGGTACATGCCCCCTGCTCCAAACAGCCGTTTTGGTCCTATCAGTCCCCAAATAACCGAAGCATCAAAGGTCACTCTGTACTTGGGGCAGGTCCAGGGGCTATTAGGGTGATCTCCTTCGATGTCACATATGTCTTGAATGCTCTCAAGCATCCACCAAGCCACTCCCAAGTTCACCACACCAGCAACCACAGTGCCAACAAGCTGAGCCGTGTACATGCACCGCGGTGGGATTTTCATGTAATGGCCAAGCTTAAGGTCTGCCAAGAAGGAGAGAGCATGGACTGTGCTGATTCTTCCATAAATCTTGAAAATAAGGTTTGCAATAGGCTTTCCAGGTAGGATATAACCAATTATAAACTGCCCAATTATATCATACCCTGGTTGCTGCATTTTTTTTTACACAAAATATATGAGTAAATTGGAGATCTTATCTTATATATAAAAATTAGTAAACTAAACCTGATTAGTAGTTGCTTGAATGACACCAATAGGGAGAGTGACAATAAAGGCCATAGCAAAAGCAAAGAGCATTCCCCACCATGGAAGCTGCACTGACTCCTTCCACACAAAAGACATGAGGAGAGACAATGCTACACTTCCAACCAGCAACACATAAAACCACCACTCAGGCACTTGTTTGTATCTTTGCATCAGTTTCCCATGTATGTCAAGCTTCACCGTCTTCACTGCAGACCAAGTCTGCCTCCATATGTCCCTGCGCAAACACACACCAAACTGATTCATTCACATTCTCTTTCTTTTTGAAGAGACAAACAAACAAACCTGCCGTTGAACAATGCTACATGAGTTAGCGTTGCAGTGAACCTCGCAAAACCGGATCCTATGGAGAGCGCGAAAAGAGGGCTGAGGTAAAGCTTTCCGTAGTTGTTATAAGCATTAATATCAAGATCAAACCGAGGAGTCAAGATCTTGGTTGTGTCATACTTCTGGCCAGCGGAAGTGAACAGCTGGTTGGAGAAAATGGGAAACTTTCTGGCGTCGAACGTGTCGAACTTCCAGTAACAAACAGGAACTATGATGTAGATAAACATGATGAAACCAACACCAACGTTGAGGATAGAAGACCAAGGAGCCACCAAAGGGCTGCCATGGTAAGCAGAGATACCAGCCCAGTCAAGGGTGAAGGCTCCAACACCGAGACCATGGTATCCTGACCCAACTTGCTGAGCCGTGATGCTATTAGGCCAAGCCCAACACACCCATGAGAAGAAAGTCAAGATTGGGAATAGGTAGCCTGGAAGCGCATAGTAGAGAAAGCTAGCACCAAGAGCCACAAGAAAGAACTGCATCCTCGTCAAGCCTTTCGACTTGTGCTCCTTCTCGTGCAAGGCTCTGAATAGAGAGACTTGAGCAAGGTTTGATGGCCACCACATGTCAACCGGATCAACTAGATACCTCCTCAAGATTCCAGCCCAGCCATAGCCCAATATCTACACAACCCCATTCATCAAATTCAACAGTTTCAAGAAATCGTTAGGTGGTGGTTAAACACTATATATATGATTATAGTTTAGGTAGACTGTCTAGACCAATCTTTTGAACGATTCGAAATCGACTAGGCGGGCCTCTAGACAGATTTTTTAAATCACTGAACAATCTTTCCACGAATATATGAAATCTCAAGAGGGAGATAGAGATAGAGAGATGTACCTGAGTGGTCAAGACGATGAAGAGACCACAGATGAAGCTAAGGCTCTGCTTGTAGTAGGCTTTCATGACAGTGATGGCTCCAATGGAGTAAGCATCACCACCACCGTAAGCAACACCACAATTAGCAAAGATGGTGATAATAACATGCTCCTTGATGTTGAAAGGACCAGGGTTGAGGCTCCACTCCCACCCCATAAGCCTGTGAGAAGTGGTGGGGAGAGTCCGAGCCATGAACTTGCCGATGGGCAAGACGGCGATTTGCATTAGAATCGCGGAGATGGTGAGCGGCTGCGTGCGGTACGTGAAGAAAGTGTTGAGGAAGATGAGGAGGACGCAAGAGGATAGGCCCAAGAACCAAGCTCTGAATGTCATCACCGGTAGAGTCGGGTCGTCGGTCTCAGGGACCACCAGAGCCACTTCCTCCACCGGACAACGCTCGTGCTCGACGTGACCATTGTTATCGTTGCTAGCCTTCTCTGCGTCCATTTCTTGATGAGGTACCAGACAAAGTTGCATCTTGTCTTGTTTATATAATCAAAGGACAGAGACATGGAACGACTGGTAATAAGTGGTGAGGTCAGAATCACGATTTTGCCCCTTCCATTCTATACGTTAGTTTATTCCACGTGTCCCTGTTTAGGCTTCACGGATAACCTTGGTGAAATCTTTGTCAATCAATTACTAATGAGAGTATTTACATTATTTTTTGTAATAATAATTGAAGATTGTTTACTACAGATATTTGTATCTACTCTCTAATTTATTTCCAAATTTTACTATATTTTTTTAGTGAAAGATATATTTTTGGATCTTAAGTTGATATTCTTACTAAAATTTTAAAATAAGTCTAGATATCTCACTATTATAAAAAATTAGTTCATTTTCCTGAACTGGATAAATCCTTTACTAGCCTGGTCAAATTCAAATAAATAATTTGCTATTAAAAATAATGGTATTAGGAATTAGGAGTGTACGGTAAAAGAAAAAGAAAATTAAATTAAGGAATGTGAATTTTTTTAAAAGTCACATTGGGAGGTTGTAAATGGCTGCTTACCATATTTTTCCACGCGTGTGAGTCGCGGGTGTTGTTAGAGGTTTGGCACACTCATTTCTCTGTCTAGTTGTAAGCTTGACTCGTGTGGGGCCGTTATGACACTCGACTAGGACCTTACACTCCACGGTTTCCAACGCCGTGAGAACTTACCGTCCAGAGATAGGCAGGGAGAAGTTAACTGCCGTTAGTGCTCTGACGGACGTCGCGCCTCGTGAGTGTGTGAGGCTCGTGGTGTGCGCAGAGCAGAACTGAATCCACGTGGCCATCATGCTAACGTGGGTTGACAGAGTGGCAGTGACAGGTGGACAAGAGTGAATGGGTTGTGGTCCTTTGAATATGCTTTTGACCTTTTTTAGCACTTTCTAATGAATGGTTTGTCCTTGAAGACTTACAAGTCAATGAAACAGTGAAGAAGCGACGGCAAATAACATTATTGTATTCTAGGTTAAATAAAGTGTTAAATCTATTCTTAAAAAAAGGTAGTACAAAGATGAATAAAATATACAAATGTTAGTATAATATACTTTGTAAAAGCAATAAAAAAGTTTCCACGTTCGATTGTTTTAGGTAGAACATCTCCAATTTATATTTTTATATTTTTCTCTATAATAAAGAATTTTATTATAAAAATAGTTTTGTTCTAATATATGTTTATATAATAGAGTTTCTCTATTTTACAGGAAAATATAAAAATATATTATTTTCATCTTTATATTTAAAAATGAAAATAATATTTCTTTATATATTCCTTTAAAACACATGAATTTTATAATAGAGAGAATTTACATTTATAACAACAAAAATATTTTAAGAAAAAATATAGAAATTAATATAGAAGTGGATTAAAGATGATCTTAATCAAACATCGATTGTCAAAGAAACCATTTGGTTCGGTTGTCCACAGTGATCTTGTAAGAGAAGGACTTGGTTTGACTGGTTACTCTGCTACCACATACAAACGCAGCTTTTACGATTGATGGCGGTTGTTAGCGTTTTGAAACAATCACAGAAAAAACTACAAATCGCTTCAAGCCGCTCCAAATCTCTTAAAATCAAAAGTTGGTTCTAGCTAGCGTTTTCGGTTGTTGAAGGGTAAATATTTTTCTAAAAAAAAATAAATTAAATTGAAATAATAGAAATTGTAAAATGTATAGATATTATGTTTTAATTTATATTATAAAACTTAAAAATACATTATCTATAATTTTAAAAAATTTAATATTATGATTTTATAAATATAATTTTTATATTTATTATAATTTCAACCTTACTTCATTTCCTATTACAAAATGAAGTAATAAACATTGTAGCTTCAAATTTGAATATATACACTGTTCACATCTTCATTTTTTAAGATTAATCTTTTAAATTGTAAATTAGTCTTTAACTTTTATTTATTCTTATCTTTTACCAAAAATAAAGTATATACGTCAATATTATACCGTTTATTTCAAAATTTTAACTATTGTTTTCATCTAATCAAACATTTATATCGAAAAACATATACATATTTATTTAAGAACTTTTAACTCATTTAAAAAGAATCAAAGATAAATAAACTCATCTCTTACTTCTAAACACTTTTGTTAATCACTTATAAGAAAATATAAGGTACTTTTTTACAAATTATAATGTTTTGTGTTTGTTTATTCATGTTATGTAATAAATTTATTTTATATGATAATATTTAATTTATATGAAATAATAATTTATACGAAATAATAATTGTGGTTGATTATTGTTAAAACAAAATAGTTAGGTAAAATTAATAATTATAAAAAAAATTATAAGTTTTTTAGTATTTAATGATAAATTATATATGGAATATAATTAGAATATTTCTTTTACAAGAAAACAATGAATTAAGTTATTAGAGTGAGGGCCCGACTGGTTTAAATGCAGCGGTTGCGGTTGCAGTTGCGGGAGTTTGCGGATGCGGGTGGTTGCGGTTTCAAGCGTTATTAAGCATTTTGTATGACTGGCATAACGTTTGAAAATTGTTGCGTTTGCGGGATATTTATGACTGGTTGATTATAAGATATTGCAGTGGTTTAATAATAAATTACCAATATTAACATATTATAACATTATAAAAAAATAAAAAAATATAATATTTATCAATATAATATGATTCATAAAGATATTATGCTTATTTATTTAATTTTTTAAATTAGTCGAAGTTATAATTTTAATAGTTTTTTTTTGAAGATTTATATTAAAACTTTTAAAAGAATATTTTATTTCGTTTTATATAAGTGTATATCTTTATATATGTATGTATATTAATTTTTAAAAATTCTAATGAATAGTTAGTTTAAAGTTTTTATAAAACAAATTATGATAAAGTTTTTGAATTTAAATTAATATATAATATATGTTTATATTTTTATTTATAATATTTCCATTTTTAAATTTTGAATTTTAAAACTTCTAAAAAAAATTGTAAATAATTTTATATTTATTTATTCACCCGCAACCGCAACCGCTAGCTGGAATCAGCTTTTGATTTTAAGAGGTTCGGAGCGATTTGAGGCGATTTACAACGGTTTGTATGATTGTTTCGAAATGCTGTCAACAGCCAGCAACCGCCAGCAACCGCAAAAGCTGCGTTTGCGGGTGGTAGCGGAGAAACCAGTCGGGCCCTCAATGTTACTTCATTTTTTCTTCATACGGAAGAAATTAAACATTTGAAAATAAAAATAAACAAACCATTGGAGTACCGCATAAACATTTTGTCTTGGATTTGATTCTTGTTAGTTAGAAACTTAATTGCTACTGTTTGACCAGACGAACATGACACCATGTCTCAGCCTTCGCGGTCTTATACCTCATTTAGATCAGACTATTCGTTTGTACTTCTCCTTTAGAAGATTAGTTAGGTTTCCGTCCACACTTTCTAAAACTCAGAAAATGAATTTTAAAAAGTATATATTTCAAAACTTGTATGAACATGAATAACATGCATGAATCCCTCTCAAGGATTAAATAGGAGAATTGTAGTAATTATCAGAAATGTATACTTCAACTGCTTGGTGAGACTTGAGAATCTAGCGGATAACCAAACAAATGTCAATCTCTTAAATCGCTAAAGGCATATATGTTTGTTTCTTTCTTTCTGTTTCAAGGAATATAAATAAGATGCTACGACAGTAGGTTGTAGAGACCACCACACCAACTTGGTAAATAAGAATAATCTTGAGTAGTTTTGATCTTTGAAGCAATGAATTTAGATTTGAGAGAGTGACACATCACACAAACCCCACACTATATTCTTTTCTTTTTCATCCACATAAAACGACACTTCCTTATTGTTAAATCTCCCTTTATTCCCTTTCCTTGAACCTAAAAACCCCACTCTCTTCCTTTTTACCTTATTATTACATAAAATCGATAATATATACTCTATATGTTTCATAATATAAGTAATTTTACCTAAAAGCACAAAGATAAGAATGTTATTATTTTTAAAATATATTATTTAATCTATAGATTAAATATAATCTAACCAATCATAAATGAGTATACTTAATTTGATTGGTTATAATATATCCAATAAATGTAAAAGTTACCTACAAATAAAAAAGTATTTATATTTTGAAACACGGGAAATTTCGTTAAAACTAGCTAGAATATAAACCAGAGGGAATACATTATAGACTTGTAGTTGTTGCAATGCCGATTTTATACTCCGTCAAATGAAAAATTTACTCTAACCCTCAAATATTAAAGATCTACTATCAAAAAAATGTTCTGTTAATATTAACCTAAAAACATTTATTGCTTTCTAGTTTCTAAGTACTAGATCCGGCCTTGAGTTCACAAACAGTAAATCACTGAGTAATAAATTAACCACCACAAATCTACAGCAATCATTTCATACATTTTTTCGTAAAGGCAAAAGTCGACTGGGGCACTATTACCATGCGGGCCTGCCTTGATTCTACATCGACCAAAACGAACTCCTTCTTTTCCATTCACATTTCATTCTCTCAAGTGCTTGTCATTCTCAGACCAACTTCGCATATTTACTATATAGTTTTAGATACTTAGACTTTTTGTTGTATAGTTAAATAAAAATATAGGAAGAAGCCAGGTTGCTAATCGGAAAACAATCGTGGCGTTTAGCACAAAATCGCTCAAAAATTGGATTTTAAACCAAAAATCAATTTCTTCTGATTCACAACTTAGAAATCATGTGTTTGAGTTCTAAATCTATTATAAATGAGTGAAATCTAAGAAAAAGGAATTAAAACAGCTAGGAATCACGGAAAAATGTCATATTCGAAATTGTAGGGTTTGTGTTGGACAGGAACAGAGAAAGAAGACGAGGACATTAATGTCTTTTCGCGATAATTAATGAAAAAAGAAAAAAAATAGCCAAAACGCATCTATTATTGGTTGAACCGGTAACCTCTATAGCTTAGCCACTTGTAAAAACACGCCACATTTTAATGTTCACACACAAATAATAATATATTTAGTAAACCATTTTAAAATAAATCTCCGATTAATCTCTGATTTTCTTTCAACTCACTAGGCAGATAACGACCGTACGCGTAACTAACGACTACCGCAATTCCGAACATGGATAAGAAGTAAGAGACAATACAAAACATGTATAAGAAGTAAGAGACAATACAAAACTTTTGTACAACCAGACCAGTGTATACCAGGCATCAACTTTGTACCGTCTATCTTTACCATTATTTTCTTACTGCATCATTGAATGATTATTCGTGATATAACATTACGAATGGATATAGATAGAGTAGAGGGTAGTACATGTACCAGAGCCACACAAAGTAGAATGATATATATCTTCACAATCACATCAAAAAGGACAGAATCCCATCAAAGTTTTTGTGACTTTTGAGTTGCAATTTGGGCCCATCATCTTTCCAATCTAAACGTTAATTTTTTCTCTTGGGGTTGAATTTTCAGCAGAGACGACCCTTTGCTTTGTATCTTTCTGTGTGTCTCTCTCAATATGTAAATATTCTTGTCGATCCATTTCACCTAAATTGCACTTGACACATGACATTCTTTAGATCTATATAGCAAATAATTGATCTTATACAAGGCATTAAAGTCGACAACGTATACTAACTAGACAGGTAAAAAACGTCTAGAGATTAAACAGTTTACAAATAGCCGCAGATTTGTAGATAGGCACACCTGACACCACCACAACAGAATGAAGAAGAAGATATAGGAATTTCGAAGTTGACTGTAAGAGACCACACGTTGGTTTATAAGGTGCATGATAACTAGCAAGTCTAGCATAGCCACTTTGTCCTTAAGAGGACCACATGTTTGATAGCCGTGATCTTCACTAGAAAGAAATGTATCGTCTTTTCATGATTTTTCCCCGGCATGTGCCCCTGACATATCTTTCCGGATTTCTAGTACAAACACAAAAAAATGAGTTTTTTTTTGTTATATACTAAAGAGGGAAGGGGGCATTTTAACCGAACCAAACAGAATTGGACCAACCTAAACTGTACCAGAGTCTATGTGCCGTTTGGTTAAGGTATTCTTCAAACCGATTGGTGCGGTTTAAAGTCACTTTTCGGTTCTTCGGCCATCCAACAGCCCGGCGACCCATTTAAGTAAACCAACAAAAGTCAACAACACAATTAGTCAACAACACAAATAACAGTTAGTGGAATCGAGCTACCACATCTTCTTGGCTCATGTCTCTCTGTAAATTTTACTCTTACATCTCTAACAACTCTTTGCGCCAAATTTTTTTTCTTTAAGCAACCGGTTGAAGTAACTGTTATTTGCCAACCAAGATTTGAGGTTAAATTACTGCTGTTTTCGTTAAGGAGAACTGGAGCATTACAAGCAGGGCCGGCCCTGAACTAAGCATGTTGAAACATTTATTTCAAGTCCCTAAAATTATTGGAAAATTTTACATGGACATAAGCCCCTAAATCTATAAAAAAAAAAAATTTAGCCCCCAAATTTTTGAATCCCTTACTAACTTGTCTACAGGCCCCGAATTCTCAGGGCCGGCCCTGATTACAAGTATACAACGTAGAATCCATTTTCCACGTAGGCTTTTAATTATTTATGGTTTCTATGCCAAGACACGGGGAAAAATAGGTGAATATAAATCAATCTAAGAAATGGAAGTCTTTTTAGCCTCGTGGTTTGACTAAATGTTTAATAATATTTTTATACAAGGGAGTTTGAGTTTCAAGTTGTAGAAAAGATGAATTATGCACATATTAAAATAAGAAATGTTTACATGGTGCAAGAAATAATTATCAGCTGTAGAATTATCTTTGCAATATTTATCATAGTTTATATAGTATAGTTATTCAGCATTAAAAAACAAACTAATGAAATATTTTCTAAAGACAAATACTCTAATAATGTTCACTAAATGGTGACCAAAGTAATAAATGGAAATATTGAATTAAATTTCTTCTTTTTTATTATTTTACACCATTTTTAAGAAATATTTGTTACATATGATTCATTGTCATTTCTTTAATTTAAAAAATTAGATAACATCCTTAAAAAATTATAAAAGAACAATAAGTAATAATAATTCATTTTCATTCTTACTATCATTTTCATTTTCTCTGCACTTCTATTGTTTTTTAAATGGTCGCAAATTAATTTTCTATAGTACTATAACTTCCCGCTCGTTTTTTTAACGCTGGTTAACTTCCGGCTCGTTTAAGAAGACCAAAATGATATTGTTGTGAAGAAAAAAATTTTTGTGAAGAGATATTGTTGTGAAGAACAAAATGATTGTGAAAATAAACCGAGAGGTCCCTGCAGACCTAAACGTATCGACCATACTGGAGCCCGTTTATTTCATAGATTATAGACCTAAATGATCTTACGTTTCAGACATATAAATAATATACTGGTACAATCTCGTAAGATATTCAAATATTTTTTTGTCATATCTTGTGAATAATCAAAAAAAATATATCTTATGAAGCGATTATTCACAAGATATGACAAAAGATATATTTGAATACATTTATGTAGATATTGGATTATAGCTTGTTTATGATGTGAGAAGTGAACTTTATCACCACTTTTTCTTACATATACTATCAATCACATATTGTTGCAAGTTGGATTTGTGGCCAATCTTGACGTTGGATTCTTTTTGAGATGAGTGAACGAAGAAAAAGAATCTACAATGATATGAACTAAGTGAACATGAAAGCTCATCCCCTATATATTATTTTAGAAGCACTCTAAACAAATAACCTTCACTTCATGTGTGATTTACATGAGTGCCATTTACACTTGTCAACTCCACAATGACTCTCAACCCCTATATTTAAAAACCCTTAGTTAACTAGCCTAATTACATCAATTGCCATTGGTAAGTAGTTTATATAGCCTAACATAATTATATAGTTTTTGACTACATTAAAGCGAGCTTCATAATATGGACGAGCTTCATATTCTCTAGGATTACGAACGTATGAAAATATTTTCAAGACCTCACTAAACATGAACGTAGACTATAAATATATTTTGTTTATATTATATATTCCATTCATCGTAGACTATATTCCATTCATCATAGACTATATATATATTTTGTTTATATTATGTATTCCTTTCATGTATTTGAATTGCATCACTTTAATCTAAATTGCTATATGATTGTATATATTACTATGCTGGTTCTATATTATATTTTAACGACATGTTCAAATTGATTAGTTTGTAAACGTTTATGTTGTTTAAATTTGAAAAAATTTTGTCAAAAAGAAGTTTAATCAAAATATGTGATTTTGATAGTAGCCTAATTACATTTCTTTTCATTTAGTTAATCAAAATATATAGAGTAAAGTATATCAAATTACGTAGAGTATATCAAATTTTAATCACATATCAAAATACGTAGAATTGAGTATATACTGTAAAATTTAATGCAGTTGGTCAAAAAATAATATAGCCGGTATTATGGCATTTCTTGCCTTAATTATGCCTTTGATACCGTTAATTAAAATTTAATACATCAATTTCGATTAATTTATCACCGTGATTTGGAGGCTTTTAAGGTATTAGAGTATATCAAATTTCAATCACACATGAAGTGATTTGTAATCAGGATTAAATTCTAAATAACACATTATTGACTAATTTTAATAATCTTAATCACTTTAATCTAAATTGCGATATGATTGTATTAAATTACTATGCTGGTTCTACATTATATTTTAACGACATGTTCAAATTGATTAGTTTGTAAACGTTTACGTTTTTTAAATTCGAAATAAATTTAATATGAAAAAAGAGGTTTAATCAAAATATCAAAATCACATATAAAATCAAAATATGTAGAGCAGAGTATTTTATATGTCATTTTGATATTTTGATTAAACTACGATTCATTTAGTTAATCAAAATGAGTAGAATTTAGTATATACTGTAAAATTTAATGCAGTTGGTTAAAAAATAATTTAGCCTGTATTATGGCATTGCTTACCTTAATTATGCCTTTGATACCGTAAATTAAAATTTAATACATCAATTTCGATTAACAATCTCCGTGATTTTGCGGGTTTTTAATTCTATTCTCTTTAAATTTATCACACATTAGGAATCTATATACGGTTATGCCTATAATTTGTATTTATTCTTTATATTTACACTCTTTTTAAGGTATTAGAGATTCAATGTCCACAATAACTCTCATTAATGATTTGCTGAAAGAGATTAATTTGCGATCCCCTTAGTATTATTTGAGGAGCACTCTTAAAAATAAACCTTTCTCTCATATGTTATTATCAAATTTGCCATTACTTAGGTGTCATCTTGAGAGTCTTCCTCATACATTTTAGTGAATAATCCTTCTTTTACTAGATTTAATTACTTATAGTGCCATTGGTCATTGACTTGCATATTATTATATACTATAATTGTTTCAAACGGATTATACATATGTCACTTATATTTAATGCGATATTTAAGATTTTTTTGTTGCATTATCGTAATGTGATTCTCATTCTTGCATGGTATCTCATATTATCGAAATGAGATATTACGAGATGCATTTTAATTGTTTGACTAATAATGTAAACTATAAAATACTCATGTATATAAAAAATAAAAAGTGGCGACCGTATTGAAATCAAAAGAGTGATAAACTATATTGTAAACTATAATACTCATGTATATAAAAGTGGTCGATAGTATAGAAACTAAACTCCCATATTTGAATAATCTTATTAAACTATACAAAAGTGGTCGACCGTATAGAAACTAAACTCCCATTATACATAAAAATCATCATCACACTTATTAAACTATATACTAATGTATATAAAAATTTAAAAGTGGTCAACCGTATTATGGCATTGCACGGGATGACCCTTATTGAAAAATCCTTATTGAAAAATCATTGAATGTATATATGGCATTACTTCCCTTTATATATTCACATAATATTAATCAAAGAATTATTATAAGAAAGTTTTGACTCATATTCGTATGGAAATTAGAACAATTTGTGGTACATCAAATCATGACTAATTCCATTTAATTCTTTAGCTTCTCGACCAAGACTCTAAAATCAAGGAATCATACAATTATTCAATCTGATTATATTCGATAGATATTTGAATTTACACAATGTTAATATTGTTTCCTTAATGTTGATTTCTTAATTATATTACTTTCCATAATTTAAAATTTTTTAGCTAAAAGTTAGGGATTTACACGGTTTTATTTATGCCAGATAAAATCATTGACTCTCTAATTTTTCATAAGCAAAACCCTATAAGTGATCCTATATATATCAAGGGACGGAAATTCGTCGACATTACAGCCTACCATTTCTCTACGTATCAAAAAGAAAGTATCATGGATTTCATCTCTGATTTGAAGCCAAAAAAATCTATGTGGAAAATCAAGGTGAAAGTTATCATTGAGTATGTAGTTTTGTGTTGTGTGATTTTAAATATCAATCCAAAGAAGTCTATGTGAAAAGTTAAGGTGATAGACTTCTAAATAGTTGCAAGCTGGAAACAATGTCACACCACTTGTCTGGTTTTATTAGTTTTTTTTTTGTGTTTCTTTATAATTTGTTTCATCTAGCATTTTATTATTTTATTGCCTATGTTTCCTTTTATTTTATATTCATATTTTATACTATGAAAACAATAATTCTATTACTTATGTTTTGTTTTATCTTAAATTCAGAATAAATTTATATAAGTCTAAACTTACTCTTATAGATTTATTTCCATACAATATACTAAAATTACACCAATAAATAAATCTATATGGTTTAAAATTTATAACCTCTTATAGTTCATCACTCCGCGCATGGCGCGGGTTACCACCTAGTACACTATGATTTGACATGATTGTAAGTTGTATTGTATCATAAGAAGCAATCAAGTCGTGTGTGAATGCATTTATGGATTTAGAAATGAAGAAAAATTGTTAGAAAGTGTATGGTCTTTTTCATGAAATTATATCGACTAACGACAATTCCCAGGATGTAGCTCTTGTAGTTGAAAGAGAAACAAACTGAAAATAAGATGAGTTCACTTCTTAATAGTAATACTATTGGACAAACTGTGTCAGCAAAAGAGTGTGAAACGGCCCATTGGACTTAGCGATAAGAACTTGAGAAGATGTACAGAGTAAGAGCTTTTTGTTATAAATGTGAAGAAAACGTACGTCAATATTATACGCACCGAACTTGATCGACTTATGTGAATGTAAATTATATGGAACCCATCGTTATTATGCACACATAGTAATTTTATCTTTTTCTCTCTATATAAACGAATGAATTCGTTCGATTGTAAAGACACCTCTCTTCTCCCTTTTATAAGAAACTCTCTCTCGAATATTATTCATATATACGTATTATCTCCCTTCTGCGGATATAAAATTTCGCTTCTATTTAAATTTCTCGATACTATAAAACTATATGTTATTGTATGACACGTTATCAACACAATCACTTAGCGATTCAGTAAAATTTATATGTATCATATATACCCTGCTATAATGGCTGGTATACCGTCTATATTACTATTTATTATTTTATAGCGATTGTTTTGAATTACTATTATTCACCTATATTAATGCGGGCCGTATGTCACTTCGTTAATAAACCTTAGCTATATACACTATAATTATTGGCTTCGCTGTGCCACCGCTTATTTTATTTAATGTACTAATGTAAATAATTATTATCACCATAATACTATATATTATTGTAGGTATGATTGTATTATTGTTATTATGTAAATTTAGTTTACCTATATAAAAATATTTAGAAATTTACTGAATTTGATTGACTGGTTATTACAATATTTTCATACTGATTTCCGATTCAATAATTTAATCCCAACGGTCATGAAGATATTTTTTTCAAAATTGTTACCTTTTTACAACGGCTATGAACAGTAATTTTCATCTATAAATACACTCATACTTCACTCATTTTCTTCATACAAAACATTTCATATTCTCTCAAATAATTTTCTCCCGATTTCTACTCTCAAGAAAGATGATTCGCATGTTTTTGATTTTATGTGCAATTTTAATTTTTGCTTGCATGTATGGTCTTTTTATTGGAGAATTTATTTCGACGGAATTTATTCTAAATATTGGTTTACTTCTCTATGCGCTATTTTTCCTTATAATTGTGTGTATAATTAATGTTAGCGGTTCATTTTAAAATTATGAAATTCTAATAAAATTTAAGATTTTGTGTTTTAGAAATACAAATGGCAAGAATTGAGCATCTTTAGTTTCCGACTCTCAAAATAACTGGCGAAAACTATGTCGGATGGGTCACAAACGTGAAACCATATCTGGTGATGAAAAAGTTAACCGAAATGATTGTAATCGGTAACAAATCGCCGTCTGAGCATAAGGCCGAAGCGATAATTTTTCTGAAGAAACACCTCGATGAGAATGTTACGCATGACTATGCGAGCATAGAAGACCCAGCTGAACTATGGCAAGCTTTAAAAGAAAGGTTCGATTACCAGGAGGAAGTCAATCTCCCTCACGCTCTAGAAGAGTGGAAAAACCCGAGGTTTCAAGATTTTCAAAAGGTTGAGGAATACAATTCCGCTGTCTTAAGGATAGCTTCACTTCTCAAGTATTTTGGTAACCCTGTCTCTGAAGCCGAAATGATGAATAAGACATACAACATTTTCCACAAACAGCTTCACTTCCTACCAGAAATTTATAGAAAATGTGGGTACACGAGATTTTCTGAATTGATGGTTGCGCTCATGTTGGCTAAAAAGAACAATGAGCTCTTGATCAAAACCACAATTCCCGACCTACGGGAGCCAAGACATTTTCTGAAGTGAATGCTACGGCAATAGAAAACTCAGAGAGGAGAACCCAAACCAGTCGGGGTCGTGGTCGCCGTTTCAATAATAAACGTGGAAAAACTTACAATCCCAAATGGAAGGGATCGAACAAATGGGTTAGATCCGAACAAGTTTCTAAGGGTAAAGAAACTCAAGAGGATACCACCCAGAAGCGTGAGACAGTATGTTAAAGATGTGGATGTAAAGGACATTGGTCTCGTACCTGTCGTACTCCTCCACATCTCTGTAAATTATATCAAGAGTTCACGAAAGGCAAAGCTAGAGAAGTGAATCTCACAGAAAACTTTGAAGGCACATCGCACCTCGAAGCCTCCGATTTCGCAAATGAGCTGGACTAGTTCACTCCTGAAGAGAACTAAAATGCCTATAAAATGGATCAAAGTGCTAATGGAAACAAATCCAAGAAACGATTTAGAGAAATATGTATACCAGATAGTGGAACAATGCACACTATTCTGAGAAAAAAGAGATATTTCTCTGATTTAAAACCGAGAAAAATCATTGTCAATACAATATCAGGTCCTGCAGACGTGATTGAAGGAGCTGGTAAAGCTAACTTCACATTGCCAAATGGAACGAAACTATCCATAAATAATGCTCTATATTCTCCGAATTCTAAACGGAATTTATTGAGTTTCAGAAATATTTATCTTCACGGATATGATACTCAATCTACAACTGAGGATGGAAAGAAGTACATGTATGTAACTTCTGAGAAATATGGAAAAAGATATATATTGGATAAGTTTCCCGAACTTCCTTCGGGATTGCATCATACCTACATCGATGCAATCGAATCCAATCTTGTAGTAAAAGAAAATCTAGAAGATTTCACATTATGGCATGATCGCCTCGGTCACCCCAGCACCTCAATGATGCGTAGAATCATAGAGAGCTCACATGGTCATTCACTGAAAATCCAGAAGATTTCTCAAGGGAATGAAATGGCATGTGTTGCATGTTTTCTTGGAAAGTTGATCGTAAGGCCATCACCAACCAAAATCGATACAGAATCACCAAAGTTCCTTGAAATAATTCAAGGCGATATATGTGGACCAATACATTAATTGATGCATCCAGTAGATGGTCTCATGTTTGTCTATTATCATCTTGAAATGTGGCATTTGCGAGATTCCTAACTGAGATAATCAAATTGTGAACACAGTTCCCTGATTACACTATTAAAAGAGTCAGATTAGACAACGCTGGTGAATTCACATCCCAAGCATTCAATGATTATTGTATGGTAACAAGGATTGAAGTCGAATATTATGTGGCTCATGTTCATACTCAAAATGGTTTGGCTGAGTCATTGATTAAGCGTCTGCAATTGATTTCAAGACCATTGATCATGAGATCAAAACTTTCACCCTCTGTATGGGGACTTGCTATTTTACATGCAGAAGCACTCATTCGGATTCGACCGAGTGCATACCATAAGTATACCCCACTACAATTGGCGTTTGGTCGAGAACCAAACATTTCTCATTTTAGAATCTTTGGATGTGCGGTATATGTGTCTGTATACCACCACAACGTACGAAGATGGGACCACAAAGGGGATTAGGAATATATGTTGGTTGTGATTCTCCATCAATTATATGACACCTAGAACCACTGACTGGTGACGTCTTTACGGCACGTTTTGCCGATTGTCATTTTGATGAGAAAGTATTCCCAGTTCTAGGGGAGAAAACAAAAATGTAGGAAATGATATCAAATGGAGTGTACCTTCGTTGTTATATCTTGATCCTCCTACTAAAGAGTCCGAACTAGAAGTTCGACGAATTATGCATTTACAGAGTATAGCTAATCAGCTACTTGATGCTTTTGCAGATACAAAGACAATAACTAAATCTCATACACCAGCTGCAAATGCTCCTGCTTGGATCACAATATCAAAAGAGCAAGGAAAGACAGATGATATACATGAGTCTAAAACACGCTTGAAGCGTGGTAGACCTCCTGGTTCTAAGAATAAAAATCCTAGAAAATAAAAGGGTGTCGAAATAAATGACACACACCCAAAATAACAGAAAATATTTTGGAAGAAACAAATAATGAGGATACTGACAAAGTTGAGTATCATGAGTCAGAAAATAATCATGAAATTTCTATCAACTACATCCATAATAAGAAGATATGGAAAAGAAATGAAAAGGATGATGTTGATGATGCTTTCTCATATATTGTGTCAAGTGAGATAAATGAGGAACTCGAAGATCCAGAACCAAAATCTGTTTATGAATGTCAAAACAGACATGATTGGGAAAAGTGAAAAGATGCAATACAAACTGAACTTAACTCGCTTAATAAACGAGAAGTGTTCGGATCAATTGTACTCACATCTGCAGATGTGAGACCAGTTGGATACAAATGGGTTTTGTTCGAAAACGAAATGAGAAAAATGAGGTTATGAGATACAAAGCTCGTCTTGTGGCCCAGGGTTTTTCTCAAAGACCTGGAATTTATTATGAGGAAACATACTCTCCTGTTATGGATGCAATCACATTTAGATTCCTTATGAGTCTAGCAGCTGATAAAAATCTTGAGATGTGTCTCATGGATGTCGTTACAGCCTATCTGTATGGATCATTAGATATTGATATCTACATGAAAGTTCCTGATGGATTTAAAATGTCAGAAGCATTAACTTCCAAACCTAAAGAGTTATGTGCAATAAAATTGCAAAGATCATTATATGGGTTAAAGCAATCTGGACATATGTGGTATAATCGTCTCAGTGAGCACTTAACAAAAGAAGGATATGTGAATGATCCTATATGCCCATGTGTTTTCATCAAGAAGACAACATCCAGATTTGTGATAATCGCGGTATATGTTGATGATCTTAATATTGTTGGAATTCAAAAGGAAATACAAAAGGCATCAGACTATCTGAAAGGAGAATTTGAGATGAAAGATCTCGGACAGACAAAGTATTGTCTTGGCCTACAGATTGAGCATTCTCAAAATGGTATATTTGTGCATCAATCTACATATACTAAAAGAGTATTAAAATGCTTTAACATGGACAAATCAACTCCTCTTAGCACCCCAATGATCGTTAGGTCACTTAATATTGAGAGTGATCCATTTCGACCATCTGAGAAAAATGAAGAGATACTTGGTCCGGAAGTACCATATCTAAGTGCAATCGGAGTGCTGATGTACCTTGCAAATTATACACGACCTGATATATCATTCGCTGTTAATCTTTTGGCAAGATTCAGCTCATCTCCCACAAGGAGACATTGGAGTGGAATTAAGCATATCTTTCGTTACCTTCAAGGGACCATTGATTTGAGGTTGTTTTACTCTAAAGATTCAAAAGATCAAATGGTTGGTTTTGCAGATGCAGAATATCTTTTAGATCCACACAAAGCCCAATCACAAACGTGATATGTTTATTACGATCGGAGGCACTGCTATATCTTGGCGTTCTTAGAAACAAACGCTCGTAGCCACCTCTTCAAATCATGCTGAGATCATCGCACTCCATGAAGCAAGTAGAGAATGTGTATGGTTAAGATCAATAAGTCGACACGTCTGTTCAAGTAGTGGAATTAACGAAATACGGAGCCAACTATTCTATACAAAGATAACGCAGCTTGTGTTGCTCAAACGAAGGAAGGATATTTCAAAAGCGATAGAACAAAACATATACACCCGAAGTTCTTCTCATACACTCAAAAGCTCGAGAAGAAGTAAGAGATTGAAGTAAGATATGTTCGATCATGCAACAACGCAGCCGACCTCTTCACAAAATCACTCCCTACCTCGATGTTTAGAAAACATGTTCATAACATTGGAATGCGTCCTCAGAAGGATCTATGACTGCTCATTTGAGGGAAAGCTTACGTGGTTGTACTCTTTTTACCTTACTATGGTTTTTTCCATTGGGTTTTCTTGGAAAGGTTTTTAACGAGGCAACAAAGACGGTAAGCAAGAAACGATACTGACACTGGTCTCCAAGGAGGAGTGTTATAAATGCGAAGAAAACGTACGTCAATATTATACGCATCGAACTTGACAAACTTATGTGAATGTAAATTATGTTTAGCCCACCGTCACTATGCACACACAGTAATTTTATCTTTTTACTCTCTATATAAACGAACGAATTCGTTCGATTGTAAGCACACCTCTTTTCTTCCTTTAATAAGAAACTCTCTCTCGCATATTATTCATATATCAATATTATTTTCCTTTTGCGGATATAAAATTTCGCTCCTATTTAAATTTTTCGATACTATAAAATTGTATGTTATTTTTAACATTTTTTAATATTGTCATTGTCCCCTACATCTATTTTACATATTTATCTTAATTTTCAGTGTCTTTTTCAATTGAGCATAAACAAAAGGCCCATGTGACGAATCATCCAGCTCTTTTTTGTTGTTTTCTTTCTTTCTATCTTCTTCTTACGTATGAAGAATTGATGATGATGATGATTGCTCTATTTGTTTGTTAGTGATATACTATAAGCTAGACATATACAAAAATTATGTCACTCTTCCTATTTATATTGGATGAATACAAAGCATGTGATGTGGTACGTGGAAGTGGGAGTTGTTAGATTATTAGAGCTGGTGAAACAATTACACAGATTCTCTACCATTATTATAAAAGCAAATCTCTAGATAACAAAAGGAGGAAACAAAGAGTTGCGTTGAAGGAATAATGATTGAAAAAAATAGCGACCGACTCATGCCTTAAATAGTTTATTCTAACTTTTCATTTTAATTAATTTAATAAAACTAAAAAGTAAGATTAGATTAGCAGTTAATATCATTTCAGAATAGAAAAAAAAAAGAAAGGTTGGTCAGGGCAGTTAATGCATCAACTATGAAGGTTAGATATGTGAAAAGGTATTTTTTCAGTGATTCATTATTGTACGCTCACCATTTCTTTCTTCTAAGAAAAAAAATCAGAAATAATATACAGATATATAACAGCAAAAGGATATGATTAAATTAAGAACGAATGCTAACTATGTACGCGTGTCATCATGGCATTGGTTAAATCAGGTTTGAGTCAGTGTTATAAAAAGCTACACTTCTCACCACCACCCATGCCTTTCTCTCTTGAAGTAGACTCAAAGCCATCGTCAGATCTCAGATCTCAGCTCTCCATTTCAAGCCATGGCCGAGAAGGGCAAGGAAAAGGTTTGTCTTCTCTTCTCTTCTTATTTGTTGGTCTTTCAGTAGACAGAGAAAGTTGTGTGGGTCTTTAGAATTTACATCTTGTGGAGCTTTTGATACTCTTCTTTTCTGTTCATTTCTAGTTTTGTTTATTATTCTTTTGTTTATGTGGGATGTGTTTTGTTTTTTTATGGATTTTTTTCTTTTTAAAAACGATCGAATAAAAAAGGTAAACTTTGTGGAAGCTATTAGAAGAATCTTTTTCTTTCTTTTTGTGTCAGAGATCGAATAAGTTCCAACGTATGGTGATCATAGTTTACCATGATTAACTAATCAGACAGAACCTGAAGTGATGTCTATATCCCAAAAACAGGTAACTATGATGAAGTTGAAGGTGGATCTTGATTGCGCCAAGTGTTACAAGAAGGTCAAGAAGGTTCTTTGCAAATTCCCTCGTGAGTTCCTTCTCTCTCTCTTTTTTTTTTAATAAAGATTCTGGTGAACTATTATTTGTTTCATATGATTCCATTCGTGAGGAAATGGACTGAGTGGATAATGATTTGTGTGATTGGGAACAAGAGAAATCAGAGATCAAATATTTGATGAGAAGTCCAACATAGTCATCATCAAGGTGGTTTGCTGCAGTCCTGAGAGGATCATGGACAAACTCTGTTCTAAAGGTGGCGGCTCTATTAAGACCATCGAGATCATCGAACCACCAAAACCGCCTCAGCCACAACCCCAACCTCCTCCCCAAAAGCCCAAGGATGCTCCCAAAGCTCCTGAGAAACCTAAAGAGCCTGAAAAGCCTAAAGAACCCGAGAAGCCTAAAGAACCCGAAAAGCCTAAACAACCTGAAAAACCGAAAGAACCTGAAAAGCCTAAGCAACCCGAGAAGCCTAAAGAACCCGAGAAACCTGCTGCGCCAAAAGCAGCACCTTCTCCTGCACCAGTACCCGCACCTGCTCCAGCACCGGCACCTGCACCTGCTCCCGCACCTGCTCCAGCTCCCGCTCCGGTACCGAAGCAGCCTGGACCGCCACCACAGATGGTGCCAACAATGCCGCATGGGCAGCCAGCAGCCATGTGTTGTGGGCCCTACTATGGTGGTTACGGATGTGGGCCAACGTTCAATGGATATGGAATGCCGCCGCCTTACCCGTACGAGTGCTACGGCAGACCAGTCTACGATAGCTGGGGAGGAGGACCACCACCTAGTTACCGACAATGCCACCTCACCAGATGCGATTACTTCAGCGAAGAGAACCCACAGAGCTGCTCCATCATGTGATATGACTCATCCCTTTTTCACTCTGTTTAAATCCTTATTTTTCTTCAAATCTTTCTTTTTTTTTCTTATACAAATAATGAAAAGAATATATATAGAGATGTTTATGTATAATGTTGTGATAGTAAAACGAATAAGGAAGGAATGATCTTTGTATTTTGTAAATGGTAGCCATTTCATTTGGTTGTCCATTTAGAAGCTGTAACTGTAAACATTACAGAAAATTGTTCCATTTGCTTATAGAAAAACCAATAATAGTATCTCGCATTATCAATTATCTTCTTTCTGTGTTGTCCTGTGATTTAATACATTTTCCCCAAAAAGTGTGGGTGGAATATTGGGATGTTGTAAGTTTGTGATGCATACTTTATAGGAAGCTCTACTTTTCACTTATGAATTATTAATCTCACCTTGTGACGATTTTTATGTTTTAGCGAAGTTTCATAAAGGATCCTCCTCCTAGGTTGTAGTACCATATTCTTGTGAAGCTACTACTACGATTATTACGATGCCAATTAATGGTGGGGGAAGAGGTATAGGAGAAAGTAGATTGTTTTTTTTTTGAGAAAAGGCATTCAAGAGGATAGGATTGGGCTAAAGATCCGAATCCGAAAAACCAACCGAATCCGATCTGAAAAAATAGTACCAAATCAGAATCAAAATTGGTGTTAGATATCCGAACGGATTCAAAATTTTGGTATCTAAAGAATCGGAATCGAACCTGATCCGAACCGAAATATTTTGGATATCTAAATATATCCGAATAAGATTTTTATACTTGAATATGTTAGCTATTTTTAGATTTAATATCAAAAGTATATATCCAAAATAGATAAGATATTTTGAAATTGTCTACAATATTTAAAAGTATATCTAAAATAGCTAAAAAATACTCAAAACACCAACAATACTTAAAATATCCATTGATTCTTCATCCAAACATTTAAACCAAACCAATTTATATGTTAAGTTTACGTATTTGGCATACATTATTTAAATTTATGTTATATATTATTTTTATTTTAGATTTTGAGAAATTTAAGTTATATATAAATTAATTATCTGAACTTGAACTGAATGTGAAAAGATCTTAACCGAATTCAAACCGAAATTTCTAAATATCCAAATGAGAATAAATTTTTTAAATTTGAAAACTCGAAACCTAAATAATTTTAAACCGAACCGGATAGGTATCCGAACGTCCACCCATACAAGAGAAATAAGATTGTGAGAATACTCGTGAACACTACCTCATATATTTTGTGTCCAATTGGTAAACATAGTGGCGAACCTACGTTATGTGGAGAGGAGGCAGCTGTCCCCACGAAATTTAGAAATAAATATATTTACTCCAGAACAACAAGATTTCCATAGCATAGTTGGTTTCAAACATCTGTTTGTCCCCCCCCTAGACCAAAGTTCGAATCCCCTCCCACGCTGATAGTTTCCTTTTATTTATTTTTTGCCCCCACAATTTTTTTTTCTCTAGATTCACTACTGGGTAAACATATGGAATCTTCATAACATAAGAGCCGTGTGTTATGATGATTCACTGACATTCAAAACTGAAGTATGGTCAGAAGTATTGGTTATTAAGTTTAACAGTTAGACCAAAAATTGATCATAAACCAAAAGGATGCATTCGAAAAAAAATAGAAATACATTTGATATACGATCTTGAAGGATATGTATTAAGCGACAAATCTTTTGTTATTTAAACATGAATATTCTAAAAAACTTGTATTATTAAATTTATGATTTTAAAATATACAATAAATTTAATATTATTGAGAATATTTCAAGAGTAAATTGTAGAATATTTGTTGTGATTTTATAACGATTTAGTGAATTTTTTTATTTAAGATATAAAATTCTAAAATAGCAATTTTTTCAGTAAAATCATAACTATTTTTTATTTCTTCAATTTTTTTTATAAAACTAATAACATATTAAATCATTATAAATCTCGCAAATACTAAATTGAATACAACTTTGAGTAATATTATATTTTGTATGAGGAATTTATTTATTGCCTATGTATTATATATGATGTTTCTATTATTCATGTTGTTGCTTCTCCTGGTTATGATCACTATCTTCCAAAATTTTGGATGTAGAGACATCTTTTACTTGAACAACCAATCATCTATCTCATGTATCTTTTTTTTTGTCAGCAGCTTAAAACAGATTCATATATACTCTGCGAATCAAACTGGTAGCTCTGCATCCATATGTACAACAAACGACGATTGCTTTCTTGTACTGCGTGCGAGACTGTCCGTTCTTGAATTATGCGTCCGAGGTATATGAATGAGATCTGAACTGTTTAAACTTCTATTCAAGATCTTTATATCTTCCAAATAACTTGCAAAGGTTGGTCATTCTTCATGTATCTATTCTATTAAAAAAAATTATTATATAAAAATTAATCTTGCATTTATATGATATATTAGAGAAAATGTTACTAAAATTTTAAAACAAGCATAAGATTTCATTAAAGATATTTTATTATATTAAATATGATCACAAAATATTTAATCCTTTCCAAAAAGGAACTAAAATATACTTCTATGTATATTGCATTTACTAGAACAATTCATATATTTTATTTTATATATAAATATATACTTTTATTAAAATAACGCTTGTAAAATTTAAATAATTGAATAATTTCTTAATTGATATAAAATATTACAAGAAATTAATATAAAATTTAATTTGTTTATTTATATGATATATATCTCTCATAAACATAATTAAACTATTACATATAATAATAAATATATTAAATATAAATTTTGCCAAAACAAATAAAGAAAAACAAGATTGTAAAAATCCAAGTCAGTTTCCATGTCTGAAATATCCTTTATTTTATTTTTATGGTCTCAAAGAGATTCATGTTCACAGTGGAGTAAGATCCGTGAAATATGAAACTGATTACTTAATTATCCGAATTGTATGGATCTGCAATTATATCATGAGACTTACTTTTAGCTTTAATTTTATTATGTGTATAAATATTTGTTCACAAAGTTTTGCTACATGTGTTTTCTCTGTAAAAAGAGTATTATTACAATTAAAAATTCATAAATTCTAAAGAAATATGTTTTCTTTAGCTAGAAACATAAGAAATAAGAATATTGCTAATTATATCATTATAAAATATTAAATTATAAAGTATATCAAGAGTTACAAAATTGAAAAGTACACATTAATGAATAAAAAATCTTAAAATTTTATTTTAATTTTTAAAAATATAAGTTTACTAATTTAATGAAAAAGATTGTCTTGAATTGTGAAGAGTTCTCAAGAAATATGCTTTCAAAACCAAAAAAATTGACCAAAATCTCAAAACAAAAATATAAACTTCTGAGAAGTCTTATGATTACATTGGGAAGACTTATACAAAACTCTGTTAATTAATTAATGTATAAATTAAATATTTTATTATTTTGCCCATCGTAAAAATGACCAGAGTAGACTTGTTTATGATATATGAGGAATTTCCTCATAATAAACTTCTATGAAAAGTTAATTTTCTGTAAGATTATGATCAATTACAAAACTAACTTCGTTTTTATGAAGATTTTCGGAAAGTTTATTCAATTTTTTTTTGTTACAAGAAGAAGTTTGATTGCAAAACTAACTTCATTTTTATGGAGACTTTTGGGAAAGTTTACTCAGTTTTTTTTTTGTTACAAGAAGAAGTTTTAGTAAACACGAGAAAATACCTAAAAATTGCTTCTAAAACCTTAAAAATACTTAGCCACCACGTCTACAATTGCATAAACTGAGAAACCCCATAGAAGAAGAAGAACGGTAAATAATATTTCTGCACTTCATTTAAGAAAAAATGAAAAAAATGGAGCTTTCTAAATATCAAACCTGAATTATTTATTTCACCTGAAAGACTCTAAACCACTACGCCATGTCTTTTTTATAACAGACTAGAGTCGGCCCGCCCTACGGGCGGGATGTTAATTCGAAAATAATTGAAATGGTTAGAATAAATATTTAATATAAATTTATATTAACTTAAAATATAAATATTAGTTTAATTATGTATTTTTTCTTTTTGATAAATTATGCTATCTTGATAATTAGATATGTATTCTTTACTCGGGTGGCTCTACATTGAAATTTTAAAACTGCTAAATTCCCATTGAAATTTATTATTGACGTTTAAATATTTATAACATAATACAAATGATTACAAAGACATACGAAAGATATATTTGCAATATATATCGTTTATAGTAAAACATTTACTATATAAAACTAACTAACTATTTAGATTTTGAATTTAATAGGTGCATTGTATTTTTAATAACAATTATAGTTTACTGAAAGATTATACTATTTGAATTTTAATTAATATATAGTGTTTTCGAACAGAAAATGTGAATGTTTATTTTTACTTAACAAATATTATGGATGTACAATTCAGTTGCTTTGTTATTTTTTTTACTATGTCTATTATGTGTTTGGCTCTGTAATTATGTTAGAATAATTTATGGTGTATGGATCTTGTTTATTGTCATTTTCCCACGATGCCAATGCAAAGTAACGTAGACGTAATCATAATGCTACATTTATGTTAATTGTGATAATTGTTAATAACTACGTTTTTAACGTCCACCGTCACTATATCATGGATTGTTTGATTGTCTATGGTTATTCAGGGACTTCGTAACTACTCATACATAAAGATTTATATGATTATGGGGGACGGCCTGCCCTATGGGGAGGATGAAAATTAACAAATAATTTTAATAATTAGAGTAAATATTTAATATAAATTATTCTTATTTAAAAAAATACATATTAGTCAAATTTTGTACATGTTATCATATTTGAGAACTAAATAAACCATGTTATCTGAAAAATTAGTTATGATTTTTTTTAAAATAAATATTATTTGTTATTTCCTTAAACTATAAATTTTTTTTCTTGTTAAAAGGTTTAAGATGATTTTCTTTTGTTAAGTTTTTTTTTTTGTGGCATTACATTATTTCTTGTGATTTTCTCGAGTTGGATAACCAGAAAAAAATCCTGAGTTTCTTCTTTTCTTTTTCATTTTTGTTAGTAGGAAAAAAAACTTGTATATAATTTCACATATTTTTTGTTAAATTTTATCTACTTTAGTAGATTATCTTATGTTTTACTAAATTTAGTTTTTACAGTAGATTATTGTTGAAATTTTATTTGAGTTAAAATGTGTAATTAATTATAAAATTAAAATATTTGATATTTAATTAATATATTTGACCAAAATAATATATACATGTTTGCTATAACTTTTTATATTTATTATATTTTAAAATCCAGTAAATCATGTTTTTTATATAAATGATTATAATTTTTGAAATAAATGTTATTGATTCGTTGACAAAAAAAATGTTACTGTTTAATTTCATAATATAAATTTTAAATTTTAATTTCTTAAAATCCGTTGTTTTGATTATAAATTTACTAAATTTTACGATAGATTATTGTTGAAATTTATTTAGTTAAAATGTATAATAAATTAAAGTATTATTTATGTAATATTAGATATGGTACTTTCTTAATATTATTTGTGAGGTTGTGTGTTAGTTTTCTGTGCTGACTCCATGTTTGATTGAGACATGATCTTTGTATATATATGCTGCAGCGGTAGGATTTACAATGTAGAAAGAATTTTAATATATTATGTTGATTTTAAAAAATTTCCATTGTCGTAAATTGACAACTATTTTACGTTTTGTTAGTTAGTTTGAAAATCCGACTTCATAATTGCCATTGGTGAGGAATTAATTGAACTTTATTAATTATGCTTCTTGAAATAGAATATGGAGATTACAATACACCTTGGAGAATCTGAGATTTAATTATTTGAATTCTATTAATTATGCTACTTGAAATAGAATATGAAGACCATCACAGATTCACAATACACCTTGGAAAATCTAGATTTAATGATTTTATGGTAATCGATGAAAATTATGTTGATAGAGAGAGATTGGGGAATTTTTTTTGTTCTTTTGTAGATTTCCGTAAATGGCAAAATTCTTTCACAAAAGGCAAACCAACTAAACCAAGACTCAAAATAACGAAATCGAAACTTTAGATAAACTCATCATGTTGAATGTTGATTCCATATCTGAACTATCATTGATTGCTTTTCTTAGATCCTTCCTTATATTATTTAGGTTGATGAATTATAACATGAGAGAGATAGTATAAGGCATTTTTGAAATATAACCGCTGCTGAAAATTGTAAGACATGATCTCATTCCATCTCTCATAGCATACTACATCTTACTCCTCCCTTCTCTGGATCCAGGAAGAATTGAAATTTGAAGATCATAGCTCAAACTCAATGCTATGACCTTGCTCCACGACACTGCATTGGTCTCCTCATTCTTATTTGTCACCCATATTTCAGTTTTTGAAGTATTATACTGATGTAATAACACTGAAAGCTTCTCTTAACAGTAAAGGATGAGATTTCTTTCTTGAAATATCAAACATGAGAAGGATCTCCAAGTTGCGTTCCTCCTCTTTCATTTGTAGCAAACATGTGGATTGCACGCATTAGGAAAACCATAAAATTAATTCTAATTTTTAATTAACTGTTTTTTTGTCTAATAAATTTGCCAATGTTAGAACTCATAGTCTGCTGAGTGTTTTATAATAAAAATCCATAGAGATGATGTTATGAGTTAGAAATTAATGGCCGGAGAAAAAACTTTATCTAGCTAGATTGTTATGTAAAAATTGGTTAACATGATTTTACTTTAACCGATAATTTAAAGGTGTTATTTTCCATATCAAACCGAACCATTTTATGATAGAGAATAACCCATGTCAAAATTGACCAAAACAACTGAATGCTATTGTCCTCCAAACCAATTTATGAGAAGCCGTTAATTACAAATGAAAAGTTAGATGGAAACCAAACTAAATGACAAACTTGAAAGCAAACTACCACCCAAAAGGCCAAATCTTTATATTTAATAAAACAAAATCAGGCCATGTTTGTGAATAAGAATAAAGAAACGAAAAGAGTCGAATCTCAAACTCATGATGAATCTCATCTCTTTCTATTGTCTACGGCATCCAAAGTTTACCTTGTCATGCACTCAATAGTAAAACTTTGATAATCATTTTACCTTGTCATACCCACAATATGCATAATCATCTTGGTCAAGGGATCTATCAAGCTCTTTTATTTTTTATTCCAATTAATCCAGAATTATGTCTGTAAAAAATAATTTCCGTCTGTCCATCCTGCGGCAAAAAAAAAGTTGTTCAAGACGTATCACTCTTAATCCGAAATTAGCTGCAAGCTGGAGCATGTGAGTTGGTTACCTAGATTTTACTTCGTTTATCCGGATGTTCTCTTGGCCAACATCCTTGAACCCATGTTTCAACTGGACCTTTAGATTTCAATACCCAAAAAATGACAGAACAAAAGAAGGAAGCCCTGAAGAACACTATCACTGCAGCACACCTGCAAGACAAACCCACTTAAAACTAAAACACTCAAAACTTCAAATTATGTTTGGTTGCAAAGTACACATGATATGGAAATCACCATTAATTGAGGAGCTCAGCTTCTGGTAAATGCTATCGCTTCATCCATGCCCACCATGGGATAATCGAAGTATCGAAGAGATTTATGGGTTATCTTCAAGCCACTTTCTCATCTTTATCTCTATAAGCAAAGCAATAGCAGACATTATACAATCAATCACTCATAGCTTATTATAAAACCAAAGCAAGTAGCTTACTCGTAATATAACGTTACTGTTAACGGGCGTTTAAGAACATATTCATCTTTGCATCCAGCAAGACAATATCAACCCACATGAACTACCCACCGCGTTTGAAAGTCCTGCCTTCCCAGAATCAGAGCAACCTAACCTCAACTATGGAGGAACATCGACCAGACTTCAAAGCAGAAATAAGAACAGAGGAATTAGCCATTTCTTAGAGAATAAGTTTACTTAGTTGTTTTCAGAGATTGTGAGAATGGTTTTCGAGAGAAGAAGGTTAACCTTTTTATAGTCATAGATAGACCGACTTGCAGAAGAGAAACTTGCATTGAAGGCTAGATCGTGGTTTATGAAGTTAAGAAGGCAATGAATCTGTAATTCGGAAACGTTTTGATTGAGTTGTAAGGAAGAT
This sequence comes from Brassica juncea, assembly GCA_018703725.1. NCBI lineage: Eukaryota > Viridiplantae > Streptophyta > Magnoliopsida > Brassicales > Brassicaceae > Brassica > Brassica juncea. The sequence continues at coordinate 36,305,228 of CM031941.1, forward strand.
TAAACGACGTGATTGATACACTATAGAGAGATTCTTCACGTCAATTTGCGCATATCAATCTTTCATAACTCCATTGTTGAAGTCAGATATCGAAGAAAACAAAGAACCCTAGAATTGGAAAGGAGGCGCACGATAGAAAATAACGATGTCTCGTCTACTCCTTAACTGAAATCTAAAGCCCAGATACAAAAAGCCCAGACAGAGAATAAATGAAACGAAGTGTTTTGAGTACCTGGACACGTGTCGGCTGCTGGACGCGCGAATTTCTAAGCTGGAATCCTAGGTGTCCTAATGAGGAGAGAAAGAACCCAATTATATATATAGATATATATATATATATTATATAGATAACCAAAAACAATTGTTGATTAATCCCCTGCTTTATCTCCGATCTGTGATTCGAAGTTAGTCCTAACCGATCACACACGTTACGCCTAGCGAGTATCCTTCAGAGACTCAACGACGTACTACCGATGCTAGTGTTCTAAGGCCATGATTAATGCAGGTTTCTTATGGAGGGTCTCTTAGCTTTTAACTAGAAAAAGCTAAGAGACGTCTCTTAATTTCTTATTTAAGAGACGTCTCTTAGCTTTTTCTAGTTAAAAGCTAAGAGACTATCTCTTATTTTCGCTAAAAAATCCTTCCTAAGATACCTGCATTAATCATGCCCTACGTACACTACCAGCTATGTGAAAATTTTGCATCGTTAAATGGTCTTGTCCAATTTCCCGCCTGATTTGAGATAAAGGGGCTTTTAGCGGCAACTGGACCTATAAGGTCATCTCCAAATCCCAATGCGTCATCGTCTATTGGAAAGTTAGTCGCACTACGCGGTGGGTTTTTTGCAAACAAACAGCACGCAGTTACTTGAACAAAACTAAAACAACACAATCTTCTTCTTTTTCTTCTTCTTCGTATACAAAGCTGTTTTGCCTAGCTTCTTGGATAAGGTCCAACTCTGCCACAGCGCAGAAACATCAAAGAGAAGAAAAAAAAAGAATGTCATTTCATCTATGCTCCTCTCCTTCATCGCTTCTCCACGATTCAAATCTCCTCTCAGTTCATCCTAATAAACCAACTCCAATGAGCTTCTTTTCCTCTTACAACCCAAACTCTTCACCCTTCCACTCAAGAACCCATCTCCAAACAATCCACGTTTCAGTACAAGAAGCGATTCCGCTTGAAACCCACATAAAAAAACCAAAACTTGACGCGAACCCACCAGACGCGGGCTCCAGAAGATCCGCCTGGGTGAACCTCAAGAGCCCTAGAGCTTCTCAGCTCCGTAGAAAGTCCTACGACTTGAGGTACTCTTCTCTTGTCAAACTAGCCGAGTCCTTGACACGTGTCCGCCAAACGAGGCTGATGTCTCTGATGTAATAACTAAGTTTGGTAGTAACCTCTTCGAGCAAGATGCTGTTGTTACACTCAACAACATGACCAATCCAGAAACTGCGCCTCTTGTGTTGAAAAATCTTCTCGAGACGGTTAAACCCAGCAGGGAAGTGATTCTCTATGATGTCACAATGAAGGTGTTGAGGAAGTCCAAGGATCTCGAGAAGTCGGAGAAGCTGTTCGACGAAATGCTCCAGAGAGGGGTGAAACCAGACAACGCAACGTTCACTACTCTAATCAGCTGTGCTAGGCAGTGTGGTTTACCCAAAAGAGCTGTTGAGTGGTTTGAGAAAATGCCTTCCTTTGGTTGTGAGCCTGATAACGTCACTCTGGCTGCTATGATCGATGCTTATGGTTGTGCTGGTAACGTCAAGATGGCGTTGAGCTTGTATGACCGTGCAAGGACTGAGAAATGGCGTATTGACGCTGTTACCTTTTCGACTTTGATTAGGATATATGGTTACTATGGAAACTATGATGGGTGTCTCAACATCTATGAAGAGATGAATTCTCTTGGTGTGAAACCAAATCTGGTTATTTACAACAGGCTGTTAGATTCTATGGATAAAGCCAAGAGGCCTTGGCAGGCAAAGAAAATCCACAAGGATCTTGTTAGTAATGGCTTTGAACCTAACTGGAGTACTTATGCTGCTCTTGTTAGAGTCTATGGTAGAGCTCGTTATGGGGATGATGCGCTTGTTGTCTACCGTGAGATGAAGGAGGATGGATTGGAGCTAACTGTGATTCTTTACAACACTCTCTTGTCCATGTGCTGATATCGGATATGTGGATGAGGCTTTTGAGATTTTTCAGGATATGAAGAGTTTTGGGACTTGTGAACCTGACAGCTGGACTTTCTCTTCGCTGATTACTGTGTACTCTTGCTGTGGGAGGGTTTCAGAGGCTGAGGCGGCTCTGCTTGAGATGAGAGAAGCTGGTTTTGAGCCTACGCTTTTTGTGCTTACGTCAGTTATACAGTGTTATGGGAAAGCGAAGCAAGTTGATGATGTTTTGAGTACATTCGAACAAGTGTTTGAACTTGGTATAACTCCGGACGATAGGTTCTGTGGTTGCCTTCTGAATGTAATGACTCAGACGCCGAGTGAGGAAATTGGTAAACTCACTGAATGTGTGGAGAAGGCTAAGCCAAAGCTTGGTCATGTAGTAAAGATGCTGGTCAAGGATGAAAACTGCGAGGAAGGGGTGTTCAAGAAGGAAGCATCTGAGTTGATTGATTCCATTGGTTCAGATGTAAAGAAAGCATATTTGAATTGCTTGATTGATCTCTGTGTTTTTCTCAATAAATTGGAGAAAGCTTGTGAGATTCTACAACTGGGGCTAGAGTGTAACATTTATTCAGGTCTACAATCGAAATCTGCTACCCAATGGTCCTTGCATCTGAAAAGTCTCTCTCTCGGTGCAGACTTGACCGCTCTTCATGTTTGGATGAACGACTTAACAGAGGCAGCTCTGACATCAGGAGAAGAGTTCCCTCCGTTGCTTGGAATCAACACTGGACATGGGAAACACAAATACGCAGACAAAGGTCTAGCTGCTATTCTTGAGTCTCACTTAAAGGAGCTAAATGCTCCCTTCCATGAAGCTCCGGACAAGGTTGGTTGGTTTTTGACTACAAGCGTTGCGGCAAAGGCATGGTTGGAGTCTAGACGTTCATCCGAAGAAATTTCTGCGTAGTTCTTTGGTATTTAACCTTTAATATGTCTATGTGGCTTTGTGTGTTATTCACTATTTAGCTTTCTTCATCCTGATACCAGAAGTTTCCAGATCATGAAAGATTTTTGTAATGCTAGCAAACTCATTGTTATACACATTTGAAAACTATTTAGATCCTTCTCCTTAGTTCATGGTCTTTTTTTTTGTTATCTTCGTATTGACTTTAATGATGAGGGGTGGTAATTTGACTTGGCCTCCTGGAAAAGCATGCTGCATTTTGAAACAAGATATGTTTTTCAACTGCTGCTAAATTAGCTGACCATAATAAAGAAAGGAGTTAGTGGTCATATGATGGTTTGCACGTTGGTCTAAGATCCGCATATAAAAGTGTGGGAGTTAAGGACATCATCAGAACTCACATCACCACGCAATATGGGAAACTGCATTCCCACATTGCGCTGCAGGCATGGAAACAAAGTTAGAGATGTGAGGTTGGATGAGACGACAACAGAGAAGACCAAGGATCCACCTCGAGAGACGGATGAGCAGAAAACAGGGACAAGGCGGTGCATAAAGATCACTCTAACAAGGAAACAGTTCGAGCTGCTGCTGAAAAAAGCAGAGGGCGTTTCCTTTAAGCTCCCAGAGACTTGTGAGAGCGGCAAACGGAGATGGAAGCCATCTTTGTAGACAATAGTAGAGGTAGATAACTTCTGATGTGGTTTGATAGTCATTCTACTGTATAATTTAAAATCTCTCTGAGTGGCAGAGGGAAGAGAATTGTGGTGACAACTCAAGTTTAGTAGTTGCATTCTCTAAATCTTTTGTTTAGAAGAAATATCCTTTGATGAGTTTATTTTAAGGAACCTATACATGGAAAATGTCACGGTCATGTGATGGTTAAGAGTTTTATGTGATGGTTGAACAAAAAAAAGAATTTTATTTAAATTCTGTAATGTTAAATAAAATCAAACACTTGTGTGGTAATGACAAAGTGGAATTTTGTAATGTAAACAAAGAAGAGAAAGTTGATGCCTTTTCATTGGATATGATTAAAAGGAAGAAACTTTGCAAAGTTTAAAAACAAGGACTTTTGTATTTGGTAATCAAAATGAAGAAAAGAGACAAAAGGCATCTCCATTGCCTCATCCGTCAATCCTAAAATGACAATAGTGTCCCTCCACACTCTCCAAACTGTGAGGGTATTCATGTCATTCCAATAGAGTAATCATGAGTAGCTGATTAGATTAATGGTAACCAATAGAATCTTCACCAAAGCACACTGTCACTAAAGAAAAGGACTTGAGACCTTGCGTTGATCAAGAAAGCCAAAGGTACATACTTTGACATTAAAACGATCTCAACCTCCTTCCTCATAAGTTGCATTCTTCAGAGGTTTTAGCTTCAACATCTCTCTCTCCCTAGATCAAAAAAGAAAATGGAGATTCAAGCAAGACTAAAGGAATACAAACTCCATTTCATGGCTGCGATCATCATGAGCCTGCTTGTGTCCTCCCTCGTCTACGCAGCACCCAGGATTCTCGACATATTAGCTTATTTCTGGCCTCTGTTTGCGTCAATGGCCGCCTTCTTGGCGGTGGCAATCACCTGTGGTGGCTTTCAACAGCTTTCAGAAGAAGCTACCGGCGAGGGAATCATGGAATACGTCGCCGGACGGCCTGATGATTCTCACAAGTACGATTGAAAGATTTGTATCCAAAGTCTCCATCTCTTTTAAAGAGCTTTACAAAATGTACATGATTTGGTTCACTTTTGTCAAATTAAACGTGTAACAATATAAAGTTGATAAAAAGACTATTTGCATAAGCAGAACATTGATGATGACAAAGTATAAACTACAATTGTGACAAAGGAACATATAATAACTCAAATAGAGCTCACACATAGATAGATAGATTACATGATACAACACACGAGTCTTATAGCTGAGCAATACCTTTCTTCACAAGCATATCGTAAACTCTGTCCACTTTGGTCGGATCAATCTTAAACAAGCTATATGCATCAGACTTCTTTGTCACGTTCCCTTTGAATATCTCATGTGACATCACTTGTTGCATATGTAGATAAACCGGTGGAACCAACTTGGCCTCGCTGCATAGACGTTTCTCCTGCAAAAACAAACAAACTCATCTCAAACGCTTGTTCCAAGTGTTTTTAGTATCTCTGACACTTACGGATTCAGACAGCAGTTGCGACTCCGTGAACCCAATCAGGTCAAGATCATTGACATAGCTTGAAGATGCTTGCACAGGCGGTCTAGTTCCCATTTCCCCTCCGCTCTCTTTCCCCCTGTTCATCCCTTCTTCGTTCTCTCGCTTCCTCTTCCTCGCCAGATACCTCTCTGCTTCAGCAGTGGAGCGACACCCTGCCATTTGAGCTTCCTGCTCCGCACATACAATCCAACAAACACAGTGAGCCGCATCCAAAATACACAGTTCGAGAAAGTAGCAATGTCCTTTACCTTGAGATCTTTGAGACGTTTCACCATGCGGTACTCGCTCACAACACTGCGGAGTAGCTCATCATGCTCCTCTTTTGAGTGAAAACGCATGAACACGTCTAAACGCCGGCACTGCACTTTCTCCTCCTGAGACAGGTCCTTCTCAAAGGGATTTGGGTACAAGAGGTTTCTTTCTAGTATGAACTCCTTTCTACGTTTCCTCTCGTCAAGCCTGCAAAGATCAAAACTCACCTTCATCACCACGAGCGGCAAATATAAGAGACTTTTTTTTCTTCTTTTCTCCTTGTACCTTTTCGAATAAATACGCAACACACGCAGCTTCAGGTCTTTTTCTTCAGGAGTATCGTTGTCTTTGAACTCCATCTCGGCCAAGAGCTGCTCAGCATCATTGTCATATTCAGGGTCGAACTCTTCTCTTTTGTGGTTGTAGTTACTCAATTCAACCAAAGAGTTGTTTCCAGGGGCAACAGGTTTCTTCCCTCCAAAACTCCTGTCTGTATGAGACTCTAATAGAGGTGGTGATCAAGATATAACTACTGGTGTGAGCTATGAGCAAGAAAATAACACAAGAAGAAGCACACCTATAACTACTCACCTTTTTGTGTGTCTTCAACTCTGCAAGAAAATTGGATAAGAGATAAGGAAAAGAGTGTAAGGTAGCACTGTAAAGTATCCGTGAAGAACAAGAGACATACTTGACTTTGGGAGGAGAAAACGGGTACTCTTCTTTCATGTTCTGCTCTGCTGCCAAAGAAGAAGCCACATTAATATCAAAGAATCACATAACCATTAAAGCAAAGTAGTGCAGACCTTTCTTCTCTTCCACGCGTCCTTTGGCCATGGCTTGAAGTTCTTTCTTGTTCTTCCCTGCTACATGTGACATATCCTGGAAAGTTAAAAGTTACCCCTCGATTAGTCACATAGCAAAAGGGTAGTGCTACTGCGGCAGATACATGTAATCAGATAGCATACTGGAAGTGGGAAGAACGGCGAGTTCAAATAGATGTTTCTGTAGTGATCGAGACACTGTTCTTTACTCTTTGTTCCCACATGCTCCGCGACCTCTGCCCAGTTTCCCATTCCATAAATTTCAAGTCCCTGAATTAAAGAGACAAAAACAAAAAAAAAAACAGTTAGATTTGAAAGAAACAGAAACTATAGGCCACATATCAGTAAGAAGGGAGTAGAACCTCTAGGAGAAGCATTTCATCATCAGCACTCCAGTCCGGACAAATAAGCGGGAAAGTTAGATTTCCCTGAAAAAACAAACGAAGTATATAGTGGTTTAAATGATGAAATCATCGATCAACTCATTGTGGGTGAATCAAACTCTTGGCACATTAAGAAAGTAGGAAAACGCACCATAACTCGGTAGGCGTGATCACATTTGTGAGGAGTGATCTCAGCTCCAACAGACATACATTCAACACAGAGATCAAAATCAGGACAGACAGCACATTTGATCCTGATTTTGCCAGTAATGTCTTTCTGGCAATAATCGCAGTTGTACTTCCCTCCTCCCTCGGTTCCTGTAACTGGAAAGTATAATGGTTTTTTTTGAGTTTAAAAGAACAATCTTTAGAGGAGACAACAACAAAAAAAAAAGAGGGGATTGATGAGAGTAGCATCTTAACCCATAGAGGAAGACTCAAAGTTCTCCACATTAGCCGCATTTTTCTTCTTCCTCGTTCTGCAACAACACATAGTTAAAGTCACAATCATACAGATGATGAAGATAAGGAAAGACTATATAGCTTCTGAAAATTTTCTAAAAAGACACAAAATTTGAACTATGTGCTCATTGTCCAAACTGAAAACCAATGATTATTGAACAACCCAGATTCATAGAAAGCTTGCAATTGAAATCAATTTAGGAAACTTGGAGGATGCAGACAGAACCCATGTTGGAGAAAATCAATGATTGATTCAGAGAAGCTTGCAACTCAATCAATTTCAGAAATTTGGAGGAATCAGACAGAACCCATGTCGGGAAAATCAGTTAGGAAGGAGCATACCTCTGAGTAGGGTCTTCGAAATTGTGGAAGTTCCCACGAGAGCGACCCATTGATTCGGAAACAATGTCAAGTCGGAGAAGGGTACTTAGGGTTTCGCTACAAGCTGTAGTTAGAAGAAAGATCTAATTGGAATTCGACAACAATCGGTCGGAAGTTGTCAGGTCGGATCTGTAATAAATATCGACGGTGGCCTTTTGGGTGTTCTGTTAGAACTTTCCGACCTGAGAAAATTTAGGGAGGTCGAGGAGGGGGAGGAAAAGGAATTTATATTTCCTAAAGTCACTGTTCTTAATTACCATCATGATTCATTTAACTGCCCAACTATATAGGCTTTGAATGGTAACACATAAATTTCCACTGCACCACAATTACCAATAACAAAAACTTATATATATATTTACTACCTACGTTACCTGGAAACGGAAGCGGATACGCGGAAGCGGAATCGTATGGAAGCGTAGAAACGAGTTTTTAAAAAAAATTAGGAAGCGGATCCGTGTTGGAAGCGTATATATATATATATATATATATATAAAATGCAAACCCACGTATAAAATAAAGTCTGAAAATTTAAAAATGTCTAAATCACACAAATCCAACAAAATCTTAAATATAAAGCAACTCAACTAAAAATAAAAACATTCAATGCCAAAGATCAATTGTCTCACTCATTTTCATCTTCTCCATCAAACACAACAGCCTCTAGCTCTGGTTCATCAAGGGAAAGATCTTCAAACTCAAGTCTTCCTATATTAAGATCATCCAAAGAATCAAATTGGTCACCTCCAACATCCCACATCTTGTTAGGACCTTCTTTGTAAGCAGAACTCCTTCTAGATAAGAGACGGAGATTAGTATGCACAAATACCAAATCTTCAGCTCTTTGTGGCATAATATTGTTTCTTGTTGCAGAATGGATAAACTTGTAAGTGCTCCAGTTCCTTTCACAGCAAGAGGATGAAGAAGGCTGTCCAAGCAACTTAAATGCTAAGGCTTGAAGCTTTGGAGCTGAAGATCCATGAACTGCCCACCATCTTAAAGGTTCTAAGATAAATCTATCATGGATTGCATCAACACTACCAAAATCTTACAAGCTTAAAGAGAAATTAGAATATTCAATGTTAACCTCTCTCCTTTCATCTTGATTTGGAAAATACTTCATGATGCAATTTTTTCTTTCTCTAGTAATCTCCAAATCTTGATGTGGAGCTTTTCTATTGTTCTCTTCTCCAAGCCACTCTGAGCTATAATATCTGCATCCAACAAAATAAACAACAATAATGTTACTTAAATAACTAACGAAACTGTTTAAATTTTACTTTATAAGATAATAAACCAAATGAACTAGAAAAGACATATAACTTACTTGGGATTTAGAGAATGTGCCATACAATGGAGAGGAGTGTTACTCTTACTCCAACGAGAGGTCAAAATAGATTGCACAGCATTCCAAAACACTGAGTCATCTTCAAGTTCTTTCCTTTCCTTTTTAAAGATAACCTTTTTCACAGTCTGAATCATGCTTTCCCACCACTCATAAACCAGATGAAGTGAAGGCTTATCAGTATCAGCTGCTCTAATCACATTATATATCGGCAAAGTGAAAGACAAAGCATAATCAATCTCATCCCAGAACATCTCATCCAATATCTTTTTCTTCACTGCTGATGCTCTTTCTACACCATCATCTTTATAATCATCCAATTTAGGACTGATCACCATTTGTTGTAACCCGGTTTTTATTTTTTTGAATCTCTTAAGCATCACAACTGTTGAAGAAAACCTGTAAAAATAAACTTAATAATCTTATTTTTATAAAATAAATGTAATTAAGATTGAACTTAACAACAAAGAAGACAAACCTTGTCGAAGCAATTGTAAGGAGCTTAAGATCTGATGCGGTCATCAAACCAGTAGCTGAACCGGAGGTTCACCAAACCGTCCAAACCAACCACTTAGGCGATACCAGCGACATAGGTCCAGTCCAAGACGCATATCTCTACAACCAGAAGGAATTTCACCATGAAACCAATTTTCATGGATTCTACACTCAAGACGGAGCCAATCCCAATTGGAATCAAATCCAAAGCTGTCCGGACCAGAAAGTTATGAGTTTTACAAAATGGAGGTTTGCCAGCCCATCCATCCGCGAGTTCCCGACTTTAGAAGGAGATTCAAGCCCGAAGAAGGAGCGGCCTGAGCCAAAGCCCATCATAGGATTCAAGAGGAGTCTCTCAGCTTTCCAGAAAGCTCAATATCAGGAGAAATGGCCACGAAATGAAGAAGTTATGTTCCATTCTCCAAAACCGGCCAAACCAGTTCTGCACATGCCTCAATTGGGAGCTAGCCGGTTCAATCAGCTTCAAACCAGACATTGGCGTCCAGGAGATCATTTCAACCAATCAGGAGTTATTCCAGAAGCCCTTAGCTACACCAGAACCCAGGAGAACAGGCGGTTCAATGGAGATTCACTTAAATCAAACCGGAGCTATTTATGGAAAGATTGGACAATCTTTCGGCTTAATCCTTTCCACCCTAACCAGCTCCGACCAGAAGACATTCTCATTAACCCAAGGCGTCCAGAAGACATTATGCATGGTTCAGAAGAGTTCTATGAGTTCATACCATGCACCAGCAACCATTGGATCAGGAGGATCCTCATTTACACCAAACTGCCTTATTTGGAGTCTCAAGCATTCAAACTCCAACAGCTCTTTTCCCTTGAGTCTAGGCACGACATCAGCACCTTCCAAGCCATCAAGAAGATCCCAAGAAAGCTTTCTTATCCCCTTAAACCGTCCAGGTTCAAGAATATATCAAGATACAAGATCATCTCCTTTCAAGACCACAAATCAAGCTAAAGGCTAGTTTCATGGAGCCATCAAAGCCTTTGCTTCCAAGACTTTTATTTTGATTTATTTTCTTTCCTTATGTCATTTTATAACTGTTAGAAGTCCCAAGGTCGAGCCTATATAAGCTCAGCTAGTTTGTCATTGTAAATCACCCTACTTTGAATTTTATGAATGAATATGAAGTTTTTCTAGTTTTCTCAAAACTATTGTTCTAAGTCTTTTGAGTGTGTGAGAAGCAGCTCTTGAGCATCTAGACTTATCAAAGCCTCCTTTCACAGAGCTTTGTGGCGTCCTTCATTCCATCTCGTCCATCCCATCCACTAGCCAAGCTTGAGAGAGTTACACAACCAGCAAGCAAAGCTCCATCTCATTCCACATCAACCATCATTTGATCAAGCTGAGAGTGTTATACAACCAGCAGCTTGATCCCATCCTATCCTTTGTTTATTTATATTGTTTTATTTACATTATCATCACCATCTCATTTATTTTCATATTTGTTTATGTTTTGCATCATAAAAATTCACAAAACTTATAAAAATCTATCTTCTTTGTTTTCAGGTTGAACCTCAGCTCATCCATTCTTATAGTCTGGTTTCCAGCCTGTATCATTTGGTATCAGAGCTCAAGCTCCTGACTAAGGTGATATCTATCCTTGCATCTCATACTTGCTTGCATTTGTTTTTTCATTCATAAACCGAAAATCTATAAAAAACTGTTTCTTTTTGTTTCAAGTTTTGTTTCTGCATATTTTTGTTCTTTCTGTTCATCATACTTTAAAGCCACGAAAAAGAAAAGAAAAAGTTTTGTTTGATTCATTTAAAAATCGAAAATCCCAAAAGAAAGTGTTTGCATTCATTAGTTGCCATAAAAAAAAAAATCCCATAAAAATTTCTGTTTTGAATTTGATTCCTTTTCATTTGCATTCATAAATTCAAAAGCCAAAATAAATCATCCTAGTTATTGTTTCATACCATTTCTACTTGTCCATTTCGTGATTGCATCAGAAAAGAAAAAGAAAATATTTTTAAGCTTTAGTTTATATCATTTGCATATTTAATTGTTGCATTTCATCCAAAGAAAATTCAAAAAAAAAAATTTCAGCATTAGTTTGCTTTCCATATTTTCTTTTCATTTGTGTTAATTGTCATTTATTATTTTTTTCATTTCTAGATTTGAATTAAGAAAACCAAAAGAAAAATCATTTTGCATAATTTATTTCATTTCGGTTCAACATTGCATATTTTCTCGGTTTAGTTTTAATTTTGCATTTTTTTTTTATTTTGGTCCGACCAGAAATTCCCTATTCTTCACTTGATCTTTGTGATTGCTTGCAGGAAGAAATGGAAGAATTAGCACAAACCCAAGCCTTGTTGGCCTCTCAAAAACAGCTATTGGCTGCTATGAAGGGTGTACAAGAACAGATTTCTCAGCTGAAGAAAAGAAACAAGGCACAAGGCCAACGACCACAGCAAGGAGAAAGAAGATTTTCAGATGCACCAGAAGCTGGCTATGTTGAGCCCAAACCACCAGACCCTTCATGGATCACCCCACACCAAACTTCTTACACTCAAGAATACTTAACTCATTCTTATCATGATTTTAAATCTGTTAATGATGTTAAGATTTATTCTTTTCCAGGTGCTATCTGGCCTGATGACTATCTATCATGGGAGAGAACCATGGATGATTGGTTTTCATACCATGGCGTGCCAAAGAAAGAAAAGCTGAGCCATGCCATCAAACATCTCACCGGAAGTGCATACAAATGGTGGAAAAATGTAAATGGTGCAAGATGGAGTAGTCAAAGAGAGGCTATCAAAACGTGGGAAGATCTTAAAGAAGCCATGATCAGGAAGTATGTATCCTCACTTCCAACACCAGAGATTAGAGAAAGGTACCCAAGAAGGTTTTCAAGCCATGGGTCCAAAGAGGCAAAGAGAGATGTGCCTAAAGGAGGTCATAGAAGCTTGATCCATCAAGACCAGATTCGGCCAAACCAGATGCCCACGGTTTTCTATGATCAATACCAACCTAATGAGGTCCCAAAGACCATGGAGAAGAAGAAGTTTGTCAGCCAAGACACATTGGCCAGACACAAAGAAAAATCAGACAAACTGATTTTTCAAGAAAAGGCCAAGGTAAGTCCTATACTTGATGAATTTGTTTGTAAATCACCTCCCACTGGTATGATCCACTTGTCTTTGTCCAAGGATGATATGACAGGTCCTGAGGTCAAGAAAGACACGATCTCAAAGTCCTTGTTGGATTCAAAAGTTGTCCATGATTTAAGTCCAAGGAATGATGAGATTTCAAACCCAAAGAAGGAAGAGGCATCAAGCCAAGGTAAGTCTTCTAATTTTAAAGATTTAAAAGATCAGACATGTTATAGATGTCATAAAAGAGGGCACTTTGCTGTAGTTTGCCCCACTAAGAAAGCATTGATAGAAACATCACTAGAAAAGAAGAGAGATTTATCTATGAAAAGTGATAGTTTTATTCAATCTGATTTATTGGTTCAAAATTCTTGTATGATGCACTTGTCTTTGTCAAAGGGTGTTGTCACAGAAACTAAGGAGCATGAATTCAATGGAGAAGAACCAGACCAAAAGCTCAGTCATGAACCAACTCCCAAGCTGAAACTGAAAATTGAACAATGTGTTGTTCAAATGCCAAGCCTTAAGGTATGTTTCACATTAGACCAGAATTTTGTTATTAACTCCATGATAAGATTAATGCACTTGTCTTGTCCAAGAGAATGTGAAAAATTTTTAGGAACCAAGAAGGAGTACACTGCCCAAACAGAAGAAACACAAACCATGATGCTACAAGATGCTGAACCAATGCCATTAAAAGTCAGCATAAGCAAGGTAAGTGTTTCTAATTTCAAATCGTCCTTAATACTTGATAAAGCAGACATCATGCACTTGTCTTTGCCAAAAAGTTTTGATCCAGGAATTATAGAAGTTAAAGTTCATAACCACCAAAGTCAAAAGTTGCAAAGAAGGCAGCAACCAAAAACAAGATATCCAAAGAAGAAAATCATTCTTCACTTTATGGAAGCTATCAAAGTAAGTCTGGAAATTTCAAATTATTTTTATCAGTGTCCAAACACAGATATAATGCCCTTGCTTTTTGTCCAGAAAGTTGAGAAATTTTCAGGTTGCAAAGAAGAAAGCTTCAAAGATATCCCATCAGATTATCTTGTGTTGCTAGGAAGATCAACTCCAAGAAGAACCAGTAACATGACCACTAATAATCTGAAGGACCATCCACTCCAGAAGAGATGCAATGGCCCTGATAAGAGCAGAGGCGTGATCATTTCCTATCTTCTCAAAGAAGAGCCACCAGATGCACCATGCATCACCAAACCAAAATTGTATCATCAAGGTAAGGCTCTAAACTCCCAAATGAGAATGAAACCTGACTTGCTCTATTGTGGTGTATCAGGTTATCCAGTTTTGAGGTCAAAACCTTTACAAGGGGGAGGGAATGATGCGGTCATCAAACCAGTAGCTGAACCGGAGGTTCACCAAACCGTCCAAACCAACCACTTAGGCGATACCAGCGACATAGGTCCAGTCCAAGACGCATATCTCTACAACCAGAAGGAATTTCACCATGAAACCAATTTTCATGGATTCTACACTCAATACGGAGCCAATCCCAATTGGAATCAAATCCAAAGCTGTCCGGACCAGAAAGTTATGAGTTTTACAAAATGGAGGTTTGCCAGCCCATCCATCCGCGAGTTCCCGACTTTAGAAGGAGATTCAAGCCCGAAGAAGGAGCGGCCTGAGCCAAAGCCCATCATAGGATTCAAGAGGAGTCTCTCAGCTTTCCAGAAAGCTCAATATCAGGAGAAATGGCCACGAAATGAAGAAGTTATGTTCCATTCTCCAAAACCGGCCAAACCAGTTCTGCACATGCCTCAATTGGGAGCTAGCCGGTTCAATCAGCTTCAAACCAGACATTGGCGTCCAGGAGATCATTTCAACCAATCAGGAGTTATTCCAGAAGCCCTTAGCTACACCAGAACCCAGGAGAACAGGCGGTTCAATGGAGATTCACTTAAATCAAACCGGAGCTATTTATGGAAAGATTGGACAATCTTTCGGCTTAATCCTTTCCACCCTAACCAGCTCCGACCAGAAGACATTCTCATTAACCCAAGGCGTCCAGAAGACATTATGCATGGTTCAGAAGAGTTCTATGAGTTCATACCATGCACCAGCAACCATTGGATCAGGAGGATCCTCATTTACACCAAACTGCCTTATTTGGAGTCTCAAGCATTCAAACTCCAACAGCTCTTTTCCCTTGAGTCTAGGCACGACATCAGCACCTTCCAAGCCATCAAGAAGATCCCAAGAAAGCTTTCTTATCCCCTTAAACCGTCCAGGTTCAAGAATATATCAAGATACAAGATCATCTCCTTTCAAGACCACAAATCAAGCTAAAGGCTAGTTTCATGGAGCCATCAAAGCCTTTGCTTCCAAGACTTTTATTTTGATTTATTTTCTTTCCTTATGTCATTTTATAACTGTTAGAAGTCCCAAGGTCGAGCCTATATAAGCTCAGCTAGTTTGTCATTGTAAATCACCCTACTTTGAATTTTATGAATGAATATGAAGTTTTTCTAGTTTTCTCAAAACTATTGTTCTAAGTCTTTTGAGTGTGTGAGAAGCAGCTCTTGAGCATCTAGACTTATCAAAGCCTCCTTTCACAGAGCTTTGTGGCGTCCTTCATTCCATCTCGTCCATCCCATCCACTAGCCAAGCTTGAGAGAGTTACACAACCAGCAAGCAAAGCTCCATCTCATTCCACATCAACCATCATTTGATCAAGCTGAGAGTGTTATACAACCAGCAGCTTGATCCCATCCTATCCTTTGTTTATTTATATTGTTTTATTTACATTATCATCACCATCTCATTTATTTTCATATTTGTTTATGTTTTGCATCATAAAAATTCACAAAACTTATAAAAATCTATCTTCTTTGTTTTCAGGTTGAACCTCAGCTCATCCATTCTTATAGTCTGGTTTCCAGCCTGTATCAAGATCACAATGCTCTGTGAACATGACAAGCCTCATTCCATGGTTCATAATAAAGTTCTTGATCCAAGTGGCATCCTCACTGATAGACTTTATCCAATAACAAGCATCATACACCTCTTCATTGCTTCTTGTATTATAGACAGGTGCACATATGTTCTTGAGAGCAAGATTCAAAGTATGAACCACACATGGTGTCCAGAAGATAGTAGGAAACTTAGCTGAAATAAGTGCACCAACTTTTACACAATTTAAAGCATTATCTGTGAGTACTTGAACCACATTCTCATGTCCAACCTCCTTTATGCATTCTATGATCATTTCTGCAATCACCTCACCAGTTTTTGTTTCACCTTGAGTGTTGATTGCTCTTAACAATCATTGGACCACTCTCATTTGCAGCAATCAAATTTAAGATAGGTCTTCGATGAGGATCTGACCAGCCATCACTACATATGCTAACTCCTTTCTATTTCCATGAATCCTTCAAAGGCTGCAAGTGCACTTCAATGTTCTTTCTTTCTTTTTGGAGAAGTGTAGTCCTCAAAGCATTATAACCAGGAGGAACATATCCAGGAATTTGTGATGCACGCACATATGAATTGCGATAATGAGGATTTCTCGCAACGTTAAAAGACAAGCCGCTTGTACAGAACATTCTGAATATTTCACCATCACACTGCTCTCTAGCCTTATTGTTGAATGCTTTTTCTACAGCTGAATCCATTCCTTTTCTCTTCTTTGAACCAGTCACTTGTATCAGGAAATTTGTAGCTCATGTCATAGTCAAGAGAAGAAGCAGATTCCTTTCTTGATGATGAAGGTAATGGAACTGGTGTAGGAGCTGCACGTTTTATCCTCTCCTTGCAATCATTAACCAATTTCTTCATGTTATCCTTTTGTTGTGGAGTAACTTTCAAGTATCCTTTGATTCCCTTAACTCCTTCTTGCAAAAGATGAGTCACAACTCTAGTATAAGACCCAACATATGTATTACTACAGAATTTGCATTCAAACCTCCATGATCCCCCTCCTGCTATCTTTTCAATCTTGTTCACATAAATCCATAAAGGTGCTTTATCATCCACAACAGCATCATCGGATGGATTCATATTCCTGAAAAAAAATTGTTAAAATTTAACCAACAAATTAAACATATTATCTTCATAAAAGCTTGTCTTTTTTTATATATGCAGATACTTCTCTTTCTTGAAAAAACCCACACATAAATGATCTAACTTATAAAAAAAAGCAATTAACTTAAAAAAATTGTGATGATGAATCGCAGAAACAAAAACTTTCTCTGCAGTCAAAGTTCAATTTGACATTAAGTTATTAACATGACAAGCTTATTGTTTTTATGAAATAATAGTGTGACTTTTAGTTAATGTTAATTACCTACTTATTATATTTTGAGATTGTAGTTAGGATTGGGCATATTATTTGTTAATTTTGATCTGATATGTTATTCCTTTCCATTTTAAAATTCGATTACATGTAAAAGTTCAGATCAAAGCAAGTTATAAAATATGGTAGTGAGTATAAAATTAAGCAAATCATAAATTTTATTTTGAAAAATTCAAATATTTATTTTGATCCATATATTTATAGATATGAAATACAATTGTATATACAAATCATTATTTATATGTATATCTATAATATAAGTTTGGTCGATTAAGTGTTTAATGTTGTTTTTTCAAATTTTAGTTTTAGATTATTGCATGTTCAATTTAATTTTGTGTTTAGCCAAATGTTATTATATGAGTTTTCTTATTAGATTTGTTAATATTGATTTTTTTTGTTTTGTTTTATAACTTAATTTGCATTAGTTTGTCAAGTTGTTAGCTTGATATTATAATTTGCTGTTTAATTATGATATTGTGAAGGTTTGTTTATTTAATTTTAGTGTTGTATATTTTTTTATATAACTAGCGGATATAGTTGAATTATCAACAAATAGTTAGAAAACTCATATGTGAATTTCTGAATATTTCATATTTTAAAAACAAAACAGATCAAAAATATAAATATTCGTTTGTGACAGAGCAGATCACGAATGTGCAATCAAATTAATTTTCATGTTTTCAACTCCTCCAAAATAATAGTTGAGAAATAATATTACCAATTTTGGTGGAACTCAAACAAAAACATACTTATAGTGAAATCTAAATATGTAGTACTACGAAAGACACATTTTTTACAAGCATACTATAAAGTTAGTGGAGTCAAGTATTATAGACTAGAACTCTATAGTGAGATGTGGAAGACTAAATCTTCTCAAACACGAACATTTTATGTGAAAAATCAGCGACTCTAAAAATATACTAACATGTCTAACACTCACGTATTAACACATGAATATACATTTAAAAAATATTATAGATAAGGTGTTCATAAATAAATGATTAACCAAATTTTTTTTAATGTTCACTTGCCCTAACATCTCCAAGATGGACAAGGCTTCGCTCCTTGCAGATGCAATCACGTACATCATGGATATGCAGAAGAAAGTAAGGGGTATACGAAACAGAAAAACCGATAATGAGAGGAGGGAGAATAATACTAATATGGATGTAACAGAGCAGGGTGTGGTTCAGACATTCTCTCCAGCTTTTGTGTGTGTCTCTCTCTCTCATAGTAGTAATCTGTTACATAAAAGTGTTTAAATGGTCAAAAACATAAATGATATACATGTTCCTGTAATTTCTATTGTTAAAACTGATGTTAACTATATGTTTCTAAAAACTCTCTCCCTAGGATTACACTGTAAAATTCTTTTGTCTTGGTGGCCAGCGGCCACTCACTGCTATCGGTTACCGTCATGATCTTTTGTTTTTTTTTGATGGTACTGATATTCAATTTGAACTCCACCCGGCTAAGTCCAGTTTAGTTTAGGGATAATTTTATTTATATACACAATATGAGGTATAATTATAGATATACTCCAAATCAGGAAAAAAACAATTTCTCATAAAAAATATTGAGTAGAATGTCAAATATGCCTCTAAACATTGAAAATCATGAGTAGAAAGTAAAATGACATCGCCGATAGCTAGATTTAGATTGAGATTTACTAGAATATTGTTTTATAATAAGTTTGCTTGTAGAAGGTTTGAGAGTCACACATTGTCTCTCGGTTTGTGTGTTCATAGAAGGATGTGATGTTCAGATTTTCTTTGAAATATTATGTTAACACATATGCTATGTTATATGTTTGCACGCTATGTTAAGAACAATTAAGATGTGATAAACTTTTTTATATGTTAGCATGCTACATTATGTGCTAACACGCTACATTCACCTGATTTGACAGAAAACTTTAATGTTAGGGACGTACGAGAATAACTTGTCGAATGATTGAGAATAACTAAACTGGCTGGTTTGATAAATAACATGTAGCGTTTTGCAAAAACATTAGATAATTAGAAAAGTATGTAACATGCCAATGAGAAAAAATCACGAAAAATGATTTTTCAATATTATGGAAAAGACGGTAAAATTTAGTTGAATACACTTGCTATGTTGATAAAATATATCAACCAAGCTTTATATGCAACTAGTGATATTCCGGCGCTACGCGGCGGATTCGTATGTTGTATTCTTACTTAAATTTATAATTTATTATATGGTCTTAGTAAAGAAAATATGTTAAAAATATGTAAAACGAAAATATGTAAAAAATGATATTTTCTGATCTTTTTGATAGTGGTTTACGACCGTGGTATATTATTTTGTTTGAAGTTGTTTAGTTCAAAATAGAATAGCATAAGTAGTTGTTACTAATCTATTAATAAAAATAGAATAAAAATCGATAGTCGTAAAAAAGTTAATTTAGTTGGAATCTTAAATACTCATGTCATAGACTGAGTTTTCTTTCAAGAAATGTTTGAAGGTGTTAAACCTGAGAAAATTGATTAACGCATGTAAAAGCACCACCTGAGAAAAGAAATGATGCATAGGAAAACTACTACTTTAAAAGTAAGCAATCATTAACTGGTAAACTGAAATAAGAAATCGGTGTACCTTCCATTAATCAACAACATATCAACCCCAATATCTCACCCCTTTCTTGACATTTC